>OZ018417.1:13607653-14228342 GCA_963969595.1 Neckera pumila | reverse complement strand
TTTTATTTTCTACACTTTTTTGAGTAGTGTGACTCGTTTTATTCTTTTTCATAGGAAATTTTGTTACTTGTATAGTAGGTTGTGCATAGTTTATTTCAATACTTATTTTTTCTATATTTGACTACAATGTTTTACCCTTGGAGCTGGTATACAAAATTCTACTCCATTGGAATTTATCAACTTCATTGTTTGATTACAATAAATTGTTTTTATTATGGTAGGTCCTACCTATTTATCTTAGATTTCATTTTCCATAAGCCTTAACCATAATACTCTTTGGCCTTTTTGGTGCTGGTTGATATCTTTTACAATAAAAATTTGTTGTAATATTTTTCTGAGTTGATTTGCGGTTGGTAGTGTTTTTGGATTTGTATTCATGTTTTTAAGACATGCTTGTCCCTTATATGGGGTATGGCAATATGTGCAACATTTTTGTTCTCCTCGTGGTTTCTTGCCTGATTCTTCTATATCCTTTTTGACCTGATATTTCATATTGGTCCTTGTCTGATTTGTTAAGCCTAGGGTTGGGCCTTCTTTGTTATGGCCATTGTACCATAGATAGGAAAATCCTTGGAATTTGTTTGGTTATTCCTTCTTTGATGAATATGGTCGTAATTTATTGATGTTCACTCGGATGGACAAACCTGTGGTTTCATATAAGTCCATCATTCCATTAGGATAAATAGTTTTGATCTTGTAGGGCCCAAACTACTTGTTTACAAACTTTCCTTTTTTCCTTTTGATAGTGGGCTTTTACCATAGGACATTTTGGCCTTGTTGGTAAGGATTTGTTGGTTGTGACCGGTGTTGTCTAGTGTTTTGCAACATCTATCACATGTTTGGGTTTACTTCTTGTCCTCTGGCAGTAATTATTGATGGTTGGAAGTTGGAACATTCTCCTTTTTCATATTTATTTTGCAAGCTTTGTTGGCCTCTTTTTCCTTTTTAAATATTTGTCTATTTTGTGATTTTCGGGTCGTGTCGATACTTTTGCATCATTTGCATCCTCATTATTTGATTATCAGCTTCACCCCAATGTAAATCTACCTCTTGTAGTTGATATAAGCGGTATTCTAATATTACATGTATTGCTAAAAGCCCAGGATGTCCTTATGCTAAAGTTTCTATGTAACTAATGGGAAGTAGTGCCTCTGTCCCATATACTAGTATGAAGGGTGTGTGATGAGTGGTTACTTTGTATGCCGTCTAGTATGCCCATAGTGCAGAAAATAACCTGGAGTTTAGTATTTCATTCCAAGTCAATAAATGTAGAAAAGATGAAATAAAAATACTTGTCAATTTGTTTTCAGTCCCAATTTGTTTGATTGGTGTTTACTATTTTAGTAAGTATTGCCTTTAAAACTTTATTTTCAATTAGACTCTGCTTGTCCATTGCCCTAGGGGTAATATGGGGTTGATTTTTGATGTTGAATCATGAATTTGGTAGTGAGAAGTTGGATCATTGTGTTAAGAAAATGAGTGCCTTGATTGCTGACTATCTCCAATAGACACCATATCGAGTAATTATTTCATCATTCAAAAACTTAGCTGTTGAATGGGCAATACTTTCTCTCAAAGTCCAATCTTCTACCCACTTGGAGGTATAATCAGTGGTTGTGATTATGTACCTACTGGTTGTAGTTCTTGATGGTGGGTGTATTGGTCCAATAAAGTCAATCCCCCACCTTTGAAAATCTCGAGTGGTAGCACGGGATGTAAGGGATTTTTCCCCTTGACCTATTTGCTAATGTTTCTTTGACAAACGTCATATGCTTTACAATACTTGTACACGTCTTTTTATAAGTCAAGCTACCAATATAACATTGTTAGAATCTTGTGAAGTGTTATTGTATAGGAGAAATGTCCTCCCGTTGGACCACCATGGGCTTTAGCAATAACTGCCTTTGTTATTGGTCTTGCCAAACATATTCTAGGTAGAGACTTGGAACAAGTCTTTACTAATCTTTCCTTTATATCCAAATGGTAGGGTTGGCTGCGTATGGCTATTGACGATGTATATTAAGTGGTTTGTTTACTGGTATTTTCCGGTTTGAAGATAATCAATTATTGGTCTTCTCCAATCGTAGAATGGAGAAATTGTATTTTCCTAGAATGTGACTTGTACCATGAATAAGCTAGCATCTAGAAATGAGTATGATATTCCATTTCCTGCTTCACCACTGCTAATCCTCAAAAGATGGTCAGCCACCATATGTTGTCTACCTAGCTTATGTACAATTTCAAAATTGTACTCTTGGGGTAGCAGCATCCATCTAGTTATTCTTCCAGATGCGATAGTTCTATTGACTAGGTGTATCAGGGCCTTGTGGTCCACGTAAAATATAAAATGGTTAGCCAATAAGTAGTGACAAAACTTATATAATGAGTAAACCATGGCCAGGGCCTCCCATTCTGTTGTTGAATAATTTCTTTCGGCTTGATTGAATAATAGAATATGAGTGAATCGATTTTTTCATCTATATTTTGTGCCAAAACACTACCAATGGCCTCATTAGATGCATCACAATGTACATGGAACTCTTTGTTCCAATCAGGAGTAATTAAAATTAGAGTCTTGGTTAATTTGCTTTTAATCAGCTCAAATGCTTCTTGACACTTTTCGTCCAGAGGAACTTGATAGTCGATTTTGTGAGATTGGTTAAGGGTTGTGTGATTTTTGCAAAATCCTTGATGAACCTCCGGTGATAACTGGCCAATTTCAAAAACTGGCGTACCCCTTTCATGTTGGTAGGTGGGGGAAGTGTCTAAATTGCTTCAATCTTTGCAAGATCCACCAGTATTCCTTCCTTGCAAATTAAGTGTCCAAGCAATGTATTTGAACTTATTGCAAACATGCATTTTTCCGGGTTTAGGCTGATTCTGGCTTCTTGATACCTTTTCAAGCATTTCCAAAGATGCTCAAGGTGCATGGCTTTGTTGCTGTATACAATGAAGTCATCTAGGAATACTTGCATGAATACATTCAAAAATTTGGCAAACGTTTGCAGGATTGCGCGTTGAAAAGTTGTCGGAGCACAGTTTAATCCAAATGGCATTATGCGGCAGGGTTGCTAAAGTGTGAGCAGGGAGCAATGAACAATTGCATTTGAGAGATAAAAATTTTATTTATTATATTTTTTAGGATTCAAAATTATCATTAATTCTATATTTAGATATAAAGTTTAAGAAATAAAACTAATTTTGGATATAAATCATTTATTCCATTCACTGCTTTGGATGGATGAAGATGATGATGGATGAATGTAGACAAAAGTTGGTGGATGAAAAAAAAATCTAGCCCTAAATTTTTTGTATTAAATGAAGTCTAAAGCACTATAACGCATCTAATTTAGAGATGGACAAGGCAAAATTATTTGATATAAATGCAAGTGATGTAAATTGTTTGCATTGTATTGTACACATACCAACCTTGTGTAGGGTTCTAAGAGCCTTTTTGGTTTTGAGAAGTTTCTTAGAAAGACAATAATCATCTTATATATTACATTCACAAGGGATCCCTAAGAGCCTCCTCCATCCCAAAGAGGCTCATAGGGAGACAATAATGAAGAGTAAGGATAGTTGTTCTTATCTTCAAATTTTGACAAGCCTTCTTTGGGTACCAAGGAGCCTTCCTTGCAAAAGTCCTTTGGCACCAAAGAAAAGCTCCTTGGATTCAAGGAGCCTTCTTTGAATTCCAAAGAGCCTTCCTTGGATTCCAAAGGGTCTTTTTTGAAAGAACCCACTGGCACCCAGGAAGGGTCAAAATTTGGTCTATCAAGTCAATGTTCGTAAATGAAAGGTTTTGAAATCACAAAAAAATTAACGAACCACTATAGAATTGATTGTTTCATTTTTTTAGATGAACCTTAATGGTACTCTTTGGTTCCAAAGAGCTCTAAACCACAACCAAATTACAATGTAGGATTAGTTGTTACATTTCTTCAAATGAAACTTGAAGGTGCTATTTGGTTTCAAGGAAGACTAAACTAGCCTCAAAATAGTTAACAAAGTTTTGTGGTCAACAATGCAAATCTTAATGATTTTTGTGAATTTTTATTTTGGAATTTAAAAAATGAATTTACAATCTATTTTCTAGGATGTGTACTATTGTCAATAAATGAAGTCATTTTTAGATGGACAAAGAATGGATGACATGGATAAAATTCATCCGTACATAGATGAATGAATGTCTCTTCATGCAACATTTGCTTGTAACATTAGTTATTTGATTTGCAAATATTTTTTAATTATTTCTATTTTTGTTTTTGACATTATTATTTTGGAGGTCTGACAATACTATTTATTACTCTGATGTCTCTATTTTTAGTAAAAATCCTTGCAATGAGTGCTCATCTTTAAAAATTCATTGCTCCCCGCTCATATTCTAGTGTCATTGCATTATGCGGTAGGCAAATGTTCCCCACTTTGTAATAAGCAGACTGTCTTTAGTTGATCCTGTAAGGCCATGAGAATTTTCTTGTATCCGCTAAATCCATCAAGCGTGGAGTAAATTCCATGCCCCGCCACTGCTTCTAATACTTGGTTAGTGAACAGTAGTGGAAATAGATCCATTTTTGTGACTCCATTTAATTTCTGATAATCGACGCATACGCAAAGCTTGCCATTTTTCTTTGGAACTATTACAATGGGTGATAAACATTTGGTTTCCTTGACTGGATAATGAATCCTACTTTTAGCAACTTATCAATTTTGTCTTTGACATTGGCTGCATATTTCGAGTTCATCCTATACATGGCTTGTCTCATTGGATATGCATTAGGCATGAGCTCAATGCGATGTTCACATACATGTGCTGGTATTCCTTTGAGGTCTTTGAAACTCCATGCAAACACATCTTAGAATTCTTGTAGGAGTTCAACAAGTTTGTTCTTGAATTCTAATTCAAGATTCTTGCAGATGCATACATTGTGGGGGTTCTCTACCGTGCCCAAGTTAATTTCCTGTACTTGGTCTTTATCTTCTATAGTCCACTTGGCAATGTCCTTGCTTTGAATTGATATTGACGCGGGAGTATTATCAATAGTGAGTGTACCCTCCTTTTGGTGATAGAAATGGATTGCGTATTTGAGGGATGTGTCAATAACTTTGCCATGTTGTAATCTCTACTTTCTTTCTACCTTTGAGGGTGGAATTGCCATGGATAGTAACTCTAGTTTGGCCACTTGACATTCATAAGAGAACATCTCTTTGAGCCCTGTAAGCTCAATGTCTGCAATAGGTTGGAGAAATGGTACGGCTTGGTATACTATTTGTTCTTCATTGTCCGTAAATCCCCCTGCCCAATCATAGCATTCAATTTGAATTGGTCTTTTTGAAGGTGATGGACATGGTATTCACCTAGTGCTGATTTATTTCTTTTTTGTTTTATATACCAACATAATGGTATCCTTTGCCCAATCTTGCCTTGTGTTTGCCTGTTTTAGCCAGGGTCTGCCAAGCAACATGGTATAACTTCCAGATTTGGACTCCATTCTCATCACTGTAGCTGTGATGTTATATTGAAAACCTCCCACTTCAATCCGAAGATCTTGTACTGAGGGTGTCACCTTCTGTTGGTCTGCCATTTTAATAGTAAATGGTGTTGGTTCTAGTTTTCGATATCCCAACTTTTAATAGAGTTCTTTGGTAATAATGTTTACTCCAGAACCTCCATCTAATAGTACATTTTCTATTTGCCGTTTTTGTGCCCTTGTCATTATATAGACATCTAGGGCCACTATATTGGAGGCAATCGTTGGTTTTTTGACCCCCTGTATTCCTCCAAACTCCTCTTGGTGTTGTTTTCAGAGGAAACACTCCTTCTTCATATGCCCTTCTTTATGGCAATAATACATTTGTCTCTTAGTATTGTCCGAAACCAATTTTTGCTTCCTAGCCCCTTTTGGCTCTTCTTCCTCACTTGTTGGCCTTTCATTTTGTTCTAAAGGCACAAGTTGTTCTTCTTGAGGTGTTTCTTCTAACTCTTCTTGTAATCTTTGGACATCTTGGGTCACTTGTTGGTGTACCCTTTAATTGTCCTTCCATTCTTTAGATGCTCGTTCTCAGAGTTCTCCAAACTCCACTGCTTCTGGCTGCCCTTCATCAGCCTTGTTTTCATTGTCCCTAACTTCGCCATTGCTACTTGTAGATCCTTCTTCATCTTCTATTTGCCATTTTTGTGCCCTTGTCATTATATAGACATCTGCCTATAGTTTCATGATTCATAGTAACTATTTCTAGGAGGCTCTTGTTCTTGATCTTCATTTCCAGGTTTCCTTACGTTCTCCACCTTCCTCATTGTCGTACGCGCAATCTAGGCGTAAGTATCCTTAACACAAAAATGGTGCCAAGATAACACAAAATATTGTCCCAGGGAATTTCTGGATTATACGTAGCATATTCTAGCTATCCGGCTTTTCTATCTTTCTTTCTTCTTACCTACTCAATCTTTTCCGGATCCTTTCACAATCTAGACCATAAACTATCTGGAATCCGGTTTACGTCTCTTCTTCCAATCCGGTTTTCAATACCTCTGTTTTACCTTCAGAGGGTCCACTAGTTGATCTTTTGAGGGGGTAGGGACTTCACCACTCTTGTTCTTCTACAATTCTAACAAACACAAATAACAACACCCGAGTATTCAAAAGGTTGCAGCAAGACAAAAAGATCCGGATCCTCACAACTTCCGGATGGCAACTCCGGACAGCAGGTCACTTAGAAATACTTCACTTTCCCTTACTACAATGACAGATCTCAGAATCCGGAATAAGTATGGGGGTGTGATCTTTCTAGAGGTTAGATGAATCCTAAGGTTGGCAGATCTTCCGGACAGGTAGGGGACTTCCTTGGGCAGGCGCTTACCTCCGCATGGCTTGACAACCGGACTCGCTTCCCCGCTACTCTGTAATCCGGACTACTCTTCTGGTAGTTTAAAGACACTGTGCGCAGCTCCTAAGTCAATAATCCAACAACATTACAATAGCACACTCTCGACTCAGACCGTATTCTACTAAATCCGGATTCCTCCTCACCCATCCTTTCCTTCCAACACCCAGACCACAGGTCAACACAATCCAGATACACTGATAAAGCCAAAATGCATACCTGAGGGCTCAGATTTCAAAAAGAGAATGAAATACAATTGAATATCAACTAGGAGGGAATGAGGGGCAACTAACTTGCCCGCCCTTAAAAATCCAAAACAAAGCCAAAGTCAACACCCTAAAAGCGAAAAAAGGCTCCCCACAAACCGGGGCAACCACACACACACACCAAGGAAATCCCGAATAAACTGGGAAGTCCTTATCCCTACATTTCCGGAAACCGGGCCCACGCTTGGAATCCGGTTCCGGGATAAAACTATCCAAATTCTAATCTACCTCCACAAGTAGTCCCCTTCTAACTACTTGGCCACCCGAGATTTCTTTGAACTCCCGGCTTCCTGTTTGGCTGTCGGCTTACTGGAACTCTTCGCTGGCGTCATTTTGGCGGCTCGAGGCGGATTCTGATAGGTCGTAGGAGACGTCTCGTCCTCCTCCGTATCTTCCTCAGATTCTGAGCCCGACTCAAACTCACCAGACTCGGAGTCTTCAATCTGTTGCTTCATCGGCTTCTTGCTTTCCGGTTTCCGCTTCTCAGACTTCCGGAGTTTCAGCTGCCTCTCAGGTTCCACCATCTTGAGTTCTTCATCCGGATCCAAGATTTCGGCCTCCACTACTTCCATCCTTTTGTTCAGCTGGGTTTCCGGCCTGGATTCCGGTTTCGCCTCTGGAGCCGGATCTCCTAAGTCAATCAATTGCGTACCCCGTGCTGGTGACTGTTCCGACATATGAGGGAATCTCTCCGGGTGCTCTCTTGCCAGATTGATCGTCCCCAAACCTTTTAACAGATATCTCCGGATCGACAACCTCTGCCCAGCCTTTCCGGATCCCAACGGAGATTGTGAGGAAGGGGCAAAAGTATTTACTGTGCCCCACTTCGGGAAATGACTCAAGGAAGGCACCCTAGGCATTTTAAACAGGGACTTCAAGCCTAGATCCTCTTGTGTCCCGGAAAATCCGGCTCCGTGTTTGCCCGGGGACTCCATGAAGATATCCGGAAGTAGCCCAAAGTCGTCCTTGGCCACATCCAAATGTCCCAACAGCTGTCCCATATCGTCCAAAACGATCTTCATCTTGGCCTCGTAATCGACCGGGACTTGCAGCACTCTGGATCCGGTAACAATGCCGTCATTCTCGAGTTTCTTCGTGTAAAGCGCGGATCGGATGATCTGATGTTCCGGTTCTTCTACCAACACCTTCAAATCCTTGACTAGCTTCAGGGCATCCATCTCCTTCTTCCGGGCTGAGATCGACTGCCCCTCCGTCCAGTAGAACTTGTTCTTGTAGTGATCTTGCTCCGCCTTAAGCATCTCGATCTGCTTGTCTTTCTCTTGGAGTAGTGCCGGATCGGGTCTCTTCCGGAGTTTGTTGAAGATCTAATCCGTCTCAATATTTAACTCCCTGGCAACGTCCGTGATGACTTCTGCCATCTCGGTGTGCATCTTCTGGCACTGCACCATCCATCGGGTTCCGGACTCATAGAAGTCAGATACATCAGAAGATTCCGGTGAAGGCTGGGTCAGGGACGGATTCGGTTCCGGCATGTCCAAACTCGTTCTTCGTGCGTCCGAATTGGTGGTCTTCTGTCGCTTCTTCTTCTCCAGCGGCTTCAGTTCTGGATCCTCTTCTTCCTCTTCTTCTTCTAGTGCTGCTTCTCCCGTCGGCTTCAACTCTTCTGTGAATCCGTACTTCAAGATCTACATTCCGGTCTCATAAGCAACTTGTTCCTGCGGGGTTATGAAATCAAAATGATGATACATGTGGAACAAGTAAGTACTGAGCGGACTCTACTTGGCCTTGTCGATAGCCACCGCCATCTTCTTGACCTTCTGGTGGATTATGGTCGCCCAGTTTACGACCCAGCCTTCGAGTGCTCCGAAAATCGTATTCGCCACCGTAACCGTAACCCTGGTTGGCTTTTCCGGATAGACGATGGGAATCAGGAAATTCAGTAATCGCCTATGGCGCTCATCGATACAGTCACTAACGGTGAAACCCTCCTTATGGTGCGGCGGTTTCTTGAACTTGTCTTCATAAAACTTATCCGTCTAGGTCGCATTTCCGGATCCGGACTGCTTCAACCCGTAAGTTTCCGCCCACATCCCTTCCGTCCAAGAGGCCAACCGACCCCTTGGCGTCGGCTCGAACTGGTTTGGCGTCCCCATAACCAGCTCACGAAGAAAATCTTCACTCCTAAATGTCCAAGGTTACCGGATGAACCCGATACACCCTAGTTTGAAGAGATCTTCCTCTAACTCTAAGCGCCCAGCGGAGTCCGACGGAATGACTGGATACAGGAGCTTGACAAAAGGAATAGTCTTCTGCCCTTGCACCGATGATCCCGCCATCTTCTTGACCTACAATCCGGTGCAATCGGCACCCTCCTTTCCTTCTCTCCCTATCCGGCCTAACTCACCACTCTTTCACTCTTCTAAAAGAAACGCGCTCCAAAACCTGCAAGCACACACACCTCCTCGAGCGGAAGAAAGAGGGAAAAAAACAAAAGGCCCATCTGCTTAAGTACCCGGCCAATGACCGACACCCGTTGGTTTGGCCATTTAATGCGCCGCCATTTGCAAACGGATCCCTAGTTTTCATAGGCCGGACCCCTAGTTCGTAGGTTGCCTGAATCCGGATCCCTTTCCGGTTTCCGGATTCCGGCCAAAGTCCGTTTCTTACCTATTCTACAAGTTTTTGCAAGCCGGAACTTCCTGACTACCTAGTTTCTACTAAATGTTCCGGTTTGCGGCTTCACTACTACAAATTTTTGAAAATATTTACGGAATTGATCCTAAACTAATCCGGATTTCTAAATATTGATATTGCGTGTTCCCACACTCATGTTTTTCTACTAGGGTTGTATTTGATTAACTGTTGTTTTTTCCTCTTGGTATTGTCGATTGTAAGTGCATTCATTGGTGCGGTGTATAGCTGTATTGCAAATTGTACAATACTTCGTTTGACATTTCAAAGGCAAATGTCCTTCATTATGACAAATCTTGCAAATAACTCCATTACAGAACTTTTGTTGATATGCCAAAAGCTGGGCCATCTCTAACTATAATCCTTTCAAGATATCCTTCTCTCTGGACTTTTTGTTCTTGTTTTTCTTTCTTTTTTCCTTTTCCTCATCTTCTGAGTCAGTACTTGACTTGTTTGAGTCTGTCTCGAAATCTTTGTTCCCTTTCCTCTTGAATCCTAATTCCAATTTCTTTCCGGATGCCAGTGCGCCTTTTAAAGTATCTGTGGATAATATAAGGATGTACTTTTGTATTTCCTTCCGTAAACCATTTAGAAATCAAGTTTTCTTGAATTGGTCGGGTGGTGGTGGATTGAGTTTACTTGAGGACATCATCACCCTCTCTAAAAATTCTCTAACATCTTCGTATTTTTTCTGTTTGAGATGCGACAAATTGTTGATCACTTCTCCGTCCATTTTCTTTTCACGGAATCAGTGAATGAAAGCAGTCTTTAATTCTTCCCATATTCCAAAGTGGCCTGTCTGGAACTGAACATACCATTCCAAAGCTTTCTTCTTTAGACATATTGGAAAAAGATCCAATTGTGCTTCCTCGTCTTGGTTGGCATAACAGATGTGGTTGAATTCTTTGATGAAGATGTCAGGGTCCCCTTTACCTTTGAACTTGGGTAGCTGTGTCTTAATCCTTCTTGCCATTCTTGATACTTGATTGTACGGTCAGGTTGTTTCCTTAGTTGATGACCAATTAGTTTCTTGTATGATGTTGACTTGTTGATGTGCAGGGTTTTTTGTGGTTTCTTCTATGCAAATTTTTTTTTTGGTGATTAATCCATTATCGGTATCACTATCTTTTGATTCTTCATAATCACTATCTCTTTGTATGGCAAAAAATCTCACTAATTTTGTTTTCTTCTTTCTTTCTTTTCTTTCTTTCTTTCTTTCTTTCTTTCTTTCTTTCTTTCTTTCTTTCTTTCTTTCTTTCTTTCTTTCTTTCTTTGAATGTGGTCTTTTTCAGCTTCCTCTTCTCTTTTATGACTGTAGAGTTTGATTCTTTGCTCATTGTCAAAATTCGTTTTTGATGCTGATATTTTTTTTATTTTTTGGAATGTCACTGTGTGACAAGAATAATTCTTGACTCCATATTCATGGCCATCTTCCTTCAAGAGCCCCCAGCATGGTTGCCAAATGAAAGTCAACTTTTCCCTTATTCTTTAGGAAAGCCAACTTCCCTTCTATCCTTTATTTTTGTGTTTGCAACTTTTTGCAAGACCAAGTTAGTCCATTGTATGCAATGTGCAATTTTAGAGAAGCAAGTCTTGGGTTTGAGTCTTATATTTGAGTCTTGTAGTTTTTGTCTTTGATTTCATTGTCTTTTTAATCATCCCTACAATAGAGAATTCCTCCCTATTTATAGTTTCCCTAATCATGAGGGAATTAATCCTATTGGCCTAACCATTTTCTCCTATGGCTATAGGCCTATGCATTTTCCAATTGAGATTTTCCTAACCACCAAAACTACTTTTTACTTACCTAATTCCTTCCTTAAACTAGCCTAGTAATTGCTATTTACTAATCTAACTTCAATGCCTCAATGGTCTTCTGCCATTTATACCCATATGAAAATGGTACTTTGTAAGATAGAAGCTCCTTTTCTTTTACTTCTTGTATACTAAAGTATATTCTTTTTGTTTTGTTACCATTATAGCCCAATACTCATAAATCTCTTATTTTTATTAAGTTCCAAAAGTACTCAAGAAAATCATAGTGTATAGTTATATTTTGGTAAAGATTAATAACTTCCTTAGTACAATACTTTTTTAGGTTTTGATATCCATATGTAATAGATTATGATATATTCTCACTCTAAAAACATTTATTGGATTATTATTGAAGTATTAATAATTTTTTATTGAGGGTTAAAATAGGCTAGTTTGTTCTCCCTATCTTTTACCAAAGATATAATATGGGGTTAACAATCCCCAAAGGTTCAACTTTACTTTGGTCAGCCATTCTTAAGATAATTGGAGTTGAGATGATAGTTGTTAATCCCAATTCTTCTATAGCTTTGAAGTTCATGAGATTAACACTAGATCCACTATCAATTTGAATGTCATTTATCAAAGGTCCATCAATTATTACATCTACTGTAGGGGCTCCTAAATCCATGGAAATTTCATGAATTTTCAAGGGTTTAACTTTTTTTTCTCACTAATGCAGTATTCAAATGACTTCTGCATTTAGAAAAAAGTGAGAGTAGTTGTTTCATACTAATTTTAGGTTGAATTTTATCAAGGTTAGCCAAAACATCATATGATTTCATTCCTAATGTTAATTTTATAGTTCTAGGCATTTTACGTTTTGGTGGTACTTGAATTTTTGAGCTCATTTTTTTTGCACGGATTTGATAAAATTAGAAATAATATTAACAAAAATTGTTGGTAAATTTACTGGTGGATTTATGACTTGTGGTGGTATAATTGATTGAGTTTGATTAGGTTGTTGTTTAAGAAGTTTTTATTGCAATTTCTTTCCAAGTCATCTCTTTATTAGGGTGATTTGGAATCTAAAGTTATTTCTATTGGGGGTATTACTTCTTTCTCTTGTGTTAAATTTGATTGAAAAGATTTCCTTGGCATTATAATTTTAGATGTTTCAAGTTCACTTTCAAAGTTATTTGTGGTTTGATTCTTTAACAAATTTTGTTGGGCTGTTGTAACTCTTGTGGTTACAAAGACATCTTCTGAGTTTGGTGCAAAAATAGAATGGGAAACATGATTTGAGGGTCTGGTATTTCCTTCTTCTTGGAATTGAACTTGTTTAGATCTAGGATAATCTCTCTCAGAAGGTGGAAATTTTCTAGGTGGAGCAGTATAGTCTTCAAGTAAATGACCTTACTAGCGACATCTGCCACAAAATGGTTTGTATCCTATTTGTTTTCTAGGGCTGGGACGTTCACTAGAATAATGGCCTAATTCATCACATCTATAACATACCAATTGTTTTTCCAATTTTGGTGGTCTATAACAATGGGTGTTGGGATTGGATGGAGGTCCATTCCAAATTGGAGGTTCATTATAATTATCACCCCAACGGGGTCAATTATTATTAGACCTATAAGGAGGACCATTATCTGGTCTTGCAAATGGTCTTTTATTAATATTAGTTTTGTTTACCTAAGGTTTATTAGCATCAACTTGTAAATCTTCTTTCACAGCTTGTAAATTTTGTTTAACTACTGCTAAATTCCAACACTTATCAGTAGGATAATTACCTTTGCAGAAATTACAACAAACACTATAAGAAACCCATATTTTAGGTGACAAGCTCTGATTTTTCTTGATAGATTTTAGTGGACATCCAATGCAACAAAACCATTGTTTAATGTCAACATTGGTATTATGTTGAATGTTTTTGTTGACAAAAAACATGAATTTGTAGCATTGGATGTCCACTAAAATCCGTCAAGAAAAATTAGTGCTCATCACTTAAAACGCGGGTTTTTTATAGCGGAAGTGTTTTTTTTTGTGGCTGGTGAAGGCCATTCAGAGGGTAAATGACCCTGTCCTTGACAATTGGTACACCATACATTTGTTCTTGTATTGGTGGGATTAGACCGCTTAAGTGGAGCATTACTGATTTGAACTCTCAAATCTGCCATTTCTTCTACTAATTTGCTTAATATATTTATTTTTGGATCTTTGATTTGAGCTATAGGAGGTATTACTATCGTAGGCTGAATGGATTGTGCCTAATAGATTCTTACTGGTGGTTGATAAATTGTTTGTTGATAGGGTACTATTTGATTTGCCATTGGAGGATATACTAAATTTTGGAGATATATGCTAGGATCTATAGTGGTCATTTGATCATCTCCTATCCTAGCTTCCTCACATTGTTTGGCATATCTTAATGCAGTGGCTAAGTCTCCAGGATTCTTTTTCTTAATGGTTATTTTAAATTTGGGAGGGTATAAACCTCCTATAAAAATTCCAGTTAAATAGGCCTCAAGAATCCCATGACCTTGCCACCGTTGCAAAATGTAATCCATTCTACCATAATAGTTACCTAGAGTTTCTCCTATCATTATTCTTGTAGTTCTTAACCGTTCCTGTAAACTTTTTGTCAAGTCTAAGGGTTGGAATCTAGTCAGGAATGCTTTCTAGTTGGCAAAATTAAGGAGTATGTGTTTGATACCATTCCTGAGCAGTTTCTAATAATATGGCAGGAAATGTTACAAAAAGATTGGCTTCAGAAATCATATTAGCTGCACATACTATTTCAAACCTACTCATGTGGTAGTCCTGATCAGTGCTTGCTTGACCACAGAATTGTGGTAAAGTCTCGGGGAGGGCATTTGGTTCTACTACTACAAACCACGTGCGAACAAGTAGATTTTAATAAATTGTAATTTCAACCTAAAATTTTGAGCATTGTTTGGTAATGACTATAAGTTTCTATTGCCAAAATTTCCAACTCAAATGACGTATGGAATGATTTCTAGAAGAGGTTGAAAATGAACCTAAAATGGCTTATTTTTCAACTCAAATATTTATAGAGAACACATTTAGATGACCATTGCATCAATATTCAACTCAAAATGAGCTTTCAATAGAAAGTTATTTTTAGGAATTTTTTGTTCATTTCTTAGACAATTTTTTAGGATATAATATAGGGGTGTGAAAGTTATTTTTCAGTTTTACAGTGTATCTATTTACTTCAAAAATTTGTAAGTAATTATCATTAGCAAATAAAAATATCAATAATTCAAAATATAAACTTTCAAATTAGTAAAATATATTCATATTTTTTTTGTTTTCATTTATTTAAATTTTAGGATATAATATAGAGGGTACAAAGTTTTGGTCGCACATAGTTTGGATTAGATACACTAAGTGCACCCCCTGTGGGTAAAATGACCAAATTAAAAGGGCGTGGTTGTGCCATGTTATAATCTTCTACCCACATGTCTTCTTCAAATTCTTGGATTTCTAATTCTAGATCTGAATCTTCAGATAATTTTGATTTTGGTTGAAGAGGTTGGAGAATTGAAAAAGGTTGAAATGGTTCTAAATCTGATGCAAAGGGTGATCCTTGAAAACTATAAGGGTTGATATTTTTGTCCAAACTATAATTTATAAATTGTCTTGGAGATGTTTCCAAATGTGGTGGAGGTTCTAAGCTTATTCTTTCCTTATTGAACAGAATTAGATGATGAAGTCCTTTCCCTAATGGGGGATAAATAATTCTCTAATGTATCTAACACACAAGGGCTTTCTTCTTTCCATGTATTCCTCAAATATTGACTTTGGGAAGCATTTGTCTCATAATTTTTAGATCTGGTTGGAAAAAAATTAATTTGATTTGGTGTAGAAATAAATATTCAACTGGACTTGGTGTTATAGGAGGTAGTGGTGTTAGGGTTCTCAAGGACTGTCAGATGTTCTTTGCGGGCTGACTGGTGCAATACTTGGCTTACAGAATCTTCAATTAGAGGATAGGGAATTTCTTCCCTTTCTATAGATGTAGCAATATCTATTAAAAGAGTCTCTTGAGCAGCTATTTCTCTCTTTATAGTTTCTTCTACTCCTAAAAACATAGATTTAATCTAACTTCAAAATCAATTTTTGATTCAGTTATCTCACTTTGTGATTCACTTTGTGTAGAATTAATAACCAATCTTTGAGATTTTCTAATAGATGATTTTGCTGTATTTAAATCTACTGGACTAGAAGGAGGTTTAGGTGGTGAAAAACATGGATTAATATAAGTAGCTGCAGTTCTTCTATGTTTTGGTTTGTCTTCCATTTAGACTCTATGTATGGCCTCTTTTAATAACCGATAAGGGGTTTTGCCAAACATTCATAGAGGCCATAGATAAAAAATCTAAAGTTTTTTAATAAAAAGGATGAATCAAAGTTTTTGCAACAAAAACCTAGGGAAACACTAGGGACTCTATCACAACATGTTGAGGTAACAAGCACCCATTGCTCCCTAAGTTATCCCTTTTTATTTGACTTGGGTTTTTATAGAAGGAGTTCTAGGTTGTGACAACCGATATGGGATAATGTCTTACAGACAAACAAAACTAAAGTTAGTCGGTCAAATTACACTAAACGAAGGACTTAAGGGATTCATTTGCTCTTTACATACAAAATCTGGGATAAGTGGAGTCACTGTTGGATTCACGGGTCCATAAGTAAATATATAAATTCTATTTATAATTTGAGTGCCAATCCAAGCAGCATATGCTTTAGGTACTTTGCTCTTAGTTTGAGATTTTAATTTCCCGTATTGACTAATTAAATAGTGTAGAAAAAAATAAAAAAATAGTTTTCCACTTTTCACAGCAAATCCTTTCTTGGATTCAAGCTATTTTTTGTACTATCAAAAGCTTGTATCTTAAAGCAAGTGTTTATGATGTGACCAGTTTCTCCACAAAAATGACAACAATGTCCCTCTCTACGACCTTGGATTTTTGCTCTAGTGTAAGCCCTACTTTCTTCAAAGGCTACGTTTTTAGAAGTTAAAGGAGATGATTTTAAGGGGTTGAAAGTACAGTTATAACTAAAAAGTGTTTCTAAAGATATGGTCTTTTACAACAATTTAAAATTGGTGGTTGATCTACTTTGTCCTTTTTAGGAAAGACATCTACTAAAACCACAATTTATAATCTCTTGGGTTATTTTTGTACATTAACCCATATTTACAACTGTGATAAGGTATCTACCATTTATATTTCTAAATATTGTTTCCAAATTTTTATAAGCAATAAGTATCCCTACCTTTTTAAAGAATTTTGCCCAAGATCAAAAGTTGTGGCTTTACAAAGTTTCTTGTAAAGAAAATACATGGCATTCCATTTTTAGTTTAGAATTCTATAATGGAAGATACACATCCTATTTTCTAATTGATTTTCTTAAAATTTGTTTCCTATGATTTTGGACAAAATCTAATAAAAGTATTTCTACTCCACATTTTAGCCACCATTAGCCAAGACCTTTCTCGGCAACGGCGCTAAAATGTAATGTAGATTTTGCCTACTTGACAAAATTCCAAGACAATAAATATAAGGGGGGTAATCCTTAAAGAAAGGCCAATAAGTCTAGCATTTGTGTGACTGAAATCACTTGCTTTGTATTTTGGATACTTATTTATGGATCCTTTGGATTTGTTTTAAAGACATAAATCCAAGGAAATAACTCCTAATGTCAGTTTATCACAATCTAGATTCCAATGCTATAATATAGGACTCAATGTATGACGTTGCAATCCCATCTAGTATTTTGGTTTTGTTGGTCAAATCTCAAGTCAATTCGTCAAGGGAAGGTCAATTTGTTTGGATGCATGCTCTAATCACATAATCAATGTGCCAAATTATATATTTATGATTATAATAAACTTTTAGGGCAAGATAATTCTTTAATTAATTTTTTATAATATTTAACAGTCCTAGGTTGTATTCTATTTACTAGCCTAATTACAACTTTAATTATGCACACAAAAACAATATTGTCTATGCCAATGCACTATATGCAAGAGCATGAAGGAGTTGAGTCTTTCTTAGTGCATGTTAAATCCTCGACTGCCAATTAGCTTTATTTTCACAATGTCAATTTGACTTAGTTTCCACTGCAAGCACCAAGGTCAATTTGACATATAAGGCATCCAAAACCGCATAGGCTAATTCTAGACCCTAAAATTACCAACTACCCATGACTTATACAATTGACTTGATAGATACTATTTAAACTTAGCAATTAGATTTAGCTTACAATCACATAAGCAAATCTTCCTTATTAGATGTTTTATTTTAGAGATTTGACTTGATTAACTCTCAACGTAATAAATTCTATTATTAAATTACAAACTCCAAATGGTAAGCTTTAACATATTAAACTATCCAGCATGTGCAAATTTAATTTAAACAACAGTCAATTTTGTTCAAGTTACTTCACAAACTTTATCAATTAGACATTACCAAACAAGTAGAGTACGATTTTGCAAACACAGGTTCTCACAATTGAGTGCACTTCAAATGTTTTGTAATTTTGTAACCATTAAACATGTAGAATCATGTATCAGACACGAGTTGTAACTTTACGATACAATCAACCAACATGAGTATTTACATAAACATTGTCAATTGAACTTAAATCACAACAAATTAATTTGTCAATTTTATAATAGATAACTCAATCCTAGTAATGAACCATGTTGCAATTCCGTCCTACAACTTCTCTATAATAGAACTTGTCAAATTGACTTTCTACTTCTTACTATAAAGCTTTTGTGGATCCAGCTTATTGAGCTTTTGCCATACTCACGTTTAACAATGTCAGAAACAAACACAAGAAGTTAATTACATCATTCTCAATTAATATCTTACAACTTAATTTGACAATTACAACCAATGATCCTAGAACTACTTTATAGAATTTTGTGCAACATGCTACCTAAGTTATTAAATTTTAGTACAATATGCTACCTCCAAGACAAACGGGCATCAATTTTGGCTACCTTGAAAGTGAATAGTATTAAAAAAAATTGAAAAGATAGGATTTTGCAAGTTTTAAAGGATTATTGGGAGTACTATAATACAAAACTAACAAAATAGATGCTAGTTCCAATGTAGAGGAAGTTGCACATTGGCTACCAAATTCTATTGTTTGTTGCAGTCTTGACTAAAATCTAATTTTTTCAAGGATTTTTTCCAATATACTTTTAGCTCTTGAAAATTTTTAGTAGCAATGGAGCAAAATTTAGCCACTTCTGTGAACGCTACTTACAACAATGACCAATACACAATTAGATTGTAAATCACCCACTTACGCAAATTGCTATCAAATGGACAGACATACGAGATCCAGCCATGCGGTAATTTCCTTAATCACTTATCTTTGGCTTTTGTCGCACCATCTCATTGAGTTGACTGATCCAAACTATGAACTCTACAGTTCAGCACTCAGCATAGCACATTAAGATGATTTGACCAAGCTTATACACAAATCTTTCAAGTAAATAATTGTTTTGATATACAAACTTCACAAACTTGGATTGTATCCCACAGTTGATTAGACAAAACACCACTTCACAAGACAACACAAGACAACCAAATTGCAATTTCAAAAGCTGGTAAATATATTAACAAATGAGCACGAGAATACACAATGAGTCATACACTTGTATGAACTAAGTAAAAAGCAATTGGATATTTGGACTTATGGTCCCAAAACTGTAAAGATGGCTCTTCACTTGGAAAGTCGCCTTGCCGAATTGATACCCTTCCAATCTTGCCAATTTGCCCCTTCCACATCTATTGCCAATTTGACTCTAGCAAATTAACTAAAACACAATTTGACTTGCAACTGGAAACTAGTTCAAATTGCTAGTCCTATTTACACTTAAATGGACAAATTGACATGGAAAAAGGAAAAAAATCAACACAACATAGCCCCCCACTTAGCCGGATTGACGCTCTTGTCAATCATATTGCCTTCTCTTGTTACGGTCCTGCTCCGCTTGCTGACGCATCTTTTCTCTTCTTGGTCACAATCTCTCTTGACTGCGCCATCACGTTCCAATAGAGTTGGATTTTGAATCCGTTGATACCGCATCCACTTGCTAATTGCATAGTATCTAGTTGTGGTATACTCATTTACTAAGAAAAGGTGTGGTCCATACCAAAAATGGGTTATTGCCATGATTTCAACCAGTCTCAACCAACGTAAAGTCTAGTATTTGATCTTTACAAGAATGTGGATCTTTGGCTTGGTAATGTCAAAATGATTGACATCAATCACCACCTTGTAGTTTACATGGTGGTATAGTGAAGAAAATCACAAAAAACTGCAACATGGAAGCAAATTGGGTCCCTATGATTGATATAGGTCTCATAGAACTATTAATATGAGTGGCCACACTCAATGTATGAGTCAAATTGCCCTAGAATAATTGGCCAGTTATACTCGGTCAAATTGAGCGTTGCCGTTGGACTCCAGCGTTACCTTCTTGAGCAGTCACAAAAATGTCCATTTGTCCTAACTGCTGGAGAAGGCTGCAAGTTCTAATTAGCTTACAATTCCTTGTAAGTTTTATCCCAAGGATAATCTTCAACTACAGTATCTCCATAGTCCTCCACTAACCAGCAGAGCGCCTTCCAAGACAAAATGGGTTGCTTTTTTTGGAAGTCATTATACATGGTATAATATCGCCCCCAAAAGAAACAAGTTAGTGGCTCCCCTGCACTAAAGGTTGTATGCGAAGCCATCTTGCTGGTTTGTAAGTCTTTGGTGGCAAATTGACCAACACACTTTGCTTGGTATCCGGCAAAGGGTTGCTATTATGTGAGCATAGAAGTGTGAGCCCATGAGCCTAGAATACTACACATCTATGTTATAGGTGTATATACTATAGAAATCGTCTACAATATTGTGTATATATGTTACAAATGTCTATATTATAGGTATTTATGATACATACACCTTCTATAGTGTGTGGTATCTATATTATAGGTACCTATATTATAGGCTCAATGCTCACAAGCTCGCATTCTTGGACTCACATACTAGCACCATTGCAGAAACGTAGTGACTATCGGTAAGTTCACCTCTTCGGGCCATTGCTTCTCATACCAAGCAGCATGTAAGTACTGAATGGATGTTTGCTACCCTATCAGGGCTAGTTGATTTGATAAAGTCCTGTAATTTGGCTATTCCCATGCGCCATATGAGATTCCCTGCTTGTTGGTATCTCCATCAATTGATCCCTATGATTGGTGATCCAAATCTTCCCTTGTGGGACATAACTTAATCCCTAAAGTTTCATGACTATGTTTTCACTAAAAATGCTCAAAAAATGCCATTTTTAGTACCAATACCCAATTTTTGAAAAAAAACTTCTTTGACACATGTAACCGTAGAATCTTGTAGTATGCTGACTTGAGAACATATGATAAAAAATTCAAAAATTTTCACCGCGTAGATTGCAAGATATAAGCATTCAAATTCACTGAAACCATTTTTTTGGCCCTGCAAAAAACAGGACAGCAACACTTCGCAAGCTCATTTTTTGATGAAAAAATGTCCAAATGATGGTGCTTCTTTGGATAATTTTTTCAAGATAAGTTGACTACATGCTTGAAACTTTTCACATCATTTGGAATTGTGCAACATATAGGAAAAAAATAGTAAGTAGACAAGAGTAGAAAATGATTTAAAATATTAAATTGCTAAGAAATTAATTATATAATTAAAAAATGCCAATCCTAATGGTTATAATGTTGTAATAAACAATATACATCCTAGGATCTTATTTTTTTCAAAAAATATTGAAATTGAGTAAGATAAAGGACTTTAAAGTTTATTATAGAGTACAAAATCCATAACTGCCTGCAAACCAAAAAATTTCATAACTTTTGATTCATTGATCAAAATAGAATGATTCAAAGCTCTCTACGTATATAAAACTCTAGATATAGCTTAAAAAGAAGTGGAAAAATTGAAGTATCAACAATTTGATTTTGATGCCTTATTCACATATATTGTACAAGCAAAAAGAATAAAGATAATACAACTAATAAAAGACTCAAGAAACATGTTGAAATATTACAAAGGTAAGTAGAAACTAAAGATAATCTAAGATTTGAATTTGAACAATCAAACAAAGATGAAAGTAGGTATGTTTGCAAATTATGGGATCAAGTTATTGAAAATGATAATACAATTGATTTTGTAAATAATACCTTGAATTTTAAATGTTTTATATTCAAAATGAATCCAAAGTGTTTTAAATTGAAATCTATAATTTATAAAAAATTTATGCATACTAAAAAAAAAAAGTTTCATCTTATCAAATATCAATCAAATATGTTTTACAATTACTAATGAGGCAAAAGAATTTATATTTCTAAATAAAAGTTTATTATTCTTATTATCTTGAGTTCAAAAATAATAATGGTCTTTGATGGAGATCCAATAGTTTGATTTTAGAAATAATTTTATGCATATTTGAATTTCAAAATTTTGCAAAGACTCATATTAAGATGAATGATGCCAGCATAGAAATTAATAGAAAATTCAAAATGATATAAATTTTAACTATTTGGAAATATACAAGAATTTCATCATCCACGTGAAACCACATCAATGTATAATTGAATTATTAGAAGTGCACAAAAGAATTGAGTTGTTCAAGAAAAATTCACATTGTATTTTCATATACTACAAAAAATGAGATGAAATTTCAAAGAACAATACCAATACTAAAATACAAAATAAATTCTATAAAGTATAATTACATAGGTTGGGGGAAACCAATATGTTGTTCCAGAAACAAAGACAATGATGGGAAAAAGTATATCGTTAGATCTTGAAGTTTTAATTTCAAAGTGCAAAAGACTTTTACATGCTTTCCATCATTAAAATTTGGACAATTTTAAATTCTTCTTCAAATGCTAAACTCCAACCTATAATAGAAAGGAATCAATATGTGACTATGACTGCGAAAGAAAATGAGACAAATGGTGTAGAAGTATCTTCTAAATACAAGTTTAAAAGGCTACAGTGCTTAATATAATAAAGTAGAAGTACATTAAGCTTCATATAATACTATTAATTCTTGTAGTGGATAAAAATGACTTGATAAAAAGATTAATCAAAGTACAAAAAATTCATCAAAACCAAAGAATATGGGACCTAATTGAATTAAGAAGTGTTACTTTTGATGAGGACGTCAAAAGCCTAAATAGGGGGCTATGTAGTCTTATTTTTTATTGAAAATTTTAATAGTTTATCTTATGATGTGAATAGTGGTAGGGAAGTTGTCTCAATTTAGTTTTATAAGGTCAATTAGACTTAATTTTCATTTTAATGTAAAAAAGACTAATAGTCAAATGGAAAAAGTTGTAGAAAAAAGAAGAATGGATAAATAGACTTCAAAAAGGAAGACTATCAAATAGATATAATAATATTTGTATTCTAAGATATGTAGGGCCATCTTGCACAATGCCTTAGGTCAATTTATCTTTCACTTTTCTTTTGAGCTTGTAGTGATTACTTGTCTCCTTTGCAATTCTTTTTGTACTTAAGTTTTTTTGAAATAAGAAACTTCTATGTGACAATTGTCTATATATTTATGTTTTTTGTATTAGCCAATGATTGGCTTTCTAATTCATATGTTTATTCATTATATTTCTATTCCATTACAAAATTCTCGTGAACAAACCTTGCTACTATAAAATTGACAATCCCATTGGGGTTGTTACTTTTTGGGAACGATACAAATATACTAAACTTGATTTTCACACTGACAACTTGTTACTACACAATCAACTTCAACTATTTAAAATAGATCACCCTATTACCATCCACATTCTCTATCTAGATATTTTTTAGAAGCTATTTATCAACTTTCATATTTTTGGAAGATTGAAAAGTTGGAGAGAAGTCCTTTGCAAGTAGAATGAAGACATTTTGAAAAGAAATGAATTTTTTGTGATTTTTCAAAGTTTATTGAAACTAAATTGGTAAAGCGTGGATAGACCCGTGCTAAACCACGCACTTGGCGTGTCTCCTTTTTAAGTGCATTGTCATGATGCTAAAAGGTTGCTAAGATCGTGGCAAATGGGTGGGGCTAGTAGATGCTGGAATTTAGCGACTGACAACATTGGGTTGTTTTATATTATATTCCTTTGTTTCTTAAAAGATCTAAGTTTCCTTTTCAAAAATAGAGGAAGTACATAATAGTGGGTATTGATTGCTTTGACCAAATCCTCATATTGGACCTCTATTGAAGAAGAAGCCCCCAACAATGTGCTTATATTGCATTTATGCATTCATGCCTTATTGTCATTTCAAAAAAATACAAATTGATTAAAAATTCAAAGGATTAGAATCAAATTACGTAACCAAGGACAAAGGAAAGGATGACTTTTAAGACTTTTAGGATAATTCTATTAATTTAAGAGTATTGAACAAACAGAATTAATTCACATTTGGCTCTAAAAAGATTTGGAGACTTGCTTGTTCTTCTCCTATTTGAACATTAAAGGATTAATCCTTTATCATCCAAAATGAACTCCAAGGTCATTGACGTTAAAATCCAATTTTTGTAAAAACATTAAAATCCATAGCTTTGGAATAAATTGAGATCCAAATTATAGTATTTTGCAATTTAATACTAGTGAAATACAAGTGTTGTAAAGATAAATTATAGTAGACTTCTTCAAAGCTTTGACCATCAATAAATCCAAAAAATCTTCTTTAATTATTATAAGTTTTCATTTTGATTGTTTCAAATATACATGATTCAAGACAATTTCAATAATAAAGTCATATTATAATTCAAAAATAAATAAAGAAGAAGAACTATAACATCATTTTTGATGATCTAAGTTGAATCAATGGGAAAATTCAATCATTTATTCAATTAAAGAGAATTCATATTTTTGACTTCATAATTTCACTTTAGTACAAAGTAGAATGTCCAAAAGGAGGTTTTATATTAAAATTTGTATCAAAGACCTTATTAGGGAACACAGTGGACTTGTAAGTGTTCAAATTGAACAAATTTTAATTCCTACTTAGATGCCTTTTAGTCATGTTTACGCTTGTAGTAATTCCATAAAATACTGATGAATAACAAAAATAGTAGAAAAATAAGAGCCCTTGCACCCAGCATTAGAGAAAAATCAACCCTTGGGAAGTTCGTTCCAAATTGCCATGCCATGCTATTTCAAGCATAGCTTGTCAACTTGGAAAAGTGCCCTTGGTGAGCAGTCAGAGTGTATGACTGCTTGCCAGAGCAGTCAGATTTTGCAGATTTTTTATTTTTATTTTAATATATATATTTTTAAAAATACTTTTAAGATTAAAAAATAAATAAAATAAATAAATAGTTTTTTATTCGAAAATTTGGGTTTGTGCGCCACTATCACAGTAGTTTCAGCTGCGCGGAAATAGGGGAAAGATTATTTTTTCAGCCCCTTAAAACTAAATTTCAGGGTACTAAAGGAGTCCGTGGAGCAGCCCTTCAAAGGGCTGATTCTTTCTCTAATGGGTACACTAGGCATAACCATTTGGAAATCTATACCACTATTGTTATTATCCCAATGTGAATTTGAACCACAAGCTCTTCAAAAAGTGGCCCGACCATTCAATTGTTGAAGGCCTTCATTGCTTACGCAAGACCATGGATTTAAGAGGAGTTAATTTGATTATGATAATGCATAATCATATTGGTTGATTTAGAAATAGTTAAGCAAAATCAACAAAATCAATGGCAAAAGGTAAGGTCAAGGGAGCAACTAAGGTAATGAGGGCCTCCACAATGCTAGGTGATGGAAAAATCTCCTTTGTCTTCCACTTGTGACCCTTAACAGGGACTCTCAAACCCTGTATTATGTCATTTTCTGACGTGCTTGGGTGGTGAAGCTCTAAGGGCCGCTTTACACTATGGTGGAGAAGTGCATTGGCTAGTCAAGAAGTTTTGGCCAAGACATGGTTATTTGAGGCAAATGGTGGGGTATTGGAGAAGATGGAAAGACAGTAAAATAACGCCATAAGAAGTTTCAATGGTTGTAGAGTAAATATTAAGTGGAGAAGTCTTCTGGATAAATTCTAGAGAGTTTTGCAATTGATGTGAAAGAAGAAGAGGTGAAGAGCCAGCTAATGCTAATTGAAATTAAGGAAGCCCTCAATTGCACACATGAGATATGTCACAATGAAAAGACAATAAATGATTTTGAGTTCTCCAAAGGCCAAGTTTTTTGTCCTAGGGATTGAGGCTGACTAAGAAACCTGACCTCCAAAGAACTCCCTTTTCAAAAAGTATTGCCATATAGGTAGCCCATGTCATTTTTTCATCCATGCTTGAAGTTCTCCTCCCGTCAAATCTTGGCCATAGTTTAAACCCACTCTAATGAAGAACAAAAATTTCTCTAATCATATTGCTCCATTTCTGCACAATTCTTGACCGGTGCACTTCTCCACCATAGTCTAAAGTGATTTTAAGAAATACAAATAGTGTGGAGCCTCAACTGCTATACAATGTGGGTGGAGACTTTGAAGGTGCATTTGTTTCATAGCAAAACTGAATTGCTCATAGGATTTGGAATAGCAATTTTGGTACCCTGGGGTGCTACTCGGTGACTTGTCAAAGTAGCACAAATCTGGTCCGAGACGACCCTAAACTACTGGATGATGGTGAAGAAGCATCCCTTCCAAATGGCGTAGTTGCAGGTTCGATACTTGGCAACGACAAGTTCGTGAACTTGTGTGAAATTAAAGCCTTTGTACTTGACGGAACCCCTTGCACTGTGTTTCTTGAACACTCTTGTTTCAAAAAATAAAAAATAGCACAAACCTTATTAGCTAGGTCCCCACTGACATCCTCTTCCCTCACAAAAACTCATGAATCCATAGCTCATGCTGGCCTGGTGGTGATGCTGAAGAATGATTGAGAATTCAACAACCAAAAAGGTGTGCCTAAGATAACGCAACTTAGAAGCTAAGCAACACATGTCACAGTCATCTGGGGGTTTTGTGTGCAGGACTAGAAGTTAAGCCCATGAAAACTTGTTGCATGCCAATGAAAACTTTTATAATTAAAAAACAATCTGTTTTGTACATACATACTTGTTTTGTAATTAATTTGTCAAGTTTCTAACTATTAACCCTTAGAGGACCAAACACTGTTTTTTGGCAACATAGCGATTTTGGGCATCTCATTATGAACGGAGTTTTTAGTTTTTTTCTTTGAAAATTTCACAAAACATCACATGCCTGAGGAGTAGCTTTAAGGTCCAACAATTTTCATAACTTTTGATTGAGTCTCTAGACTCCAAACCTACCTACAAACTGGAATTCTTAATAATTCTCACCTCATTAAACAAAATGGAGTGATTCAAACTTTTCCACTCTTAAATGTTTCCTTAGAACCACTTCCAACTTTTCCATTTTTCAAAAAAGTGATTTTTGAAGTAGTTTTTTGAGCTACTTGGGTTGCCCGCCAAATGCAAAAAATTACATATCATGCAATAACTTTTTAACCGTGTTGTCAAAAGTTATGAAAATTGTTGGCCCTTAAAGCTACTCCTCAAGCATATGTTTTGTGAAATTTTCAAAGAAAAAAACTAAAAACTCCGCTCATAGTGAGCTGCCCAAAACGATTATATTTCCAAATAACGGTGTTTGGTCCTTTAGGGATTAAGGTAGGAGACCCTATTTTTGCAACAATTCAAAAAGTCACCCTATTTGCATCACAATTTGTGAAGCAATTTGAGAAGTCACCCTATTTAACCCCTAAAGTTCCTTGACTATGTTTTCATTAAAGATGCTCCAAAACTGCCATGTTTAGTACAAATATCAAATTCTTGAAAAAAAACATTTTTGAATGCATTTAATCGTATGATCTAGTAGTATATTAGTTTAAAATGACGTGGAAAAAATTTCAAAAGAATCCACCGTGTGGATTGCAAAGATCTTAGTGTTTGAACTTGCAAAAGTGCCATTTTTTGGCCCTGCTGAAATCCAGGCAGCTGCAGTTCAGTAGGTCAAATCTGCATGAAAAAAAAGACAAAATGATTGTAGCTTCAGACTTTCTTTGATAATGACAAGTTGTCTACGTTCTTAAAAATTTTCAAATCATTTGGAATAGTTTAACATACAGGAAAAAAATTAATAAGTAGAATGAAGTAGGGAATGATGCAAAATACTAAATTATTAATAATTTATTTATAAAATTGAAAAAACACCAATCCCAATGGTGGAAATGTTGAAATAAACAATTTGCATTCTATCAACTTATTTTTTTCAAAAAATATTGAAAATTGAATTAAATATAGGACTTCAAAATGTATTTTAGAGTAGAAAGTCTCAAACTACCCACAAACTAAAAATCCTCATAACTTTTGACTCACTAATCAAAATGGAATGGTTCAAAGCTTTCCATACATACATAAATATAATAAACCAATTTTTAAATTTTAACTTATGAAAAAAAGGATTTTTTTAGAGCTGCCCAAATTGCCCGAGTTGACATGCAAACAACATATTGCTTAATAACTTTTGACTTGTATTTCCAAATGTCTTGAAATTTGACACAATGAAAGATACTCCTCATCCACACCTTCTTTTAAAATTTGGGCCAAAATAAACCAAATCTGCGCTCACAGGTACTTGCCTCAAAAAATCATAATGCTAAAAACAACAATCTGGTCCTTTAGGGGTTAAGTTACAATTCAAAAGCCACCCTATTTGACCCGCTAGCTGAGATTAGTAGTGTACATTTGAAAGTTTCAAACTTGCACTATTGATACATAATCATGGCCATGCATAAAAAAAAAAGAATGGGGCCTCAAGAAGGCTATGAGATTTGAACCAAGCAGTACAAAAAGTACAAATAAAAAAAATTTAAGAAAAATTTACTTGCATTGTTGGTCAAATCTGGAGGCCCACTTGAAACCCCATTCTTTTTCTAATGAAGTGGCACAAAGAGTCACATGGTGCAAGTAGGGTCTCTTACCTTAAAGCATCCGCGCTCCGTCGGCTTGCCCAAGCTGAGTAGGACTAGATCACAATGCCATATTCGCTGGGACCCAGCTCTGACACTCTTCCGGGCTGCCCGCACTTCACTACCCAGAGATTTAAAAATTCCATGAGTCTGCGGCCAGGAGCTCAAGCGTCTTCTTCCATCGTCGACTAGTCACACAAAGTTTGAGCGATCGAGACTTCTTCCCACCCTTCCTCCCCGCAATCTCTCTTGCTGTGAATTCAGTCATGCTCTTGAGTAAGTTCTCTTCTCGCTTGTTGAGACGGATGAGTTCGTTGATAAGTTTGAAGGAAGAATTACGTTTGAAGAATGACACTACAAGAGAATGCAGTGTTTGCAATACTTTTTGCAATGGTTTTGCAATGCCCACGAATTTTGTTTCAATGACTTTGCAATGGTTTAATATGAAGTATTGCATTGTGTTTGCAATGGTTTTGCCTTGCACGCAAGTTTGTTTCATCAATTTTGCAATGCTTTAAATTATAGTCTTGCACTGTGTTTGCAATGGTTTTGCAATGGACTCATAATTCAGTGATTTTTAGTCTCAACAACCTTTTTTTTTTCTTTTTTTGAACAAATGGGAAACCCACTGCATTAAAAGAAACCAAAGAACAACAATCAAGCCAAAATAGCCGGGACATAAGAGCCGAACAAGAATGACCCAAAACAAAAGAACAAAAGAACCAAAAGATCGCTAGAAGAAAGAGCACTCAGGAAGCTGCACCCTGTTCCAGAACACCTTGTTAAAAAAAAATTCAAACATCTTTGAATTAGGAAAAGTTGGGAAATTAAATTAAATTTCATCACCAAAAACCCATTTGATATTTCAAGTCTCCAATCAAAAGTTATGAACAAATTTCAGAGAGGGGTTGGAATGAATATTTTCTTTGACATTTTTAAATACCTCTTTGAATTTTGTCTATAACTCTTGACTGGAGACTTGAAGTCTGAAATGGTTTTTTGGAGATGAAAGATTACTTTACTTCCCAACTTTTCTTAGTTCAAAGTTTTACCAAAAGGTTTTTCTACTTCCCCCAAATGACCTCCAAAGTGTGATGGTTTTACAACTGATGGGAAACATAAATCAAATAAATCAAAATTGTGTCCCTTTAAGGTCACTAGTAGTTTTAGATGGTGTAGTGGTCTTCAAACCTTGCACCTCACGCATGAGGTGCAAGGTTTGGTCCTTGAGCAGGGGATTTGATTGGGCTATCGGGGGGATTTGGTTGGGTTGCCCAAGGGGAGTTTGGTTGGGCTGCCCGGAGGGGTTTGATTGGGCTACCTGAGGGGTTGGAATGAATAATTTTAAGTTTTAGATTTTAGATTTTAATGATTTTGCAATGATTTTGCGATGACTTTGCAATGATTTTGCAGTGACTTCTACACACAACAATTACATTTTTTTCATGATTTTGCTTTTTAAGTTTTATGAATTTGCAACACTTTAGCAATACAATACAAGTGATTCTTTGTCCAAGACTTTTATATTGAATTAATCACAACTTTGCAACGGTTTTGCAACGCAATATTTCTTTTTTTTGAGTTCCAAACTAAGTTCCGTTACACATTCTTTCATTGCAAAACCATTGCAAATGCGTTGCTAGCGTGTTGCAGTTACTGCTTTCTGTTGTAGTGTGAGTTTCCGGGATCGAAGGAGACTCGGTGTTACTGCAGCTTGCTGGTATCAAGATGCAGGTTTTCCGTGAAGCACATATATACTGAGTTCATCTTCATTATCACAGTAGAGAAATTAAGAACATGTCCTAGCCTCTCCCATGGTATTAGTAGCTTGCCCAAAACTTCATGCCAAGCAGGAGAAGAAAAGTGGACATTCAAGCATGAACTTAAGAATGTATTAAAATCCTTAACAAGAAGGGCGCGGCTTGATGAAAGAGGTCAGACAAATTAAAGTGCCAAATTAAATGACATGACAACCAAAAGCTCATGAATCCATAGCTCATGCTGGTCTGGTGGTGATGCTGAAGGGTGATTGAGAATTCAACAACAACAAAAGTGCATGCCTAAGATAATGCAACTTAGAAGCTAAGCAATACTCATGTCACTAGCTGCCCTCTGGGGCTTTTGTGTGCAGGGGTAGAAAGCCCATGTGACCATGCACACCGATTTTAAACTTTTACTAATAAAAAAACAACTTATACACGTACATACTTGATTCGTAATTTCTCAAGTTCTACCATTAACGTAGGAGACCCTATTTGCACTGCAATTTAAAAGCCACCCTATTTGCAACATAATTCAGAAGCCACCTTATTTGCACCACAATTGAGAAGCAAGTTGAGAAGCCACCCTGTCTGCATCACTAGTTAAGATTAGTAGTGCACATTTGAAAGGGTCCCGTGGAGCAGCCCTCTAGAGGGCTGATTTTTCTCTAAAGTTGTATATGAAGACTGTTAGTATGATTTGGTATTCAAGTGCCAAAATTGAATTTCCACGTCAAATTCTTAGGGATCCATGTCACCTCACATCATTCATGAGATGACATGTGGAATTCTTTTTAATGTAAAAATGACTTAACTTTATGTCAAATCTGACCTTCACTTAGGGTGTTCTATAAACCCATGGCTTTATTTCTTGAAACTTAGCCAAAGTCCTTACCTTTAAATTTGACTAGGTGTTTTTTTTTAATTTTAATTTTTTATTATTACAGTGAGATTTCTTGGACCATGCATCTCCTGATTGTGTTCTTAGTACCATCCGAAAGCCCTTGGTGAAGAAGGTGCACGGGCTTTGTTTCATAGTGATTCGACCTATACGGTGAAAGTTATTGAATTTTGAAGTTTTTATGAATTAACCCCTAAAGTCCCAAGGCATTTGTTGGCCAGAAACCACTGAAAACTGCCATTTCTACTGTGTTCATCCAAACCCCTAGAAAAAACATTTTTTTCAAAAATGTAAATTTTAAGATGTTGTACTTAACTTGACCAAGATCATGTGCTAAGAATTTTATCAAGTTTGATTGTACGGATTGGGAGAAAATTGCATTCAAAGTTTGAGCAAAAGTTTTTTTGTGTGCTACCCTGAAATTTCAGATGACTTTGACCACCATTTGTTGAAATTTTTTGCACTACAGACTTTGAATTTAAAAATCTACCATATTTCAGATCATATTAGGAACATGTCCACCAATTTTAAAAGATTTGGAGACTTACAACACTTCCCAAAAAATCTTGCAATGCAACTATGTTCTGAAAAATGACAATACAATATTTTTTTTTGCAATGAGATTTTGTAGCCCATTCTTTCAAATCTGAAAAATACCAATGGTAGATAGAAAGATGCAGTCATTATTCACAAGATCCTAAGAAAAAAATTTGAAAAAAAAACTTTACCTCCATTCTATGCAATTTCAAAGACTTATGGTATGAACAAAAAAGAAAATGCCATTGGGCAACTACCAAAAACGGGTCCATGATGTTCCTTGTAAAACCCAGCATATTCTCCACTGCGTTCCCCACTGCATTTCCAACATTGGGAACGTAGGAGCTCCCCAACTTCACAGAAGGTCCTTCATCTACTTCAATCAATTGCCTTCTTTGTAGTTTCCCAATAAATGGCACCATACCATGCATGTGGACTTGGAGACCACATAGGAGTCATTGGAAGCATGAGGTACACTCCTAGGATGGGTAGAGAGTAGTGCTTGCACAGAAAGCTTGCAAAAAAATGCTTCAAACTCCAGAGTGATGGCATATTTCCTACAAGTAAAATAAAAAATGTTAGAAGGCCATAAACAACAACATTTGGGCATTCTAAAATATTTAAAACTCTTTGAAAATTAGTAGTTATAGCCAAAAAAAATATCCTAAAATCATTGTAAATTCATAATGACAATCTTTTTTGTTTTGCATTTCATTTGAATTGTAAGTAGCCTTCACTGCAACATTTGCTTGTGAATAAAAAATGGCCAAACACCAACATTGTAAAAAATGAATGTGTAATTAACATTTACTTGTTTAACATCATCTCAACAAAGATTTTCATGGTATTTTTGGAAGCATCCTTTTCACCAACACATGAATTTATTGCCACAAGTAGGGCAATATATTTTAGGTCTTGTCAATGGTAGTGAGCCATCATTGCAAACCACACAAGGATTTTGGTTCTGGATAAATACTGGATAGTACACTCGCCTACTGCAGGGTGCTTCTTTGGACACTTCAGAGGATCTCGTGTCTTGCATTTGTCTATATAAATGATGTACATGTTCACGATGCTAGTGTTGACAAGGAAAAAGAAAATCGGATGCCACCACTTGTGGGACCGGGTTTGACATGTTTGACACAACAAATATCATCTCGAAATGTCCCGAATAATGGCTCATGCAAAGTTCTATTGCTTGGTTATACAATGTCATATTCCCACAATAGAAAAACAAGAACTACACTAGGATAAATAACCTAGAACAAAAACAAATATGGAAGGCAAAATAGAATAAGTATTGGAAAAGAACATAAATAAGGGGAAAAGGAACGAAGTTGTGAATGGAGAAGAGTGATGAACAAAAAATGATCGCAGACATTCAATAAAAATTGATCAAGGACTTTGAACAAAAGATTTAGAGAAGAAGAAAGGATAAAATGTGCTAGCAAAGAAACAAGAAAATGAGGAAGGACAAGAAACAAAAACAAAAACAAAAACTTGTGCAATACTTGATCAAGGGGAAGAACGGACACAACTTTTTAGCCTCGTCACATGTCTCCCCGAAGTCATTCTAGGGGTGTATGTAAAGAGAACATAAATCCTACTTTATGCTAGAAGAAATTATCTTGTATGCATCTCCTACTAAATTTGGGACCATTGATTCCAAATATGAATTCAAAATTTGCAAATTTTATCATGTGTGGCAAATAAAAAATTTTAGCATTTTTCCTTGGGAATGAGTGAGGGGTTTGTTCATGAGGTCGGGAAAAAAAAGATAAAACAAGGCAAACACAAAGGGGATTGGAAAACAAAAACAAAAAAACAAAAAGAAACAAAAACAAAAAAACAAAACAAAACAATAAAACAAAACAAAACAAAACAAAAAATAGGGAGAGGACTTACCTGTTTGCTGCTTGGAGTGCCTTCTACGCTCCCTCCCAGCAGCGCTCTCCACCCTCCTTGAAGTGCTCCCCACAATAAGTTCCCCGCTTTGGATCCAGTGGTCGCCTGGTCTCAGACCTCACCTGCTACCCCAGAGCAAATTCGGGCTGACTCTCCAGGGACTGACCCTGGCAAAGTCAAGGGGAAATTTGGCTGACCAACCTGCCCCTTGAGTTTGGTTTGGTAAAAAAAGTGCCATAATTTTTTCATCTGGCATTGGATTGGAATAAAAATTACATATCTACAAACCTCTTAGAAAACTACACGTCTTCAAAAAGTTTCAAAAAATCACACTAAAAATTGAGCCCGTAGGTACCTACTTGAACTCCAAATTGTCCCCCGAGGGGACAATGGGACTTTAGGGGTTAAAAAATTAGAAAATTACTTTCATTTTTATTTTGACTGTGGCAACAACAATAGGCACACTAGTGTATTATAAATACAATTAAGGATAATGATTTAATGATGATTCTCAAATAACAGTTGTAAAATATGATCAATCCCTATGATTAGATCAACTAGGACATAAACTAATGTTTTCATAAACTTTGGAGCCAAAAATTAAAGAATTCCTTCTAAAATTGACTACAAATTGATTATTTGTGATTTTCACAAAATTGTAGTGATATTTTGAAGATTTTAATTTAATTTTTTTATTCAAGTCATCTTTGAAGATTCATTTTTTGAATTGAAAAGGTTACTTTTTGAGACCAGACCTACCAATATTTTTGAATAATATAATATTTTCAAACCAAAGTTTGTAGAATCTATATTATACAGATGTTAAAGAACTAATACAAGAATCTTTAAAAAAAAAAAATGGATGAAAAATGCATTTTTTTTGTGTAAAGAATATGTTTGCATTCATTCGTTGTTCAAAACTTGATTGCTTGGTCCTTTGGTAGCTCGGGGGGGGGGGGGGGGGGGGGGTAGTGAACGGGCGGAGTAGCAATATAGGTGCAAACAATTGATAGGGTATTTTAAAATCATTTGGTCAAAAAATTATAAAAGAGTTTAGAGTAATATAGGGTATAGAAAATGGCTTTGGACGTCTTTAAAGTACTATTGGGTATGGAATAATAGGCCGCATTAGAAAATGCAGTAGTACTAAAATAGCCCCCTTTATATTAAAATTTTTGGCCAAAAGTCTGAAATTGCTACTTTCTTGGCTACCTTGAAAGTGGAATATTGGTGAGGATAAAAAAATTAAAGTTGCTATTACTAAGAGCATAGTATTGTACTATAGGAAATATACTTTAGTTCATTTACTTCTCTTGGATTCCTACAGTAACTTAACCCCTAAAGGACCGAGGTGATTTTCCTACCAAAAACCATTCAAAACTGTCATTTCTATTGCAAAGAAAAAAGAGTTTAAAATTTTTTTTTTTTTTGCATATCCAACCGTAAGATCTTATACTTGACTAGTATATGAATATGTGGAAGAAATTTCAGAAACTTTGACCACGTAGATTGCAAGATATATGCATTTAAAGTGAAGAAAACAAGTTTTTTTCTACCTTGCTTGACTAGATTTTTTGGCTTTGAATCTTTTTAGTTCAAATTTTTTGCACTATTGATTTCGATTTTCTACTTATTTATGTTAAGTAGTTGAGTTGAGAATCTACCAAAAAAATTTAGGAAAAAATTACTTAATTTTCACTCATTAAAAAATTGTTAAGTAGAGGTGGGTACAAGATTGAAGAAAAAATTAAATTGTTAATAGCTTTTAGATGGAATTGAATCACAATAATCCCAACGGTGAGATTGTTCTAGCAAGAAAATCTAACCTTGTCTAACAAAAAAAATTTCAAAATTCTCAAAATTGCATTCAAAAATGAATTCTACAACTTATTTTTTCAAGAAGATGCTTAGATTGCCCGAAAAACTAAGATTGTCCATAACATTCTCATGATTAGTCCAAATTGAATGAAACAAAGCTTCACATGTAGACAAAAATATAATCTTTGAGGAAAAAATTTGAAAAAAAATTATTTTGACTTTTTGTGATTTTTTGTGTGCTGCCCCGCAAAATTCCAATTTTACTTATTGTGCCCTAACTTTTGCTCCCGGGCATCAATTAAAATAAAAATTATATATTTGCAAAGATCTCGCAAAAATACACAACCTCAAAAAATCCCAAAAAATATTACTGAAAATTGAGATCGTAGGAACCTGCCCGGACCCAAATTGTCCCCCGAGGGGACAACTGGTCCTTTAGGGGTTAACTATTCTTACAACTAAGTTATACACTGTATACAACACAAACTTTAATGTCTGACTATTGTAAATACTTTTTCTTATAGTATACACTGCACGTCCTGCTGGATTGAACTTAGGGTTAGTTGAATTGGGCAATCTGGATGCTGTATGGCTTAGGGTTTCCATAGTTCAATTTGCCTCACCTGAACCCAACCGTTGCTAGAGTTTGTTGCATGTGCATCGTTGAGTTTGCTTTGGCCGAGGTGTTTATGGTTTAGAGTTGATTCGATGGGGGTGTCCCAGAACAGCCCTCGTTGCGATTTGGAGCGAATCTGCATTTTGTGTGTAGGATTTAGCTTTCAGGGTTTAGGCTGCCTTTCTCTTGCGTATTGGATCCAGATGTGGTTTTGGGTATAACGATAAATTCTCTATGTTCAAGGTAGGGTTCATGATGGCGCTCAATTTCAAAATTAGACTCTACTCGGTAGAAGCTGATGTTGGGCGACTGGAGCTACTAAGGCCCTTTTTTTGCCACTCGGGCGACACTTACGCGGATTTGCGCACATGCTTGGAGAACGGGGGATGCATGGAGTGGCCCTTCCTCTTTTGGTACTTCCAAGATGAATGTCAAATATTGAAGAGGTTCGAGGCCATGAATCCTGTAACCGACCGTGTTCATGTCATTCCTGCGTTGGAGGGCAATAGTAGACCTCACAAGTAGTGTCGTGTTGGAAACCAGGCTGAAACAACGAGCAACAACTTAGCAGCGGAGCCCAAAGTGCAAATTAGGGTTGGTGAATGTGTCCAACCTTGTGGCGCAGATGTCTTGCAAGCCGGGTGCTACACAAACGTTGGAGGAAATACAAGCTGGCGCAGAACGGAATCCGATTCAAGTTCCTGAATTTCTTGTAGACAAGGAGACTTTGCTGCAATCGACACTCTTACCTAGTAATGTGCTTGAGAATTACAAGCAGGGTGCATAGAAGCTGAGAAGGGAGTTGGAGTCACTGGATTTCGCAGATCACAAGTGGAATCTAAAAACTTACGATCACCATGGCGTGGCTGTTGTCAAGATTTTCTGCGGGGAGTGTAAGAGAGAAATAGGGGATTCGGGCCATGATCACTCCTGCAGTGCTGTGTAGAACCTGTTTTCAAATTTCAAGAAGAGTCATCTACATTCAGCTCTCCACATCAAGCAGTGGTGCAGGAAGAGGGAGACCTTGTACAGTGACCATCCAAAGGAGGGCAAGTTCAGCAAACCCATAATCTTGACACCAGTAGATTACAAATGACTCATGGAGGAAGGTGTCAGCATTCTTCAAAGCGTGAACGACTTGATCTCCTTTGATGATCCTCCATTTGTAATTGTAGGAGATGTAGGTGTTCCCCAGTTGAAGTCCTTTTGGTTCAAGGTGCGCTGCAAGCTAGATGGAGAACTAATGCTCTTGTGCCTGCAAAAGGGGAACCTCAAACCTAACTTAGAGAATCACATCCATGGCCTTCTTCATACCAAGTGTTGTGAAGACTTGGCTGCGGCAAACAGTTCGTCGAAGGCTTCATGTGCACTCAGCTCCGGAAAACGGGGGAGACCCACTGCAAGGTCTAGATTGACCACTGGAACTCAATGCGGCCATGCTGCATTATATGTTTTGAGAAATTTTTTGAAACCAAACCAACCCATTTGATGTAAGCCAAAAACTATAGTAGAATTTTTTTTTCAATCTAATTTACCATATCATTTATTCATAGAAAATTGGAATTATAAGTAATGCAAGACCCTTCTCTATTAACCCAAAGTAGAAAGTTACATAATTATAGCATGTCCAAAAAAAAAAAAAAAAAAGTAATACCCCCCTATAAAATAGTGGTTGGTTGCACCTACATCCTTATTTTTTTAAAGCACTGACTCCCCCGAGTTTGGCAGTAAGTTAATGGTTGTGGTTTTTACTTGAAGATCATTGTTCAACTTTTTTTTGGATGTAAAAGAAATAAACAATTACTTTAAAAGTTTTCATACTACTGTATTTTTCATAGCTATTTTGACCTTTTTAAAAAAGTCTAAATTAATTGGATTATTTTTATTATATCTATCGACTCATTTTTCACTTATTATTTAAAAAACCAAAACTATTATAATTTATTACAAAACTAATTAATAACACATAATCTCATGTAACAATGAATTCACATTGAAAGTGGAATTGATTCTTTCATTCTATAGTTATTTTGAACATCATTTGTAGGTCGCTTTTGGTTGTTTTTAGAATTTCAAGGTCATGCATAACATTACAGTTATTGTAAAGTATGTGGAATGAAGGACTAGGAGCCAAAAATTTGAAAAAAACACAAGACGAAATTCTTTGAAGCACCCAAATAGGGTCTAATGGAGTTTGGTGTTGTGTTTTTTTGTACGATTATTAGTTAAACCTTCCTTTAACCCACCTAGTGTCACCAGTTTTTTTATTTTGGACAAGTGTCGCCAGAAGCCTCTAAACCACTGGAGCAAATATGAAGGGAGGACATCCGACAGGGTGAAACAATCTGACAAGTGCAAAATTTCGCCCAAAAAAAACCCGCTGAGTGTTACAAACTGGGAAGACTTTTTTGATTAACCCCTAAAGGATCAGCATGCGTTTTTTGGCAACATAGAAATTTTGGGTAGGTACGTGTGACTAGAGATTTGTATATTTTAGGTCCTAACTTTAATAGAAATTGTAGACAAGGAATATCTTTCATGTGAACAAAATTTCATAACATTTGGAAATATGAGCCTAATATATTACTTTTTTTTTGAATGGGTAGTTTAGACAGATAAAAAAAAATCACTTTTAAAAAAAAATTGAAATTGATTTCTAGAGTTTTATATATGTGGAAAGCTTTGAATCATTCCATTTTGATCAATGAGTCAAAAGTTATGAGGAGTTTTTGTTTGCGGACAGTTATGGATTCTGTACTCTAAAATAAACTTTGAAGTCCTTTTCTTACACAATTTTCAATATTTTTTAAATAAATAAAATAATAGGATGTGAATTGTTTATTACAACATTACAACCAATGGGATTGGCATTTTTCAATTCCATAATTAAATTCTTAACAATTTGTATTTTGAATCATTCTCTATTTCTTTCTATAATTTTTTTCCTATATGTTGTACTATTCCAAATGATGTGAATTTTTTTAAGCATGTAGCCAACTTGTCTAGGAAAATGAATCCAAAGAAGCACCACCATTTTGGACATTTTTTCATAAAAAAGCGAGCTTGAGAAGTGCAATTGCCAGTTTTTTTGCAAGGCCGAAAATAGCGATCAGTACGTGATTTCTATCGCTCATATCTTTCCATCCACATGGTGGAAACGTCTAAAATTTTTTCCAAATGTTTTGAAGTCAGGTTACTACAAGATCCTAAGGTTTTATGTGTCAATTTTTATTTATTTTTATTTTTAAATTTGATCTTTATCCTAGAAATGTCAATTTTTGAGCTTTTGTTGTGAAAACATAGTCATGGAACTTTAGGAGTTAATTCTATTATATACTAGTAATCAGACAATGATCCTACTCGTGTTGAGAAGGTATTATTATACTTTGCTAGATCCCTTGAAGGGACCTATTAACCCCTAAAGTCCCATTGTCCCTACAAGGGACAAAATGGATTTTGGGCAGGTTCCTATAAGCTCAATTTTTGGTGAAACTTTCTGAAACTTTTTCATAAGATAGAAAAACTTATTAGCTTTCTGGGAATGTAATTTTTATTTCAATCGGTGCCCGGGAGCAAAAGTTATGCTACAATAACCTCAAAACGAGGGAGACCAGGTAGCAAAAGAAATCCATAAAAAATTGAAATAAATTTTTTAATTATTTTTTTCTAATAGAGTATATTTTTTTCTAAAAAGGAAGCTTTGATTCATTCCATTTAGATTAGATATATGAAAGTTACAGAGTTTCTTGTTTTTCGGGCAATCAAAGCATCTTATTGAAAAAACTTTTTCTTTAACTTTGAATGCTGATATCTTTCAATCTGTATGGTCAAAAATCACAAAATTTTTACCACATAATCTGAAAAAAGTGTAGTACAAGATCATGCAGTTAGATTCAAAAAAAATATTTTTTCTGATTTCTTGGATGAACACAATAAAAGTAGCAGTTTTGAGTGATTTTTGACAGAAAAATGACCTTGGGACTTTAGGGGTTAATTAAATCAAGGATTGGGGTTGGCTCAAGAGCCATATAAGACAATTTGTTCACTGTTGGGGTACCTTTTAAAAGGGATCCCTGCCTCCGATTGGTAAACAATGTTAACTTAACTTATTTGTCAACGTCCCGTTTCTTCTCCGTCAGTCAGTCGCAATGGGAACCTATGCTCGAATAACAGGGCACTTCCAATTGGGTTTCAGACAGATCCTTTTCCTTCGCTAAAGATAAAGATATTTTCCTTATTTCCGGAAAACCTGCAGGAATCTACGGGAACAGAGCCTTACTTGAAAAGGAAAGCACATCTGCAACCTCCGAAATACCACTTGTGTCTTAACTTAAAAGGAAAAAACTCTCGCTCCAAAAAGACGGACCACGGGGGTTCTTCTTTTTCTAACACCGTAAAGCTCCATCACTACCACCATCTTCCAATACGGGAGCCTCAAGCCAGTATTTGGGGGTAAAGCTTAATACTTTACTTTTAAAAAATTGAACATTCATGCAGGTTCGTGTGAACACGACAAAGACGATGAGGTTGGCGATGGCGGGGTGCCGGGGTCGTTGCTGGCCATGGCGGCCACGGCCCTTGCGGGGCCTTGACAAATCAAGCTGTGGCGACTGCGCGCAACTGCATTGTTGTTGGCAATTGCCTGCTTAGTTGCGTCGGGATGAATCTCCGACGCATATGCCATTCGATTTCCCTTGTTTGCGCACGCAAAATAAGAGCCAGTACTGGATGATCGGATGGATTTTTTGGCTTTCTTCTGTTATTTTTACTGTTCGAATCGTTCTTTGCCGGTGATGGTGGTGGCGTGATGAGCACACGGAACTGCTATGGTAGCACAAGAGAACCGGGATGTTTCTGTTGTGTTAGAGATCTGGACGTGCGATGAGTTTCCGACAGTGTTGAGTTTAGACTGGGATCGTTTCTGTTTCGTTGCTGACGACGAGAACTCGTGTTTCACGTGGAGTACGTACTGTGGCGGATGGCGATACTTGCTGTTGGAGAATCTGTCAGAGGTTCAGCCTTTAAGGATCACATTCTCGAGGTTTTGCAGTGCTCTTTTTTCTGTTGTCTTTTTGCTTTTGCTTTTGCTTTTATGGAGAGTGCAAGAATTTTCTGCTTGAGAATTTTCGAGTTTCCGACGACGCTGATCTTGTATAGTACGTGAGGGAGCGTGTTGAGGTGCGTAGAATGCACTGTTGAGGAGTTCAGTTTTTTAAGGAACAAATTGTTGAGGTTTTGAAAGTGTTATTGTTTTTATTGTTTGTTGTTTTTGTGGAGCTTTTCAGGATTGTTTGCTGGAGAGTTTTCGATCTGCGGACGCGGATTTTGGAATCCCTGAAGAGTGTGGAGGGATGTGAAGAATGCGGTGTTTAGCTTTACTAGAAGGTGTGGTTGACTTTGCGATATTGCTGTCGTTGTCTCGATTTTGTTGCTGTCTGCTTGCTGGCGAGAACTCTTGAGAATATTGCTTCACGTGGAGTTGGCAGTGCCAGTAGTGGCGGATTGTGTGATGCGCACTGAGGTGTCAGAGGTCGAGCTCTAAGGAATGAATCGTAGGGACAGTGTTATTAGCTTTGTTGTTTGTTGTTTTTATGGAGAGTTTTTAATTGTTTGCTGGAGAATTTTGATCTTTGGATGCGGATTTTGAATGGTGTAGGAATGTAGAGGAGTGTGAAGAATGCAGAGACCTAGTGTTCAAGTAGGTGTGGTTAACTCTGCGATATTGCTGTTGTTGTCTTGATTCTTTTTGCATTTTGATTTTCGGGAGTGCGGGAAGGATGCAAAGGTATTCTTATCGTGTCGTGGTCGAAGGAAAAACGAATGTTATGATCTACGAACTTCGGTGTTGTATCTCGTTTCGTGTGGTTGCACTTTATCTTCCAAGGGACTACAAGTATTCTTTTATTGCCACTTTGCGCTGTCATTTAGAGAGAAAAAGTGTTATTTTCTAGAGAGAGGGATTCGATATCTCGGCAATTGGAACTTTGTTGTGATATACAACTGTGGGTGCACCCAAGTGTAACGTACTGCACAGTGAATAACTTATATGAGGGAAGGTGTTGGAATCTCGATGCACCTTGAATTATTATGCAGTTGAGCTCAATGAGCTCAATTGATGTAGCGGAATGTTATACGGTTGTGTGACGAGTGCAGTTTTGACTTTGGAGTTTTCTAAGAGCAAATCTGAGCTAGTGTTGTGAGACTTGTTATAATAACCTTGTTTCGTCAGAGTTAGCTTGGGTGTTTAGAAGGGGACTAAAGTGCTCTTGCGTGGCCGATGTCTTGAAATGGGTACTAGCATTGCAATTGGTACAGCTGTAAGTTCACTGTCATGATTAGATTCCTATTGTGGAGGAGTCATTTGGGGTCTAGCTGATGAGACCGATTAGACAGCGCGAGGATAACGATACGCGTAAATTTTTAAGCAGCAGAACGAGTTTGCTCCTTCTGTGGTTTGGATAAGAAAGATAGTCGTCTCAGGTGAAGGGATAGTTAGGTGTTTGGATTGATTTTCAGTTATGTTGCGGGACAAAAAACTTTAATTAATGAGAGCTGTGTGGGTGTTGCAGGGAGGCTACTTAAAAACATCTTGTCTTCTGTCATCAGCACAAGGTTCTATTACGATTCAGGATCGAGTTGGAGTTGAACAAAATCTGTGCATGACAATGTCAGGTTAAAAGTGCTTCTGTACGCCACGATTATTTGCCTCCAACCTTGACAGGTAGATTTTTGAAACCTAGACTGGGTGTCTGAAAGAGTATCGCATGGAGGACGGCAGATACTTAGAATTTTTTATGGCTTGATATTTGGATTCTTGTTGTCAATGATTCAGACATGTGGAAAAAAATTAGTAGGGTGGTTTTCGGATTTCATTCTGTACAGCTTCACTTCAACCATTTTTGTGTATCATTTTGTGGTTGTGGTTGATGTCACGTGCTGTTTCAAGACAAAATTATTGGTAGCGTAGTCAGGATTTGGATCGCTATCTTGATTTGATTTGTGTAGCTAAGAAATCCAAATTAGCTCTCTTTAGTGTGATTCGGGAGGTTGGCTTCTAGACTTGGTATTGTTTCGTTCAAACGTTTCGTTTCTTTCCGACTATTTCTTTGTGCACTAAAAGTGTTTTGAGCTGGTCAGATCAGCATGGCAGAGATTGAAGGCTCTGACGGCACGTCGAAAGATCTAGGTGGTGATGGTGCAGGAGCCTCGCGACCAAGCTCGGATTCTACAAGTACTGTTGATGAAAGGCAGCCAAGGATTTTTAGCAATTTTGTTAGAGCATCTTCAAACCGTGACAGAGGACGGCCATCTCTCTCCGAGAATTCAGAGGCAACTCTCTCGAGAGGAAGGTCCATATCTTCAGCTCGAATCCAACCATTGCCGACCCCAGCGAGTTCAGATTATCGAGGTGCTGACGCTGGTGGTATGACATTCGAACCTCAAGACTTACTCCAGCTGGGCCTAGGTGAATGGCAAGATCGCGCTTTGAGTCTTCTAACTTTGAAGAGGTCTTCGAGCATTGCAGCAGCAAAAGCTTGTCGAGGGCTTGGGCAAACGCCTTCTTTCAGATTTGATAGACAGCAGTCAGCAAGACGTTCGCATGACAGTTATGGAGAGACAGAGGATTCAACGCAGGGAGCAGTCCGGTATAGCACAGGTAGAGACTATCCTATCTATTAATTTCAAGAATAGCTTAATATAAGTGGCGTTGATATAAGTGGCGTTCACGAATTCTACAGCATATAAGGTTACATGATGACACATTTCTTAGTTAGAAAACGTTTGATTTAGTCAGTGCACAGGGTACTTTTAAAAGAAGCAGGCTATCATTTACAGTGTATTGTGCTCAGAGCCAACAGATAGTCATAGTTTCAGCGCTTTGGGGACTGTGTTCCCTCAACAAGGTTCTTTTGGGAAGTTGTATTGAAATTCCGTAAGAATGTAATAGCTTGGGATTCCAATGAGGTGACTTCGAGTATCCCAAAAATCAATTTGATGCGAGCAGTATTTTTGCTTGTGGTGATCTAGTTTCTCAATATAATTTCGTCATTTGTTATGAAAGGTGATGAACGAGATGGAGATCATTTCCAGTTTTCCGAGGCCTCTGAGGATGGCGCTTATGGGGGACATTCCAGATTGGGTTCAGCAACTCCTGGATTTGAAACGCCTGGTAGCAATTTGTTTGGTGGAGCGGGTGTGCAGCAGGAATCCCTAGTGAGAGAGGGAGAAGGAGGATCCTTGGACTTGTCTCGAGAGTTCTATGCGACCTTGGCAGAAGCCCCTCAGGCATCTCTTATTCATTTAGTGAGCTTATATCACCAGGCTCTGTTGAGAAATGGACTTGTGGAAGACGCTGAGAATATCTCAAGTGTGCTCGCTGGCCTTCAAAATCAAGAGGAATCTATTGAGAGAGAGGAATTGAAAGGCATGGACTTACTGCTTAAGGAAGGGCTACTGAAGTATCTCTTGTCGATTCACCCTTATTTGCCTCCTGTCCCCCGTCAGGTTGAGCCTAAGTTACTCTTGCCAATATTTATTTATTACGATCTTGAATGTGGCTCTACTTTCAGCTTATATTTTGAACGGGTAGTCTTTACAACTACGTTTATCCTTCTCTTTGTAGGTTGTGAAATTCAAAGACTTGACGTACTCGATGGACGTCAAGGTTGAGAAAGGCTACGAGACAATGTTGACTAAGGTAACCATCCCCGAGTTACTTCATCTTATGTGAAACACGAAGCATGCAATTCACTTGGGCTAAGCCACATAAAGTCATCGTATTTCCCTTGTTAGCATCATTGTTTTGCAGAGCCGATCTTCCTAACACGTTTTCCCCCAGGTTACAGGTGTTTGCAATCGAGCTCCTGTGGAGCATATGACGTTGTTGAAGAATGTGACCGGGTATCTTATGCCCGGTACTCTCACCCTTGTCGTAGGTATGTTTATGACTCCCTGATATTTATTGTATGGTTAGTCGTTAGTTTCATCAGAATTTCTTTTCAATCCTTATCTCCCTTTACTGATGACGAAAATACTACTCCGTATGTAAATGAGGCGCTTCTACAATGTGAGGATAGGATGTAACTGGATGCAGTAAATTCATTTCAGATTCCTTGCCTCCCTAAATACAGTCTAGACTCTAGATGGAATATCTCGAGTCGGATCGGTTTTTTCCTCTCCTTGGGTCGTTTTCGTGTCTAATTGGTATGTAACATAAAGCATACTTCGGTTTCTTTCCGAAGAGAGCCTCTTTAACCTTGTCAGCTGGTTTTCTGCTCTGATCTGCAGGCTGAGTTCGCCACTGAACTCGGCCTATTGACTCCATGAACCTCATTTAAGTTTTCATTGTTATTTGTGCGAGATTGATCAGGGCCTGCAGGATCAGGGAAGGGCACTCTTCTCAATGTCATTGGAGGTCACCCAACGAGTCCTGGCAGCTCGCTTACAGGCACAGTAACATACAACGACAAAAATATTCGTGATGTGAAATATCAACGCCTGGCAGCTGTCGCGTCTTCTTTGGACATGCATCTGCCTGCTCTCACCGTTCGTGAGACCATTGAATTTGCACGGGATTGTTCCCAAGCTCTCAGGGCTAAGCACTTCAATGAGGATCTTAAGACGCTCATGGGCGAAGCTCTTAAGCACGGGCAAGACCCTAAGCTTGAAACGAATTTAAGCATGATGGGTTTGAAACGTGTTGCTGACCGGCCCGTTGGAAGTCCAATGATGCCCTCGTTGACAGAATCAGAGCGCCATCGTCTGACTACAGCTGAAATGATTTCTGGAACTTATGCTATCTACATTTTGGACCAGTTGAACGCTGGGGGAGGTCTGTTCCTAACATACCTTCTCAGTTCAGTTCATCTTGCCGTGCTTTTTGTAGTCTTTTCCATATTCGGAGTGTAATTTGCAGCGAAGTTGTGAAGTTTTCTAGAACATAGTTATCTTTTTATTTATTACTGGAGCCGATTATGATTTGTTACTCTCGTTGGCTCAATTGTGGGCAGGGTCGGATTCTTGTATTTTGGATATGGTGACAAGCGTTCGCATCTTCACAAGAGTCCGCCAATGTGTAGTTCTTTCGTCTATTCTGCGCCCTTCTGAGGAAATCTTTAGCCTTTTTGATCGCATTATACTTCTAGATGGTGGACAAGTCATGTACCAAGGACCGCGTGAGGACGCAATACCATACTTTCAGAGTCTTGGGTAAGCTGACTGAAACTGCTTGACACTGCCTTTTGCGAGTCAGAGGTGGTAATTCTCTTCTACAGAGACCGCGAATGTGTTTGTCTCAATCTAATCCCACTTCATATGCTCCAGGTATTTCATGCCCAAGCATATGAGTACAAGTGAATTTTTATCGGATGTCACTACTTCCGAGGGAGTCCGTTATCTGAAATCGGGATGTACACGTTTAGATCGCGAAGACTTTATTGCTCGTTTTCACTCGTCTCCGACATTCAGGGACATCCGTCGAGTTGTTGACAGTACTGAATTAGTTCAGGTGCATTGGGCACAGGTATCAGATACAATGACACCTTCCTCTTCTTTAGTTTATTTATTTAGGCTTTACATTATGTTAGTGCTTGCATCAGCTTCATAGAAGCCTTATTTCATATTTTTATCTTCTTTCACTACGAAATTGTTCGACGAATCATTGTGACTGTCAATTGAGGTAAGTGGGACACCCCAACTTTCTTTTAGTAGGGCTAGTTACATTCCGATAGATGACTCACACTAATTTCCCGTTTCTGAACCGCTTTCAGTTAACTTGAACGGAAATACTACCGGTAGTAATCTCGAAGAGTCAATTTGTTAACTTTGTAGGTGTGAAGTTCATTGAAGATCAATTGGTTTGTAGGATTTAGCTCGTTCTTGTTCATAGAGTGGCACTTCCCTCTAGATCTGAGGATTACGTTCTTTCCCATTCAGTGAATTTAAGATGATAAGATGGTTTCAAGTCGATAGCGCTGGAAGCGTTCATTCATATAAAAATCGACATATGTTTTGAATCTGAGCAAGACTTTCCAATGTGTAGGGTCGAAAGCCATTGGGACTTGGCTTCACGGAAGGACGACTGAAAAATGGCAGTGATTCGATTGGTCCTGTTTCAACTTTGGTCGCAGGGGTCATTGAGAAAGGGGGAAGCCTTGCGGAGGTTTCTATGGAGCACACGTCCAGGATTTCTCCCGGAGATGAAGTTGTTGCCGTTGGGGGCGCTGGTGGATTACTCAAGTACTTCAAGACTGACGATCCTCAAACTAACGGCCCTTTGGAAGGCCACCTCGCTGAGGCTATCGATGCAGTCGCAGATCCGGTTCGGTTGCAGCTGGAGAGGCCTTTGGATCCTATTGAGGTGCCTCATTTCCTCACTTGCAAAGACTCCATAGGACTTGCATGTTTATTTTCAGAGGAACCCAGCTCAACAGGAACCTATGATTTATTTTACTTCCTGAAATCTGGATGTGGCAAGACTGCGTAGATTCTTGCCCTGATTGACGTCCGAAAACCTATAATGATCCATATGCTTATGATACATGCATATCCGGAGATGAATGACCTAAGTGTCTTCTTATGATGCATGCGAGTTCAACTAATACTTAGGTACTGGATATTCTCAGGAGACGGGACCTTATCTTGCTCAATTTCAGAATGAGTATGTCTTGAACTTTAAGTCAGAATCCAAGCTTCTTCTCAAAAGAGAAATGAAAGTAACCTGGCGTAACAAAATGGGCCTTCTACTACGGTTTGCACAGGTATGCTTATCAAGATTCAATTAAAGTACTGGTGGCTCCTCTTGAATCATTCTATCCGAATTTATTTAAGCTGTGAGTAACCTGCACAGAAAATTCTTTTACTATTAAGCAGAAACAGGCATGTGTTTGAAAAAGAAACAGTTTCTTGTTATTAGCGCAAGAGATGGGCTCGATATTGGACAGTAAGATTTGAAGGCTCCTTTCATTTCTTACATTAGATTGCAGGCACCCGAATACGAAGTTGGTGCGTAGTAGTTTTCAATGGTTAGCGGGGAATTTTTATCTGTTCAGGTTTTGAAATGAGGCTAAATATATAGTTGCATGCACACATTGCTTTCTGGCAATAAGATCAGAATTCTGTAGCAAGAATCTCTTAATGCATTACCCCCCCTCCTTTTCACCTCTTCTGCTTTGAGGAGTAGCAAGAAGATAACCCGTGCAGAAGTGATTGTCTATGTGTTTGCAGGTTCTGATAATGAGCGTGTACTCTGGAGTTGTATTTTTTCGAGTGAAGAACGACCCTAAACAGCTCGTTATGAATTTAAAGAGAGGTGTCTTTTTCATCTCTGTATTGAACATGACCCTGATTAACTTGGGACAGCTTCCAGCTCTTTTAGAGGAGCGGGCAATTTACTACAAACAGCAAGGAGCCCATTTCTTCCGCCCTCAGTCTTTCCTATTTGCAAAGATTATTGGGAGCCTGCCTTTTTCTCTTCTTGAGGTTCGAATTCCATCTGGACATTTTATTTTCTCATTTACGTTGACCTGGTTGCTGAACTTTTCTTATTATATTAATCCTGACAAGAGCTTTTAATTTAATTAGTCCAAGCTGTGATGTCAATGGCTGAATTTAAACGTGCATCCTACTGTGCCGTTGCCTGTACTTGCTGTATGTCTTTCTGATATCTTCGTCATCATATTTTGAGGTTAATTGGAGAGATTTTCAGTTTTCACAACTATTTGCTTGTATTCACGAGATGGAAGAAACAAATATGGAAAAAACGATGTTGAGGCCCGTTTATTCATATTGTGCAATTACCTTAATTCCTTCACTTAAGTAGATAGATGCATAAGAGTTCCCCATCTGTAATGCTCTTCAGGATTTAAAGTTTTCAGTCATAGGTGCATGCCATCATCACTTAGAGGAAATCTTAATTGTGTTCCCGTTTTTTGACAGGCTACCTTGTGGTCAGTTATACTATACTTTATGGCTGGTCTGAGTGTGGACGATGGCGGTTGGCACTTTTGGGTTTATTATCTGATTTTGACTCTGTCTACCATCAACGGAGCCTCCTTGGTTCGTTTTATGGCATACTTTGCTCCTGATCGTGATGCTGCAAACTCTGTCATAGGTATTTTTACGGCTGTGTTTGACACCTTCAACTCAGCTTCAGCGTGTACAAACTGCGATGAAAGATTTAATCTGCGCTCATAAAAATTCTGTCGTAGAATGTAGCAGTTGAAGCACTTCATGTTTGCTGTCATCACAAAGCAGCTCGATTGACATGATAGCAACGAGCTTATTTCTCGATAAACTTCAGCACTTCTGTTCATCATCAGACTATTAGTCTCGTGTTCGTTTGGGAATACTCGCTGTCTAAACTTGTCGTATTGTCTGTCATGATGTTTCAGGTATCATCGTAGCATTATACATTCTTTTTGCGGGATTTCTTGTCCCTCGTTTCTCAGTTCCGAAATACTGGCTTTGGGCATATTATATTGACCCTCTACAATGGGCCATCACGGCCTTGGTCATCAACGAATATAACTCAAAAAGCTACAGCCTACCCTGTAGTCAAGTGCCAAACCTCTCAAACCTTCCCCAGTGTATGGGCAGACCAACAAACACAGTAGGCCATGCCTATTTAGCTCGAGGACAATTCTACACAAGCAACAGTTGGATAGCTGTTGCTGTTGTTGTGCTACTGGGATGGATTGTGCTCTTGAACCTCGGAGCTTACTACGCTCTGGCTAGAAAGCGACACGTTGCACAAACCCTCTCTCCATACATGGAGGTGATAGCCAAACTGGATTCTGTTTTGTTGGTCTACTCGTAAGCTTTTTTTGAATAGCCAAAGTGGGTCCAGTGAGAATTTATGACAATTTCTACTTTGATCCACTGGTTCTTTCCTACACTTAAGTAATTTCAATGGAAGCTGCAACTAATGTAAATTTAATAAAGCTCCAATGGATGTGCAGATGAAACTCTCATCGAGTAGCGAACAACATGACGTCAAGACCATAGACGAGGAGTGGGGACAAGCCGAGTCCAAGCTTTCCCTCGTGTCAATTCCTATCACACTATCCTGGCATGAGCTAAATTACGACATCATGATTCCTGCTATTGGTGAGACGCGAACTGTCCTCAACTATGTTTCCGGTTGGGGAAAGCCTGGAGAGATGGTTGGATTTCTAGGAGGATCTGGGTGTGGAAAATCAACGTTACTGAACTGCCTGGCAGGTACGTCGGAAATGTTCGAGGGTCAAGCAACTCATTTGCATTTTTTTCCTACGTTACCGTGCCTGGTCATTCAAGCTTTGTCATTGAATGTATCGAAGGATCAAATATAGGAAGATGTACGACCAGACTGGTTGGGGACACTCCTTGGTGGTTACTTGGTAGTAATTTGGTTTCCAACATATGTAAGGATTATTTTGCAACAGCGATTGGATGATTGTGCTTTCTGCAAATGTTTTCTTTCGAATGTCGAATGATCCTCAGTAAGCCCTCAGGGAATAATATTGCGTAGTACGAGCGTTGAAATCTACTTGTTGTAATCTGTTACGACAGAACGTTTAAACATCATATTCACTTTGTCTGCCTGTACGATACCGCTTCAGAGTTTGAAATTTTCTTTGTCCTTGTCGTAGGAGCATAGGCCATTTTCTCATAAGCTTCTTCCGTGAGTTCAATGATATTTGCACCATCCCCAGGAAATATCTGGAATTTGTTTATTGTATAGTTTGGGAGATCTAAGGATGCATGTCCATTGCCATGCTATCTTTTTGTTCGGTCGTTATTTCTTTTTCTAAATTGTCAGTGATGTGTGGTTCAGCGCGGAAGGTATCTCTCGCACGTCTCGGAGGCCAAATACTGGTGAATGGGTACCCTAGAGTTCGTGACACATTTGCTCATGTGGAGGGCTATGTGGAAGATATCATGGCTTTGACTCCATATTTGACTGTGCGAGAACACATAGAATACAGCGCCGCCATGCGATTGAGCAAGAAAGTTCAAGTTAAAGAACGTAAACGCTTTGCTGAGGAGGTAATTGTTTTCTTCCAACTGAGACTTTACTTCAAGTCAAGTTGTATCGATCCCTTCGGGGCCGTTTCTGAATACTGTATGCATCGACGAGTTTAAAACTGTAGTAATGAATTAGGAGTGAAACTAGGGCTTGTCGTTGGTGAGGTACCTAAGTTATTTTATGACTTCAACAGGCTTTAGGGCTTGCGATGAACTGACTACGGTAAAACGGGACATCAATTGACACAAACGCATCTTTAGACGTTCTTAACCATATCTTTTATAGCTCAATGGGTTTCATGGGTTGATAAGGATAGTATTTAATAACCAGGAAGGTTTTCGAGGGCTGTTTTCAGTAGCAGGAACTAGTTCATGATAATGGAATATTCTGATTGCAGGTGATGAATCTCATGAAAATCAACCACATCTCCAATATGATACTGATGTCATCAGGAAACGAGGAGGTATCCAAAGAGCAAGCTGTGCGGGTTACTATTGCCACGGAACTTGCTGGCAACCCAAGCGTTCTATTTCTAGATGAACCCACGAAAGGACTTGACAGTCACGCTTCGCGTCATATCATGGAATGCCTGAAGGTAGGTCTCTCGATGAACTTCTGTTATTCGTAGATGATGTTACGATAAAATTTCATTCTAAGTTATGTATTAAAATTGAAATTCCAAATACCTGATATTGTCTCAAATGGCCTCTAAGGACTGTTGTAAAGGAATCCTTTTTTGGTTATCCTTATATACGTAACCTCACTTTAGGTTGCAGTCCCGCCTAGAATCCTAGTTAAGCTCTTTGGCTTAATCAATTTAGTGGTTGTAATGTAGTCTCTAAATTATTAGTAATCAGTATAATTTCTGGTTCTTTACTAGTGGAATATATTGACTATTATTACACTGCTTAATCTGAGGATTAAATATAAATATTGCAACAATGTTGGGTTAGATTTGAAATTTGAATTTATTGACGCAGGCCTCTTCAGTGGGATTTACAAGCGATTGAATGGTTTTAGAGATGGCACCCTCATTTCGAAGCTATTAGCTGCCCTGCACAGTGTCCTGTTTTTTGTGTCTTGTGAACAAGTACTTTTTGTTGTCCATTAGTATCATACTTTAGTAGATTTAAAGTTGTTACTGATTTTGCAAACTCTGTGGGTACATTCTTGCAGGCAATCGCGAACACCGGGAAGCTTGTACTAGCAAGCATGCAGCACCCGACCCCTGGTTCATCCTTCAGTAGCATTCAACTTCTGAAAAGAGGTGGCGAAACCATATATTTTGGTCCACCGGGACCCTATGGAGAGCTTCTTATTGTAAATTCTCTACCTTTCCTTCCCAAAGCCTCTTTACTGACTACTGTTTCAAGTAATTGGACTATTTGAGTCTACTGTCAAAGTCATTCTAACTTGTACTTGATTTTACGCAGAAATATTTTGAAGCAATTCCTGGCACACCACGATGCGCTCCAAACAGAAGCCCAATTACTTACACTCTTGACGTGATTGGAGATGGTGCTGCGGACCGGAAATCGAACTTAGACTATGCCTTTGAATATCGAGTCAGCGAGCTGGCCCTTCGTAATCATATTGAGCTGCAAAATCTTCGCCGATCCAAAGGACACAACGGGCCTGAATTGCTGGAATCTGGTTACCGTGCCCCTTTGCCAATTCTTGCCTGGGAGGTCGTGTTGAAAATGCAGCGATATTACTGGCGCAACACGAGCTACAACTTTGGGAGAATGACAGGCTCCCTTGGATTGGCACTTATTTTGGGCTCTGTTTATTTTAACATCGATCCTCATACGACCGTTAACATGAATGTTAAGAGTCAAAGTCTCTTCATACTGTGTGTACTATTGGCTATCAGCAATGCGCAGAATGTTATTCCTCAAATCTTGAGGATGGGAGTTGCGATTGAGAGAGAGCAATTGACACATCAATATCATGTTGTTGTGCATAACTTGGCGTGGACTTTTGGGGAGGTAATGTGCATTTCATGATATCAGGCGAGATCACAGCTGTTTAGAGTAGCAGTACTTTATAGCAAAACAACTCATCATTGATTGAAACTTGAAACTTGTATTTATTATTTCTCTAGATGCTGCAGGATATCGTGAAGATTACACCTGATCTCTCTAAACAGTCTGACTTTTTGTGCTGTGTGCATTTGACTGATGCTTTTCAATGGTGAACTTTGATAGGTACCATACTTGGCAGTGTCGACTATGATCGTCTGTTTTGTGTTTTGCCTCATGGCGCAAATCGCAGTACACTCAGCTGCTCAGTTCTTCAAATTTTACTTCATACTCTTCGAGTTCAGCCTGGCCATTACTTTTCTGGGCATATTCATTGTACTTTTGAGTCCAATTCCGCAGGTATGTGTTAATCTTTTTCTCCCTGAATTTCAATTTGAATGAATCATCTAGTTCATGTTTTTTAAGTCATGAGTTTAATTTTGTGCAGGTAGCTGCTGTTCTCGTGCCCATCGTCATTGGTTTTTGGACATCGACGGGAGGCTCCGTGGTTCCAAAACGCATGATTCTGAAGGATGTGATCTGGATATTCTGGACAAACCCAATCCAGTGGGTTCTGAATTCTCTGACTTCCATCACTTTCTTCTGCGACACCAACAAGCCAACGTGCTTGGATTCAGGTCGTAACTTGGCTTGTCTCAATGACCCAACTGCTTGTCCACAATGTGATTGCAAGCGCCTAGACGACGCACGCAATGCTTTTCTTTGGACCACTATCAAGTACAACCGAAGCCTGGATCACGGTCGCATCCCTATTGATATGCTCGTCCTGGCACTGTACTGTGTTTTCTTTCGAGTGGCAACGGCTTTGGCAGTATCCCTCTACAAACGGAAGCGTCTGGCCAACAAATAGCGTCCCTTGGGCGTACCTCTGTCATCGCAGTTATTGTTGGGAAGATGACTCAACTCTAAAGCACCATTGACATTAGTAAGTTAGAGTATATAATACATACCTCTCCTTGAGGATCATAGTAAATCGGGATTGTTAAATCTTGAAGATCTGTTGGCTCTGTGAGAGTTCACGGAGGACGAAGGTTGTGACTCAATCCACCTCTTTTCCAAATGCAGTCTACCATATGATGATGAAAGCAACAGGAGAGGAGAGGTTTTATAGTTACCCTGAAGCTAGTTCGCTCAGCAGAATTGTAATCTTTGTTGGATGTAGTGAGTCATGTAGATGTAAAATATGTTGGTATTCAGAGCGTTTGTAGACCACGTAAGTCTAGATACTGAAGGTGATTCACGGTATTGTATAGTAGCCTGTATGCTAAGATTGAAGCTCTTCTCATTTCTTGAAGACTCGAGGGTCATTTTTCTTCATTGAGACAAGAAAGTCTAGAAGTGCGTCTAGTAGTAGAAGTGGTTAGTAAAAGTGCTGCACAACTTCCAATCATTAACGCCTACAATTTCACTACAAGAAAACAAGGGTATATGTTGAGAATAATAAACGAAACACAAACTCAAAACGCAAAAACACCAAAGTATACAAGAGAATAATGCATACACTAACATTGAAAGATGGAAGTATATACAAAAGGAGAGAGACGATCAATAGTAATCTTTCCGTATTGGCTAAGAAATAGTATCTACTACTTTGTTGACTAATCCACCATGCATTATGGAGAGTGTTCACACTACGGTTCTTAACACTCCTCCTCACTCGATATAATATGGATAAAATAATAAAATCATATTGGCTAGTCGATGAAGGCAATAAAATCAATTGATAGCCGAATATAGTCGCCAAGTCATGGACTTGGTCGGCTAGTTTCATACGTTGGTGGTCAACCGACCTGTCCGCGGTTCGATTTCCGTCGGTCTTGTTAACTACTTCGGAAAACTCGCGGCTTGGCATGCTAGTAAGGTAGAAATAACAGTTAACCCGCTATCCCACCCATGAGCTGTAATGTGACAAGATGCAGGATACTCCAAAATGGTTAACAAGCTTCAGTATTGAACTCCAAATCGTGGTTCTCACCACGACCCTACTTTTTTCTATCCGAAAATTTCTGTAATCTTAAAAGTTTACGATTGTTGCCTCATTAAAACCTTATCTGATAAAACCTTGGTTCTATTCAAGGATAAAACCACAGATGAAGGAAAAAGAGTACAACTCCTTTTATCAATCCATTCTCATAATAAAATCTAGTGAGAAAAATCCATGGAAGGATATAAAAAGATCAATAAATTCATAATGAAAATCTATTGAATTTCTTGTTTCAAAATACTAAGTCATCGCATTCCAATATTATGGACAAGTCGACGATGAGTAGATGATGGAAGAACCTTGGTAAAAAGATTAGCAAGATTATCTGCTGATGCAATTTTCTTAATGTCAAGTACCTTATCTGTAATCAAATCATTAGTATAGGTGAAATACTTTGGATCAATATGCTTTGTGCGATCACCTTTAATAAAGCTTGCTTGCATTTGAGTAACACAAACATTATTGTCTTCATATAAAACAGTTGAAGAGTTGTCATAAAATAATCCATAGTTGGTTCGAATGAACTAGTCAATCGATCTTTACCAGATGCACTCTCGTGATGCTTCATATAAAGCAATAATTTCTGAATGATTAAATGATATTGTAGTGATAGTTTGCTTTACTGATTTCCAAAATATTGCAGCTCCATGTCGCAAGAAAACATAACTTGTCTAAGATTTGGATGTTGCAGGATCTGATCTATATCCAACATCAGCATATCCAACCAATGTTGGATCCAAAGATCAAGTATAGTGTAGTCCCAAATCTTCAGTTCTTTTCAAATAATGGAAAAGGTGTTTGATACCATTCCAATGTCGAAGTGTGGGACGAGCACTATGCCTTGCAAGAACACTAACTGCAAATGCAATATCAGGCCTTGTAGATGTAGCTAAATATAAAAGTGCTCCGACCGCAGCGAGGTATGGATAGTTTTCACCCAATGTTTCTTCCTCCTCTTCGCAAGGACAATAAAGATCTTCACCTTTAGAACTCCAACCTACCATAGGTGATGATAGAGGATATGCATCAAGTATGTTGAATCTTTTTAAGATTTGGTTGATGTATGTCGTTTGAGAAAGAAAAATGCTACCATCTTTCAAATGAAGAATTTGTAAACCAATACAATAAGTAGTTTTACCAAATACCTTCATTTCAAATTCACGAACAAGAAGCTGAGTAGCTGCAGTAATTGCAGATTTGGTACCTATAAGGTTTAAGTCATCAATATAAACAGCAATGATGACGAAATCATATCTGTCTCATTTGATAAAGAGACATGGAAGCAATACATCATTAATAAAATAATTTTCAATTAGAAATTGCCATAGGCATTGATACCACATGCATCCAGATTGTTTGAGACCATATAGTGCACGTTGTAATTTAACGCCACAATATTTGCCTGGAATAGTTGCACTTGGATTTGCAGATTCAAGGCCAGGTAGGACTCTCATATATATATATTAGTATGAAGTGAGCCATATAGATAAGCAATAACAACATCTATAAGTGTCATTTCAAGGATGGTGTGTACCGCCATTCCAAGAAGATATCGAAAAGTAAGAGTATCCATAACTGATCAATATGTGATATCATAATCGATGCCAAACTTTTGTGTGAATTCTTGAGCAATAAGACAAACCTTGTAGCGAAGAACCTGACCTTTGTCACTTCGTTTGCGTACAAAAACTAGTTTGTATTAAAGGGGCCGTGAATTGAGGTTATTCACAATAGATCCAAAGACTTGTCTCTTGTGCAAAGAATCATACTCCTCCTCAATAGCAGCTTTTCATTTGAGCCAATCAGAGCAATTTATCGCATCTTCAACAATACGTGGCTCGGGATCATCTTTCTCGCAAAAAAGATTTTCTACAATCATAGAAATGAATGGTTCATCTATGTCAATACTTGCTCTGTCCCATACTTGACCAGTACCGCAGTACATCACAGATAATTCTGTGTTTACCTTAGATATTTATTTTTTAGAAGTAGATGGATGAGTAGAATTCGCAGTGGTTGGTGTAGGTAGAGAAGGACTAGCATCATCAAATGTTGCCTTGCGTTTGCGTGGTTGCATATCTGGTCCACAAGTTCGTTTGCCCATAGATTGAAGAGTAGGAATGGTTGTTGTTTTTGGAAAAATAACTCGTGTAGGAAGATTTTGAACCTCATTCAATGGAGTTTTAGTAATTCTTGATGCGTCATTGAATCCATCAGGTGTCTGATCTGCAATCTTTTGCAAATACAAGATCTTAGCAACTTCATTTTCGGTCAAAGATGTCCGTGGATCAGGATTTGAAGTAAATATTTGAGGAGCTTAAAAAGTAAGAGTAGTAGGAGTTTCTTGAGTAGAAGTTGTTCCTTTCAAATATAAAAATATATCTTCTTCAAAACGATAGTTGGCAAAATGCGCACGAAGTAATGTACCAGTAGAAAGATTAATCTAACGAATAATGCTAGGAGAGTCAAATCCAATATAGATGCCTTCTTAGCGAGAGCGCCAATAGAATGACGTTGAGGTTCTACAACTGGAATCCAAACACGGCATCCAAATACTCGCAAATGGAATACGTTTAAAGCATGTCCTGAAAGAAGTTCTTGTCAAGAAACAATCACTACAGATGAAGGACGGAGTCGAATTAAAGTTGTAGCATGTAGAACTGCATGTTCCCACATGTATGCGGGCAAATTTGCATGTAAAAGCAAAGGCCTCGTAATAAGTTGGATTTGCTTGATAAAGGACTCTGCCAATCCATTTTGAGCATGTTCATATGGTACTGAATATGTCAAATCAATCCCAGTGGCAGTACAATAATCTTCAAAAAATTTGGATCGAAATTCTTGGACATCATCCATGCGAAGCGTTTTGATTGGGTAATCAGGAAAATGAGCCTTGAACCGAATAAGCATCGAAAGTAAGTTGGCAAAGGCCAAATTTTTAGTTGATAGTAAAGAGACATGAGATTGTCTGCTTGATGCATCAACCAAAACCAAAAAATATTGGAATGGTCCAGACATAAGTGTTATAAGACCACAAATATCACCATCCAGTCTCGAAAGCATAGGTGGTAATTCACTGGGTAGCTTCCATATAGATGGTCTGGCAATCAATTTGTCTTGTACACATGCTTGGCAAAGTGCTTGAATTTACATTAGCGGGCTGTAAATTATGACCAAGAACAGTTGGAAGAATTTTCCGAAATAAAGTGGAGCTTGGATGACCAAGTCTTCCATGCCACAGTGAAATTTTATTATCTTTAGAAGATTAAACAAAATTAGATACAACTGGTGGTCGGATTGGAATCCAATATAAGCCACTTGCCACAACAAAGGCTATTTCCACTACTTTATTGTTTTGTACAAAACCAGAGCCTCTCGCCTATCTAAAATTTTGGTCAAGAGATGAAAACCATTGGTGCGAATATTTCAATAGCTAATCAAGCTTCAAGGCGTAGAGGGAGAAAACATAGCACCGATGCATATTATGGTGGTGCCCTCAGGCAAAATCACCTTTGCAGGTCCCTTCTGGAAACAAAACACATTCGATCCAGCCATAGTTATTAAATTTCTGATTTGCCAAGTTGAAAGATTATCAACACCAAAAAATTGTTTATTTTGCAAGATACTATGTGTAGTTGCAGAGTCAAGGAGCGCATCACAAGACTCACCAGTGGAGGTATCCTCAGCAACATGTATTTCAAAATCTTCAGTTCTATACGAGTCCATAAACGCATCCATAGTATGAGTTTCACAACCTTGAGTTCGAAGTTTCTTGTTTTTTTGGAACATCTTGACAAAATAGTCTGATATACGGCAAACATTTGCCAAATGGCCAACTCTACCACATTTGTGGCAAATACGCGTCTCTGACTGACATTTACTATGGTTGTTAGAAGAAAAATTGGAATTCTTCTTGTGCGCATGACTGTGACTATCAGACTGTTTATAACGATGTTTCTTAAATTTATGTGTCCTAGATTTGACATTAGAAACCTTGACAGCGTGGGACTCAGGAACTGTAGTCCCAATAGGGTGGGCTTCTGCATTGTGCAGAAGGATCTCGTTTTGCTTTTCAGCAAGAAATAACAGAGACATGAGATCTGAGTGATTATCAGATTTCATGTTTCTATATTGCTAGGCAAGTATAGCAGAAACAGGTGGAAATGTTGAGAGGGTTTTCTCAATCATTTCTTGTTCGGTAATGGTTTGACCACATAACCGTAATTGCGATATGATGCGGTACAATTCATTGTTAAAAGCAACAAGTGTTGGAAAATCCAATACTTGTAAATGCATCCAATCATGGAGAGCCTAAAGAAGGAACATCATTTTTTGATGGTCAAAGCGAGCTTTGAGCTTCTGCCAAAGCTCATGTGGTTTTTCTATTTCTGAGTATTGATATTATAAAATAAGAACAACATGGCGACGGAGCAAAAATAAAGCTTTCCAAGAAGTGGAAGCAGAAATAGTGACAGCAGGAACAATAGGAATTGTAACTGCAGGAGCAGTGGCACTTATAATGGGAATAGTGTCAAAAACAATAGCGTCTGATAGTCCCTCAGCAAATATATGTGCTGTGACAGTCTTCGCCCATAACAAATAATTGCTCCCGTCAGTTGCCAGTTGTGTAAAAAGCAGAGGCTAAAACCTCGGTGGCTCAATAATAGTAGCAGCCACCGGAATAGTTGTAGATGTAGCAACAAAAGAAGTTGAAGTAGTCATGTTGTACAATGAAAATAACTAGGGGGAGAAATTAAGATTTGAAAAAAGGAAATTAGTTTGTTTTTTTAAATTAGGGTTTGTATAGGAAGAAAAGATAAAGATGAAATTGGAAATAAAGATAAAGATAAAAAAAATAAAGATAAAAAAAATAAAAATAAAAATTAATTAATTAAAATTAAAACTAATAAATAATAAATAATAAATAGTAAATAATAAAAGTAAAATATAAAAAAAAATATAAAAAAATAGAAAGATAAAGATAAAAATTTATGAAAATTATAAAATAAAAATAAAAATAAAATAAAATAAAATAGTTGGGGTTTGGAGAGACAACTAAAAAAAACTTGAGAGGCAAAGTGGAGGTGGAGGGGCGAAGGGAAAACTTGAAAACTTGAAACATGCAAGGCAAAGAAGTGAAACGCTACAAGAGAAAAAAAAACAAGGAGGAAGAAAAAAAAAATTGAAAGGGAGTCCAACAAGAGATGAAGGAATTGGGACTCAGAAGTACCTAGAGTTCTATGGGAGCAGGAGGTAGGTGCGGCCAGAGAAGGATCTAGGAGGTAGGAGGGGTTCAGGCCGGGCGGGGAGAGGAGGCTCAGGCAATGAGCGGGGAAGTTCAAGGCGGGAGCAAAAATTGAGGCCGGGAGTAGAGAAGCTCAAGCAGAGAGATGGGAGGGGGCTTCCAAAGCTCCCTCAAAAAATAATTAGAAATTACAAATTGTAATCAAAATTGTAAGAGCGTGTGCGTGAACAATCGTAAAAGAGCGTGCTGATAACGTGTTGAGAGTAATAAACGGAACACAAACTCAAAATACAAAAACACCAAAGTATACAAGAGAATAATGCGTACACTAACATTGAAGGATGGAAGTATATACAAAAGGAGAGAGACGATCAATAGTACTCTCTCCGTATTGGTTAAGAAATAGCATCTACTACTTTGTTGACTAATCCACCATGCATTATGGGGAGCGTTCACACTACGGTTCTTAACAGTATAAACGACTTGTTCACAATGATTGTAGTAGTCATTCTTGTCCACAATGATTGTAAAACAGTCATTTTGTAGTCATTGTTGTGCTTACAATCATTGTGGACAAGTCATTTATACCCTTGTTTTCTTGTAGTACATTATTGCGATGGCAAGGCTCAAAAATGCTTCAAAATACTCATACCCAAAAGCAAAGGCTAAAATCTTCATCTATATTTATTAGCATTAGATTGCAGAGGAGGTTTTGCATTGGTAGAAGTTATTTATGAGGAAGTTTGAGTAGTTACCTTACTCGAAAAGTGTGTCAATGGTACAGGGATAAAGCCAATCGTAGTGTAGTTGCTTATTTCCTAATGAATCCAATTGTAGGATTCTTTAGTTAATCTATTCATGTACATCCTTCCAAAATTTTAGAATAAAAATCTAGGCATATTGCAAGTTCAATGTGCCTAAACTTTAAAAAGTAGTTTTTTTTAGCCCTTTCTAAAGGTGAAGTTGTCTTTCAACATTTAAGGAAATAAAGAAAAAACATATATGTCTAGAACTTGTTTAATTTAGCCAATAGGTTGGAAAATAGGTTGAGAATATTTGTAAAATCATTTAACCAAAAAAACTTTCATATAAAAAAATTATTGAGTAGGTGATACTTAATCTAGTTGATATTTATAGACACAAAGAAGTCTATTAGTTTTATGATTTTTACATTTAACAATCTAATAAGTGAAAATAAACTGATAAATTAAAAAAAATCCAATTAACTTGATATTTCTCCAAAAATTTTAGTGTCTACTTAGAATATTATGAAAACTTTTCAAATAATAGTTTTTTTTCTACTTCAAGTGAAAGCACCACCATTAAACTAATTTAGCCTTTACATAATCGATTGACATAATTTTGATCATTTTTCGAGTGTGAATAAACACTTTCCTATAGGTATTGATTTTCTTAAGAATCTCTAAAAGAAAAATCAAATGATTGTGATTTTTTAAGACTTTAATTGTGCTTAAAGTTTTACCAATTAGAATAATTTGGGATTTTGACCAAAAATGAAGGTCAAAATGAAAAACAATATTTTATAATTTAAATTTGAAAACATTACAAAAAATATGAGACTTCAACAAGGCCGCTAAGCCTACCCCCCTCCTCCCATGGTGATATTATGGAAAATAAAATAAAATAAAAAATTGAAATTTGAAAATGTGACGTAGTCGCATTTTGACCACATCAGTGCCACATCATTTTGAAAAAAAAAAAAAAAAAATCTGTAATTGCACCCCGTGGGTGCCGAAAATCACACACTTGTAGTTTTGTTGAGGCCTGCAATTTTTTGTAATGTCATTTTTTGAGAATACAAATGAAATATATATAAAATATTTATAATATTAAAATTCTAATATATGGAACATGGGATTCTAACACATGGAACATAAACTTTTTTATAAATGAGTCAAAAGTAATGAGCATTTTTTGTTTGCGAGCAGTCATGGATTCTCTACTCTAAAATAAACTTTGAAGTCCTTTATCTTACTCAATTTTCAATATGTTTTGAAAAAAATAAAATCATAGGATGTCAATTGTTTATCACAATATTGCAACCATTGGGATCGACATTTTTCAATTCCATAATTTAATTCTTAACAATTAAATATCTAGAATCATTCTCTACTTTTGTCTACTTAGTATTTTTTTCCTAATAGTATATGTTGTACAATTCAAAATGATATAAAATTTTTCAAGCATGTGGCCAACTTGTCTAGGAAAATGAATTCAAAGAAGCACCACCATTTTGGACATTTTTTCATAGAAAAGTAAGCTTGTGAAATGCAGCTGCCTTATTTTTCACAGGGCCAAAAAAATGATTTCAATGAATTTGAATGCTTATATCTAGCAATCCACGTGGTGGAAATTTTTGCAATTTTTACCACATGTTATCAAGTCAGCATACTACAAGATCCTATGGCTACATGTGTCCAAAAAGTTTTTTTCCAAAACTTGGTACTTATTCTAAAAATGGCAATTTTTGAGCATTTTTGGTAAAAACATAGTCATGGAATTTTAGGAGTTAAATCAAATAAAAAAAATAAGTAACAATCAAGTTTAGAGCCAAGCCATGTGCACATTTGGAATGTAAGGACCTTTAGGAATTTAGGCAGGGTTGATAATGGATAATTATAACTTATTTCATTTCTATAAATATTGTAGAATTCAAACAATTAACCCTTAAACGTCGAACTAGTAATCATGAAAATCATCCATTTTGATATTGTATGACATCATCAAAAGTATTCATTAGAGGTCAAACTACTCTACAAGATCTCTGGCCTTTCTGCACAAAATTCCAAGGATGAACAATTGTACTTCTATCCTACTTCAAAAAATTCTGTCATTCATCGGTTGAAAAATAGCCACGGTTTCATTTAACCCCTAAAGGACCAAGGTGATTTTCCTATCAAAAACCACTCAAAACTATCATTTCTATTGCAAAGAGAAAAGAACTTTAAAATTTTATTTTTTTTTTGCATATCCAACCATAAGATCTTATACTTGAATAGTATATGAATACGTAAAAGAAAATTTAGAAACTTTGACCGTACAGATTGTAAGATATATGCATTTAAAGTGAAGCAAATAAATTTTTTTGCACCTTGCTTGACTAGAATTTTTGGCTTTGAATCTTTTTAGTACAAATTTTTTGCACTATTGATTTTAATTTTCTACTTATTTATATTAAGTAGTTGAATTGAGAATCTACCAAAAAAATTGGGAAAAAAAACACTTAATTTTCATATTAAAAAATTATTAAGTAGAGGTGGGTTCAAGATTGAAGAAAAAACTAAATTGTTATTAGCTTTTAGATGGAATTTATATATTCACAGAACTCTTGCAAAAATACACAGCTTTAAAAAATCACTAAAAATATCACTATAAAATTGAGACAGTAAGAACCTGCCCGAACCCAATTTGTCCCCGAAGAGGACAAACGGTCCTTTAGGGGTTAAGGATTAAGCACCACCATCGCATACCCATGCATAACTGTGCATTCTTCAGATATTTGAAGAATAACTCTCAAGATCAATATGAAGAGAATATTTGTTCCACACCCCACATCAAAGTCTACAATAATTTTTCGTCTGTGGACGAGGTCTACGAAGGCGATTCGTCGTCCTAGTCTCCTGTCCTTATCGCAGAAACTCCAGTTTAAGGTTCACAGGATTGACAGGAAACGCACAGGAGATCGCATAACCCCTTCCCTTGCGGTCTAAGTTAATAAATATGCGTGACCGTTGAAGAAAATTGGTGACCTCAGGTGATTCTTCAGCGAAGAGCAATGGGAACCACTGAATTGTAGTGTTCTCCTAATCCAAATGCATGTCTATGAAATGATATTCTAATTGATAGATTTTCATTTACGTACTCTTTACCCATCTCTACATCAGGTCCACTAGCTGAATACACTACAATGTGCTTCCTCAAAGCTTGCGCCAAAGCCCCGAGCTCCAGCTGCCCGCCCCATGACGCCGTTGCCTCCACCTCCCTAAAGTTTCATAGAAAGGGATAGTTAGGGGTAAGGAACTGAGCCAAGGAATAATATAACAGTTCATCCTCTGCAGAACTTCGAACATGAATCGAAACAAATGAAAAGATGGTGGTGAGAGTTTGATGCCTCTACCTGCAATAAGTTTCAAACTTCGCCTGCGGATCCTTGCCCTCAATCTCCCTCTCCAGGTCTCCACCTATGAAAGGTAGAAAATCGTCGACATGGCTTCGCATGTATGAAGCTGCCAGTTCCCGGAGTTGCTGATAGGACAACATTGGACAGGTCTGTGAATACAGAGCAAGTTGATCCTCGACTGCACGGTACAGACAGTGACCATCAGGTTTGATCTCTTTAAAACCCAAGCCAAGGGGAGCGAGCTTCTTATTCAGTTTTTGGTCCTCCACAACTCTCAGATCAACCAGATTGGTTTTTTCCTCTAGAATCCTCTGCTCCCGTTCAGCTGCTTGCTGAGCACGTTTCTCTCGAAACTTCTGACCTTTGGAGGGCCTCGCTTGCTCGGTGGATCCACTTGTGGTCACACCTGCAATAGCCTTCACCAGAGTGTCGAGACTGGCCGCCTCCTCCTTTTGGTCACCTTGGAAACCCAAGGAAGCAAGTTCCTTCGCTTGGCGAGCTTTCATCACTCCGTCCAACTTCGCAATCTGTAACCATGCCCAACAACAGAGAATTAAAGGCTTCATCAGCAGAAACTGAAAAAGGACACAAATGTAATTTAGCTCATAGAAACCTATCCAAATGGTCAGATCCAGGAAACACCACTGCCAACCATAATTGGAATCTTAAAATTACCATAATCATATCAATACCCACTAAAGAGCACGTTGTTACTACTGCACTGCAATATATAGGGTGACAATACTACCCACATCTACAACTACAAGATTAGCACAAACAGGTAACTATACTGCAACCGTAATTATCCTAGTACATCACACTTGAAGGGCTGCACCTCGAGCGGTAAGCTGAGAGGAATAAGAGCCAGCGTAACCCCTCCCAATCTAGTACTTCTGTTCATTGGCACCAGATATAGCTCCAGAGATTGAATAGAAAGAAAAGCAAATCAGAGTCGGGAGCATAAATGTGATTGTGACCTTGATTCGTCGTCATAATCATGCTTACATAACATACTCACGCCACAACTCACCTCTTCCTCGGCAGACTTCTTCTTTGCCTTCTGCTCTGCTTTGCTACCTTTAGCAGCTGCCTTCTTCAGCGCTATCTCCTTGCCTTGCAACTCCTTGATCTCCTTCCTACCAAAATGTCAACATCACCCCCGATTAAAGAAGTTCCATCACCAAATCAGACGCGAAGAACCCAAAACCCAAATCCTACACCAAACACTAATCACTGAACCTCGAACTGACCACTTGAAACCCTCCGTATCACTTTATCGATGCATTCATCATGAAAGTTCAAGCAATCAGAGGACAACCATGGCAACGAAATGCGCCAGAAACACGTACTGATGGCGAGAGAGCATGTCGGAGCGCGTTTCCTTGGGTTTGACATTCGATTTGGCGTCCTCACCACTGGAGTGCTCCGGCTCGGCATTGGACGCAGTATCCATCGCTTTTAAAATTGCAGAGCGCTCACAAAGAATTCGGACGTAATAACCAGAATCGGAAACTTTAAACACAAAATCCAAAAATTAGGGCAAATTGAAGCTTGAATGTCCCCCCTCTCAAAGCGCATGCCCTGCTTTCCCTACTACCGCGGCCCCGCCTGACCTACAAAAAACGGGAGTTTTGAACACAAAATCCGAAAAGTTAGGGCAAATTGACAGCTAGAATGTCCCCCTATTCCAAAGTGCGTGGCCAGCTTCCCCTACTGCCACAGACCCACCTGACTTACCATCGTGCATATTGAGCATTTTTCAGCGGCGGGTAAGAGTACGCCCACTAGGTGCAGTTTTTCCTAAAACAAGACCAACCTATGTTCCGCAGAAATTGTGCTCAACGACACTAAACCCTAGGCGACGACACTGTATATCACTTAACCACGCTCTCTGCCACTTCAGCATCGAACGTCGCGAGCTCATTACTTATTAAGTACAGTTGGGACATGGACCAAAACCAGACTTTCAGGCAAGACCAGTGGAACGATGAAGAAATTAGTTCATGTCCGTCAGTTTAATCTCCTCCAATCAAACATGAAAATAAAGCAATAAAGTCCAACAAACCAAGAAGAGTCGAAACCAATCCCTCACCTTGATGCAAATACTCGCCAAAAATTTAACAGAGCACACCAAATTCCGTATCTCCGACAACGAAAAGCAATGGAAAACAACCACAACCACGGGCACCACGCGAACCGAGCAAAGCCACAGAAGCGACAGTCCGAAGAAGAAAGGCAAAGGAGGCGTCGAACAAGCAGTCGCTCCACTGTGTAGAACACTTCAAAATTCTTCAAATAAGAACTACAATGATCTCCGGCAGCTCCAGAGGCTGCTGCTAAGCTTACCAGAATGCGATCGGCACTACTTAACCCGCAGCAACGAGATGGATTAAAATAAGGGGCACCGCTGTCGGGGTTGCAAAACCCTAAAAGTACGAGAAAGGAAAGAACAAAAAGGACGAGAAGAAGACCAGGAACGAATTGCAGCGGTTTGGCCGGGTTCAAATTTGATGGAAGCGCCTGCCCTGCCCCACTCTAGAAATTTGCGACCCTGCCCGCCTTCCCGGTTGGGCCCTTTAGAGTATCTTCAATGGAACACTCTAAACAACTTGGTAAAAGCTTCTTTTTCTATCATTTTAGATAGACAATCTAAAATATCTTGTACATCAAGGGGTGTTGCTTGATTAATGCATTCAGTGGGCCACCACAAATTAAAATCTTATTTAATGAAAAAAAAAAATATTGATAACTATCAATAAAAGAGCATTAAAAATTCTTTAAATAGACACAATAAAATTTGGATTAGAAAGTTGGACAAAAGAAATAGAGCCCATTGAAAGCAAGTTAGAAGGCAAAAAATTTATTGTGCTATGGTAAATGATGTTTAAGAAAGAAAACAAATAGAAATGTCACAAAAGAAATTTAAAAAAAATTGTGCCATTCTCATGTATTTTCTTTCTTAAGCATGATTCACTGTAGTACTTTAAATTTGTTGTCTTTTAGTTTGCTTTCAATGGGCTCTATTTCAACTGTTCAACTTTCAAGTCCAAATTTTTACTTTGTCTATTCAAAGATTTTTTTATGTGTTTTTAATGATAGTAATTGCAAATTCTAATTTTACACCAAATAAAAGATAGTAATATTTATAATAAGTTGTTTAAAGTATTCCATTGGATATTCTCTTACCAATATGTCAGATCTAGCTACTCAGCAATTCTTCTCCTATCTCGAACCTCGAGCCTAATCGAGAAAAAATTAGTATAGGAAGAATAATTTTTATAGAATATTTCTACTTTTAGCATCTAATAGAACTTGTTTTCCACAAAAAAAATTAAATCTTTTGCAAAAAATGTCAACCTTGACCTAGTATAATAACAAGTACATTTTAGCTACATTAAGAGAACATGCGTTGAAGTGAAAGTAGAGAACTTTGGCTTGAAAATGGAGAGATACTCCCTTCTGAAGTTCATCTTAATAGATGACCAATAATTGATAATATAGTCAACCATAAATCAAGCATATACATTGAAGTTTTCATTGTGTGTTTTTGCACTTTGACTTCTTATGAGAGAATATATTTAATAATTAGTGAAACACATTTCACTGTTTTGACTAATTGAATCTCTATGAATGCAATTCTTTACTCAATTCAAACATTTAAGGTATAGATGAAGAGATTCAAAGGACTAAACAATTAATCATGAGTTCATTCAACTTTAACAATTGTGTTAGAGACAAAGTGAAATATATCTCATTAAAATTAATTAAAACCTTGCAAATTCAGTGTACTACACATTACATTTCAAAGTCCTCCTAATGTATTGGAGTCTTTTTTTAAACGTCTTATACCTAGTTCTTGTGATAAATTTGGAATAATTCATTACAATGAAATTTTACTCAAAAGAGTTGCAATGCAAGAAGAAAATCTACTTCAATGGTGAAATTTGTAGCAAATTTATCATTTGGGAAGATTTCAAGCTTATCCAACAATTAACCTTCTACACTTGTGAAAAGCTTGACCCAAACTTGGATGTATAGGAAATTAACCCTTAAAGGATGCCGTAGCCATTTTTTGGTTGATGAATGATTAAAAAATCCTTCTATATAAGATAGAAGTGCAACTATTCATCTTCGAAATTTTGTGTGAAAAGGGGAGGTCTTGTAGTTTGACTTCCAAGAAATACTTTCTAGAAAAATTTTTTAGACCAATGATTTACGCGGTACCAAAAGGGATGATTTCCACAGTCACTACCCCGACTTTTTAATGGTTAACTAAAATGAAAGAAAAAGAAAAAAATAAAGAATAAAGAAAAGAATAAAGAATAAAGAAAAGAATAAAGAATAAAGAAAAGAATAAAGAATAAAGAAAAGGAAAGGAAAAGGGAAATCAACTCTGAAGGACGCTTGTTTCCGTCTCCTTATCAGCAAGCCTTTTGATCGATTCGCCAGCTTCGCGTTCAAATTCTATTGCGAATTTCGAAGGAAGGCGACTGGATTATCGAGGTATGTTGCTGTTGATAATCATTCAATTTGCGTTCTAAAGATTCCAAAGATGTTAACTAATCGTATCCGTCTGCGTGCAATTTCAGCAATTTCCATTTTATCCCGTCCCGCCTTGATTCTACTTGTTTCGCCTTAATTTCTACTTGTTTCGATTGAAATGCGTGGAGTTCTCAATCCTAAATGAGAAACTTCTGCAGCGAGGCTTACTTTCACCTGTTGATGACGAAATGAATTGGTCGCATTGTTAGAAAAAGTGAATTGGGTGATGGCCTGGCAATTTGTCCTGGACATGTGCAGGAGGTGGTGCCCTAATAAGAATGTTATAGGTACCTGGAATGCAGCTCTTCTAATTAGTCATGAGAACTTGAAGAGCAGTGGAAATTTATGCTCATGGCGCTCTTCTTGTCGAGGAGTTTGGTAGGAGGATCGTCAGTTCTCGACAGCGGAGTAGGTCTCAGTCCCTGTCTGCATCGGCCTGCGGTTCGAACGAGGAAATTACGAAATGATGAAAACTATCATCGTCAATCTCTGTCCGTGCAATGTCGTAGCAGGGAGAGGCCGGAGGGCGCTACAAGGCAACGCGGCCAAAAGCAAGAGCTGCGTCGAAACGCTCTTCAGCTCTACCGCGGCCGATTTGCGACGGCTCTCACAGCAGAACTGGTATGTGCTCACCTCAGCACCTACTGTTATTTTGAATCCTTGCGACTATAACTACTGCAGCTCAAACTGTTTACCGGAAGTTTAGAGCGGGCTCCGGAGGTTTATCGCATAGCAAGCCATCGAGGCAGGGGCACTGGAAACAGAATCTTCCCTTTTAATCCATTTTTTAATTGTGATGCTTTAAAAATTGCCCTAGGCTGCGATTTTTCGATTCCGCTTTTAAAGACTTTGTTATTAAGCTGTAAGTACATATACGAAGATTGAAAGACGTTAAAAAAAGATCAAATGTTTAAATTATTACGAAACAAGAAATCGAAGGACAGAATTAAATGGTTTTATTCCATTTTCCGCAACCTTGAATCGAGTAAATGTACCGGAGCATGGACTTTAGTCCATTATTCCTGAAGCATAATGCAAGGGTGAACTTGGGTTATATAGTGAAGATAAGTTCGTGATCTCAAATTTTGTGAACGGATTTTCTGGATTGTGCAGGAATTGATGATATTGTGAGTTCCATCAGGGTGTTATACTTTGTTTTGGAGACGGATTATCTGATTGAAAATTTTCTTGAATGAATTTGCGACCAATTGATCGTTTATACATCAAGAGAGTAAGTACTGCGTCGAAACATGAATTCTGCCGATTTCTGATTCATGCAGTCGCCTATTACACTATCCTTCTCACCAACCATTTGGTTTCTTTTTGTATGTTAGGATGAGGAACTGGAGGCGATGAAGAAAAGATTGAGACAATGGTCAAAACAGCGGTTGCAGAACGAAGGTTTTGCATTGTTTGATCTTTCCGTGCGTCCAGAGGGCCGTCTGTATAGGTATTTGTTACAATAGAATGGACGAGTTACTGATGACGACTTTTAGCTTGTCAAAGTAGAAATTCAGACACCTAGAGTTTCAGAGCAATTCAATGTTTCTAGAGCACGGAAGGATATGTTTCCTTTTTTAAGCTCAAAACCAGCTCGCTTCCCAAGCTCTGAAAACTGCTCTCCTTCCTGAATTATACAGGGACCTGATATTTCGCTTTTCTAGCCCTCAAGAGAGAGGCGGTATTCTACCTTCTCACCATCAGTTTAGTCAGGTAAACCATTGGCTCTCTGCAGATTCATATCGCATGTTTTTTGGAACATAGTTATTTCTCTTCTGTAATTCGGAATACCATAATTGTGGTTCTTGGTGCCTCTGATGCAGGGGGACATGGTTGTTATCAGCAGAAAGAATCCGCTTGATGATGAGGATGCCGTTATAGAGGGGGTTGTGATGGAGCGAGCTCGCAGGTAACGAGCGCTTCTTTATTTCTTGCACCTCTCAAGGATCAGTTGCCTTCTGTCATTTGAAAACCTGGTAAACGTGATGGATTAATCAGGTATACAAAGCCACAAAGACTACCTGTTTGTTACGTCGTGTGGAGACCAAATGAACTGATGTTGGTTCGCAATTATCTATTGGAGTGGGAGCGTTTCGGTTATCATGATCCTTAAATTTACCGTTGTTGTGCGGACAGATTTTTAAAGATAGCAATACCAGCATACCTGTCGAAAGGTCTGAATGTGTCGTTAAAGTGGCGCTTGGATCTCTCGGCGAATCGAGTTTCTTATGAACGCTGTATGCTAGCAATCGATTGCTTTGCCTCTCCTGAGCTCCGACAGGGTCTTAAAGGGTCTCTCGTCCTGCCCACGCCGCCTGTGACTTCCTCAAAAGTCTCAAAGAAGTCCACCGAGTCAGAAAAATCAATCATGATTGGGGAGGGGACTATGGCTGTGCGAGGCTTGCTTATGGGAGTCGAAGAAACAAAATCGAGATTGGGTGAAGGCTCTACATTCGATACTTTACCTCCTGATACATACATCAATCAGGAGAGTTTGAGCGTGGCGAAGAGCCCTCCTTCTGGAATAAGTGGAAAGATGTTTGGTGCACATAAGGGCACTGTGAGGACCTTATTGCAAGCGATGGGGAATGAAATAAATAACAGTCAGAAATCTGCCATTGAAGCAGCTTTGAATCAAAGGACCACGCTTTGGCAAGGGCCACCGGGCACAGGAAAAACTCGAACTCTAGTAAGACTCATTACCGCGTTCTGTCGTATCAAGCAAGGTCAAGTTCTCGCTTGTGCTGATAGGTATGCACGGTCGACTTGGTTACATTGGATTTGAACTTATGTTTTTCCTCATGAAAGAGTTAGGATATATTCGTATTCAAGTATTTAGTTCTATTTAACCGGAAACTACGTTTCTTGCTATGTTTCTTGTATAAAGACCAAGGTCTTTGAGGAACATAAGCGCTTTGGATCTCTTGCTGAAACCTGTTCCTTTAATTCACTATTCAGACAAAACAGAGAATTTGCTGCATCCTCTGCTGTATTTTCATGTCATTACGGATATGCTTCCTCACTGTTAAAATCTCAACTTTGTAAACCTACTTTGCAGCAATGTGGCAGTGGATAATCTCTTGGAAGGCTTGCTGGATCAAGGTTTACGTGTTGTTCGCGTGGGTCAACCTGTTAAGGTTTTCGTTTCTTCCACTCACTTCCTTAGCTCCTATCGTTCACCTAGCTGCCTCACAAACTTGGGCTCACAAATAGTCCTTGATTGGAAGGATCATACAATTTGACAGCCCTTGAACAGGTTTTGATCTATTGAACGCATGTATATATGTCCTATTTGGCAGGTGAAGGAAATGCTACGAGATGCCACACTTGATGCACTGCTTTTGAAGCACCCTCTCATGCTCAGAGCTGCCGAATCTAGACAAGCTGCCATCCTTCAGAGACAGGAGACAAGGCAGATTAATAATAGTAAGAAACGTCTAACGAGTGCCAAACAAGCGACATCCATGTGGCAGGATGCCATGGATTTGGAATCGCAGGCTATAAAAGACATATTGGATAAGTAATCCTTCTTTCCATTGGAAGTGATCATGAGCCTGGTTTGGACTCCTTTCAATATGGCCTTTTCTGGTTTCCTTTTTCAAGTCTTACTAGGTTATTCAGTAAATAATTACCTGCTATTGGCTGGTTTATAATGACGTGTTATTTCTTTTTGCTATGCAGGGCTGATGTGGTTACCGCTACATGCGTGGGATCTGGGGACGATGTTTTGGAGGATAGATGGTTTCGACTGTGTGTCATTGATGAAGCTACTCAAGTACGTTGCAATCACGTAATTGTGTATAATTGCCCTACATTCGTGATTGACTTTTGTTGAGATATTTTTTTTGATTGTCTGTTACCCTTCTTTAGATATCTCTCGTCTTAGACTTACAGTGTAAGTGAAGAGTTTGAAGATTACTTTAGGCCCATGAGCGTTTCGGCAGCAAGTTTTCGTCTGTGCTTTTACAGTTCTAGATTCTTGGTGGTCGGTTTGATTTGATTTGAATGGGTTGGAAATAAATTTACATTCTTGGTGATCAATTTTTTACGCAACAGGCTACAGAGCCATCCTGCTTGATTCCATTGATGAGAAGTGGAGCTGACAGCGTGGTGTTGGTTGGAGATCCCGCTCAACTTCCTCCTACTGTTATCTCACGACAGGCTGTTGAGGTTTTTGTCGATTTAACCATTTCTATGAAGTAGCAGCAAAGAAAAATTGTTGCAATTTGTTTTCCTTAAACAGCGTCGAAAACTCTGGCCTCTGGCCTGGCTTCGACTAGGCAAATGGTTGAACCTTTTTCCACAATGTTTGAGTTTAAATACTAGCTTGTACTTGCTCACGCATAGTCGCTCTGAACATTAGTTTCGTCGGGTGCATATTGGGGAGGTCAGGCTGGCCTGGCTGTGAGCTTATTTGAGCATATTCAGCAGTGCGGTGTTACTCCTTACTTGCTGGATACGCAATACAGGTGCATTCCTGACCATGAGAAATTCTCAGATTTAGTGTCTATATTTACAAATGCAAATGATTTTGCAAGTTTCGAAGGTTGGTGGATGGAGAATATAACAGCATGTGATTTTCCTACACAATATGTTCTTAAGCACCTATGACTATTGGTAAGCTGAACAAAATGCAAGGCATCTAACCTCTGTAACATTTTAGAAAATTGTTAGCTGGCTCCTTAAAATCTAGGTTCCAGATTTTACTTGCGCGGAGTAGTTTGTTGTCTGATTTTCTCAAAGTGAACCCATCAGAATGTATTAGGATGCGCTAACATAACGTTATTAATTGTATTGTAGGATGCATCCTGCAGTGGCAGCTTGGCCATCTCACACCTTTTACGAAGATCGGCTTGTTTCTCAGCCTTCACCTTCTGATAGACCTGCACCAAAAGGGTGAGATTCACGTCATTCGGGATAGAATAATCCAAGTATATATCGACGTCCTTGGAGGTGTTATTTTGTTGTGAATCATGAATAATTATTAATTTTTATATTAATGATCTGTCGATGATATGGCTTGGTTTATCAGGCTGCTTTGGCCCAATCCTTTGAAACCCCTCCTCTTCGTAGACTCTGTCGATGGCGAGGAGGAAACAACTGCAGAAGGCTACTCTTGGCGAAACCGTCAAGAAGCAAATGTAGTCATGGACATCGTAAAACGGCTGATCAGTGACTCCGACATCTCAGGGGACATTGGTGTTATTACTCCATATGCTGCTCAGGTATATTCTACTCAATGCTATATTATACCAAATAAAACTGATGGACGTCAATCTTTCGTAAGCCTGTGTAATCTTATAACATTAAGGTCAAGCACAAGGCCTTGAGTTAGTTAAGAATTTACATTTTACGATTTTACTCTAAAGCGGCGTATGATCTTGTGTTTAGAGTTTATCTGCGGATAGACTCGAATCCCATCATGTTTTAGGCTAAATTTGTTGACATTCCACAGGTGCGATTGCTGCGAGACCTTCTACTTATCATGGAAAAGCAAGACCCTGCTAAATTTATAAATGTAGAAGTTGCGACTGTGGACGGCTTTCAAGGTCGAGAAAAAGAGGTATGAAGCGAAACGTGGCCATTTATGCTTGCTTTCGCTTCCTTTTTTCCTCCACTGCTTCTAATTTCTTCAGTGCAAGAAAATAAGTAGGGTTGAATTTTCTTGGTGAGAACGCATTTTACGATAAACTGCTTGCGTTTTTTCTTACATATCAATTATTTGTGTTGCAACTGTGAATATGGCAGGTGATTGTGTTCAGCGCAGTCCGTAGCAATGAGGAAAGACGCCTTGGTTTCGTGACTGACCCAAGGCGTATGAATGTTGCATTTACTCGTGCACGACGTGGTTTGGTGGTTGTTGGTAGTAGCGCTACATTATCGTCAAATAAATATTGGGCTTCTTGGTTAAATTATATGAGAGAGCAGCGTTTAGTAGTTGATAGTGTTGCTTCCTTCGCAACCCAATAACAATCACAGTAAACACCTGATTCAATCGCCAGGGTATCAAGGTGTTCCTTGTATATGTTAGCAGAGTTATGAACGTACCAAGAGATTCCAATTAGATTATTTCATTGTATGGCCCTCCAAGGGCGGGTTTTGTAACAAAGAAGCTCTGCCCTTGATGAAAAATTGTGCGCGCAGCCAAGTAAGTGACTTGTAATCCCTTTTTTTCCCATCATTAAGTAATTTGAAACTGGTTGAGTAGGCTTGAAAGCAACGAAGTTAGTTGTCAAACATAGATTATGTGCTGAACTAATTTCAGAATTCAGATAGTGCATATGCGGAATTATTCCAATGCGGGAAACAGTCACGGGCTTTGAACTCCCTGAATCATACGAGAGGAGTTGACAATAGAGTGTATTGAGGAGGTACTGCTACGTCTTTTTCTTCAGTCGAGTATATTTTAATTTCTACGTTTTCTCTGTAGTATGTGCTACAGGATGTTTGTGGAGGATTGCATAATCTCTGTTAGCAGAAGTGTCAAATAAGTTACTCCGTAGTAATCTGTCTGCAATACTGCGTACCCGGCTCGTGCCTGTGCCTGTTCTTTCCATTTGTCTTTTCCTCTGCCTTACTATGTTGGACAGAGTCTTTTTGTTTGACTCTGTAATGGTTGTCTGATGGTAGGGCAACACAAAGACTGGAGAACTGGGTAACTGACGGGCAGACCAATTCTGTAAAAGTACGCAAACGCCAAAAGTCTAGATCCGTACGTATCTGCACTGAGAATAACTTGAATTATTTCTGAAACTTACTGTACATTGAGTAATTTCTCAAGCACTACTTATGTCAATCTGAAATAGTTTATGTTGCATGAAATACCTTTGAAAAATTCAGTGTGGTCCTTGTATCCCCTTCCAGTAAAGTTAATTGTGAAGGCACCTAAAAATCCATTTTATCTGGTGCCTCTTTCAATGCCTATTCTAGAAAGCCTTTGATGCTAATTCGATTTGAATTTTTTGGAAATGACAACAAGGTATACCTTACTTCACTTGGGTTTTTTTGGAATGATAACAAAATGGTTGCATGCAATCTAATCACATCAACTCCCTAAATGGAGGCTGAATTCTCACTTTTTGAAAAAGGAGGTGATCAAACACAAATGAACGCCTCAAGTGGTGCAAGTTTGAGTTTGATTCTCTCATTTTGCAAGTGTGGACCTCAATCTCTATTTAGGGAGAAGACAATTTGATGTGATTAGATTGCATGCAACCATGCCTTGTTGTCATTCCCAAAGAGATCAAATTGAATTAGAATTCAAATGCTTTTTTGAATAAGCATTGAAAGAGGCACAACATTTTCTTTTGAGCGAAATTTTGCACTTGTCAAAGGTATGAGCCCATCAGATTCCCTCCCTTTAGATTTGCTCAGTGCTCTAAAGGCTTTTGGTAAACACTTGTCCACCAAAAAAAGGCTGAAAAGGCACCACATAAACAATGATTTTAGGTGATTTTTTTACTAATTCTATTGTCTTGAAAACTTTACTATAAGATTTTAAATAATAATCGTATCAATTCATGCTAGCCTAAAAATCAAACTAAGATGTTTATCTATTTAGTCTTTAAAGGACAATATGATAACTCAATTTTGAACAAAATGTGAAGGCTCTAAATCTCATCTTTCCCTTTATGAGGCATACATTTTTAAGAGTTCAACAGTACTTGAATGGATGAAAAATGGTAGGACTATTACTAACAATGACAATGAGTTATAGGTGTTGAGCCCTAGTTTATGCACCAAGAATCTTATAGCTAAGAATATAAGGTGCTTGCTCATGTTACAAGAATTTAAGAAAATAAATATTGTTCTTAGCTAATTTGATAGATGTAAGTTTTTTAGTAGATTGACAAATGGAAATATTGAAAATCCAAAGAAGAAAATCAAGATTCAAAGTTTTTCAAATTTCTTATGGAATCTTGAAGTTCAATTGTTTGCAACACCTTGAACCAGTATTTGTAAAAATGGAAATAATTACAACATTTTTAAATCACATAACTTCAAAGACTTACATTTCACACACATTGGCAATACATATCAAGAATAAGTTTGCAGTTACCTTAATCTTGTTAGATGGTAGGAGCCAAAAACCTACTTCTGAACGATCAAACAATTCCTGTTCACATTGAAAGCTGAATAATTTTCATACAAATTCTAGTGTATCACTTTGTAAATGGTATATCCACATCAGTGATTGAACCCCTAAACAACCAGATTGCATTTTTTCTTTTGGCTACAGAGCGATTTCAGACTGTATTTTCTGGCTTACATAGCGATTTTGGACAAGCTGGTGTGAATGACGATCTGCATATATATTTAGGCTGAAATTTTAATAGAAGTGTGGATGTGTAATATCTTTCATGTGTATTAAATTTCATGACATTTGGAAATATGAATCAAAATTTATGGCCTAATATGTTACTTTTTTTGCAAATGGGCAGTTTGAGCAAATCAAAAAAAATCACTTTTTTCATAAATAAAATTTTTGAAATTGGTTTTCTAAATTTATATATATGTGGAAACCGTTGAATCATTCCATTTTGATTAATGAGATGAAAGTTATGAGGAGTTTAGTTTGCAGTTAATTATGGATTCTCTACTCAAAAATAAACTTTGAAGCCGTTTATTTAACTCAATTTTCAAGACTTTGGAAAAAAAATAAAATCATAGGATTTCAATTGTTAATTGCAACATTACAACCATCAGGATTGGAATTTTTTAATTCTAAAATTAAATTCTTAACAATTTAGTATTTTGAATCATTCTCTACTTCTCTTATGTACTATTTTTTCCTATGTGTTGTACAATTCCAAATGATTTGAAATTTTTCAAGCATGGAGCTAATTTGCCTTGAAGAATAAATCTAAAGAAGCACCACCATTTTGGACATTTTTTCATACAAATGTGAGCTTGTAAAGTGCAGCTGCCTTGTTTTCCGCTGGGAGAAAAAAATGATTTATGTGAATTTGAAAGCTCATATCTTGCAATCCACGTAGTAGAAATGTTTGATATTTTTTCTACATGTTCTCAAGCCAGCATACTACAAGGTCTTATGGTTACATGTATCCAAAAATGTTTTTTTTTTCCAAAATTTGGTACTTGTACTAGAAATGACAGTTTTTGAGCATTCTTGGCAAAAACATAGGCATGGAACTTTAGAGGTTAACTCATGCCATATTAGTTATTCAATAAGGAAAGACAAGATTTTGTTTCAAGAAAATAGAACATTAATTTATGTTGTGTATAAGTGAGTGTTTGGGGCTATTTGGTTGTAAAACTTGACTTTGATGTTCAAAATTATATGTTTTTTTTGCTTTGGAGCAAAACTAACAACATAAAGGATCTTCAAAAAAATCTGATTCCTTTAGAAAATTCAAAAAACATTCTAAAAGTAAGTATCTTAATACTTCAAGTAAAGAGACTAAGGCCATGTTTTGAAATATAGAATGACATAAAAATTTGGTTTACACAGTCTATAACATTTTGCACTATCAGTATTATATATACCATTGGTATCAAAATCTGAAAATTACACTATTGTTATGATTTTTTTAGAATACTATATATCTCATAATTTCTATGAAAAAATCCCTTCATTCTTTCAAAAATTTATGATAATTTTAAAGCTTCACAAGAAATGTGAATAATATATAATTTATAGAAATGTATAATTTCATATACAATGGCAATTCAAAAGAATATAGAGAGTGAAGGATTTTGAGGTCCGATTAACTAATGTCCATAGTTTCCATATATCTTGACAAAATTAACCATATTACACCACAAAAGATTTTAAGTGTTTTTGAGGAACAATTTAAAGTTCTATTGAGATAAAGAATGCACACATTCTTGAAGTAATAGGACCATTTTTGGCACACTACCTTGGTAATAGACTCCATCTTTACAGAGTTAATAGCAAAAAATCATTAAAGCCAAACAGGAATTTATAAATGATTTCAAATGAACATTAGAGAATGCCAATGATTGCAAATTTCCATCTAATCATTCTTTTGAGACTTTCTTTTTGACTTAATTTGAAGTGGATGGTCGTGGAAATTTCTTCATTGAGATATTAATGATTATTCTATAGATGATGTTAAAACGATGGATCACAAAAGATGCTTTTCTAGTGAATTACTAGGCAACTTCTAGCTAGTTCTTGTAATTTTCAAATTCATTAAATAATATGAAATTTTAAATAAAGCAAAATTGGAGATGATAGTGATAAAGAGCATGGTATAATTGTTGTACTCATTGAGCTCACAATAGAATAAATTTAATAGAAAAAGTATAAAAGTGGTGTATTTTAAGCTTTCAAAAGTCTCCCTTCAAAGTGTCACAAAAATTATACGAAGTAGTTTTTTACAATTTTGGAAAAAAAATAAGAAGGGAAAAAAGTAGGTTAGTATTTACTTATGTGATCATTGGCTCTATTTTTAGAGCTTTTTAAATCCCCACTCGGCATTGTGGCCCTATAAAATCATTATTAACTTTTTGTTGGTATGGAATTAGTAAATGATAATACTCTCAAGTCCTAAATACGTAATTACATATCTAAAAGTTAGTTATCCTTTTGCCAAGCCAAAAAATGCCAAGGTGCATTAAAAATGCTCTTAGGGTAACCTCAATAAAACCTAATGGTATATAGCCCTAATGAGGAAGGCCTTTAAGGAATCATTTCTTTTAATGAATTCACACTGAAAAGTTGAAAGTTCCTAATGAAGTCACCAATCACTTCTAATTACTGTCATATAAGACACTGATTGTGGTCCAAATCTCACTTATTGAAAACCCTTGTAATGGTGTCATTCCTTATCGCAGGTGTCTACTAAGGTACAAACATCCACTAGCGCACTTGTTCCCATTTTTGTACCTTAGACTATCACTAAATCTGTCCCTAGACTTCCCATTGCCTCCTAAAGTTCTATTAGTATGTTTTCACCAAAAATGCTCAAAAATTGCCATTTTTAGTACAAGTACCCAATTTTTGAAATTGTTTTTTTGACTTGTGTAACCTTAGGGTCTTGTAGTATGCTAACTTGAGTACATATGGTAAAAATTTCAGAATTTCCGCCGCGTGGATTACAAGATATAAGCATTCAAATTCACTTATACCATTATTTTGGCCTTGCAAAAAACAGGGCAGCAGCACTTTACAAGCTCATTTTTTGATGACAAAATGTCCAAAATGATGGTGCTTCCACTAGTAGAAAATTGTGTCCAGAACAACAGAAAATCAATTGATTTCTGTTGTTTTGTACACTGGAATGTCCATTTTCACTGATTTTTGAATTTTTTGTTAATGCGAACAAAACAACTTCCAATTTTCTGTTGATTTGAATAGTGCAACGACCAAATCAACAACTTTTTTTTTAATTTGAATCTTTTTGGAATCTTTTTGGAATCTTTTTTGGAATCTTTAAGAATCTTTTTGGAATCTTTCAAAAAAATGGAATCTTTTAGAATCTTTCTAGAATCTTTTTGGAATCTCCTAGAATCTTTAAAAATCTTTAGATTCAACTGAGTATAGAATACATTTTATAAGATTTTGAAAAATTGTGGATTATTCTTATACCTTTAGCATTATATAGGACAAGCTTCGCACATTGATGTCAAATAATTAATTGATCCATAAGGCCTTAAGGCATTAATTCATTTTTTTTCTACTTTAGGATGAATCTTTTACAATGCAATATATATTGAATATGATTCTTGTAAAATATTTACTGAAGATGTATTTTATTGCTAGCTCAATGCCCATAAAATCTTAGACCAATCCAAGTGGCAACTAAAAGTTATATATGAAAGGTCTTTTTTTTTTAAATGGGTGGTTTTGGGCAGCCATGACAAATAACTACAATTGGTTTGAAATTCTTTTTACATACTTTCGACAAGATTGTTAATAAAATCTCCAAAGTTGGAAGACATTCAATCACACAGTTTTTTCCAAGTTTCGATGTATTTGACACTCATTGCCAAGAGTGCTCAACATTAGAAAATGAAGATAAGCAAGATAAGCAATACACACCCTAGCACAAAACTAGAAAAATCATAATCATTCATTTTCAAAGTTGAATTTGTGATGCTAAAACAAGATTTCAAAACAAACTTTAAAAAAATATGAACTATGTAAAATAGTAACTTGATAACTTTTAATTTATTATCAAAATGTTTTTGACACCAAAATTTTGTGCCTTGGGCAATTCGAAGTTCAACACCAAAAGTAGAATTTTAAGTATAATGAATTTTATTTTTCTGGCTTAATCATTCAAAAATTTAATGTTTTTTCAATTCAGTAGACTTTGGCGGCCATTTTGGCATATCAAACCAACTTTTTCAAGAAACCTTTCAACTAAGAAAATTTGGGAAATCAAACCAACTTTCACCTCCAAAAATCCGTTTGCAATTTGAAGTCTCCAATCAAAAGTTATGGACAAAAATCAGAGAGGGGTAGCAAGAAACATTTTTTTGGATATTTTCGAACATCCTCTCTGATTTTTGTCCATAACTTTTGATTGGAGACTTAAAATTGCAAACGGATTTTTGGAGGTGAAAGTTAGTTTAATTTCCCAAATTTTCTTAGTTGAAAGTTTTTTGAAAAAAGTTTTTTTACTATGTCCAAATGGCCTCCAAAGTCTGCTGATTTTACAAAGAAAATAAAAACTAATGCAAAAACTCTATATATAAATTTCTACGCATGCTTTATGCACTTGGTAATGGCCATGGTTCAATGGCTAAGAACTTGAGGTCCAAGGTTTGAAGGCACATGGCTTTACTCACCCGCGTGGCGGGTTGCCTAGATGGTCTGCCCACGTGGCGGGCTGCCTAGGTGGCTACCACGTGGCGGGCTGCCCGGATTTTCCGGGCAGCCTAAAAAAATTAATTTTTTAATTTAAAAAAAAAAAAAAAAAAACTTTGGAAAAATGTCCGAAACAACAAAATTTGGACAACAGATTTCAGTGGAATTTTGTCTAGTACAACGCGTCCAAAACAACTGAATGGACAACGCTTTTCAGTTGAAAATTTGTTGTTCTGGACATAGTTTTTCTAGTGGTGTTCTTTGGATTCTTTTTTTTGGATAAGTTGGCTACATGCCTGAAAATTTTCACTTCATTTGGAATTATACAACATGTAGGAAAAAAATAGTAAGTAGATAGTAGTAGAGAATGATTCAAAATATTAAATTGTTAAGGATTTAATTATGGAATTAAAAAATGCTAATCCCAATGGTTGCAATGTTGTAATAAATAATCTACATCCTATGATTTTATTTTTTTCAAAATTTTTTGAAAACCGAGTAAGATAAAGGACTTCAAAGTTTATTTTAGAGTAGAGAATCCATAGCTACTCGCAAATTAAAAATCTTCATAGCTTTTGACTCATTGATCAAAATGGGATGATTCAAAGCTATTTATGTATATATAACTCTAGAAAACCAATTTCAAATTTTTGTTTTTGAAAAAAGTGATTTTTTTTTATCTGCCCGGACTGCCCTATTATGAAAAAAATAACATATTAGGCCATAACTTTTGACTCACATTTTCAAATGTCATGAATTTTATTGCATATGAAGGATATTCCTTGCCCCCACTTTCTATTAAAATTTCAGCCTAAAATATAGAAATCTCTAATCACATGTACCTACCCAAAATATCTATTCAACCAAAAAACGCATGCTGGTCCTTTAGGGGTTAATGTGTCCTTGAAATGCTTAATTTTAATTCGGCAATGCATTTGAAGGACACATATCTAACTCTCATTTGCTGACTCTAGTTTTTTGCAGATTTCAATTTTGGATCCACCTATGTGACAGTTTCAATGGTTTAGGGAGCAACCACTTTGAAAAATTATAGAAATTACATAATACAACTGAAAATTTTAATTTAATTTTTTTTAAATTCATGATTTTCACTTGCTAATACTCCAAAAATATTATTTTTAGGAAAAGGTGCCTCCAATTGTGTTGAATTGTTTTTATTGACAATTTTAGATGTTTTGACCTTATAGGGTCATGTGACCTCAATGGGCTGTTGTACCTTCATTGTGCAAAATTTCTCTTAGTTTAAGGTATGCGCACTCACTCCCGTTTACGACATTCTAACATTATGTAGTGAAGGCTCAGATTTTTTTTCCAGACAACGGAATCAGATATAGGGACTGGAATGGGTGTGCGTAGCTTAGACACCCAATTCCAAGGAGGAACATCTGCACTTCCGTTTAACATAGAATAGAACTGAAGGCTTCTCTGTCGTTCTCTGTCCTCCATGGGACATCAAACACTTGGTGTCCGCAGTAGTGACGTATAGGGCAATGCCCGCAGAAGAGGACATTGCACCAAATAATTGGCCGACGAGGAGGGTTGATTATTTGGCACAATGCCCAACGATAAGGGTATTGCCCAACGTAAAGCACAAGCAAAATTCAATGAAAATCCAGACGATAAATTGTAGCCGGATGAAAAATCTGTAATCCCCGATTACGCGGGTTTGCCCACGTAATCGGGCATTACGGCGCAGAAACTTCCCCGCAGAATGAACGGGAGAAGTCCCGCGAGTGGTTTACGTTCAAGGTTAGTCAGTACTACAGTAGTACTGACTCCCGGAAATGTCTTACACAACAGGAGAGTCAGTGAGAGCGTACTTTCAGTTGCATTGGAAACTGCACTTCGTCCGTCACCCCTTTGCAATGCAATTCTGTTTCATTTGTTTAAAAATTTTAAAAACAAAAATTTTAAAATTTTAAAATTTTAAAAATTAAAATACTGCACTCCGACTGAGTGGCCCTCCAGGCAACTTGAAGTGATAAGGTAGCCTTATTATTATTATTCCACGAAAGCCAACTGGGCTCTGTCAGTGTGCTGGTCAGGAAAGCAAGGCAACGCCATTGACGGAGAAACCGAGGAGGACGAATCAGACATGAATTTGGAGCTGGACTGTACGGTAACTTACAATTCCCGACAACTGCATTGGGGCTCTTTTTTGATAAATCAAATCAAATTGGAGATAAGGTGGAGCCACCCATACGGACCGAATAAGGAATTCCAACATGATTTGGAGTCGTGACGGCAAAATAAGTAATTTTCAAAGGTACATCGATAGAAATGACAAGGATTGCAAAAAATTGGTAATTTTATCACTTGAACTGAAATTACTACGAATTTTGGGAGGCAAAGAGTACTTCAGATCCATGGCCAACGTCTAGACTCTTCCAATGCCGAACGTTCAATAACTTTTTCCCTGATCATTATTTCCTACTTTCTTTCTCACAACTTGGGACATGTATCATGTATTTATTAGTTCCAATCTTGAAAAGGGAAAAAAAAATATTCTAAGCTTGGTAAAAAATACGTGCACCTATAAGTCGGGAATGGGTCACTAGTTGGGATGGGTGGCTCTACCTTACATTGAAAATTGCATAACATTCAGTAGCAAACTTCCTCGGACGGAATGGTGGGCTGACTTCCTCGGACGGAATGGTGTAGAATATACCACACCATCATTAGCTAATTTACATGCGTCAATTTTGTCAGCGAGTAAGTTAGCTGGCCACAATTGTACAATATACATAAATAATTAAAACAAAACTAAAGTTCATACACTCTTTAAACCAAACACACAATAACCAACGTTCTACACCCATATATTGGGTGTTTTAAAAACTCAAAATATTATTGGTTTTGTATAAATGCAAGCCAGTAGTTTGGTTCAATTTTTTTTAAATATTTTTTTGTGTTTTGTAACATTACAAAAATAATTACAAAAATAATTCAAAAAATAATGAGCCAAACTATTGGCTTGCATTCATACAAAACCAATAATATTTTGAGTTTACAATGGAAAAGAAAGGTATATATATATACATAGAGTGGTAGGAGGTAGAACAACTGGCCGTGTGGAAATAAACAAATTAGAATTTGTAGTTTGTGAAGCATTCATAGTTAAGTCACAAACAAAGAATTGTGTTAAAAGTGAAATTTCAGACCTCATTTAGGCATCGTAGAATAACTCTTCTCAAAAAAATTTGAACTAAAAAAAGTTGGTAAATGAAGATAAGTTTCACTTCCAAAAATCCGTTTGGCATTTTGAATATCCAATCAAAAGTTATGGACAGATTTGAGAGAGGGGTTGGAAAAATGTTAAAGAAAATGTCTATTCATAATTCCTACTTTTGACTTAACTATGAGTGCTTGAGAAACTACATATTCTAATTTATTTATTACACTTGGGTTGTTCTACTTCCTACCACCCCATGTGTATATAAAGAGTTGTCTTCTCACTAAAAAACCCAAAATGAGTTATTAGTGGCAAATGGTAAGATTGCATTTAATTTAGTGTATTACTCATTGGATTCTTAGTGTTTTTGGCAAACCATCTTTCTCTACAAATATTTGTTGATTTGTATGTTTGGTCCTAAACTTAATAAAAGAAAATGGAGAATACTATAATTTACTGCCACTATCTCAGTATCGAAGCTTACATTAATGCTAAGAGGATGAATTCTGTGGATGAGGACTCCATAGAGGGAAAGGGCAGCCTCTCTGAAGGCTACTGAATGTTATGCCGGTAGGGTTATTAAAGGTAGTCTGTTCTAAAAGCGACTGGCTTCTAATACCAATCATGGCGCACAGGTACATTTTCCTCTCTTCAATGTACCAGCAGTGTACATTTCAGGAGGTGGTCAGTTTCAATGACCATTGCGTTTCAACTTCAAAATTTTGTAACTATATCTACAAAGATCCAAAAAATATGAAACGACTTGGGTTAGATGCCAATTCCTTTTTTCTTCCTAGAAAAATTTACAATAAATTATTTTAAGGAGTTTAACTTCCCCCCAAAAGGCAAGTAGCTCTTAAATGGTCGCTTTAAGAACATATTACCTTACACCTAAAATCACACAACAAGCAATTCTGCACGGTTTGCATTATTATATATTTTTTTCCATGTAGAGTCTTGTTGGTAGTAGAAAGGTGATTCTAGATTCTCTTCAAATCGGCATTTTTTGGACACTGTATGAATAAACTACAAATTTTCAAAGTGCTGAAAAATAGGGTTAGGGTAATCGACTATAGACTCTCATGATCGAATAGTGGAAGTACAATTTAGGCAAGAATCTAAAGTGATTGATTTTAAAATGTGGTTGAAATTAGGTATACTTACTTAGTAGAAAAAAGAACTTGGAGTACCAAGCTAGAGTATTGAAAGTTTGGTTCCACATAGAGGTTACTATGGGCACTAAGGTGAGTACCCCCCCTAAAACACCATTTTTTACAATTTCGCCTACTTACCATTAGATTGGTCAGATTTTTATGTTCTCTTATTGACAAGTGAAAAGAGGTTCCAACACACCAAAGACTGCCGCATTTGGATATTGTATGCAAAAGTTATGGAGGGTCAAATTTTTTTGAGGTAGAGGTTCTAAAATCGTTTCTTCCACATAGGTACATATTGATTTTGGAGATGTAACCAAAGTGATGATGGTAGTTTTGGATCAACGCTCCATTTGGGAGGGGGGAAGGGCCATCTTAAGATAAGCAACCCAACTCAAAGCTCTACCTTTTAATCCAATTCTTCTTATTGCATTCTAATGTAGTTTTTATTGCAATGAGTGTGCAATTGGGACTCAAAGGTTTGAAATTGGGGATGGAAGGGTTGGAATTTGGGTTGAATAAGTCACCATTTAATGAATTCAATGTATACACTCATGTGGTTTCTTCATATGGAAAGAAGGTTTATTTGTAAATTCATTCTACAAAGAGGTGCTTTTGGATTTCTATTGGAACCATGTAGGGAAGTAAGAGAGCCACATTAAAATTCCAAAAAGATAAGAATATTTCCCCCTTGGGTTCACAATTAGAAGTTGTATGTTTTTGCTTTGATTGCCTATACATTGTATCATTTTTTGTCAAAAAACCGCTAACAGAAATACATGTAAAATAACCCTTGATTTCTATTCTTTTACAAAAATAATAATTGTGATTTCAATAATTGTATGTATTTTAGTGACTAAATATCATACAATGGGCTTCCTACCTGAACTAGGTATTTGTAAGGGTTTCTTGAGCCAAATGTGTCTTCTATTGTGGCTTAGTGCCGAAAGACCCAATTCCTTTACTGCAAGAGTATGCAATGTCTATCAATGTGAAAACCTTTATTAAGATAATGAAAAATTTTCACTTTTATAAATTTTATAACAAAAAAAAAAAAAAATTGGAAAATATAACAAAAAAAATTTAAACTAATTAGTTGAATAAGCCTACAATTTGAAAGTGTCCACATAGGATCTCCATGGATATTAACTAGATGTGCATTGAACCTTTCTAAAGTTTCTAAAAATTACATTAAATAGTGAAATTAGATTTCCACTCATTAGTTTATCAACATTTTGCATTACATTCAGTAGCCTTCAAAGAGGCTGCCTTTCCCTCCCTGGAGTCCTCAACCACGAAATTCATCCTCAAATAATTAATGTAAGCTTAGGTACCAAGATAGTGGTAGTACATTATGTTTTGTTTCATTTTCTTTGTTAATATTAGGACCACACATACAAATCAACAAATATTTGTAGTAAAAGATGTTGGCAAAGAATCAATGAATAATGCATTACAACCATTTGTCATCAATAACATATTTTGTGTTTTCATTGAAAAGACAACTCTATATATACACATGGGATGGTAGGAGGTAGAACAACCCATGTGGGATAAATAAATTCGAATTTGTAGTTTCTCAAGCACTCATAGTTAAGTCACAAACAAAAAATTGTGTTAAAAGTAGAATTTCATACCTCATTTAGGCATAGTAAAATAACTTTTCTCAAAAAAAACTTTGAACTAAAAAAAGTTGGTGAATGAAGATAAGTTTCACCTCCAAAAATCCGTTTGGAATTTTGAATCTCCAATCAAAAGTTATGGACAAATTTCAGAGAGGGGTTGGAATGGACATTTTCTTTAACATTTTTAAAAATCCTCTCTAGAGATTTGTCCATAACTTTTGATTGGAGATTCAAAATTCCAAACGGATTTTTGGAGGTGAAACTTATCTTCATTCACCAACTTTTTTTAGGGCAAAGTTTTTTGAAGAAAGGTATTTTACTATGCCTAAATGAGGTCTAAAATTATACTTTTAACACAATTCTTTGTTTTTGACTTAACTATGAGTGCTTGAGAAACTACAAATTCAAATTTATTTATCCCACATGGGTTGTTCTACCTTCTACCACCCCATGTGTATAAATAGAGTTGTCTTTTCAATTGAAAACACAAAACATGAATGACAATCACATCAAAGTGATGTAATTCAAGCATTGAGATATTTGATCTCTATAAATTGATTGCCATTTTGAATAAGTTTGCTATTTTATTTACAACTTTAATTCGAATTACATAATTTGTTGTTAACCCCAATGTGTAGCTGCGACCTTGTAACTGACTCAAGCACCTTGTTGTGTTCTGACAAGTTCCGCCAAGTGTCCTTGTAGTTGCTGATTTGGTGTGGAATATACCACACCATTTCATCCCTCGGATGAAATGATGTGGTATATTGCACATCATTCTATCCAAGGAAGGCAGTCGCAGTGACTGCTACTGAATGTTATGTATATTGTATAAATATTTATAGTAATACAAGATGTAGTAATTTCCATCAACTCCAAATCATCATAACATTGTGAACCAAGCTTGGAAGGGTCCCTTTTGCTTTTGCAGAAAGTTGGAGCCTCCTAGAGTCTCAGTGCTAAAAGTTCTCAAAAGAGTGAAAAATCCGTTGTAGAATTCCACAATACAAGTTTATCATTGTAGCCATTAATCCCTAAAGGCCCAAGACATTTTTTTTGCCAAAAAACACTCAAAATTGTCATTTCTATAGCAAAGAATAATAAAATTTGAAAATTGTTTTTTTTTCCACATGCAACCAAAGAATCTTACACCTAACTAGTATGAGAATGTGTGGAAAAAATTTCAGAATTTTTGACTACGCAGATTGCAAGATATCTACATTTAAAGTGAAAAAAACAAGTTTTTCAGCACACTATGGGACTAGAATTTTTGACTTTGAACAATTTTAAGTTAAATTTTTTGCACTACAAAGTTTTGAGCTTTAAATCTTTATAGTGGAGAATTGAATTGAGAGTCAAGGGAAAGAAATTCAAAAAAACTTAATTTTCATTGTTAAAAAATTGTTAAATAGAAGTAGGTACAAGATAGAAGGAAAATCTAAAATAGTAATATCTTTTAGATGGAATTAAAATGCACTAATCCCAATGATGAGATTGTTCTAGAAAGAAAATTAAACCATGTGGAACTTCTTTTTTTAAACTTTGGAGAAATTGTATTAAAAAATGAATCCTACAAGTTATTTTTTCAAGAAGATGCTCTAATTGCTCAAAAAACAAGATTGTCCATAACTTTCTCATAACAAATTCAAACAAAATTAATCAAAGCTTTCCATATAGACGAAAATGGAATCTATAAAGAAAGAAAAATTCAAATTCAAATTTTTGCAATTCTTTTTTGTTGCCCCCTCCCATGTTTTGAGCTTATTTGGGCAGAACTTTTGTTCCCAAGCACCGAGTTGAAAAAAAACAAATATATTCCCAAGAAGCTTGTTAGTTTTTCTATCTTCAAAAAAAGTTTCAAAAAATCAAGGCAAAAATTCAATCCATATGTACCTGCCCGAAATCGCATTTGTCCCCCAAAGGAACAATGGTCCTTTAGGGGTTTATCATTACCCATCTAAAAACCTATCTTGCTGTGTTGACTTTGTGAGCTCGGGGATGGGCCAACTTACTAAATCCATCCCCCAACATTGACAATCCAACAGAAGATTACCTTTGCCCAACCAATGACCTCCTTTATGTCATAATTGAATCCCCCCTTGATATCTAGGGGCAAATTATAACCCTACTATATATCTAGGGGGAGGGATTCAACTACATTGAATTGTGCAATAGGTTGCCCCACATTAATTTCTCACATCTAACACTTTCAGGCATGGTCAACTATAGTCTAGGGCAATCTAATTGCACAATTCAGTGTAGTTAAAAATGTTATAATGTGCATGGCCTAGGTTACTTGCACCAACTCAAGGCCCGTTTTAAGAATAGCATGTGCCTCTACGTGGACAAGCAATGAATCATGAGGTAACTTTTGTGGGTAAGGCAAGCTAATTTCACTAGTTAGTTGAATAACCCTACAAAGTGTCCACGTAGGATCTCCATATATAACTTGAGGTGCGCTAAAACCTTCTAATAAGGCCCAAAATTTTCAAAAACTATGTTGAATAGTAAAATTAGGTTACCCCTCACTAATTTCTTGACCATTAATACTATATAAATGTATATAGTTACTCAACAAGGATGTAATAATTATCATCAATCCAAAACCATGGGTTGGTTGCACCGGTTCAAGGCCCCATTCAAAGAATTGCATGCGCCTCCACATGAGCACACTATCTCTTGTGATGATGCCCCTCCAAGTTACAATTAACGCCCCCCCTCCCCCCCCCCCCCCCTTTTCTCTATGTAAATTGAGAGCCATTGATCTCGTAAACAAGAATTCCCCCCTTCCAATACTGTTGATCTTGAAAAATAAATAATATGGATAAGGATACTACGGGGATACAAATACTATGGGATATATACATATATAGAAGATATACTAGTATATAATACAATTTAGAAATATGAATACATATACAAAATATATAAGTATCCATATGAATATGGGTACGGAAATCCCACGAGTATATCCCATATCGATTGTAGCTAGACTACTCCTGGAAAATCCAATTATTTTTTTAGGGGGGGGAACTAACCAATTAGTAAATGTATTAACTAATTCACTTTTTGGAGGGAGTTGTAATACAAAAAACAATAATCTGAAACTAATTATATTGTCCCCTGTGAATAACTATCCAGTCAAAAGACAGGGTACTCAAACGGATACTCATACAATGACACTCAAAAAACAGGGTAAGGTAGGAGGCTTGAATTCTGGAGGGTCATTTAAAACGGCTATAAGACTCGTTTAGAATGAACATGAGGTGGTCTTTAAATGGACCTTCTATAGTCATTGAATGGATCAATAAAAAAAACTATTATTTATTGCCAGAGCCAATTGTTGTCTTGCTTTCTCCATTTCTCTCTAGAAGTTGCAAGTGAACGGTTTATGGAAGACCTAGGGTCATAAATAGGGACCTATGACACATCTTGTTTGAAAATTCATAAGTAATTCAAAAATGCTTCAAAAAATACAAAACGACTTGGGTTATAATCAAAATCTATTTCTCTTTGTCTAGAAAATGAGCAAAAAATAATCCCATCCAAGAAACCACATGAAAAAGGCGGGCCAGCCCTTAGATGCTCGCTTTAAGAGCCTCCTACCTTACTCAAAGGATACTCAAACAATGCTAGTGAGTCATGAGATAACTTTTCTGGATAACGCAACCTAATTTCACCATTCTATGTAGCATAAGGGTGACGAGAACCCTAAACCCCAAAATTCAAAGATTCTTCCAAAACAGAAAAAGGAGCAGGATGCCAGGATAGGCCCACTTTCGAATAAATTCTGGCATCATGAGAGTGAGAGCGAGTCACTCAAGTCATTTCCCTCCCTACTTGTCTGATAAGAATTCCACGTCATCAGTAGTACTTCCCCTCTGTCCCATGAGTACAACTTTCCGACCTTTTCTTAAGACTGTCTGGAGACCAGTAGACCACCCTGGGATTAAATTTTTTCATTTATATTGGGTAGTGCAGATGATGCAGTTGTTTACGTATAGGGCAATGCCCGACGATAAGGGTATTGCCCGACGTAAATCATGACTGAAAGAGGAGATAAAATTGGATGAAATGATGAGCCAGATGAAAAATCCGTAATCCCCGATTACGCAGTTTTGCCCGCGTAATCGGGGAATACAGCACAGAAGCTTCCCGCCGATTGAACGGGACGGGAACCAGGAGTGGTTTACATAACTTATACGGCTAAAGGAATTCTGAAAAAAAAAAACAGGTTGACGAGGAGGGCGAAGTCCGATGAGGAATGCCTATTTTCTCCAGAATTCCCGACAATGAGGAGATTGTCACGGTGATGTAACATTACATTCAGTAGCCTTCAAAGAGGCTGCCTTTCCATCCCCAGAGTCCCCATCCACAAAGCTCATCCTCAAATAATTAATGTAAGCTTAGGTACCAAGACAGTGGCAGTACATTATAATTTGTTTCTTTTTCTTTATCAATTTTAGGACCAGACATACAAATCAACAAGTATTTGTCGAAAGATGTTGGCTAAGAATCCAATAAATAATGCATTACAATCATTGGTCATCAAGAACATGTTTTGTGTTTTCAAATGAAAAGACAACTCTATATATATACATGGGGTGGTAGGAGGTAGAACAATCCATGTGCGATAAATAAATTTGAATTTGTAGTTTCTCAAGCACTCATAGTTAAGTCAAAAACAAAGAATTGTGTTAAAAGTAGAATTTCAGACCTCATTTAGGCATAGTAAAATAACTTTTCTCAAAAAACTTTGAGCTAAAAAAAGTTGGTAAATGAATACAAGTTTCACCTCCAAAAATCCGTTTGACATTTTGTATCTTTAATAAAAAGTTATGGACAAATTTCAGAGAGGGGTTGGAATGGACATTTTCTTTAACATTTTTAAAAATCCTCTCTAGATTTGTCCATAACTTTTGATTGGAGATTCAAAATGCCAAATGGATTTTTGGAGGTGAAACTCATTTTCATTCACCAACTTTTTTTAGTTCAAAGTTTTTTGAGAAAAGTTATTTACTATGCCTAAATGAGGTCTAAAATTATACTTGTAACACAATTCTTTGTTTTTGACTTAACTATGAGTGCTTGAGAAACTACAAATTCAAATTTATTTATCCCACATGGGTTGTTCTACCTCCTACCACCCCATGTGTATATATATATAGTTGTCTTTTCACTTGGAAACACAAAACATGAATGACAATGACATCAAAGTGATGTAACTCAAGCATTGAGATAATTGATCTCTATAAATTGATTGCCATTTTGAATAAGTTTGTTATTTTATTTACAGTTTTATTTCAAAGTACTTAATTTGCCGTTAACCCCAATGTGTAGTTGCGACCTTGTAACTGGCTCAAGCACCTTGTTGAGTTCTGACAAGTTTCGCCAAGTGTCCTTGTAGTTATTGATTTGGTGTGGAATATACTACACCATTTCATCCCTCATATGAAATGATGTGGAATATTCCACATCATTCCGTCCGGGGAAGGCAGCTACAGTGACAGCTACTGAATGTTATGAAATGCATGTCCAGAAATGGATGAAATATGTGATGGATCAATGAAAAATTTGTAATCACCAATTAACTTATGTGGATTTTGCAAATCAGGAAGAGTTTATAGGAAATAATTCATAACATTCATTAGCATTCAATGAGATTGCTTTTTACTCTCCAGAGTCTTCATTCAAGAATTTCATCCACATATTATTACTTTAATCCCTAAAGGCCCAAGGCTTTTTTTCTGCCAAAAACATCCAAAATTGCCATTTTTTTTAGCAAAGAGTGAAAAAAAAATAAAAAATAAAAAATGTTTTTTTTGCACATCTAACCATAAGATCTTGCACCTAACTAGTATAAGAATGTGTGGAAAAAATTTCAGAATTTTTGACTGCACAAATTGCAACATATCTACGTTCAAAGTGAAGAAAACAAATTTTTCAACACATTGTGGGACTGGATTTTTTGACTTTGAACATTTTTAACCTAAAACTTTTGCACTACAGAGTTTTGAGCTTTAATTATTTATAGTGGAGAATTGAGTTGACAATCTCCAAAAAAAAGATTTCAAAAAAACTTAATTTTCATTATTAAAAAAATTGTTAAATAGAAGTAGGTATGAGATAGAAGGAAAATCTAAAATATTCATATATTTTAGATGGAATTAAATTGCACTAATCCCAATGGTGAGATTGTTCTAGCAAGTAAACTAAACCATGCCAAAAAAAATATTTGAAAAATTTGAAAAAATGGCATTCAGAAATGAGTCCTACAAGTTATTTTTTCCAAAAAGATGCTCTAATTGCCCGAAAAACAAGAATAGCCATAACTTTCTCATAACAAATCCAAATGAAATGAATCAGAGCTTATAAGATAGACAAAATGTAATCTATGAGAAAAAAAATATTAAGAAAAAGAAAAAGAAAAAAGTGCAAATTTTGTTGCATGCACTGCTTGCTGTCTTCTGTTTTGAGCTTATTTGGTCATAACTTTTGTTTCCGAGCACCGATTGTGAAAAAAATTATATCCCCACAAAGCTAATCAGCTTTTTTACCTCCAAAAAAAGTTTCAAAAAATCAGGAGAAAATTTCAGCCCGTAGGTACCTGCCCAAAAACACATATGTCCCCCAAAGCAACAATGGGCTTTTAGGGGTTAAGCTTCAAGATCGAGACAATGGCAATACATTTATGGTGCACTCCATTTTTTTGGCTAATTCTAGGACAAAATATACAAACAACAAAAATTATAAAGATAGATGGTTTGTCAAAACCCAAAGAATCCATTGAGTATTATACCAATGAAATCTAACCATTTGCCATCAATAACTTTTTTTCAATTTTTTATAGAAAAGAGAAGCTCTTTATGTACACTTGGGGTGGTAGGAGGTAGAACAACTAATGTGGGATATGTAATTTAGAGTTTGTAATTTCTCAACCGCTCATAGTTAAGTCTAAAGTAGGAATTGTATTAAAACTGTAATTTTAGACCTCATTTAGGCATACTGGAATACCTTTTTTCAAAAAAGTTTGAACTAAAATAAGTTAGGAAATCAAGTTAAGTTTCATCTCTAAAAATCTGTTTGAGATTTAGATCTTCTACTTAAAAGTTCTGGACAAATTTCTGAGAGGATGTATGAAAATGTAAAAAAAAATCCTTTCCAACCCCTCTATGAAATTTGTCCATAACTTTTGAGTGGAAGATTGAAATCTCAAACGGATTTTTGTAAATGAAACTTAACTTGATTTCCTAACTTATTTTAGTTCAAAGTATTTTGAAAAAAAAATTCTACTATGCCTAAATGAGGTATGAAATTAAAGTTTTAACGTAATTCCTACTTAGACTTAACTCCTAAAGGACCATTGTCCCTTGGGGGGACAAATGGGATTTTGGGCAGGTACCTACGGGTTGAATTTTTGTTGTGATTTTTTGAAACTTTGGTTGGAGATAGAAAATCTGATAAGCTTCGTGGGAATATAATTTTTTTTCAATTGGTGCTCGGGAACAAAAGTTGTGCCCAAATAAGCTCAAAACAAGGGAGAGGGGGCAACAAATTTTTTTTGCAAAAAATACATTTTTTTATTTTTTATTTTTTTCCTTATAGAGTATATTTTTGTCTATTAGTAAAGCTTTGATTCATTTCATTTGAATTTTTTATGAGAAAGTTATGGATAATCTTGTTTTTCAGGCAATTAGAGCATCTTTTTGAAAAAGATAACTTGTAGGATTCATATTGGAATGCAATTTTTGCATTTTTTCAGAAACAAAAGTTCCACATGGTTTATTTTTTGTGCTAGAACAATCTCACCTTTGGGATTAGTGCATTTTAATTCCATCTAAAAGATAACAATATTTTAGATTTTCCTTCTATCTTGTACCTACTTCTACTTAACAATTTTTATAAGAATGAAAATTAAGTTTTCTTGAATTTCTTTTTTTTTCCTAGACTCTCAACTCAATTTTTCACTAGAAAGATTTAAATCTCAAAACTCTGTAGTGTAAAAAATTTAAGTCAAAAATGTTCAAAGTCAAAAAATCTAGTTCCGCAATGTGCTGAAAAATTTGTTTTTTTTTCACTTCAAGTGCAGATATCTTGCAATGTGTGCAGTCAAAAATTCTGAATTTTTTTCCACACATTCTCATACTAGCTAGGTATAAGATCCTACAGTTAAATATGCAAAAAAGAACAAATTTTAATTTCTTTTACTCTAGAAATGGCAGTTTTGAGAGTTTTTTGGCAGAAAAAAAGGCCTTGGTCCTTTAGGGATTAACTATGAGTGGTTGAGAAACTACAAATTCTAAATTACATATTCCACATGGGTTGTTCTACCTCGTACTACCCCATGTGTACATAAAGAGTTGTCTTCTAATTCCAAATCACAAAACATGAAAGGCTTATAAAGCAATATGAGGGAATTCAAACACTGAAATTATTGACTTCTATGAATTAATTGTCATTTTGTTTAAAATTGTTATTTGTGTATTGTTTAAATTGAAGGTGTTCAATTTCCTAGTAACCTGAATGTGCAGTCGTGACCTTGGCACTAAGCAAAAGTTTGACATTATTGACGCGTGGCCATTTAGCTAATTTGGGTGTGGAATATTCCTCATCATTCTGTCCGCAGGAAGGCAATTGTTCTAATTGCTATTGAATGTTATGTTTGCTTGGCTTTTGAATGGGACATTTCTTAGGGGGTAACATCTATACAAATGAATGAAATATGCAATATGTGGATAAAACCTAAAGTATTGATCCAAAAGAGTGTATATTCATCCAAAAAAGAGTGATATTGTTCTTGGAATATGTAGCAAATCAACAATTTCATGAACTAAAAATGGAGAATGTTTTGCAAATTACTGCTAAAAAAAAAGCATTGATTTCACGGTCTCAGAACAAGAACAAAAGAAAAACACAATGCCTTCATATTTGCTCAATTTCATGGCATGGCACATAATTCATGGAGGGAAGGGGGAGCTAGGTGTAATATCATGCTCAACACTTCCTACAAAGTACACCAAAGCTTGTCAATTACTTGTTACACAAAGGCAACTATTCTATAACCGATTACAACCTCATTGGCAATCTATATGGAACTGGAATATTGTTCAATTTTTATAGCTTCAAATTTGTAAGTAGCACAACATAATTGCTAAGCTTCACGTTGAGAATGTCGGCTTGTATGTTGGTAACTAATTTAGTTTGGATACTAGGTTGATCACAATGAGTCCGCATTGTTTTGAATTTTGGAAAGTCTATATATATTCATTTAGGATTTTACAATACCTTTGCGTTCAAAAATTTGTCATGACTTGAAAAAAAGAAATTCAAAGCTCACTTTTTGGACATTCTATTATAAACCTATTTCCTTTAAAAAAAATTGGAACAAAAATAACACCACTACATACAGTCAAAAAAGCTTAAGTAATTGGTTATAGGGTTAATCTTCTTCATGGTGTTTCTAAGAATTTTTATTCATAAGGAAGAATAATTTCCAAAGGTTTGTGCATCTAAATGTTGGTTGATTGTAACTTTCTAAATTACCATTTTGGATATTTGATTTAAACTAAGAAAATGAGTCTTGACATATTTTGTTTCTATTGCATTTTGAAAAAATTGAAAAATTAAAATTTTTGTTGCAATTGAAAAGCTCAATGTATTAGGATCCAAATTATTTAATATTGTGTGTATTTCATTATGTCTTTTTTAAAGAGTTTTAAATTTTAAATTATAAAATTATATCTTCTATTTTAACCTTCATTTATCATAAAAATATTGTAATTGATATATTTTATTTTTATTTTTAAATCTTAATTTCTTTCATGAATGAAAATAATTTTGTTTTTCCATTAAAAAATTAGCATCAATAGATAATGTATATTGTTTTACAAGTGAATAATTTTAAATTACTAAAAGGTTAAAAGAAACGTGATAGTGGCATTTGACTTGAAGAGCATTGACAAAGATGTTTTGGGTGTAAATCATAGAATAAATAATTGATAAATCCTCACAGCAATCTCTATTATTACTTGTGCCTCTTGAAAACACTCAAACTAATTGATTTGTTTTTTGTATTTAATAATCTGTTTCTAATTTTTGCCATAAAAATCATAACAATGAAAATTTTTCACAAATCAAATTGAATTCTGCTACAATGATAGATAATCCATAATACTATGTACTTAAAAAAAAATTGAAGATTGATATTTGAATGCAATTTAAAAGATTCAATTTAGTCCAAAGAATGTTTGACCATTTTGTAATGGATTTGGTCCTTTAGAGATTAAGGCATTGATGCGCATTGATGAAAAGTTCAAAAGTTATAAAACCTATCAAAAATAAGAAATGATAAAATAACACATAATGGCATGGTTGACCATCATGCAAAAATATGTACTTATATAAAGGTGCCTATAGAATTGCAATCACATTGTTAAAGAATATTAGCATGATCATTAAGCATTTACAAGGTTTAAAATCATTTCTAAGAATGGATTTCATATGAACTGTAGTAGAAATTATGACATGTAATTATAAAAGAATAACGTTTATAAAATTTTCAAATATAATTGTCATTGTAAAGATTATATAGAAGATTTCCTTATAATCTTATGGAAAAGAGACATTAGCAATGTATTCATTTCATTTGGACATAGATGCATAAAATTAGTAGCTTGATTAAATAAATATGAACTTGCACTTTTCTAATTGGCATAATTCCCTTCAATTTCTTGACTTTGTTGTGCTCCTTTTCTTTACCTTCAAATGATGTTCTAATTTTTGCTTCTTTTGGATATATTTGGTTATGTTTTCTCCAAGAAGAGAAGATTGCCGTTAGAAAGTGCAAAGTTTTGCCATTAGATTAAGAAATATTATATTTTGGACACTATATAGAAGTATCATTCTAATTTTAGATATACAATTATTTTGCATGCCGTTGCTATTATAAAATGTGTTAATTAATTTCCTTCACTTTGCCCTTCAAATAATACCATCTTATTATATTCTACCACTTTTCAAAACTTCAATGCCCTCAAGTATGCAATAAAAGTAATTACTCCGCAATTGTAACTTATCAATACATTTGTAAGTTCTTGAAGTATTTCATGTGCTTGAAATTTTTTGATTTTTGTGGGTTTGTAGGTGTCTCATGATCTTAATTGTATATTGCATGAGCCTTTTGAGCCTTTCACTATGTTGACCTTGAAGATAATATCTATTGAATTGGAATTTGGTGAAATAAACCAAGATTTGGCAAATTTGTTTTTGATCATATATTTTGGTCAAATGTTAAACTCATGGTGCATTTAAACTCAGAATTTCTAAGATATGTCAAGTGGCATTTATATACATGATATTGAAAGTAGATAACAAAAGCTGACTACAATCTTTTTAGATATATTTTTTTTATTATTATTTTCTCAATTTTTTTTTTCCATTTGAAATAAAGTTTGTAACTAATAGTTTTTAGAATATTACCCACAACTTATATATCTCCTAAGTCCCTAATATTCTTAACAACAAAGAATTCATAATTTTTTTTATTTTAGTTTGATAAACAATTTATATGAAACAAAATTAGATATATGAGACTTTTAATCTTGATATTTTCCTAGCAAAATATGTTTAGAAGAAGTCAGAGTAATTTAGAAAAAATTTGCATCATAATTTAGAATAATTAGATACGACATATTAAGAATTGATTTGATTGGTCAACATGATTGATGCCATTTTGACAATAAATTTCTCTTTGTTGTTACTTACACAAAAAAAGTTTCAAAAGAAAAATCCTTCATTATAAATTTGATAATAAAATTTATTACCACTATCAAAGAAGAACCAATCAATGCACAAGACTTTTTTGAGCTTCTTATTGCTTGTTCCAAACAAAACAAAAGCCAAATTTGATTGGTTATTACAACTTTTTCAAATTGTAATATTAACTAGATGATATAAGGATCTTAAACTAGATGAGATATGGATCATGTTAGAAATGAAAACACAACAATATTTCATATGAATTGGAAGATTATTATGTTTAATTACAAGGTACTTAGAAAGTTTAAAGTTGCTCAAATTCAAGTCTTCCAATTTGCTATTTACAAGTCAAATCTAATATAGTAGTTATATAAAAAAAAACGTCAAATAAATCACTCAAAAATGATTATTGTCGACAAATAAACAATTTTTGAAGTGTTCATAATCACAATTGTTGGCATAATTTTTGATCTATTAGAGATTAGATTTTCTTTCTATTATGTATTTATTTCTACTTGTCAGTCTGTTAAAGGATAAGAATCATATAAAAAATTTATTTTCCTAATACTGTTTTCAACTCAATTCTCTACCATAGTGATTAATTATAATACCCCAAAACTCTAAAGTGCAAAAAAAATCAATTAAGAAGATTAAAAGTTTGAAAACCTCATATGACAAGGTACAAAAAATTAAAGCTTGACTTTGAATAATAATATCGTAGAATCTACCAATTAAAAGTGTATGAATTCTTTTCTACAATTCCAATATAAGATTGATGCACTAGATCCTACAATTAAAAATGCCCAATAACAATTTTTCTTGTCTTAGCTCTTTGTACTAGAAATGACAATTTTGAGGTGGATTCAAAATGAATCATAGTCTTCAAACTTTAGAATTTACTTATACAAAGTTATACACATGACTACAATCAATTCAATTTATTTCAAAATTTACTATATAAATTCCAAATACAAAAACTTATAAATTTGCATAGCTTAATATTAAGTTTATAAATCAGTATAGCTTAAAATTTGTGTAGTTTATAAATACTTTAAGTAAATACAGTCTAAAATTAATATAATCTATAAAATAAAATTATAAATAAATATAGCTTAAATTTATTATTTTATTACATCTAACTTCTATTCTACTTTGAAGATTTGAAAACATCTTAGAAAACATTCTAAAATTAAAAGTTTATCGAAAGTTTGAACATTATGTTCTAAAACCACAATCTATAGTGATTTTTTTAATTATTGAATGAGACTAAAAGTTAAATTTACTTATACAATGTGCACCTATAGATGAGAATTCATTTTTTCAAGGTAATTTTTCTTAGATTTTTCAAAAAATTTTGTAATGCTAAATTTTCACAATTTTTTGAGAAGTACATGATTTATATAAGACACTAGCTTGACCTTGTCCTATAAATAATTGAAAGCTCATCCGGTGCATATGACTTAAAAATTAAAAGTTCAAATAAAAGTAGGAAAATAAACAAGTGAAGAATATGATAAAAATAAAAATGATTCAATTTTATTTTAAAATATAAAAGATTTTTTATTTTATGAATAAATACTAATTTTAGGCCATGTAGAGAGGCTTATACCAATATAAATATACAAGAACCCCTAAGAGGCTCACTTCTGATTTAATTCCATCTTTGAAAAACATATAAAATATATAAATAAAACCTTTTCTTCAATATTGTATTGAGTTTGACTACATATTCATAGGCTCCGTCCTAGGAGTGTAGAACCTTCTCGATACCCGCGGCTGATACCCGCACCTGATACCCGCCCAGTACCTCGAGCGCACACCCACTGTGCTGCAGGCGGCGCTGCTGGCCGCCTTCCACCGTGCCACCACCTTGCTTTTCGACCTACCAGGTCCCACCACGGTCATGCGTCACCGCGTAACTACCGAGAAGTGCAGTTGACAAGGTACCTTCCGGCGGTTACCTTATAAGAGGTTTCGCGAGAGCGTCGTTTGGAGACTCCGAGACCCTCCCGCTCTTGGCTGATCTTTACGCTCTCAGCGTTTGCAATTCAATTTGCGCAGGTTTTGTTCATCTGTGCCGCCCAATTCTGCGGTTTCCGAGGTTTTCTTTGGTGGGTTTGCGTTCCTTTTTTTTTAGGGTTTGAGCGTTCGCAGTTTGCGTTTGGGAAAAGCTGGCAGAAAGTGAAGAAGGCGGAGAAGCTCTGGAGCATGCCAACGAGGGGCTGGTTCGACTGCTGTACTCCGCGCTAGCATCTGGGGATGCAGCGAAGGTGGGCGAGTTAGTGGACGAGGATCTGGAGTGGTGGTTCTATGGCCCCCGGAGCGAGCAGCACATGATGCGCTTGCTCACTGGTGTTACTTCGTGTGACACCTTTGCGTTCCAGCGCCCGAGCATTCGGAGCATTGGCAACAGGGTTTTCGTGGAAGGGGAGACGCCCTCGTCGTCGTCTCGCAAAAAAACATTCTGGGTGCACATATGGACGCTCAAGGATAAGCGCGTCACGCAGCTGCGCGAGTACTTCAACACCGCGATTCTGGTGACGGATTTGAGGCCGACTACGCCCACGCCGCACGAGGTCCAGCATCACCCGTGCGTGCCCGTGTGGCAGAACCACCTCTGGAAGTCTAAGGAAGGACGGGAGCTTCCGGGGCTGATTTTGGCCGTCTGATCACGGCTATCTGAAGCAATTCCGGGGTGGATTACAGCCTTAAGATGTAGCTCCTCATGGCAGATCCGGGTTAGCCGCTGACCGCGGATATATGGTCTCGCTATCCATATTATAAATAACTGGACTGAGGATTACTACTTCATAGTTTTGGTTTTGGTTTGATTTAGGGTTCCACACCTTGGTTATTAGTGGATATATACTTAGCGTTGATAGCTATGGTTTCTGTTTTCGTTAGTAGTGGATGTTCTAAGTATATATCTATAGGATCTGTTTTCGGCTTTATGATGTTGTATAAGCGGAATTGTAATGAATTATATGTGTGTCAACTCGCGGTCGTCCTTCTTGTTGCTTTTTGTTTAATTTTGTCTCAATTCGATTTAGTCTTGCTGTTAATTGGACGGTATTCTCTTTTCCTTGCACTTACCGAAAATATCTGCCTTCAAAGGCACGATCCTTCCATCTGTGAAGGTACGATCCTTCATCTCTGGAGGTATTTCTGTTCTTCTGCTCCTTCTATTTCGTAAATTGCACTTGATTGTTCTTCTTCTCTGGAGGTATTTCTGATTACAACTGACAATTCATATTGAGCTTGTTTGTGAATCGTGCACGTCATCAGAAGTCTCGCTTTTTCCAGGTGATGTTTTTCTTTATCCTTGAGCATTGACCCATCAATCTGATGACGTGCGTCGATTATTGTGTCCGTATAATAGTCTATGAAATGTTCATTTGACATAGTCGTTTTTCTTCTTTTTTGTGCATGAAGACATGATTGCTTGCCACGCGGATCACATGTTGTGTGTACTCCAAACTGTGGAACTTGTGTGGGAATGTCGGAAATCAGGATTCCTTCGAATATTCCATCCTAGAACGGACGTATGTCAGACTCCTGAAGCAAGGCTGTTCCGCTCGTACGAATTTTATGCAGTATCTACTGAACTGCACAATAAGCTTCAAACCTTTTTACTGTAGCAAGTTTCGTAAACATGGAAGATTGGAAACAATTGTTTGAAGCTCGATTACGTTATCCACGCCGGGAATCCTTCAACAAGACATGGTCGGTTGCGGGGCTAGTGGAAGTGCTGTCAAGTGCTTTATCTTGATTCAGCCAATGCTTGATAACTTTTGACTTACTGGGTGGTCCAGTACTCATAATCTCACTGACCCAATCTACTCAGATTAGCATGAATCTCTGAGAAAATTCAATTCGAAACTCTTGGTTTCAGTTTACCTCTCAGGAATCTACTTCCTTAGAAATACCTCCAGGGAATATGCCACTTGTGACGCTCGGAGTGAACTACAAGTTTGACTGGATATGGGCAAGCGCTTTATGCCTTTATCTGATACGGAGTAGTACTTTGACTGATGGGTGTAGAAGTTGGCGGAGTTGTCGATGCTGCTTCAAGCTTTCCAGTGCGAATTTTATAATGTATTCCACCTCGTGGGGATAAGCTTGGTATAGCGTAGCTTCCTACTGTAGCAGCTTGGGTAACTTTCGGCCTAATAATTATATAAAGTGCAAAAAACAGTTATAATTGGGCAGTTTTAAATATACTCCAGAATAAAGAATAAAGATAAGGTAGGTGGGCATTCATCCAAGCCTTCTTGCAAGTTTTGGATGACGTGGTTCCTACTAAGGTGGGTACACCCAAAACCGCCCCAAATTGATACTGTGCTTAGTTACTATTATTAGGCTGGTCTGATTTTCATATTGCCTTGTTGGCAAGTGAAAAGAGGTTCCAACGCACCAAAAAATGTAGCATTTGGATACTATATGCAAAAGTTATTAAGGAACAAAGTTTGGTTCTAAAAGCGTTTCTTCCACATAGGTACAGAGCTGATTTTGGAGATGTATATAGAGTATAGATGGCGGTTTAAGGTCAGTGGCGCATTTGGGTGTACCCACCTTACTTCTCATCTATAAGTTAGTTGCAGTTATCTTTGTCTTGACCTCCAAACCTTAATCCTGTATTGTTGTTGTGGATATTAAGTGTTTGATGGATGACTTTTGTTGAGATAGGAAGATAGAAAAAAATATTTTTTCATCCAAATTTATTTTTTTTGGAAAATATTTGAGTGCATTTTTAGTGAATAGTATTGCAAAGTTCTTCATTTTTGGAAAAAAAATCTTAAATTTCACTATTTTACTCCAAATACAAACTTTGGGCTTGTACCATGGTTTGTTGAATTACCATAATGATATGGTCACTTTGGTTTATATCATGATGTTATGCATTATATTATACATCTATAATGAAAATTTCATATTTCTTAAGTATATTTTGTATTTGATACGAATTTTCTTCATTTTTTTCTTAAGAAGTTTCCATTAATTTCAAAATTTGACAACTTGTAACAAACATGTGACTTCATCTATGAAAAATAATTATGAAATTTTTCATTCATATCTAATTGGAAAATGGCAACAAACAAAATAATGGACAGTGAGACTAGAATTTCTTAGTCAAAGGCTCGTCTTTATAGGATTAAACTCTCTATCTTGCATATCAAGGTTTTATTAAGTTTCAAGGTTTATTGTGTGAGAGATATGTTTTGTTTGTTAGAGATTGTACTTTAAAACGATCCAAATGGCAAGACTAAAGCTTTGTAATGTATGCTTATAATTATTCACAAAGAAGAGATGTATGGATCATGTTGTGTGTGAAATACATTTTGTTTGTAAGAGATCTTGCTTTAGAATAATCAAATGACAAGGCAAAAAACTTTGCAATATATATTTACAGTTATTTACAAAAAGAAGATGCAAGATTATGTAGAGGGAGTTTAATTTCTATGAATTATGCAATCTTTATCTATGTCTAATGTCTATACATGACAAATTAGATCAGTAGTTTTCCAAAAATTTAGATTCCCTTTTAATTATTTATTTTTTGACCAAGTTGCTAGAAAGCTGCAGCACCTTTTCCTTGTATTGTAGATAGCTAATTTTGTGTTTTGTGACCTCAACTAGTTCATTCTAGGTGAATCAAACATGAAGTCAAAATTTTCATATTTGATCATCCATGATAATAAATAAAATTTTATTGTTTGTTGAAGCTTTGTAGCAATTGAAAGAGGTTTCCAACACATTATAATATATTTTGTGTGCATTTCAATATTGTATCCAAATGTCAAGATTGGCAAAAATTACTATAAAAATAAATTCGATTTTTTAAATATTCTATAGGATTTTTTTTTTCCAAAAATTTATGGAAAATTTATATTTCAAGCTTTTGCCAAACTATTTTTTCCAACTTTGCTTAATTTTTGGTAGAATATGTTGATTCTAACCACCAAGGGCAATGAATTGAATTTCTTTTGTGAATATAAAGAAAATCACAAAAAATCAGCAAGATGTGATTTTCTCATAAACAAGGGCAACTACTTCTAATGTTGTCAATTTCATTTTAATGAATACCTCTCTACTTCCTTTATGACTTTAGAGTGAATGTGTTTTTATATATAAAGTAGGATTTTAAAGTTGCCCCACTTCTTTTGCTTAAAAGATATTTAATTTTGAATTAAAAATTAGATCTCCAATGGAAATATTAAAGAAACTTCTATGAAAAAATCAAAACCACTCTCCCAAATTTTAAGCCATTCTATTCAGTGATTACAAAATTCCTTTTCTATACAAGACCAGAATAGCAACTCTTAAGCATCATTTGAACACGTTATTTAATTTGGAGCAAAGAAGAGTGATTCAACACAACCATTGGAACACCCCATTGATATTAATTAATTACTAAAACCCTATCCTACACAAGACAAGAACAACAACTTTCTAAAGCATAATTTGGACACATAAGGTAGCTTGTCTACATTCTCCCCATGCTCCAAGAAGTGCTCCGAGATTATACCATGAATTATTACTATAGGAATGAAAAATTGTTTAGTGATGAATTGGTGCCAATTTGGGATTACTACTGCACAATTTCATGAGTAATTGGGGGCTAAGTTTGATTTGAAAGTAGACAAAATTTCAATAAAAATAGTGTGAAGTTATAAGTGGTGGGACACTTTGTTCCACTCATCCTTGGCAATTAGATGCACTATGTTGTTTCTGTTTTTGGTTTGCATGCCTTCATTTTTGAACTCTATTTGCACCATTGATGGACAACCGTTTGACATTTGATGGTACTAGGGGACTAATTTTGATTTGGAAGTAAGCAAAATTTCAATATAAATAATGTGGAGTTATGAGTAGTGGGACACTTTGTACCATCCTTGGCAGTTAAATGCACTATGTTGTTCCTGTTTTAGGTTTGCATGCCTTCATTTTTGAACTCCATTTGTACCATTGATGGACAGCTATTTGACATTTAATGGTAGTACCTATGGCCTTGAATAGCACCTTGTTGCTAGCTTTAGAAAATCATATTTAATACAATCTAACTCTAAAAACTAATTCTGTATTGCTATTGTGAATATTAAGTATTTGATGGATGACTTTTGTGAGATTGGAAGATGGAAAAAATATTTTTTAATCCAAATGATTTATTTTGAAGATATTTGAGTACATTTTAAGTGAATAGTACTGCAAAGTCCCTCATTATTGGATTAAACTCTTAAATTTCAATATTTTATTCTAAATATGAATAATGGGCTTGTACCATGGTTTTGTTGATTTTCTAATTATAGATTGACATTGCCACTTTGGTTTATACCATGATGTTATGCACTATATTATACATATATAGTGAAAATTTCAGTTTTTTTTGAATATATTTTGTACTTTATATGAATTTTCTCCATTTTTAGTATATTTTATATGAATTCAAATTTTTCTGTATTAGATCCTCTATGATAATTGATAAGATTTTAATGTTTTTAAAGCTTTATAGAAATTGAAAGAGGAATCCAATGCATTAGAATATACATTAGAGAAAATTTCAGGCCTCTACAGGGTTGCTCCATAGTTCTCCGAAATACCCTAAAATTTTGTTTTTCGGGGTTGAAAAATTCTTTTTCTCCCTATTTCCGTGCAGCCAAAACTGCAATGACAGTGGCGTAGGAACCCAGTTTTACAAGTTAAAATTTTATTAACCCCTAAAGGATTGGTTGTCTCTTTGGGTCCGGGAAGGTTCCTACTATCTCAATTTTTTGAAAAACATTTTTTGGGATTTTTTGAGGTTGTATATTTTGCAAGAGCTTTGTGAATATATAACTTTTATTTTAATTGATGCCCAGGAGCAAAAGTTATGGCACAATAAGCAAAAATGGAATTTGGCGGGCAACACAAAAAAAATCACAAAAAGTCAAAATAATTTTTTTCAATGTTTTGACTCAAAGACTATATTTTTGTCTACATGTGAAGCTTTGTTTCATTCAATTTGGACTAATAATGAGAAAGTTATGGACAATCTTAGTTTTTTGGGCAACCTAAGCATCTTCTTGAAAAAATATCTTATAAAATTCATTTTTGAATGCAATTTTTAGAATTTTTCAAATTTTTTTGTTAGACAAGGTTAGATATTCTTACTAGAACAATCTCACCGCTGGGATTATTGTGATTCAATTCCATCTAAAAAGCTATTAACAATTTAGTTTTTTCTTCAATCTTGAATCCACTTCTACTTAACAATTTTTTAATGAGTGAAAATTAAGTACTTGTTTTCCTAAATCTTTTTTGTAGATTCCCAACTCAACTACTTAACATAAATAAATAGAAAATCAAAATCAACAATGCATAAGATTTGAACCAAGAAGATTCAAAGCCAAAAAATCTAGTCAAGCAAGGTGGAAAAAAACTTGTTTTCTTCACTTTAAATGCATATATCTTACAATCTACATGGTCAAAGTTTCTGAAGTTTCTTCCACATATTCATATACTAGTCAAGTATAAGATCTTACGGTTGGATATGCAAAAAAAAAAAAAATTTTAAACTCTTTTCTCTTTGCAATAGAAATGACAATTTTGAGTGGATTTTGGTAGGAAAATCACCTTGGTCCTTTAGGGGTTAAGTACCAAAGAAGCTAAGTTGCACTAAAGGAACCACCAATTCTAACATAATCAAAATACAAAATAACCATTATTTTTCTTTTTTCTTTTCTCATTTTAAACAAAATATAAAATTTTAAAAATTAAAATAAAAGTATAAGATTTGATTGTTTCGGAGAGCAATCAGCCAAGCTGATTGCTCATTGGGGGACTTTTTCAGACGGACAGGCCAAACTTTAAATTGCTTGGCATGTCAATCTGAAGTAGTCCTCCAAAAGGCTGATTTTTTCTCTAATGCTTTCTGTGCACTTGAATATTGTATCTAAATGTTAAGATTGGCAAAAATTATTTTGAAAATAAATGCCATTTTTTTTTCAAAAATACTCAAAATTGTTAATTTTGCTACATTAATCTAATAAAAATAAAAAAAAAGATTTAATTGTACAGATTGAAAGTTAGTAGCATTCAAAAAGAAATAAAAATGTTTTTTTTTCAAGAAGATGCTTTGATTGCCTGCAAAATAAGAAACTCTGTAACTTTTATATTACTAATCCAAATGGAATGAATCAAAGCTTCTAATTTAGACAAAAATATAATCTATGAGAAAATAATAGTAAATTTCATATTTCAAATTTTTATGGTTTCTTTTCTGCCTGGTCTTGTCTGTTTTGAAGTTATCATGGCATAACTTTTGCTCCCATACACCAATTGAAATAAAAATTATATTTTCAGAAAGCTAGTAAGATTTTCTATCTCATGGAAAAGTTTCAAAAGTTTTCACCAAAAATTGAGTTCATAGGAACTTGCCCAAAATCCATTTTGTTCCTATAGGAACAATGTGACTTTAAGGGTTCATATTCCACAAGATTTGTTTTTTCCAAAAAATTAGTAGAAAATTTCTATTTTCAAGATTTTGCCAAATTATTTTTTCCAACTTTACTTAATTTTTGGTAGAATATATTAACCCTAACCACTAAGGGCAATGAATTGATTTTCTTTTTTGAATTAAAAGAAAATCATAAAAAATCGACAAGATGTGATTTTTTTCTCAAACAAAGGCAACTATTTCTTATGCTGTCAATGAGCATTTCTCTAGTTCCTTTATGATTTTGGAATGAATGTGCTTTAGTACATGAAGTAGGACTTTACACTTGCCTTGCTTCTTTTGTTTAAAAGATTACCTTATGTCGCCATGTCAGATGCTTGTCAGTGGCTCAGAATCTACGTTTAAAGTGTTAAATAATCATGATTAAGGTACTCTAATGCACCTTAACCCTGATTGTTGAATACCTTGTATTTGGATGCACCTCCCACTCTAATGAAGTTGTGGAAAGAAAAACAAATGTCCAAAATAGTCTAATGACCATCTACCATCAAGAATTTTTTTGATGGAAATGTAAAAGACTTATTTCAATGGCATTTGGTGAAAATGAAGGAGACAGAGGTTGTTTTATAGATAAATGAATTGTCCATTATGAATCCTTAAAGGATATGGGAGAATTTGAAGATAGACCAATCATTGTCAAATGCAAGAATTGTGTTCAAAGTCGAACTTTAGACCTATTTAGGTAAAAACTTTGAAATAAAAACATTTGGAGAATCAAGCTAAATTTTATCTCCAAAAATCCATTTGAGGTTTTGAGACTCCAATAAAAAGTTATGGAGAAAATTGAGAGAAGGAATTTGAAAATGTCAAAAAAAATGTCCCTTTCATCCCTTCTATGAAATTCGGCCATCACTTTTAGTTATTGTTTCAAAATCTCAAATGGATTTTTGGAGATGAAAGTTAGTTTGATTCCCCACATCAATGTAGTTCAATTTTTTTGAAAAAAAGTTATTCTATTTTGCCTAAATGAGGTCTAAAATTTGACTGTGAACACAATTCCTACATTTGACTCAACTATGAGCGGTTGAGCTCCTCTTAATCCTAATTTACATATTCCAAATGGATTGTTTCACCTACTAATACCCCACTTGTACAAAGACCTTCTCTCCTCATCTTTAAACACCCAAAATGAAGTAAATGGCTTTTGAAACTACTTATCTTTGACAACTGGCTTCAAAAGCCCTTTAATTTGACTTCACTTGGCTAACTTTGTTCAATTGCCAAATTAAACAACTTGTACTCCGTTGCCTTGTACACTGGGGTATATTTCATTTACAAATTGCCTATTTGAGGCATTCAATATTTTTGGTACAATGTGTAGTGTAGTTTTATACTTTTTGTTAAGCGTAATTATCATTGCATCTTTATGTAGGCCCAACCAAAATTTAGCTTCAAAAAAGCAAAATTCTATTTTTGGTGAACTTTTGAAGTCTATTTTCATAGTTTTATAGAAAACAATCAGTGATGAAATTTTTAAGTTCAATTGTGGATATATGTAGGGAACATCCATACAATATACATGTATGTAAGGAAACATCCACACATCTTTTCTTTTGCAAGCACCTCCAAAAAAGTTTTATAATTCCTTCTAAATGTTGAGGTGACAATGCCCAAATGTTGTAAAATAAATAATTTTTTATTATAATTAGATTTTCTATTTTTTCCTCACAAGGTAGCTAATTTTGTACATTTGAGCATGATGGTACAATGAATTTTACAAAATCTAATTAAAATATAGAAATATCTATTTCACAAAGTTTAGTCATATGATGCCTCACATTGAGCCCTTATTGGGAGCTTATTTGTGTTACTTAATGAGGTGTTTTTTAATATGAAAGATGTGCATATGGATGTTCCCTACATATTTGTGCAATCAAATTACAGAAATTTGTCACCAATTGTTTACAATGAAATATTATGTAAACCCATTAAAATTGACTTCAAAAATTCACCAAAAATAGAATTTTGCTTTTTATAAACTGAAATTTGGTATGCTTGGTTGGGACTGTGTGAGAATTGGGTTTTAATTATTCAAGACGAAAAATTCCATTTTTTTCCTCCTGTGTAATAAAAATTGGTACCCCACTGTACAGTACAGTACTTTGTTGCCTTGATGTAATGTGACTATTGTGTTATGACATTTTTGATGAAAGTCAGATCAGGCGGATTTCATGGAAATCCTTAAGAATGTCACTGCGAAGCGGCCCTCTGTTTTTTCTCTCTAATGTTATTAACTTATCACCGAAGAAACCACTAGCTTTGCGTGACATGAAACATGGCCATTGTGCACCGAAGCCAGGTTTAATTAATTGTCATGACAAACCTGCCAACACAATCTTGTCACCCAAACTTGGTGAACTTGCCACAAGTTTCATGACTCTGAAAACCAAGAGTCACAAGGACTGATCGACAAAGATACAAAAGTGAAGACCGGTCAAGATTAAATGCTGCTCATAAGCCGAATGTGGAACATTGAAAGGAACTCTTCTGAAGGGAACCATAACTTATACTCTGTATAATATAATAGAGAGGGCGCAGCAATTAAGGGCTGAGATGAGTTCGGATGAGTATTTCAACCCAACCAGGACCACCCAAGGCGGTTGGATCGGAGTAAGATTGTTTGTTTTTTCTGTTTTTTTTCTTTGAATTCTATAACTTAGTGGGATTGGTGTTTTCAATCTAGCTCTGGACGTACGAGATTTTCCCATCCATGGGTAGCACTGAAACGCCGATTGAAAAGTTTGTTGAATCGTCGCATGGGCACCGTCGAACGAAGTCCCGGTATATACTAGCTAGCTAGTGTCAATTTTCAACCCAATGGACCATGTTTGTTTGAATCCAATTCTCAAGCCGCAGGCTACGTTGACCTCGATGAAAGACTTTTGTTCTCTCTCCCATTCGGCCTTTCCCTTTTTCCCTTTATTCTCCGTTTGCAAATAACATAACAAAAGAAATTTCGCACATATCCAAACTGTACTTACCCTCCTCTGAAGAACGGACAGGTAGGGGCCGGGACAGTCTGCCCGGACTCTGGACTGATTTCAACTTTCGATCCCTTCCGTTAATTCACGAGGTTCTGATCTGCAAGAGATCGATCACGGCAAGTGCTGCAGTCAATCTTTTACAGCCACAGTACTCACATGGGAGCCCAGCCGCAGTACTACTACGACGACTCACACATGCAGTCACACTGCAAGCATGCAGTGGTACCACCAAAAACTGACGGACCCAGCTGCGTGCCAACTCGACTGATCGACTGTCCCAAGAAAACAATCGATTCAACAACTTATTAACTTAGTGTTATTATGCCATTCAAAAGTTCTCATGAAAAGATCGAGAGAAGAATTGAAACTCTAGCTAGCTGGCGTACATTAAGTTGAGGGCCTGTTCGTTGCAAAAATGCAGAAGTGACACCAGTGATATAAGTTAGTACTACTTCAATTCTCATGAATAATTAAGTTACTCGAAACTCTCTTCAGTCCACTCATGGAATTACACCACAATTTGCAAGAAAAGGACTGCAGTAGGAAAGTTATTTTCCCATTCTTTTCTACAGCCAGGGAGTCATAAAAATTTGTTATAATTCCAATCTCCTTGTCATAAGTACTTCCAGAGTCTCTGTCTTTACCCTGGAACGCTACAAAAGGACCACAAGTGTTCGGTGAAAGACTTTCTCAAAAGACTGTAGAAAGGAAAGAATGCACCCATTCGTCCAAGAATTTGGTAATCTTTGGTCAACTGCATTGCACAAGAGCCTTCTTTTTTGCGTTTCCTTCTCACTTTCCCTGTGTAACCGGTAATTCATGTGACTTTTGGATTGTGATCACACAGGGAAAAAAGTCACAGGAATTACCGATTACACAGGGGAAAGTGAGAGAGGGAAACGCAAAAAAAGTCTCTTGTGCTGGTGGTAAGGTTGCGTTACTTACTATCTAGGTGAATGGGTTGATTCCGAACTTCTAATATAACCCAATCTCATGTACTCGGTACCTACTAAAGTTGGTTTCAGTATCCTTGGTTGTGAAAACATCACCACAGGCCTTCAGGAGTGCATCCCTTAACCCCTAAGAGCCCAAGGCCTTTTCTACCTCAAAAAACACCCAAAACTGTCATTTTTATACCATTCATCAAAAAAGTTTGAAAAATTGATTTTTTGGGAATGTAACCATTGGATCTTGTAGTTAACTTGTGTGAGAACATGTGGTAAAAATTTCGTGAGGTTTCACCGTATAGATTGGGAGATATTTGCATTCAAAGTTTTTTTTTTTTTTTCTTTCCACTGTGCCCGTAAATTTCAGATGCATTTGACCGCCATTTGCTGAATTTTTTTCCACTACAGACCTCCAATTTATAATTTTTTCTTATGGGGAAACATGTTAGGTATGTGCATACCAATTTTCAAGGCAATCTAAGACAATCCCGATATTCAAAAAAATTAAAATTTGCCACTATGTCCCAAGAAATGACAATACAATAGGCCATTTTCCAAAAAAAATCCCATCACACATTTTTTGATTTAGGAAATCTGAATGGTGGATTGAAAGATGCACTTGTATTTTAGAAGTAGGAAAAAAAATTTATGAAAAATGTCAAAATCTCTAACATCTACAAGCTCCTAAAGCCTCATGTGACCTCCTAATAGGCACAACAATAGCCTCTCTTGCCACCTCTTGCCACCTCTCCTCTCTTGCCACCTTTGCTGCCCCCTTGGGAGTCAAAGTCAGATTCCTGAGGGGCAGCAGATTCCCAAACTGAAATTTTTATTCAATCCACCATAACTTTTGGAGGGTAAGTCGGAATTTGATGAAATTTATCTTCCTGCAAAGCTAATGAGATTTCCTATCTCCCAAAAAAGTTTCAAAAAATCATGTGAAAAATTGAGGTCACATGAGCTTGCCCGAAGTACCAAATAACCCCCGCAGGGACACTTGGGCTTTTAGGGGTTAAGACCATGACTTGAGTTGTTGGATCCTACTTGAGATTTCAGACAGAGTACTTACTGCGGCTTTGTGTTTGAGTTAGCTCTTCTTCTTTTAAGTCAATTTCAAGAGTTTTTTACAAATTTAGCAGTTTTCAGGGCAAGCAACTTGAATAGTAAATATATACTAGAGCTTCAATGTATAAACCTCCTGCATTGAGCTATCTAGAAGACCAAGTATAAATTACTCAGCTCCACTTGATTTCAATTTTGTATACTTTCTTATGCAGTAGTCGTAAAAAATCTACATAGTACAAATTGAGCGTCCAATAGATGGAACCAAAATTTTGAGGAATTTTCTATTTGAATGCAATGAAAAATTTACGTCTTGCAAATGAGAACGGACAAAACCAAAGCTTTCCTGGTTGGTATAGATGTATCAAATGAAAATAATCTATTCAGTCTATGTTGTAGACCAGATTATTTGCGCATCCACTACAATTGAACACCCACAATGTATGGGGTGTTTGGTGTAGTACCAATTCTTTCAGATGGTACTGCAGACACTAGAGAAACCTAAAGTTTAGAATCCACATCCCCGAAGCCATACCACAGACCGTGCTCAAACTGCATGTTGTGACGAAGTTTCAAGCTCTTCTAAAGCTAACGTCACTCACAAAATCTTGCACAATGAGTACATATTGATTTTGAACATGTGCACTACTTTAACATTAGATTATTACAACATTACCATTAGAACTCACGTCATTAGATCATCTACCAATAATTCTTTGAACCCTTATAACTTTGCATACGGAATGCAGCTAACTAATGCATTCTTTGATGCGTGGAATCCTCTTTGATTTGTTAACAAGAAGATTTAAAAATCTGTCCATTCTAATGATAGAAACTGTGCTCACTGCTTAAAGTGTCGCAGTTAGGTGTGGTTACCTCAACCCGCAACGCTCTTACCGACTCCCAATTTCAGTTGAAGAAGCTCAAACGCCACGAGTTGCCAGTGAGCGTCAGAAGAGCATGACTCCGGAAAGAAGAAGGATTGCAGATCACTGCTTTCTAGTAATCTCTTCAATTATCTTATGAAAGTATGTCATGCGTTGCACAAGCGGAACAGCATTCGTAATATCCCCACTTTGAAACACAGCCTTTAAATCGTTCTCACACTCCAACATTTTCTTCTTGTTCTGCATTAAAACACAAACTACCAGATTAGCAGAACTACAATGCCACACCAGTTTGAACGAAACCATCACAAACCTAACGAGGTTCTTTACATATCTGATAAGATGCCTTACAAGGTAGGGAACCCATTGCGAGAGGGCCCCTTTCCCGTGAGTTGAAAAGACACCCATTTCCAATGCCAGTGTCACCAAACATGACATGTAAGAAATGAGACACTTCTAGATTCTATCACAATCAGAGATGCTTCCACGAGATGATCTAGGTTTGTGACTGGGACCCTACTACTTCACACTTCAAAAATTCTTAACTTACTCATACGGTATCCAAATAATACTCTTTTCTAAATAATCCTCTAAAAGGTTGAATTAACTTCAACATAATTTTTGGAGAAAATTCAGTCTAATGATGGAAACCACTTAAACCCACGGGAATGGGTTGCCTACCTTAAGCAGATAGCAAAAAGGAAAAGAAAGGGATGAAGTATACCTCCTCTTTTATTTTGATAAGCTTGTCGGCATCAGTTGCCGCCTCCACTTCTTCTCGTAGCTCCATAATCTGTACAATTAAACAAGAAAGTGCAGCATCTTAATAAAGAAAATGCTGCAATGTTGTGCATAGTAGTGCGGTAAAGCAATCTGCAGAGAGCACAATAGATGATATGCTGCAGTTACACAGCTTAAATTGCACTACCTCCAAGATCTGTATTCCATTCATGGAGAAGACTAGATTAGTATATCGAGATGACACCTTAATAATACCTAGCAATGATAAGCCTAAAAGAAAATACAGACGTAATATAATTTTTAAGATTAGCAAAGGGTGAAGGAGAAACCTCCATGAGCAGTGCAGGGTCATGAATTGTGCCTTCCTCATCAACGTTCACACCATTCAATTTCAACTGTCCAGCAGAAACGAATATTGCGAGTCATTAGTACTTCTTATTCTAAATTCATTATACGGACATAATTAGGACAGAAATCGTAAACGACACAGCTGATTTTCACACTAATTCGAATGCAAAACCTCTCAAATGACCATTTGACTAATGCTAGTAACAGTTTCGTAACCTGCGCGAAAGGTACAAAATTACAAACGCTCATATGCTTTTATCAGAGATTAAAGTTTTGGGACAGATTTGAAGACCTCGTTTCCCACAAATTTCTTAATACGATTCTCAGGAAATATCGAGCACCACGTCTAAAAAGGAGAATGGAAGGGAGTGACTGTAAAGCTCTGGCTCAGGATAAACTCACCATGTACTGAGCACGAGACAAAGGCCCCAAGAGAGTATAGTAAGCCTTAATTACTTGCGCTGACTGATCCGCAGCGTAGCCTTGCTCCCTCTACACGATCGAAAGAAAAAATTTAATGAATATAGATTAACCACTTAAGGACCAAGAGGCCAAATTGGACCTCGTGTCTATTTTAGCAGTTTTAACTAGGTCATATATGGATTTTCTTTGCTCAAACTAATATATTATTGACCAACACATGCTAAGTTCTCGTGACATAAATTAGTCCCCATCTACATAATATTTTTCAAATAGGATCAGTGAAACTGGCCATTTTAAAAACGTCATTCCTTGGTCTTTCAGGGGACAAAGACGATAAACTGGGTCACTTAATATACTCAATAAACAATACTCATTGTTGGTTCCACAAGAACCAACAATTAAAAAAGGGCAACAGACCTCTGATTTCCCACTTGACAGATCAGGGTGCAAAAATTTCTGGAGTTGCTTGTATTTTTTTTCCAGAACCTTGGGATCCTGTATATAGCTTCTGTCCCTGCTTCACCCCAACACACTCATTGGTAAGATGCATTCCTATCATTTTCGATTTAGCTCTCCGTGATCCAGCAATTGTATGGGTGATTAAGGTAGGGAACCCAATTGCATAGGGGTCCATTCTCGTGGGTTAAAAAGTCAACCATTTCCAATGCAAGGTCATTTGCTTAATATTTCTAGGTTCTAATTCAATCAAAGATGCTTCCATGAGATACATCAAATATGTAATACTCAAGATGCAAAGATAGTCTAGGCTCGTGATTGGGGCTCTCCTACTTCGACTCAAGACTTATTCATACAGTATCCAATCAATACAAATTTAAGTGCATTAAAATCCTCTAAAAAATGAGGACACGTCCAGAAATAAATAAAATCCATTCTTGTAATGGAAACCACTCAAAATAGATGAAAGCAATAGTAATTGATGCACTGCCTTCGAGGTACAGCCAATCATAAACATACTTGAGGTAGTTGCACATAGATTTTGCAAGAAAGGGCCACTACTTGAGAATTCTCGTGCAAATTGAGTTGTCTATTAAGTAGGGCAATGAAGGGTTGCTGATCTTGTGCCAGTAAATAAAGGAGGGGGTGAGTCTATGAGAGGGAATCTCTGCATTTGTACTACTATGAAATTACAGGAGAACTCTAATAAATCCTGGAAATCAAATATGTTTAACATCTGTTTCCAAAACATCGTAAGGGAGGACAATGGAAAACGGGATAGAAAAGGGACTTACACAGAGAGGAGCTGGAAGAGGTCGACATCTTGATCCAATGGTTGAATTGCCCTGCACGAGGAGCAAACAAAAAATGGAGACGCGGTAGATTTTTCCTCGCACGACCAGCATTTCGCATCCACCTGCTGCTGCACACTTGTACTAGAAAACCCCCTCGCAATTTGACCTAAACCCCTAACCCTAACTCCAGGGAACAATCCGCGACTACAACTCGTGGCAACAAATTCTTGCGCTGACTCTTCACACAATGATACGCTCGTCGGCGTTGTTGCGTAGAGGCGATCCCAGAAAATAGAACCCGAAGAAAATTGCGGAGCTATTGTCGGCCGATCGAATTCCTGCGATTCCTGTGACCTGAAAACAGAGTCCGAATTTGATGTCGAGCTCCGCGCAATCGGATCACTGGGAGAGGACAAAGCTCCCGACAAGAGTTCACAGAATCTTGGCAAAGTGAAAAGGGTATGAACTTGAGTCTGCAAAACAACGCGCAATGAAGACGGTCTCGGCGCGAACCAACCCATTCTTGAGAAATTTCAGCAAAATTCAAAACCTATTGCGATGAAAGCTTCTACACCCACAAATTCAAATTTTTCCGGGATCCATTCTCTACCAATTCATCAACCCTAACCCTCACTGCAGGCAACTTGACCTAAACCCTCAAAAACACAACGATCAATCACAAATTGGCAACGGCATGTCGATCCAAGCAACGTAAGATAAGCACAAAGGCTCTTCCTGACGTGGCACAAAATTGCCAACTGGGCACGATCTATTTAATGCAATTGGCCAGACCCTTGAATGGATCTGACATGATCTGACATGAAGCATTCTGCCAAGTAGGCAGAATCGATTCTCTAATAATTAGTGCATTCCAATTGGCAGGGACCCGTTTAAGATCCACTGCCATCTCAGCGTTTTTCACCACATGGCATCAAGACGGGACGCCACTTGGAGGCGGTGCTCCTGCGACTCTTCCCCTTGCTGTCCGTCCCTGGGGCAGTCTGCCGACCTCCGACACTCTGTAAGTTCGTCTCCATTTTAAATTCGAAGCCAGTTTCGGACTCAGTAAAAAAATCTCCATCTTGTGAGTCTTTCAGCGGAGTTTTGGAGCTGTCGATCGGTTCACGATCAATTCAACAGTTCCCTTTGATGTGCTTCTGAACAAATTTGAAATCGTAGGTTTTGAATTTGAGTTTGAATTTTGTGGGTCGGTGCCACCGTGTCTTCATCTGGCTGATCTCCTCTTGGGTCGTGAAATTGAGTAGAATTGCGCTTTTTCTACCAGTTCTGAAGCTTTAATCGTGTTAGCAAGTTTCTACAGTTTACTTCAATATATTGTTTATCAATTTTGCATCTGTAGGTTTTGCATTTCGAATTTTCTTGGGAGCAGGCTAGGAGGTCAGTCGCGTCACCGTCTCGTGCATGTAACTGATCTCCTCTTGGGTCGTGAAAATTGGATCGTATTACTTCGTTGGGTACCGTGATTGTGGAGTTTGTTATTGAGGGATTGGATATTGTGCGGAGCCAGCTCTTTATTTTGGTTGGGTTTTGTCATGGATGCCGTTTTTGACAGGTGCAGCGAGGGAGAAGCGCACTATCGATTTTGGTGGCTTGCTCTTTAAGCGGTTTTATTCGTCATGGCAGTATTTGAAGTTGGATAGCATGCCAATGTCGTTTCGAAGAGGTGCAGGAAGGGGAGTTTCAGACGGGCGTATGCCGATGAGGTCACCTAGTTGGTGTTGAGACATTGTAGCCTTCGTTATTTTTTCTCAGGATTAGGTTTCTACTCGGTGGAATTTACTCGTAGGGTGAGAAATTGTAAGGTTCGTCAACTCTGCGTAATTGGTGGAGAGGATTAGGTTGCGCAAGTTGGACGAGGAAGCTACTTTGTGCTTCCATAGAAATGGAGTCGTTGTTGCTTCGAGGTCTGGAGTCAACGTTTCGTTACTGGCTGAAATCATTCAACAGGGAGCAGTTCAGGCTTCTGGGACGCAGCTTCCAGCTCTATGATTTGGGTACACTTACTATCGATTGATTATTACCAAATGCTGCACAGGTCTTGCTATTGATCTACCATGACTGATGCCCTAAAACATGACTGATATTTGTGTTGTAAATGTAAATGTATGTGTATTTCGTGTCCTCAGTGTGTTCAGAGAGCTTGCAATGGATAAGACTGTTAGATCATGACTCGTTTAACTCACATATACTTGAGTTGATGTTAGAAGTTTCGCATTCGAATTTTTGTCCTAGTTTCAGCTCTAGCTTGTAAACTCTCTTCGTGATATGCTTCGTTTTATGGCACTTGTCGAGGTAGTAGCATTTTTTATAAAGCTTAGAGGATAGCTTAGAAGATATTATGAAAGAAGTATGTTGGAAGGCTCCAATCTAAGATCAAGGTTGATTTGATGAATTTTGTCAGATGTCGATGGCGATGCTCTTCATGCGAGCTTAGGGTTACCGCCAACTCTACGGATTTCTGAGGCCCGTATTCGCAATCTGGAGCTAAGGGTGTGTTTCTATAATCTGGGTCAAAGCTGTCTAATCAGTTAACACGATATGTCTACGAGTAAAGAGAACATGTAGCAACTTAACGTTAGATGAGATTCTTGGACTGTTCGGCATTGGCCATGCATGCAGTGGTCGGACCAGTATAGAAAGGGTTGAGTGAATGATTTGAAGTTCTTTTTCAATTTGCTCCACAAGTTGAAGACACCGTTTAATTATTACGACGACGATGAGCTACTATGAATTCTTTTTATTGTGGTTCGCATTTTTTATTTATTCTACTTTGACGCTATTGCTGGTGATTTGTGTCGTGATTGGCACCGTAGGTCGCGTCTATCACGAATGTGCATAGAGAGCCGATTGTTGTTAACATCGACGTGCTGGATCTGGTAATATCCGAGCAGTTATATAGTGATCTTGGCTACATCCCAGGGTAAAAATCTATATCACCTTGAGTCTCTTATCAGTTCAACGATATCTCAATCTTGGATCTATTTCTTTGGAACACGTTTAATTGTTGCAGTGATGATTTTCTGCAGGAGCTTAGCCTCAGATTCTTCTGGTGATGGATATGGATATGGGTATTCTGACAAGGTGATCATCTTTCGAAATATCTTCTTAGTGCAGCGCCTCAAGTGGACATGAACATCAATATTTTTTAAATGCAAGTCTTTGCTATTTTATTTGAAAGAGCGGAGCTGTTTATGTAAACGTAGCATTTGTGCTTTGGGACATGTCTTGGTGTTGTGGTGAATATATAGAAGTTGGTGGGGTTATGTAAGACCGCCAGTCATGTATCTTATGCCTCGTTCGTCTCCAGCTTGCAGATGGAATGACAATAAGGATAGGAAGGGTTCACGTTATGCTCAAAACGAAGGGAGGAACGCCTCGTCAAGGGACGGCTACAAAGTGAGCGACTTTTGAGATTTTTCTTTCCTTGTAGATAATGTGTTTTATCCAAGTATTTCATAAAGCGGTACTTTGGTTTTATTGGTACTAATTTATCTGTAATAATCTAAATGTGACGAATATGGCATTACCGGAGTTACGCGGGGTATCATGTGTTTGTACTCCCGGCAACCCATTGCATTGAAGACCTTGCTCAATGATGTCAAGGCTAATAGATATGAGAGCTGAGATTTCTGTTGTTCCTTGTAGAACTCCCGACGTGGCCTCCATTACTATAACAAATCTGGAATTGTGCACCACCGATGAAAAATGGCAGGTGATTCTGGCTGCGTAATTCGTCTGATAAGCTTTTTCGTGGGTATGGGGGCAGCAATGTGTACCTGAAAGTACGCGTACTCGAGATGTGATTATTCGAAAGACTTGATGATTTTTTGGTTTCTTCTCGCTGAATCTGACTTGATTGGATGACCAGATTGTTCCGCTCAGTCAAGCAAGGGATTTCTCTATGAACAGAGGAGCAATTTATGTCTTCAAGGTGATATATCTAGAATGATTGACTGAACACTTTCATTGCGAGGTGCATAGCTTTCTCTTTTGCTGCAATTTCTCTCCTATGTACGCTTAGTGAAGATAATATTACCAAGTGCCAGTTCTGTTTGCAGTTGAGCAGTTTTTTTACTACAGCTTGCTGATGCATCTACCTTCCTGTTGAAACGTTTTGTTGCCTCGTTGTTTAATTCAGAAACTTGTTTGGGAGTCTCTATCTCTTGACCTGCTTCCACCTACATCTGATCACTTGAGAAGCAGTAATTCGGTGAACTCCTCTTGGGATCACGAGGGCGAGAGAATGCGGAGAGGGGAGCGGATACTGGACAATGTGTCAGGATGTGCGTTTGTAAGATTTTTTAAAACCTCTGCATCAGCTTGCAACAGATTCTTTGGAAGATACGTGATAGTTTTAGATCCTTTTTCTTTTAATCACTGTACCTCTCTTCATCCCCTCTGCATAATAGGAGTATAATGTTGTGCAAAATCTCAGTATTTAATGGAATACTTGCAGATTACGATTCAAAGAACAGATATGAATCTCCCTTTTGGACTCGAGTTGCAAATGCACGTTCCAGAAATCTTGTCTTCCCGATTAAGTGAATCAGGTAAATTTGATTTCTTTTCTTCAATTCCTCTGTTGTTGAACTTAGTAGCATTAGCTGCTATTGTGTTTTCTATGATAAGTGACAAGCAAAACCCTGAGCATCATCACCCAGACTCAACAGATCTCCAAAGATAACAATGGGGAGAAATTTGACGTTGTTTTCTGACATGTAGGTCTGCAGGCTCTGCTACGATTTCTGACTGGTATGGCAATTTGTCTGAACCGCGAAGAGGCGAACGTACGGAGTTTTAAGGTAAGTTGCTGCTTTCTATCATTCGCTGTCCTCATATTACATCCCTGCATGAGGCAAAGATTTCATAAGGGGGAACGTAAGTGTCCTTCTCAGTTCATGAATATTGTAAGTTCTGCATCCATGAAATGAGAAAAGCACTTACCTTCCCGCTACTGCTCACCCCAGGCCTTTAGTTTAACACATACCGGAGGTGGATGCTGAAGGAAATTAAATTGGTCATTTAAATGTCTTGATGTTTTTGCAGTCTGCGGACGAAGCAGGTCGAACAGCATTTGGCTTGAAAGTCGATTACATGTTTTTGAGTGTCAAGGATGTTGGTAAGCTTGCTGCTGTATTCTCTGTAAAAAAGTGCCATTAGTTTCATTGTTCTGAATTCAAGCGACTCTTATTGGACAATCGTAGCAAATTAGTTAGACCTGTATATTTTCGAGATAGGCTACTCGATTGCTGTGTTAAGCTTAGTCTAATTAAACTTGAATGGTTTCCGGACCTATTAAGGATTATGCATCCAACTGTGAGTAGATGTGATTTAAAAAACATAAAAATTAGAATTTAGAATATTTTCTTTCTAAATTTGGTCTTGGCACGTTGACGAACTCTACAACGATAAGCTGCTGCAGTACTATTTGTGGTTAAATTCGTGTACGTTGTGGGAATTAGAGGTCTAGGATTAGAGGTCTCTGAATCGAACAATTTGAACCCATGGAGTCCTTTATCTGTAAGAGGTGAAAAGTAGTGATCCGAACATCTCGCGCAAAATTCACATTCGCCATGTCTTTCGTAGCGTCTTCGAACATGAGATAGCTCGTGAGCATGGATGAGGATCACATTCAATCTATCTGTAAAGTTTATGCTTTATGATATCTGAATAGTTCCCGTGGTGCTTTAATACTAAGTACATCTGCGTGACCTTCATCTTCATATTGCTATTCCTGTGTAAAGTCTTTACCTGATGTTACAGATTTCCAGCTGGAATTTCTGATGGAGCACTTCCAGTTTGTTCGAGTAAGTCTATGTCCCCTTTGGTGTGATTCTAGTCTGGCAGCGATATTACATATTCAAGATTGATACAGGAACCTACACATTTCTGGGATGATGGAAGTCTTGCTTAATAATTTGCGAATTTGTCATCGATTTGTTTCGACAAGAACTACATTTCTACTGTACTAGTTTACGTCCTGGAAGTTCAGTTTATGATGAATGAATCCCAGGGCATTATGATCAGCCAAGTCCTATCTGATCCCGTTGGCATGTTTGATCCCAAAATTTCAGGCATGTATAGTCGAGCAGAGAAGTATCAGGGCTATGACGCGGATTATGGTAGGAGCCCTCTTTCTCAGGTATTTATAAACCCTCCGCTGAAAGTGACTACCCCCTTTATTGAGTTATTTTGAGTATCACGACTCTTCATAACATGGGCTTCCCTTCTACACGACTTTGTGGTTTTTGTAATTCGTAGTTAATATCCTCTGCGATTTCTTTGTGCAAAATTCAGATGGTGTCTTCTTTTTACGAGTCACAGGGATTAGGGAGAATTGGTTTTGCCATACGTCAGTGGTTGATCTGCAGTGACAGTCGGATATGTAGATTAGAACAGTCCAATTTTTTTTTATTCATATCTGAACAGATTCGTTATTCTGCAGAGACATTTCAGTGCGACCCTCATGCACGCTCATGCGACCAATCATTAGGACTACTGATCCGAATGTTAAACTTCCAGTTCCTGCGTTTGGTAAGGACGTTGAGCTTCACCTCTGAAGATGTTTGTTTGTATTCTTTTCGTGAATGAACTTTGATACTGTATTTGCCATTAAGTTTTTTCTTTTTCATTGCAGCTAGTGAGAAGTTATGGCCCAAAATTCATCCTTTTGAGAGCTGGCTAATGTCCAGGCAAGAAACACCGTCAATGCTATGCATGTACTCTTCTCGAGTTACGCCATCACCTGTACCTCCAGCTTTGACCTCACAATTGGTTGTTCAATGTCAACCTTTTAAGGTAAGTTGTGGAGCTGGGAATTCGAGAAATAAAGTTTTTTTCCATTTTGCATGGACATGTGTGGCAACATTTGGTGAAATATAAGGAACCCACTTTGTAATCCAGAACATTTTTCTGTGTGGGGGTATATATTTTCCTCTTTATGTCTTTATGGTTATTGCCGATGCTTTCGCTGTCGGCTTTCTAAGTGGTGAAAAATACACGTCTACGAGAAACCGATGTTCTTTCTATTTTAAACCACAAGGAATATTTCATTGGGCACTTTTATTGGACTTTCGAGTTCTTGTGTACTGTACGAAATTACAAGTAGACTGACGTTCTATTGTGTTCAACAGATTATTCTCCAGGAAGCGACGTGCCTTCGGATTGCTTTACTTTTTGCAGAGTCAGTTGTCTTGGAATCTGCAATTAAACTACCAGACAGATCATTGCATGCTGTGTATGTGACTCTTAAAGAATTCGATCTTACAATTCCTGTAAATGGAGCTTTGATGGACGAAGCTGATAGAGGAGGACCTTTTACTGGTATACGAATTCATATTTCAGGCTTCACGATGGCAAATAGCCCATTTCTGAGCTTCCGGGTGTTGAACCTTGACAACGATCCTGCATGCAGCAGCATATGGAAGGGCCAGCCAGCGGAATCGAATCATCAAAGGTATAGATAATTTTCCACTTCTAGCTCACCGGAAAGAGCCTGCTGCTAATCATGTCTCACTCACTTAATGTGCGTTTTTATTTTGAAGGTGGGTGTTCCGAGCATCAAGTGCAGCAATCGCACTAGAAACCGAAAGTCTCGATGACTCGGCTCAGAAAAGCGCTTCCACTGAAACCGATTGGGCGGCGAGATTATGGTACTGTGTTGAAATGTCCGACCTCGGTGTTGAAGCTGCGTTGCTATCAGGTGACGGGCAACCTTTGATGACATTCTTACCTCCAGGAGGACTTGTTCGACTCGGACTTTCTTGCAAAAAATGTGTTGCCCACATGTCACAGGAGCAATATACATTTATTCTAAAAATGTATCGACTTGCTGGGAGGGCTGTTGAAGCAATCGGCGAGATGAACAAATCGATTGCTCTTAAAGAGATTGAAATGAATTCTGACGATAATAGTGCAAAAAAATTGCTCGACATGGTGCCTGCTGATACGGGGGTGGTATTGAGCGTGAGCTCGCTTGAATTCAGGTTACTAGCGATAGTTCCTAACCGAGTTAGCAAGGATGGTCCAACCTTGGCAAAGCTTCTAAGCTGGGAGATTCTCTTGAGCGTCAGTCATAAGGAATTGGCAGGGGCAGCAATGGTCACCTCCAAACTCGTCTGGCAAGACATCAGGATAGAATGCGCTGAATCCGAACCCGTTGCCTTTCAAAGCGAAACTCCGTCTGTGCAAGGAACGAAAAAACATGTTTCATCCAGTGATTCAGTTCCAGGAAGCCCTGACAGTTCAATCATGTCAAGTACTAGTTCCAGCCGAGCGTCTAGTATGGAAAAGCAGCGTCTAAATGGCGCTGGGAAGGACCTACCCGAGGACCCACGTTTAGAGGACCTGACAAGCTGTGAATCCGCCTCATATGATTTGTATCCTGTTATTTGGATTGGGAAGAAGAGAGGCAGCATGGCACCAGTGGAAAGAAAAGTGAGAGAAAATGAGGATTACAGCTCTCCGATAACTCCTTTCCTGGACATAAATGTGGAGACGCTTATAGCATATAATAGAGAAAACACTGATAGTTGCAAGCTGCAAGTGATTGCGAAAATTGGGGGAGTAAGGTTAGGAGGAAGTATGTGTCAGGTTGAGTCATTACTGCAGAGGCATCATTTTATTGGTCCCGGAGGCGTACCAGGGCGCAATATCAAGAAGCTAATAAAATTCATCTCCAATGGTCCTATGGCGAGTATACTAAGGCCTTCTCCGGCGGAACCGAAAGGTATTTTATTCTCATTTTTTTATCAGAGGCTTTCCTGCATTATTCGAGCACGGGACTTCAAGGTTGAATGGATCCCTCTCATATATTGCTTACTCGCTGCTCCAGACCTTTCTGGAGAAACTGTTTTGCTAGCTTCTGTGCTTGTGATAACTTCGAGAAATAGGGCAAAGTCCTCAACAATGTTGGTTGTTGGATTTACTAGGCTGTGATGTAGTTTCGAACCCGAGAGGGTTGGAGTATGTACATATCAGGTTCACGACATGCCTTTCTTGCCAATGGTGATCAATGACGGCGACCTTCGGATGCAGGTGCAGGTGTAGCTGCCATGCTCACCAGTAACGATATTGTGTGGCCGGTGGATATGTTCGGTATAGTTGATCTAGATATCCAATTTCTAGATTGGCTCTTTTCACTTGAGGGTGTTAAAGTTGCGGCTGATTCAAGCGGGAATCCCTCGAACCGAGAGTTTGGGGATGCAAGGGATGATGTTGGTTGGTACGCTACATTCCGAAAAGTGCAATTTGTTGGTCGGGGGACCAAGGTGATTTCAGATAATTCAACGAGAGACGTGGAAAGGATTTCACACCCTGTGCAAAATCTAATGGTGAGCACCTCATTATGTTATTCAATCTACCTCGATTAAAGATATCGTATCTTCGTTACATGATTGTGAACCCCATTTGTTTTCGTTTTCTCACATTGTATTCACCTAATCCCTCCCTTGAAAATCTACTGGTTATCAGCTTGATCAGGTTGTAATGGACGTTTTAATTCGATTATTTTTGCCTTGTTTATCGGAAGAAAATTGGAATGGCGTAATTCAATTCATATTGCTTATTCTGCATCAAACATTTCAGATGCGAATTGACGGTATTCAAGTAGTGAGGAACGAGCCGATTCGAGCTCCTCGTTTTGACAGCCAGCACTCTGAGCTTAGAGCGGGCTCCGCAAGTGACGCAGTGGGCAATGAAGCAGCCCCGAAGAGAACGAAAAGGCTTCTAGATACATTACCCAACATTACCAGCGGAAGCGGATGTGATCTTGAAGTATGCTTGATTGAACGTGGACATGATGCTGAGACGGATTTTGGCTTGGGAAACTGGTTAATGGATAGCTTCCGTCTTGGTGTTGGGGAACCGGTATGCTACTTCATACGGCCTTTTGATTCAAACCTGCTACAGTTTTTGAGATCTGAAGACCTAATCAAAATGATTTGAAAATGCATGTCAAGCAGAGCTTCGAAGTCTCCAGCATAACATAGTTATGATTTCATCTGTAGTCTGCGTACCTGAATTTCCACCTTTTTCATTCGTTGTGGTGCCTCCTTCACCCAAAACATAAGTCATAGACCTTTAAGTCTCTGCAATTGGACTCTTCTCCGCATCAACAGCGGGACTTTGTGCTTGAACTCGTGATGGGAATGATTGCAGGTTGAGATCGGAGGAACTAGACAAGAGCTGGAGGACTTGCGGGAGATTTGCAAAGCTGAAATCAAAGCTGCAAGGCAGATGGTTTCTGCGGTGGTAAAATTGTTTCAGATTGAGCCTCCTATTACTCCCGCAGCAATTGAACATGTTGATGATATAGGTAAGCTCTCCCATCAACTCCGGATAACCTTTTGACTGAAAAATCTGTAGGTGTTCATCTGTGTTTGTGTTTCTATTTGTATATTTTTATTTGCATCATACTGTAACTCACCTCACAGGATAATGAAAATTTGAAGAGATATAATGCGCTTAAATATAAGGAAACAGCAAGTAGTCAGGAATGAGTCGAATTTGTGGACTTCAAGCAGTGTGAAGTGAGGCGAGGGAAGCTATGCTTTGCAGTCTTGCCAAAAGAATACAGTCCCTCAGAAACATTGCTGAACTGCTCTTGGATACTTTTTACAGGCATGCATGAATTGGAAACAGAATTGCCTCCGTCAGAGGAGGAAAACAAGGCAGATTTGCCTCTTCCTGACGAGATTGCACCTTCCGCTGCACCCATGAAAAGCTCTGAAACACAGCTTGAGAAACAATTTGCCGAATTGGAGGCTGCTATCCTTACTTCGCAAGGACTTTGCTCAAAAATCAGTAACCACATGGGGTGGATCCAAGAAGAAAAAAAGTTTCTGTGTTGGGGGACTAAAGTGCGAGACAATGCTCCCGTCAATGAATTAACGAGACTACAAAATCAACTTGCTCGGATGAAGACACTTCTGAATAGCATCAAGAGTGGGAAGGACTGAGGTTGGTCGTGTATCGTAAATTTTGAAATCCCACCTCTCTTTTTGTGGGATTGCATAATCACGGCTCTCATTTCCTGTCTGAGACTAAACTATTCAAGGTTGACCAGTGAGGTTAGCAACTGAACCCCAAACTCCAGTTATTGACGTTTAAATTCGCTTCATTTCAAGCATTTTAAAATATTTAGGAGTGTATATTTTGGTAGACCCATAAGCAGTGGAGAGATCTTTGGATAGGAGAGCGAAATCTGTGATTTGGATAGGAGACCAAATTTGTTGAGATCGCTGTGTGAATTTCTTATGCAATTTCAGTAATGGGAGGTGGTTGCAAATCACTAGAAGTGACAGTACATAATCCCATTTCTATTCAAAGTAGGCATTTAGCAAATTAAGCTTATCACGATTGCTATTTGAGGATCGACTTGACCCCTTGAGGTGTTCCTCAAAATTTCTCAATATGTAAAGATTTGTTACATCATGAAACTTGCAGGAATGATTCTACAAAAGTGGTGAATAATCATTTAAAATTCTTTCTAAAAGTGATTGGGAATTGTATATTAGTGGTTTTTACAAGAATTTTTTGCTACAAGTTTGAAATGTAAATTTAGTATTGTACTGGTTTTTGATTACTTTATATTACTCATTTATTGAGGTCACTTTTTAAGAGGTCATTTTTTGAAGTAGGAAAGTGAATTTTTGATATTGAAATGTACAATCCATACCTTAAGTTTGGCTATTTGTTTTGTTTTGTTTTGTTTTGTTTTGTTTTGTTTTGTTACATTGAGATCTCCCGGACCGTGCGTCCCCTGGCCGCGTGCTTGGTACCGTCAGAAAGCTCTTGGCGAGGAGGGGGGCACGGGCTTGGTTTCATGGTGTTTGGACCTACGGTGCGGAAATTATTGAATTTCAAAGTATTTATAGATCAAAAAATTAGAAACTTTTTTTTACTTTGATTTTGGTTGTGTTCTTGGTACCGTTGGAAAGCTCTTGGCAAGGAGGGGTGGACAGGCTTTGGTTTGTGGTGTTTGGAATGACAGTGTGAATGATATTGAATTTCAAAGTTTTTATTATGAATTATAAAATTATATAATTATTTTTAATATGATTTTGGTTGTGGCAACGGCACAGGGCACACAGGCCATACTTTAAGTTTGGTTGTTTGTTTTGTTTTGTTTGTTACGTTGAAATCTCTCAGACCGTAAGTACCTCGGTGGCATGCTTGGTACCGTTGGAAAGCCCTCGGTGAGGAAGGGTGCACCGGCTTGGTTTCGTGGCATTAGGAGCTATGGTGCGGAAGTTATTAAATTTCAAAGTATTTTGTGTATGAAAAAATGAAAAAATTACTTTTACTTCAATTTTGGTCACGTTCTTGGTACCAATGGAAAGCTCTTGGCGAGAAGGGGTGGATAGGCTTTATTTTGTGGCATTTGGAATGATGGTGTGAAAGTTATTGAATTTCAAAGTTTTTATATCAATAAAAAATTTTAAAAATGACTTTTCTTTTTGTTTTGGCTGTGGCAACAATAGAGGGTACACTAGTAGAGGTTATTGAACTGGCATGGTGTATTTTGATTTGTAATCTCTCTTTGTCATTAGTCTTCTTTGATTCGCATTGAGCAAATGCCAATTATTTTCTAAATTGCATTGAAACCTTTTTCAACTTAATAGTTCCATAAAATCTTATTGGTTCCTTATTCAAATAGGAATATTGGTCTCACCCTGGCAACTCTAAATCCAAACGATATAAGAATGGGTTTTTGTATTTCTATGGTTGCTGAAAAGTATTGAGTCTTCAGTTTTTTGCCACATGTTATTCATATTTTCTGTTTGGATGTTATTTTCAACCCCATTGCATACATGCATCCAAATTGAGTTCAAAAACAAAGACATATCATAAACCTTGTAATGTTGCCATGGACATTAAGTTTTTGATGGATGATAGAGAATATTTTCATATGAGATGGAAGTACAATTGTTCATCATTCTTTAGAATTTTGTGCAAAAAGGGGAGACTTTATACAATAACTTAACCTCCAATGAGTAATTTTGGTTTTCTTAAAGTAGATGTTTCACACTATCAAAAAGTATGATGTCTGTGGAAACCAGCTTGTCCTTATAGGGTTAAATACACCATGATTTTTAACCCCTTAAAAATGGGGGGTGCTTCTAAAGAGAGATTGTCAAAAACGACCACTTTTTAGTGTACAATCCAAATTGATTATAAATTTTTTTTTTTTAACTTCAACTATACAAAGTGTATCAAATTACTATGACAATAAGCTAGAAAAAATTTAGCCCATTTGACCTTGTCGATTGAAAGATTATAACATTTGAAGTAAAAAAATATTTTTTCATTCTTGCAAAATAGGATAAGCAAACTTTGAGTCCTCTTCAAGTAAAATTTTCATTCATGATGAATTTTTATCTATCCGTTATTGAGTTCTAAATCTTGTAAATTATATTTATGGAAAATTTAAGAAGCAAATATGGAGTCTAGCTTGTTCCAAATCACTTTGCAATGCAAATAGGTTAAGTAAGTTGATATAATTACACTTGTCGTTTTTTGATGATTTCTTGTGCAATAAGGAAACTTTCCATGTGAACTATATGGGAAAAAGTTAGGGACAAACATTTGGAATACTAATATGGGAAAAATTTCAAGAGCTTTTGACTTCACAAATTGCAAGATAATAGGACTTGAAGCTAAAAGAATAACTTTTAAATTCACCTTGACATAGCTAATAAAGTTTGACTCCTCTTAGAATGTGATTTGAAAACTAAAATTTGTTTTTTGGGGGACAATCTTATGCCATATTTTACTATTTACATACACACCAAATTTTAGTATTTGACGAAGGATTTAACAAAAGATGCCCAATGATGCTTGAACTACCCAAAACATTTTGAGTATTATAATAGTTTAGATTTGGATATCCGATTGGAATTTTCTCTTAATTTCCATGAAGGGAGTGTTTCCATCTTCTATCAATTTTTTGTAAGCATCCATTAAAAAATGACTTTGTGTGATCCTATCAGAGTTTTTAAGTATTCTTTGAACAAACACTTGATCCTTGGAGGATTAAATAATAGTATATACTATATATAACTCCCTAATTCAATTCAATTTGTTGTACCGCATAATAACCAATCTCTTTTAGACTAATCTTAATATTATATAAATTTGTAAATTTACTAATACAAAGTTTACAATACTATGGATAGATTTAATATAATGTGGTCTACACAAATCAAATAGTGTAATTGTCATCCAATTTTCATCTAGATTTTACTTTTGTCTAAGTTTCTTGCAAATATTTATTATATTTATACTTCATTCATCCAAAATTCATTCAATTAGTGTGAGGCGATCTTATACTACCGTATATAAACCCTTGTACTAATTGAATTAATTTTGAACACTAAATGAAAGGCATCTCACATCCACAAATTGAATTAATTTTGAACACTAAATGAAAGGCATCTCACATCCACAAATATCTTGGTAGACATTCAAAATAATCTCCCGCTTCTTTCGGAAACCAGTTCCCAAGGCGCCTCCGTCCCATCCCATCTTCCCCGCGTCACATTCGCAACTATGGTTTCGTCCCCTTCCACTTGTCCCCATGAACGCGGAGCTTACTTTCCTGCAGCCTTGGAATCAATTAGAAATGGACTGCGTGAGTGCATTCGGCACGCCATGGCGGCATCGCCAGCACCGCTTTATCATTTTCACAGAACAAGAGCCGAAATCGGTAAGTTGACGGAGTTTCTATTGCGGATTTGAGTCAGCACTGTAGTGAGGCGCAAAGCTCGTCGGAGGAGGAATCTTCTATTTAATTGTTTCCTGCGGTCAGTTGAGGAAGAAGTTCTATCTCATCTGAACTTACGTTAAGTTACTGTGCGAGCTTTGAAAACGCAGGCTCAGTCAACGTCACACAACTGGCTTTTCAAGGATGCACCTGCCGGCATCTCCTCCTGCACAACTGGCAAGAAATGCTCGGGTACCGAATCTCTCGTGATCTTTAGGCGGAGAAGAGTACGTACAGGAGTTGAAGACTTGTACTAATAAGTTAGGTTCTGGTGGCGTTGGAAGCGGTTGTACGTGGAGTAATTGCGAGTGGAGATTGTTTGTTTGTTGGAGAACAAACGGGTCGCGTTTGTTTGTCTGTTTGTTTGTTCAGGGTCTCCCTAGCTAGCAGCCATGGGGTCTTTGATGGCAGGATGGAACAAAAAGCCGTTTAACGACGAGCAGTGTAAGACATCTTCACTCGCTCTGCATGTGTCGGATCTGTGCAATTCAGTTGTATGTCATAAGTTAGTCTCGTGTGTGGTAAGATCGGTGACTATTTTGAGGTGCGACATGCATGTCGGCGGAGTGAAGGTCGTAAGTCTGTTAAGGAAGGAATAGCGAATGATTCTTTACAACATTTACTTTGTGTTACAATTAAAGGATCGTGTTGAGAAAGAGGACATAATTTTCGCTAACTGCGTTATTCTGTGTTGGATCCGTGTAGTTTAGTTGTACATCTTAAATCTTGTGTGCGAATTATGTTTAGCAAGGTCGGTTATTGTGTTGATCTGCGACATATCAGTAGGACGAAGCTCTTAGTCTGGTTAGTGTAGGAGTATAAATCCATTTTGTTAGTGTCACAATTGAAGAATCTTGATGAGAAAGGCAAGCCAGTTAGATCGCTTGCTAGCAGCAAAATCCATGGTTATATTTTTGCATTTTTCGAGAGGAGGTTCTAAGTACTTCGAGAAATCATGTGTAGTGATGAGTCGAAGCAAGACATTTCAGTGATACATCTCGTCTGAGGCTTCGTGAGTGGTGAGGTCGGTTGTTGTGTTGAGGACGACATGCATGCGAGTGGAACGAAGCTCCTAGCCTGGTCAGTGTACGAGCGGAGATTTATGCTCTTATTGCCACAATTAAAGGATATTGATGAGAGACAACGCAATCCGGGAAGATTAGTGAGCATTTGTGGGTCTTTTTTTGCAATTTTCGAGAATTTTGGAATTCTAAGTACTTGGAGAAATTACGTGTAGTGCTGAACCGGAGCAAGTCCTCGCTAACTAAGGAGGAGATTGAAGAGTATTGGCGGAAAAGGCAATCAGCTATGGAGGAGCACTTGACGGAGGCATCGGCACAGAAGGATGCCAGTCAGTCTGAGACGGTACATTTCCACATTTGAATGTACTTAGTAATAGAGCTAGATATCGACATTTTCTAGTTTCTTTCTTGTTTCGTCGAAGGTTGAGTCGGTGAAGATGGGCTTCAGACAAATGACTCGCACGTACCTTTCCAGTTTGACAGCAACTGTCGGCAGCTAGCAGAGTTTCTTCAGATTTATTTCATTATGATCTTTGGACCTCAATTTCATGTTTTATGTTCACAGACTCTCGCAATTTTGTTGAGCAGGGTAGCGGGACGGCTAACATTGACATTCCTCAGATCATTGTCGAAGACATGGAGATGCCAGTTTCAATGAGTCCAGATTGGTACTCTCCATACATTCATTAGAGCTTTTATGTTATTTTCTAAAACTCTGATTTTTAATCTCGTAGAGAATTAGAAGGTATCATTAGTTTAAAGTGAATCTGTACTTTTTGAAAATTTTCTGATTGTTCTGTTAGCCTTTTATTATCAGCTTTCAGGTTGTTGATTTCTAGTGCACTGACAATATTTTCTTGGGAACGGACGCAGGTGGACACGGAGCAACAATGCATTTTTGAATAGTCCACCTGAAAGAGATATCATGAATAAACACAGCAAGTACGCCGCTCAGTTTGAAGTGGCAAAAGCCAATCAAGCGACCTCGCCAACATAGAACAACATAGAATTAACGACAACCATACGCGGTGTATGACCAACCTTACCATTCTCTGTATATAGTGAATATTAGACACGCGTGGCATTGCTTGGGAGCTTGTCGTCACGTTTTCAAGTCGTTCGAGGTCTGTTTACGTACAGTGTGCTAAGAATAGCCAAGACTGCGTCCAGGAGGTACATCTCAAGTCATCCGAAGCTGTGGTGTTCGTTTGAACGGTTGATAAATAGTGAGACAATAATGGCAGCATGAGGTGATTTTGTACAAACTACATTATACAACGTCTGAATGGAAGGTAATTGGTAGTATTGGCGTCCGGTAGGCTACTACTACGGTAGGCTAGCCACTTAGTGAAACATTAGCACATGTGGTGAGAGATTTAGTAGTATTCAGGGACTTGATAATATTTCTATTGATTAATGTTTACCTGGTTATATCTACAGTATACTTAATATATACTCTACACTAATGCTGCTTCGAGTTCTCAAAACAGACAGATGTTTGAATTTTCTGCAGGATCATGGTTTTCGGTCTTTACCTCCCTGTTCCGATATGTATGTCTTGTGTTGGCAGCAAATATCTCCTTGTGTTACAGACGTTTATACCTCGTGGTTCTTGTTACTCCCAGGGATATTGCTACAATTCTCTTCTATGTACTCGATGGAAGTGACTTTATTCGGTTCTCTGATGAGGTTTGGCAGGTAACCGTAGGTTAGGGTTCAGGAATTGGTGACATCATAACTCACCGTTGTGCTCTTGATTACGGTACTTCTTTCACTGTCTGGTTCTCTTCAACCAGAGTCGTTAGGTTGTATAAATGAACTGCTTGACCTTTTAATGAAATGAATACTATAGCACAGAGACGCTCAACACTCTATCGATTCAATCGCGCTGCACTCTAATGCGGAATCCATATGTGCTTTCAATCTAAAAAATACAATATACTATCGGTTCTTCACTTCAGCATCATGTACTGTGTCTACGTAAAAGAATGATTACTGACTGCGGAGTGCTTTTCTTTAGATCCTTCCAGGAAAGAAGCGAGGCCTTCCATTGCAAAGGCACTACCACAAAAAAAAGACTACGGATTAACTGACATAATCCCTCTAAGAATATGTACATGGCTTACATAAGCGGAGTTTACGCGTTCGACGCCAACGAAGCTAAAAGGAATTGCGCCGATGGCAATCCGTGTTGTTTTTCACACCCACTGCTTCCGTTTCGTTGCTGAATTTTTGTGGCTTTGTGATGATCCATTGTATCCCAATCCTCCAGATGTCTCGTAAGTAGGAGGGTTATTGGATTTGAAATTCGTGTCCAATGACGATGACCTAAAGTGCTGTACAATCACGGATCCTAAGCCCTTCAAGTTTCTGGCCTGTGGACTGCTCCCAGGGCTGCTCACGGTACTATTCGGGTTCTTGATCACCTTAATCTCGCCGGAAAGGTTTCTGTGCAAAGGTTTAAAGGCGCTTTCCCCTGCAGATGTGTTGTTTTTGCAGCTTTGAGTTCGAGTAATGCTGCGGGCACTACTCGCGAAAGGCGTTGAGGCTCTTCGTAAATCTGTTTTCAGATGAATATCAGAAGCATTCTAATAATTAATGCCGAATCAAAGGATCCAACAGGCACGAAAACTATAATAGTATCTACACCTAATCTTTCTCGGTATGTGAGTGTTCTTACCAGATGACATCAAATTGTGTTTTTGGAACGTCCAATTCTTCAAGGAGCCTTTCATCCCAGAAAAATTATCCTTGGACCTTGATTCATCCAATGAGCCACTCTCTTCGCTTCCAAAATGGCGATCGACCTCAGATTCAGAATATACGAGAGATTTAACAGAACAATCGTCTCCAATTAGAAACGAGTAATCCAGAGAGGGCTCTTGATCATATCCGCGCTCTGACCTTCCATCATCCGCAAGATCCTCAAGCCTTTGAGTGTTTAAGATAGGCAAGTGCCCCGTGTTGCTTGGGACTCCTTTCTTGAAACGTCCTCTCTGTTCAAGGACATGATTACTAGTAGGGTCTGATGATGGACTATACTTATCAGAGAACCTCTGCTTCTGTGAAGTGCCATGGTCACTGCTCGAGGAATGAATGAAAGATGCGGAATACCGCCGACCTCGCAAAACAGTTGGAGATTGGTATACTCTAGACTTTTGCACCTGCAGTTTTTAAACAATGTGATGTTAACTCAGGCGCATGGCTCTAACAACGATATTCTGGAGATGAAAAAACTAGGGAGCAAAGAAGTACCTTCCACTCAAGAGATTGAATATCCTGCTTCAGATCAAAAATAGTAGAGTCCTTGTCCCTGCAAAGCTCTTCCAGTATCGCTAACCTCTGGTGACAACATATCCACAAATTGAAGTCATTGTCTGACACCTTCTCTCAGTTGAGTCTGTCAGAGATCACAAGCTGCCTCTCAACAGGAAACATCGTATGGAATCAGTGACAAGAAAATCGCTCTTGAAGACGAGCAGTTAAAAATGGCAGGGTTAGAAACTTACATCTGCATTAGCGGTTCTGATGGTTTCAGCAACAGCAAGAAGTTTCTCGATTTCAGCATCACGGCTCTTGAGGACTTCTTTCAGTTCCTCTATTTCTTTGTTTTTGGCTTCAAGCAAGACCTGCCACCAGAAATTTGTCAGACAATATCTTTGCATCGTCATTGCTCCCTCAGCATTACCATATCCCCCTCGTTCTACCTGTCTTGCGCAATTGTATTATTTACGCTATTTACTTGGTACTTCATTTTCCAGTCTATCTCTAAGCAGGGAACACTAAGCATTGCATTCTTTTGATGTCATGTCTTACCTTAATCGTTTATTACTCGACTAAACAGGATTACGTTAGATTCACCAGGTTGAGTGTGAAATTTCGGATTCTATTGACCTATTTCTCTCCTTCAGCAAGCCCGTAACTTTTGCAGTTGTCATTGAACACTGGTTGTTATCTTCTACTTACTTTTTCTAATTTTTCTTTCCAGATTCTGTGCATGACATCTTAGATCCAAAAATGGAGTCCAAGTACTGGTATATTCAAAGCAACCCGCTTATACAGGTGTTTTCTAGCTGAGACAATCAGGGATTAACTCTGGACTGACACACAAGTGGATGTTTAGTCATGCAACAAGGACTCATTTCAGTTGTTTCATTTTTGTCTTGCAGACACTTTAACCAGAAAATATTCTAACATTTCGGCCCTTCTTCAGGTCTGCGATTTCGACCTCTTTTGACTGGAGTTGTTTTGCCAAGTCGGTAACATCTTCCTCATCACTCAACTTCAGCTTGTTTGGGCTCTTCTCTTCATCTCCTTCAACAACCGTTTCAGCACCATGATTTCTCTCCAGGTATTGCCTCCAAGCCACTATATTTTCTTCAAGTTTTGATATATCATTACAACGACTAGCACCCTGCGTACCAAGGAATGATCACTTGTTCAAACATATCTTCAAACGATTTAGCCAAGGGGACGATAAAGAAAAATAGGAAGGAATCGGAGCATCCAGACAGTATTCTGCTACTTCTACTGCAGAGATTAACTCATAATATTCCTGAGAAACTTTGACACGCAGCCTTCAGTTGGCCCACCTTTGGAAGGAACCGGAATCTATATCCTCAGTAAAAAGACTATGCATAGACGTGAAGTAGTACTCAGTTAACATTAACCAAAAAAAGACAAATAAAAACAGGATAGAAAGCTTCATCTTTTTGAATTCTTGCCTGCGCTTCATTAAGAAGATAGCTGTCGAAATCGGAAGGAGAAAGGTTGGGCGGAAGAAGCCCTGTGGAAACATCCGTCTCCCCGTTGCCAAAAGACGACCTTGAAACCGTCCGCTCAAATGAGCCTTGCACAGCAGGATTGGAAGTCGGAAATAGAGAATCGCAACGCCCAGGCGTAGTGAAGCTGTCGTCGGAGTCTTGGAAGGATTCAACCAGGGGGTTCACATACCATTTGGATTCCTCCTTAGCTCTTACTTCATCGCTTATTGGGGAGGAAGTAATGCTGAACAAATCAAGAGAGCTCTCCATGACAGTTTGATTCACATACTTTCTGGAGCTCCAACCTTCTTGAAGGTCCAGATTCCCATTACCGTTGACACCGTTGAGGTTGCTCCCCACTTTCTTCTGTGTTGTTGGTGTCTTAGGACTACCCGAATAGGGTTCAAGATGATCTCTGCAGAAGTGACTAGCATTCGTATTGTTTAGCTTGCATATCTCATTTAGTTCTTGGCTGAGAGAGATGAGCTCTTTCTCCTGTGAGCATGTCATATAGGGAAGAAGTTTTAGTCTACCTTTCACTATGGTCCACCTTAGCGTCCACAATGAAGAGATTCCCAGTGTCGTTACCAACGTCCAGAAGAATGTATGCAAGGACGACATGATGATGTTGACAAAAGAAGCAATGGCAGCTAAAATGCGCGACATGTAGTGCTCGCGATTGCGGAGTACCCGATTCTCGACGGTCTTGAGAAGTCTATCAATTTCATTTATCTTCCTGTGCTTCGCCGCAGAAGAGACCGCAGCGGCGACCGCAACGATTAGAACCAGCTGCATGGGAACAAAATCTTTCCAAGCTCGCGCTTCCTCATCTCTGAGCTTGCCCCCAATAGCGGTCACGCTGGTGGCGAGGTTGGCATTGATGAGGCGCCCATCCAGTGATATGTACGCAAATTTTCCTGAGGAATCATCAGCCGAAAGCTTCACAGGCATGGGAGAAGTGTTTCGGGGTTCCTTAAAGGCTAACGAAGACGTCAAGGTAGGTCCAAGGCAAATGGTGTCCATCTGCACAGCATCCAGAGGTGCTGAGCGGCGATGTCCCCTGTTTCCACCAAGGGGTTTCTTCCGCAAGCTTCTGTCACTGCCATCGCCATCGCCATTCGCTGAATATGCGACATGCTCAAAATCCTCGCCATAGTTTCTGGGAGACGGCAAAACGTTTGGGTTTTGGCATTGGCAGCTTTGTCGTGGCGCGTTGCTAAGGATCTGCTGCGGCTTGTAAAGATCCGATTCCTCTTCGTCCAAAGCAAAGGTGGCAAGACCTTCGTTGAGGGTCTCATTACCCGAGGTCGTCTTCTTGGTCAGCATGTGCCGACTATTGACCATTAAGTGCATCATCGTCGTCTAAGGTATGCTATCTACATGCACGCTCTGCACTTCTTGACATCGACGCTGCTTTTTCCCAACTCACCTGATTTTTCCAAATTCTGCTGTGAGATAATCTCGCCATTGATGGAGAGCAAACCCAGGAGCAGTAACATCTTTTTCATTGCAAGAGAAGACTTAGCTCGAATTTGGAAAAGGAGCAGAATTTGACTCACAGGGAAAACAGAGCATCACTACTTCAAATGCAGGTTTGAATCAGACTCTCACCGATATCCAGCTTGAAGGCTGGAGAAGCCGCAGCCAATGGAGCAATGAGCTAGCTACAATACTCGCGCAAGTCATCAAAACTTCGCCAATTCGATCCAGCGTCTCCTCAAGACCTCATTGCTAAATACGACACTGTTCCACAACCTGCCTACTGCAACCGTGATCGCCACCAGGTGCCCAATCCTCACCGACCTTGCCGCCCTCCTGTTTGAACTTGAGAGCACCTCCCACTAGAACCGACCATCACAAACCCAACTCCGCAAGGAACTCTTCTATCAACGTCAACATTCGCAGGCAGACCGGAGTTGCAAGCGTCAAGAGCTTGCATGATGATGCCCGCCACTACATGCCAAGAAGGTGATCAACAGTTCAAATTTGTGCTGCAATCGGCGGGAGCGGGCCCCGTTCCGCCCTGGACAGACGGCCGTGATTGTTGGGGGCACCCACACCGTGAACAGCAAAGCTTATTAGACTCTTTCCTGGCGCTCATCTCAGAGCAACAACTGTTGCGAATTGGTCCGAAATGGTCCGCATTGGTCGGCATGGCTTTTATGGCCAGCCAACTGGAAAGCCGCAGTTGGGCGGGACCCCAAGTTCTCGGCAACACGCAACACGACGGTGAGTACGGTAACTTTGTTCCTTTTCTCAAATCGCAAATCGTGAAGACTTTTCTTGTCTATTTTTTGAAACAAAAGTGGGCCGTGAGAAGAAGCCCTTATTAGGATCAGAACTGGCTCGTAAGAGACGAAGTATGAATATTTTTGTCAGCTTTTATGAGACAAGTGAAAGCTTTACTTGAAGTTTGAAGATTTTCAGCTCCAAATTTTAAGGTACCTCTCCTTCCTGATGCACTGTTTCAAATTACTTGTACTGGTAAGTGAAAGCTAGATAGAACCCTAATACGATTTCTCCCTCCACAGCATCAATTACTCATTCTCCGAAAAAAATTGTGCTTATCTCGTGCTGTGATTCATAAGTGTTGCAATTTCTGTGGAGCTTTTTTCGAGGAGGAGAGGAGGACCCAATGTAACTTGGCGACCTTATGTTCCACAAACTGAGGGTCTTGTAATAAACATGCACCGCAAACTCGCAACCAGTGACCGAGGCAAGTGGTCAATTGCCATTACGAAGGTCATTATGAAGAGGTTTTTTTTTTTTTGGCACACACTGAATTATGGAGCCAAATTTGCTGGCGTCACAGTTTACTGGCTACAGTTCAAACCTTAAAAGGCTAAATTCTCTCTATTTATATTGAAATGCTGCATTATTTCTCAAGCAAAAATAGTCTGACATTTAACCCTATAAAGCCTGAATTTTCATTATTAATACCTTGAACATTTTTTTGCTTATATCACGGTGCAAATATATCATTTACCTCAATTTCATCAAATTAGTTATAAAAGGAAGGTTGTCTTTGAAAGGATTCAAAGATGTTTTTGGATGAATGAGAACTATTCGGACAAAACATTGCCTTTAAACTCATTGTTCATCATTCAAAATATAGATTGTGAAGTACTTAGGTTTTAACCTTAAAGGATATTTTAAGCTCTTTGGGCATTTTGAAAGTTAAAACATGAATTTTCATATAGTTCTTGATTTTAATTGTTTTTAAAGCTTAACTAAAAAAATGTAGCTCCAACAATCTAATTTTTATTCCATTTTATTTTTTTTCAAAAATTGTTAAAATCATAATTCTAGTTATACTTTAGAGATAGCATCTTGAAAGTTCAAAATACACTACTTTTGAACTTTTTCTATCAAATTTCTTTTGGTGTGAGCCAAGGAGTACATCAATTACAGCATGATGTTTTTCATTTTATTTCCATTTTAATTTAAATTTCCATATTATTTTAAATATTTTGTATTACTATAATTTTTACAAAAAAAATTTGAAAAATCATATAAAAACCAATTTGATGTTTCTAATTATGGAAAAATGAGATCAATTTTAGACATATAGTGAAAATATCAAATTTTGAAATATATGTTTTAATGTAGAAAGCTAATAGAGTTTGACCAAGCCTAGACATGAAATGTCCTTTAAGGGTTACTCCATTAGTGCTTGGGACACTATAGTAGGAAGTTGTCAAATGCATGACCTGTTATTTTAAATACATGTGCTATTGTTCGTATATGAAATATTTTATAATGAATTTAGTTATAACCATACTTGATTAAAGCATATGGTCATGTGTATATATAGAATTATACAACGAACAATCCTTATAAGTGGTCTGGTATCAATATCAAGATATGAGAATGAAAGTCATAGAGATCTTTAATAACTTCATGAACACAAGTTTTGAAAAATAACTTTATTTAGCTTAAAGTACTACATAGTTCCAAAAGTTGTGTTATTTTAGATTTGTAATATAAGTCTAAAACAATACAACTTCTAATTTCCAAGCACTCATTGACAACATAGAGGTCATATGGGTACTAAAGGACTACCCTCTACATCTTCTTTCATAATCAACAATCGATATCCAACTACTGAAAGAAACCAATATTTTATTTGATAAGCCCGCATTTTTTGGAACGGATTTTTTTACATCTATATTGAAATCTAGCTATTTTTATATTTTTCATAATGTTCATTGGATATTGTTGTTGACATAAAAACAACTAGATGTCAACATAGACGTAAAAAAAATATCTGTTTTTAAAAACTTCGGCTTGTAAGAAAAAAACGAGTTTCTTTTAGTGAATCATATACAAGTAGTCATGATCAATTGCAAAAGTAGGCCTTATAAATGCCCTAAGTAAAGATAAATTAACTTTTGATCACTTGTATTCATTATGATTTAAAATAAACGATAATGAGGGTCAATTAAATTGATAATAAATCATAATGAATAAATATAATTATCCTAAATATTAATGTCATTGATTCATGAGATTGTACAAAAATATTTCCATTCCATTAATACATTAAACAATTTTTTTTAAAGCTTCTTCAATGTAGATTAATAGGATGAAGTATACTTTTCAAACAGCTCATCATCTACGTAAGCATTTAATCCCTTACAAACCTAGGTTCTATTGGATGGATTATGAATCTTTGTATGGGAGCCATACGGAATGGATAAAATATATCTAAATATGTTGATAAAATAATTTTTGTCAAGTTTTGTTTTAGGGATGTGACTAGCATGGTCTCGTGGTACTTCTTGATTTCAAGATAGGGTTCTTAATTCATTTATATATGGATGTTAAGAAAATGAAAACTTCCAAAAATGAAGATCCTTTGGCTAGATTTTTTTTAGGCCATAACTTATTTTGATGGCCTAAAAGCTCCAAATCTAAATTCTCCTACTAGAGACTCTTAGGATTCATTCACACCAAATAAAGATTATAAAATGCAAGAGGTTAAGATTTCAGAATCAATTGAATTATTTGATCTGAGGAGACAAAACTTCAATTTATCCCAACATTTTGAAGGCTATAATTTGCACCCAAGGGGCTATAATCTTCAAATCAATTAGATGATTAAAGTGAATACCGTACCCAACAATTAGATTCAACATTTTCTACCAAATAAGTTGGTAAATATGTTTCAATATATGCCTGAAATAGAAATATTATTTTTTATTGAAATTTTTTAAAGTATAATATCTTAAAAAAGTTAGAATCTACTTCTTTTTAAATGTTTTGCTAACCTTGACCATCATGTATAGTAGTGAGGGTATTCTGATCCTACGGGGAAGATGAAGTCTTTTTGTTCCTTGTTTGCCCTTTGTAGATTGTATAACTTTAAGTCGTGGAAGGAATATTTATCCTTACAATCCATGCATTTTATTTTAATTGCTAAAGGACCATTGTATCCTTAAAGACAAATGAAAGTTCAGGCATATACCTACAACATTAATTTTTGAGATGATATTTTGAATTTTTTTTAAGATGCGTGAACAAATTTTTGCTTTATAAAAAATATCTTTTTTACTTCAGTCGGTGATTGGGAGCAAAAGTTATGCCATCTAAAGAAAAAATAGTTGAGATGGGGCAACAAAAAAAATTGCAAAGAACTCAAAATATACATATTTTTATAAATAATTCATTTGAGAATATATTCTTATGTACATACAAAGATCTGATTCATTCTTTTGGAATTATTGACGTGAAAATTCTGAAGCTTTATTTTTCAGACAATTAAAGCAATATCTTGGAAATATAACTTATAGAATTTGCATTTGAAGTCAATTTTCACTTTACTCCCTCTAAAAGTCCACAGCCTTTAAAGTGTTTGCTAGAACAATCTCATTATTAGGATTGACGCATTTCAATTCCATCTTCAAGCTATTAATGATTAGATTTTCTTCCCATCTTGTACCTATTTCTACTTGTAACAACTTATAATTCAAGAATGGGTTTCAAGTTTATTTTTTGAATTTTTTTGCTAGGCTCTCAATTCAATTTTTTACCATAAAGATTTTTTACCTCAAAAATTTGTACTGCAAAAGTTTAGAATTAAGAAGGTTTAAAGTCTTATTATGTAGTATAGATAGAAACAGAAAAAAGTATTTCTTTTTTTACTTTAAATGCTAAAATCTTGCAATCTATGTGGTCAACATTTCTAAAATTTTGTCCACACATTCTCATACTAGTCTAATTCAAGTCCTTCATTATTGGGTATGCAAAAAGAACAAAGTTTTGAAAGTTTTGCACTTTGCAATAGAAATGATAGTTTTGGAGTGTTTATTTGATAAAATATAACTAAGGAACTTCAAAGGTTTAATTCTCACTACCATCATGGAGTAAGAATTTATGCTCCTCTTATCTTCATCCTCAATATGAATGTACTCTTTGGCAAGCCTTTTGGGCTTAAGTATCTAAGGATTTAACCCCTAAATGCCCACGCATCCATTTTATGGTCCTGCTTAACTTCAGGGGCTTTTAGATCCCCTCAAAATAGTATTTTTGAAATTTTATATTTTCTTGTGTAGTTCATCAAGTTATCTTTACATAGCCAAAAAAAATACAATTTTGACAAAAAATCTGATTTGGGTGATTTTTGAAAGTCAAACACTCCAAGAAATGCTCACTACGGTTTGTCTTAAGAGAGATATTTAACCAATAGGAGGTCATCTTAACCCCTAAAGGACCGTTTGTCCCCTCGGGGGACAATTTGGGTCTGGGCAAGTTCCTACCATCTCAATTTTTAGTGATATCTTTTGGGATTTTTTGAGTTTGTGTATTTTTGCAAGAACTTTGTGAATGTATAACTTTTATTTTAATTGATGCCCGCTAGCAAAAGTTATGGAACAATAAACAAAAATGGAGTTCAGCGGGCAGCACAAAAAATCACAAAAAGTCAAAATAATTTTTTTCAATTTTCTTTCTCAAAGATTATATTTTGTCTACATGTGAAGCTTTATTTCATCCAATTTGGACTAATAATGAGAAAGTTATGGACAATCTTAGTTTCTTGGGCAATCTAAGTATCTTCTTGAAACAATAACTTGTAGAATTCATTTTTGAATGCAATTTTTAGAATTTTTCAAAATAAATTGTTAGACAAGGTTATATTTTCTTTCTAGAACAATATTATTGTTGGGATTATTGTGATTCAATTCCATCTAAAGGCTATTAACAATTTAGTTTTTTCTTCAATCTTGAACCCACCTCTATTTAGCAATTTTTTAATGAGTGAAAATTAAGTGCTTTTTTTCCTAATTTATTTTGGTAGATTCTCAACTCAACTGTTTAACATACATAAGTAGAAAGTCAAAATCAATAGTGCAAAAAATTTGAACTAAAAAGATTCAAAGCCAAAAAATCTAGTCAAGCAAGGTGCAAATAAGTTTGTTTTCTTCACTTTAAATGCATATATCTTACAATCTACATGGTCAAAGTTTCTGAAATTTCTTCTATGTACTCATATACAAATCCAGTATAAGATCTTACGGCTGGATATACTAAAAAAAACTATTTTTAAAGTTCATTTCTCTTTGCAATAGAAATGACACTTTTGAATGTTTTTTGGTAGGAAAATCACCTTGGTCCTTTAGGGGTTAAGAAAAAACATTCCATGGGTAGTGCAAGTGTATGGACTAATTGACTGGTATAAATAGTTGATGAGCATGGTTAAGTGGAATTCTTGCTTTCCTAATGTACCTTGATTGATTACAGGGCTTTGAAAGTAATCTTTTATTGCTCCAATTCTTGTGAAAATTGGCATGTATGCTTTCAACTAATCATAGTTTCATTTCATTAAAAACTCACACTTTTTTTTTGTGAGTTTTTTGAAATATGAACCTCAAAGTCATTTAACCCAAGATCAAAAACTGAATTTTTATTGTAAATGTTTCAAAATTTGTATAGTCAAATTCTTTGAAAAGTGAAGAACAAACTAATTTGATAGTAGTGAGCAAGATCCTAGTATAGTTAGATTTTAATTAAAATGATTTTAAAAATACTTACATTGCTTTTGAGAAACAACAGGTGAGAAGTGATTTTGGAAATATATCCCCTTTAGACCTTCAAGGGCTAAGAGCTTGAAAAAAAACTAGAGATTGTTAAAATGTTGGAGTTTTTCAATTGAAGCAAGAACTCTGAATGGTTGCAATGTGAATACAAAAAATCCTTGCATTGGGAGGGTTACATTTGTGTATGTGCACAATTTGTATTAATTGGCCCACAATTCATGGCTAAGATTGCATTCAAGATTTCTATAGTGAAAGAAGCCCTTGATTCATGGAAAGCAAAGTGACCCCTACTTCTAAGTTCAAGAATATTGTGATACAACATTCTGAACTTAGAGGTAGGGGTCGCTTTACTTTTCATGAATCAAAGCTTCTTGATATCTCTTCCTACTAAATTGAATTGAGTTTCTTGAGTATTCATAATAGAAAAATTGAACTTAATAAAACTTGTTAATTTTTTTGGACAAGTATTTGTCTAACCGTTTCATTTCTTGGAAATTTGCTAAAATAACATGATCATTATCTTCCACTTAGACAGAATGTATATGATTTTATATTTTCAATTATATTTAAATAGATGCTAATAGGAATCCTTGGAGGACTCATATCTAACATGCTTACAGTAAGGTAATTACACCTAATGACCTAAATGCTATCAAATAAGCATCTAATCACCATTTCTATTATTAAACTATTTTATATCTTTTGGAATCTTATTAGTAATTGAAAGAGCATTTTAGAATCTCTTAGCATGTATTCTTCAGACAAAGAAAATATGAAATTAAATTTTTTAAATTTAAATGTATGGAAATTTGATCTTTGGTCCTTATATTAAGAAGGTGTACATTTTAAGCAAAAATCTAAAGGATTTGGCTTACAACATAGTTGGATTTGCTTGATCTTACTTTAATGGTATTGTTAAAGAGAGGACAACTCTATCAAGCAGATGCCAAAAAGTTAATCATTTTGAAAGTTTTTGTTGTTATAATGCCATATTTACAAATACTTCCCTAAATTTTTTTCTTACCATTGATAAAAGATATTTAACTTAAAAAGAAATTCAATTATTTTTAGAATGTTATAGGTAACAACCTACCTTCTTCTATCAAATCTCTTACTACTAAATTTTAGACATATTTCATATGAAAAGTATTAGTTTTAATTCTTATATTCAAGAAATAGTTTACGATAAATGAATATCTTATATCAAATGCAAATTGTATCACAATGTCATCTATCACTTTCTCATCCAAACAAACAATCAATTATGTTTTCATCCTTACAAATTTTCATCTAAATTTTGGAATTACAATTTGAGTTTCAAATCTAATTCTAGCAAACTAAAAGAAAATACTGCATTTTCGTATGCAATGGGGGTGTTATTGCAAACTAGTAGTGATTATTCTCAGTTGCTATTACTGACACTCATTACTATAACACCAGTCTTGATACCAAGTGAGAATATTCCTTAATAGTGAGTTTCAACTGCCACCACAAGACTCAGTGGGATGTGCCGCATAAGACCGACGGGAAGTCTTCGCCGGATTCACACGCACATTCTTCCGAAAATAACGGAAGTCTCCTTGTGGCACCAACTTGAAATAACTTAAGGAGAAGAATCATTATGAGTAGCAGGATGCTTGCAAGCCTTGCATGCTTCAATGTTAAATGTGCTCCAGTGACTCTGTTTATTACATAATTTATGACTTGTTTCTGTGATTTTATTATTACTTTTTAGGTCTCCGTGATGAAGCTTAACAACAATGGACTGTTTAAGTTATTGCTTCTTGTATTAGCTTGTGTAGAATTAAACTTACTTCTGACTCGGGGAATTGTAACTCAATTGATGACATTGTCTGTTTGTCATTTTAGGTTGTGGATTTCCCATGAAACCTGACAGCAGGATATCACCGTTTTAGAGGAGGAATATGATTCATTTTACCTTTCCAAAGTACCCAGATTTTCGAATACTGTGGTTTTGGATTTTCTTAGGTATGTGGAGTTATTCCAAAGTCAGTTGTTGATTCGACATGGTAATGAGAAGACTGGGATTACATGGTTTCAATATTTTTAGTGAACGACAATATTTCGTGTACACGGCAACGAGGGGTAATAAAATATGTGTATTGCCCGGAATATGAAGGAAATAAGGGTCGCGTGTTGGTTTTTGACACATTTGAGGGGTTCATATGGGGACTTTGTCCTGTTCAATTTTCAGTAATTTTTGGTCAGCACAATGCAGCAGTGTTCTTCACTGATCCTGGTGAAATGAAACTTGTCGAAATGTGAATTATATTCCCACAATACAATCAATAAATTTGGTCAATCAAAACCATGGAATCTCAGTGCTTTAGGGGTTCATGTCAAAGTTGAAGGTATGTGTGGAAATTGCTAAATTGCTTGGCCCAGTGCTGGATTTCCCACAGAAATCCTCCCTTATACCCTTGTTGCAATCCTTACCGAAGCTGAGCTGCATTTAGAGAAACAGAGAGAATCGTGTCTCTCCAGAATAACTTTTGAAATAAGTGATTGGCCTAATATGGGTGATTTGCCAAATATTGGGGAGACAATAATGATACACGAGGAGAATGTCAAGAAATCTCCTTGGCATCCGAATTGCAAAGAGAATTGGAAGCAGCCCAAGGTTCGGAAACCGGCGAACTCCTCAGCTCTGGAGAAGAAGTTGGAGAAGAAGCTGCTCCACAAGGATGAGAAACTGCACGAACTGAGGAACAGATGTGCCCAGTTGTTGAAGATGGAGAAGCGTTGCAACGACCTGCACCACGAGTTGAGCTTGAAAAACGAGCACGTCCAAGTCTTGACGCAGAGCCAGGCGTGCATGCAGCAGCAAGTGGACGACACGGAGCGGAAGCACACGGAGGATTTGACGTTGCTGGTGAGGGCCTTGGAGAAGTCCAAAGTCGACTTGGGCTCCCAAGCACAGTTGATTGAGATTCTCGCCCGGGACTTGCAGAAGATGAAGTCCACTCTGGAGTTTTGTAAAGACGAATTGCTGCTCAAAGATGAAAGGGTGACTGTTCTGGAAGAAGACCTGAGAAAAGCGAAACATGTGCACGAAAGGACCAAAGTGGGCACAACACCGTCTAAAATACACAGAACTCAAGCTTCAGGCCTGCAGGCATCAAAGAGAAAGTACATGAGACCTTGTTGGCAACCACTTCCCAGTACAGGTAAGCTCCATTCTGGTTCAGGGACCCTCTCCACTTGTCATCACACAGAGCACAACAGGTTACCTAACTGGGATGTTAAGACCCATAATTAGCTTGTTTTAAGTTAACCCTTAAGAGTCCAAGCTAGAAACAGAATGCTCACTTTGGAAGCTAATGTTGGAAAATAGCAATTTTCATGACATTTGTGTAGTGTTCAAAAGTGTAGGGTATGATTTCTTCTTTCTATTGATGCATTTTGTCACCTTGAAGCTTCCAAAATGAAATTTTAACTCCTAAAGATATGAACGCAGCCACTCTTTGACCATTCGTGCACTTGCGGGTTACTAACCTCCAGTGTGCCTTTAGTGCAAAGGAGCTAATGCGGAATTAGGACCAAATTCTGTTTAGCTAAAGCGCTACTTGGTAGGTTGGTGCTAAAACAAATTCATCATGTGCAGTTCTTGATCCTGAGCAGTGTATGGACTCATGGCAGAAAGAGAGGGGTGAGCTGCAGGCAACGGTGGCGAAGCTTACACGAGAAGGAGAGCTCTGGAATTTTGAGAAAGCTATGTTAGTCTCTGCTCTCCATGCAGCCAAAAAGGAGTTCAGTCACCAACAAGAGAAATTGAACCTTCTTCAAGAGAAGCTTCGGAAGTCGAAAGGCTCCTCCAAGTGCACATGTGAAACACCACATTGTCACCGCGTTGATGAGAAGCATCGCCACCACTGCGCAATCTGCAGGAAAAAGGAGGAAAGAAAGGAAGGTAGTGACCAGTCCAGCAACCAGATCATTATATCACTGGGAGAGCAGTTACGGAAGCAGATGCAATTGCACTATGATTTGGAAGAGGAGCTCAGAAGTACCAAAAAGCAACTGAGTCAGAGCAACAAAAAGCTCAAGACTCTGGAGCGAGACCGAGCTGAAATGACTGAAAAACTGGCACAAGCAAGGATGAGCAACTACGACATGGAGTATCAAATGTCGTTGCTGCACGACAGCCTGCTGGAATCCTCCGCCAGGCTGGAGCATGTCACCTCCCAGCTCCGTGAGTCTTGCAACCACAAGGCGACGGTGCAGAAGAGCCTGGAGTGCAGCCTGGTCAGCTTGCAGGAGGCCAGTGTGGACGTGGTGCTGGAGAATTCTGCCAAAGAACTGGAATTCAAGTCTATGAAACTCCTGCAGAGACTGATGGCAACCAGGCTTCGATGGGGGAACACTGTAGCATCGGACTACCAGTTGCTTATTGAAAATTGAACACCAACTCTTTTACTGAAAAATTGTAGCAGAGCTTGTTTGGTAGGTCATCAGCGACAATGAAGAAATGTAACATAAGGAAAAACTTGAGAGAATTTCACGTCATCTGCAGCGAGACTCCTTGATCCCGTTCGTGTAGGGTGAGCCACTCCATTGGGTTGCTTCGCCAATTATAGGCAACAGTACACAATGGTGTAAGCTCAAGACTCAGTTACATTGGTGGGGCACAAGATGGAGAGACGCATCCTCTGTTAAGAACTGAAGAAATTTCACCATTTCACCATTTGGAGCTCAAGGTTGACTTACACCAGTTTCAATTGCACGCGGTGGCTCACGCTCCAACTTCACTCTTCAAGAATGAAATTATTCCTGGTGAACGTCCCTGAAAAAACAGACACAATCTCCAAAGTCTCGAAGTGTTCAAAGATGGATATGTTACGCCGCAAAAATACGCACTTAACTGAAAAAGCAGTAACTGCACGTCAAGACAGGTGATTTTGTTGATGATGAGTTAAGTTACAACGTGAACGCAAGTATCGACTTTAAGAAAGGAGTGGCTTCCAGTTTAAGCTTGAACTTGCGTGTCAAAGAATGGATGAAGTGGTCTATTGAAATGGAAATACTCCTCCACTGCAGAAGAGCTCACTCTTCTCGATCAGCGAACTCTCCATCAAGCCCAACCACGGGAAATGCCTGTAAATGCAATTAAGCCCCGACTCCTTGCCCCTAAATCAACGGATATCCTGGTGAATCACACATTTGGCAGAGTATTCTCATATTGACGGATAAAAAGACGAGGGTATTCACACAAAGAAAAATGATTTGCAATCAACTTTACCCTCGTATTGCTGCTCACCAAGCAAGATACAGAACAGTAAGTCGATCAGGCAAGAGCAAGCTTTCCTGATCTCAGCTGCCAATGCAAAATCATTGATGTTCCCCTATGTCAGAATGGCGGTTTAAAACTTGGAAATTTCGAATCTTGAAGAGGATCCAGTTCAAAATGCGATACTGCTCAAATGCAGCTGATTGCTTTGTGGAATGAAGCCCAAATTCAAGAAACCAAGGGTCCACAGCACCATTAAATAAGAATATAAGGTGAAGATAAAATCAACTTGACAACTTTACACCCGAAAAAAACAGTTGCAAAACTATTTGAAACGCTCAAGAATCCTTACAATATAATGAGCCTGAAAAGCCAGAAATGTTTCCTTGGTTTAAACACCCTACAATCTAATTTCTAACTTACCGCACAGTTTGGCACCCGTCTTGAAAAGAGCTCTCTGCCCCATGCAAGAGTCGGTGCCCTAGTGCACGATGGTTACTAAATGCGGAACGATCTGCTTCCGCATCCCTCTAGCGACGGTACCTATATCGCTTGAAATTGAAATACACATGCAAAATGCCCCGCTCGAACGTGCACTTGAATCCCTTCTTGTGAGAGTACTCCCACTCCTTGTTCACAATCCGAAATGCAATGTCCTCGTACGGCGGACCAGCATGGAAGCGAATCAGACATGTTTCCCCAGTGCCACCATCCCTCTCAATGAAATACGTCGGCGCCTTAATCTTATCCACAAGATCAGGATAGAAAATGTTGAACTTGTACCCTTGCACGATCTTTGGGGGAGGATTATCGTGATCATAGTGAGTCTGATTATACTTGTTCCATTCGTAACCCGTGTGCACCCTGTTGAAATACTTCGGTTTCCGAGGCCTATACTTGTCATGCCACCAATACACCTGCGACTCGAGGTTTACCTCCGATCCGGGACCAAGCATGGTGTCGCCGTCCTCCATTCCGCCCATGGATTTCATCACTGAGGCACGCTCAAGAGGTGTCAGCTCAAGAGGGTCTTCTTCTGCTGTCGCAGCAGCCTCCTGTAACCGCCGCTGCTGTTCGTTCAAAACCTCGGCTCTTTTCCTCTCCAAATCTGCTTTATCTGCTTCAGGGTCCAAGACCTCAAAGCCATCCACCTCTTGCGTCGGCTCGGGAGAGTAGTTGCCTTCGTCTTCTTCGTCTTCTTCAAGCACGGGCTCTGGTGAGACTGCAACCTCTTCTTCCTCCTCCTCCTTCTCCTTCTCCTCCTCCTCCTCCTCCTTCTCCCAGTCACTTCCAAGCTTCTCAATTTCTTGACTTTCAGGCTTCTCAATATCTCGATTTCCAAGCTTCTCAATATCTCGGGCTTCTCTAGGAACCCAGTCATCTCCGATATATTCGATTCGCTTCAAATGCTTGCGAAGAAGCTCACTATGGATTTGTCTCAACCGAGCCTTAGCTTTGTAGATGTGGAGACGCGTCAGAACGGCCTCCCAGTACTCCACCACATGCGCCTCACCAGTGCGCATCTTGGCCTCTGTCTGATCCTGCAAATCATCCAGCTCCGCCACGCTGAGCCCCTGCAGCATGTGATCTACTTCATCATCCACTCCATGCAAGCCTAGCTCTTGAAGCTCCTGAGGCGGATCCTCCCCACGTAGCCTTGCCTTGTCAAGTGCGTCCCTCTTCTGCGTTTGAGAAATTTCCCAATCACAAACAATCATCATGGATTCCCAAAACTTGACATGCGTATTCGTAGCACGGTCCAACTCGAGGTGCATTTTGATATCTTGACGAAGCTCCTCCATCTCCTTCACTGTCAAGCCCTTGTAAATCTTGTACGGCTCACTCATATCCGGATCGAAATCCTCGGACAAATTCAAATTCTTGGAGAGGACGTCAATAGGCTTAGCTCGACCTTCTCGCAACCGAATCTCAGAGCGCACTTTGCTCTGTTCAAAATGAAACTCTTCTTCCTTCTTCTGCCAGTCTTGGTATTCAGCTCTGGCCCTCTCCCGTGCAAGTAAGGCCATTTCCTCCTCATGCTGCGCTTGGTTGATTGCGCGCTCTTCTCGCCGCTTCTTTACCTTCTCAATCTCGGCCATTCGCTCCCGCTGCCTCTTCTTCTCCGACTTCAAACTCATCTCCGACGGGGTTAGACCATGGTTGACGTCCCGCTCGATCTTCTTCCTCCATACGAAGCCCTCCGTGAGGTTCGAGTCGCCGAATGGATTGCTGTCGTTGGAGTATCCTGAGACGCTCGAGGTCTTCAACCTCTTGGCCACTTTCACCGCCTTTTTGTGCGCTTTCCTGGCTTCGTACTCCCGAAGCTCCTCTTCCGTAAATTTTGGTGAATCACTCCTTTCACTATCCTCTGAATCCGTTTCTTTTCGTTTCCGTCTCTCCTTCCTCTTCTTCTCTTTTCGATGCCCCATACCTTCGAGAAAATCAAAATTATAAAATCAAAACTACGGACTCACGAACGTGCTCTGAACCCTAAACCCTAATTGGCGAAACGCAGCGCTTTCGATGCCTTGTAGCTCCTAATAGAGGAACCTTTAAAATAAAACTACGTGCTTATGGGCGTGCTCCCAACTCTCAACCCTAATCCACGATTGGCAGCGTTTTCGATGCCCCCTGCCTTCCGAAAATGTTTTTCTTTAAAATGCAACTACGTGCTCATCACCATGCTGTCAAACCTAAGCCCTAATTCACGCAACGCAGCGTTTTCAATACCTCGAACCTCCGAGAAAGTGCAAACGAAAATGATTTTCTTTAAAATGCAACTACGTGCTCATCACCATGCTGTCAAACCTAAACCCTAATTCACGCAACGCAGCGTTTTCAATATCTCGAACCTCCGAAAAGTGGAAATTTGCAAATAAAAACTACACAGTCATAACTTAATTGTACTCTCAACCCTAAACCCTAATCAACAAAACCGAGCGTACCTCTTCGTGAACGCTCGCCAACCAGTGTCGATACTTTAGAAGCGCATGAAGAAGCGTACGATGCAAACCTGGCAGAAGAGAATGGAGATTCAATCCGTGCGCTACGTTCGATCAAGTAGGTATCCTGGAAAGAGAAAGAGGAAGGGATTGAAAGCCTAAAACTCCATAGAATGAAATGAAAGCGGCCAAGGCCATAACAGAGGTAAGGTAGCTCTGCGAAAACTGGCAATTCGGAAAGAAGGAGATGAACTCCCAAAACAAAACAAGTGAGGCCCGGTTCAGACCGGGACATCCAGTGGTAAGTAGTGGACAAAACCCTTTTTCCATTGGATTGGATTGTTGTCTTGGTTGCTTTTTTCTGGAACGTCCGGTGAAATTATATTTTACCATGGTCATGTCATTATTTTATAACTACCACATATCAAGTGAAAAGGAATTGTGGCAACGAACTACTTTCTTAGATCAATACCTTAAATGAGGCTGTTTGTTTTGTTTTGTTTTGTTTGTAGCATGGACAACTTCCTGACCGTGCGTCCCCCGGCCGCGTGCTTGGTACTGTCGGAAAGCTCTCGCCGAAGAGGGGTGCACCGGCTTGGTTTCGTGGCGTTTGGAGCGGTGGTGCAAAAGTTATTGAACTTCAAAGTATTTATTGATTAAAAAATTAGAAAATTACTTTTACTTTGATTTTGGTGGCGTTCTTGGTACTGGGAGTGGAACCGGGAGTAGAATTGGGAGTAGAATCGGAAGTAGAACCAAGGAATGGAACCGGGAGTAGATGAAAATTGGGCCAACGGCACAGGGTCACACTAGTATACATTAATTTAGATTTTATACATATTACTTTTAATTTTTTCTTACATATACATTAATTTAGATTATATACATATCCATATCTTTTGTTTGTTTGTTTGTTTGTTTGTTACGTTGAGATCTTCGGACCATGCGTCCCCCGGGGGCGTGCTTGGTATTGTTGGAAAGCTCTCGGTGAGGAGGGATGCACGGGCTTGGTTTCGTGGCGTTTGGAGCTATAGTATGGAAGTTATTGAATTTCAAAGTATTTATGGGTCAAAAGATCAAAAAATTACTTTTACTTTGATTGTGGTGGCTTTTGTGATACTGTTGGAAAGCTCTTGGTGAGGAGGGATGGATGGGCTTTGTTTCGTGGTGTTTGGAGCAACAATGTGAAAGATATCAAAAAATCATAATTCCACTTGGATTTGAGTCATGAAACAAGCGCACACCTCTAAAACAATATATGCCCCTCTTGGAATTGGCCCCAAGATACTTAGATTCCAAATTAGGGTAGTAATAAGCTTATCTGCCTTGGGCCAAATCCATACCTTAAGTTTGGATGTTTGTTTGTTTGTTTGTTTGTTTTATTACGTTGAGATCTCCCGGACTGTACGTCCCCCGGTGGTGTGCTTGATATCATCGGAAAGTTCTCAGCGAGGAGGGGTGCACGGGCTTGGTTTCATGGTGTTTGGACCTACGGTGCGGAAGCTATTGAATTTCAAAGTATTTATGGATCAAAAAATTAGAAAATTACTTTTACTTTGATTTTGGTCGCGTGCTTGGTACCGTTGGAAAGCTCTTGGCAAGGAGGGGTGAACGGGCTTTGTTTCGTGACGTTTGTAATGACTGAGTGAAAGATATTAAATTTCAAATTTTTTATTATCAATCATAAAATTTAGAAAATTATTTTCACTATGATTTTGACTATGGCAACGGCACAGGTCACACTAGTATATATGGAATTGCCTTCCTAGGTACCATCACGGGCACCGAATTCCGAGGCCGCGCTTTGGTTCACTCTTCTCGTCGACTGTCTGTCTGGGTGCGCATCTCGGCTCGTCCCTTTCGCTTTCCCATTTTGCCACCATTTCCTTCGCGGGAGTCTCTAGCTGAACTTCCTTTCATTTCTTGCCATCACACCATTCGTAGCAACCAATTTTATTTTTTTTCCTGCTGTTTCTGGCTTCTTCCATCAATGGAGGCCACTCCCTCGGCCGCGGCGTCCTTGAAGGACCAAGGAAACGTGCAATTCAAGGCCGCCAATTACCTCAAGGCCGCGGCTCTCTACACTCAAGCCATCAAATTGGACCCCGACAATGCGGCCCTCTACAGGTAACAAGGACGTGCCCTAATTTTTGTTTGAATTCCTTTCGTGGATTGGCTCAGTGGTTAATCCATCGTTTGTGTGCAGTAACCGATCAGCAGCTTTTTTGAACTTGGTGAAGTTGACGAAAGCACTCGCGGATGCAGAGATGACGATCAAGTTGAAACCTACTTGGGAGAAGGTCTCGCTCCTTTTCTTTTGTCCGTCTCTTCTGCTAGTAATTTCTTTTTTCGGATGCTTTCGGGACTGTGCATTGTTGTTGAACTGGTTTTTGCTTTGACGGATTCTCATCAATTTAGGGTTTAGGCCTAGTGTTTGTACCTCTATAGCCGAGCACCTGGTTTCAATTTCTGGCATGCTTGGAGTGGTCGACCTAAACCCTAAAACCATGAATGGCTACTTTCCACTGATGCATTGTGCGTTCTAAAGTGGTTTTCTGGTTACTAGAGGAGCCTGGGTTTAACAAGAACAGGGGTGGTTGTGTGGACGGGATAGGGCTTCTTCAGGAAAGGATGTGCCTTGGAGGCTATGCAACGCTATGAAGAGGTGATTGTTGTGGCCTGTATGGGTTAGATCTACTCCCTTGCAAACTTCATTCCAATGACCTAATTCTTGTATGCATAGACGTTGCTGTTAAGAATCGGCAAATTCAATTTCATTCGTGTGATTTTGATTGTAGGCCTTGACCACATACCGAGAAGCTTTGGTTCAAAATCCTCAGAGTTCGGAAGTTACTACTAAGGTGAAAAGGCTGACACAACTGGTGCGAGAGAAGAAGCGGAACCAGCAGGACAAGCCAGCTTCCAAAGCCAACGGATCTTCAGCTGTTTCTGGATCGGAGCCAGTACGATTAGATGCGGTACGTGCTCTATTCCCGGCATAGAGATATGAATTTTTATCCGGCATTGCTCGTTTCCTGGTGACTAATTGATGTGTTGGGGATGTTAGGTCTTGGAGAAGGCCCTTCCTGCAGCAACCTCTGACGAAACAAGAAGGTTTACCAAAGAAACAATCGAGACAGCATTGACAGAGTGGAGCGATAATGGAAACGTAGCTGCTAATGTGCGTTTCTGCTTGGGTAAAGATGTATCCAAGGAGATTCTTCCTAATGTTGCTGTGGAAAAGGTATGGGCTTTAACTCTCTTAGGAACACTCTTGTTTATTTTTTCTTTCATTCCTCGGGTGAGAAAACGTTTGTTCTACAAGTTAGGGGCGATTCTAGGATCAATTTTTTGTAGCAGTAACATCAATGCTATAAGTTTGCACTGGGATGCGCTCTTGTTTTCCGAATCCTGTAGGTATATGATGTTTCGATTCTCTTGTAATGCTGTGGAGGTCCCTCTTTGAAAGTGTTCACTTGTAGTTTCAGCTAATTAATGACCGGGTGTTTCAGGCATTTGAATCTCCGGACACCTTAAACAGCTGTGCGGCATTCTTGCGGCAGTATGTTGTTGATTCATCATCCAGTGCTGCTTGCCTTATTGTGTCAAAGAAAATTATTGCGTTTCCTCAGGTGACCTCACGATCATTTTCGTAGATCTTCTTGGTGCTGTCCTTGACTTTTTTTGCAAATTAGAGTGCGTTTGTAACCCCGCTTCTCTCACTGCAGACGCATAGTTTCTAGAATCAAGAGTCCTTCAGTTCATGGTGGATATACCTGGGTTTGTTTTCATAAAATTACCTCCACAATCAAATGCTGTGACAGGTGTGGAAAGGATCTGGGTCAAGGAAATGGAAACATGGGGACACCGATGGCTTCTTTATACAACTAGAGACATCAACTATCCGGCGTTTATGGTTTGTGCCTTGTATAGTTGAGCGCGGCCGTAATGTCTCCAGGTGCGCTTTCCAATATCTCGTGTTTTCTGTAGGCATGTGAGGCATCTGATTCATGACCAATATTCAGTATTGAACATCAGGTTCACATTTCAGCGAACATGTAGTGCTTTACATCTCATTAAATAAACCTCTTGACCTTGCACGATGATCTTTCATTTTTTTAGTACTTACAATAGGTATTCGAGTTGCCCAGTCACACAAAGATATAAACTATGCGTTGTCTTGATTGGGTCTAACCTCATGACATAAGGACAATATCTGCTGATTGTAGGAACCTGGAGCCGCTGGACATTGATTTACATGCAGTGCTACCACCGTTGTTCAGATAGCAAGCTGATGTATGACCTTCATAACATTAGTCATTTTTGATAGACACGGCCCAGCCTTAAAGTGATCACACTAGGCTCATCCTGGGAAATAGACTTTTATTACGTAGTTAGTGATCGGTTGGCATAGGTTTACTTCAGATTACATGTGCGAACTATGTTTGGAAAGAGGAAAAAAGTGTAGCAGTGTTTCGTCGAATTTTTATGACGTAGAGTGTGACTGTCAAATTATTGATTTTGCTGAAGTGGCTTAGGCAACGAGATGGCACAAGATGTTGTAACAGTATAATCTAGATTGAAGTGTTTCCAAGTTTCGACAATTCGACCGACGGTGGATATTTTACGCTTGAGCAACACCAAGCAATTGGTTACTGACATGGGCTATAATCACCGTTTATTGTAATTCAGCAAAATCTGACTGGAATTTGGATGAAGAAATAGTGTTTTGACATGTAAGTAAAGAGATTTGAACCAAAAATGGAGATATATTCACTTTTGATGTTCATTTCAATAGAGCACCTTCAATTGATAGTGGGATCACCTATAAATCAAGCACATCCACATGTTGAAGAGTACACAATGAGAATCCACAATGGTAGATTCACATATAGGTACTTGTTGAATGACTTCTCTTAATGCTTTCTTCAATATGGAATTGGTTTATCATAGTTTGCTTCTTGATTTGTGCTCATCTTTTAGATGTTGATATTTAGTTAAAGTTTAAAGCGGGTATTCATTCTTTGGATTCACAATGTGTGAGTTCTTTCTATGCATTCTTTCAATGGGTCTTCACATGCCTTGTAGGCTTGTTACTCTATTTTCTATATAAAAGAAATTGATACAACTTATCAAAATGTTGGCATTTTGTTCAATTTAGAGCAAATTCCAGGAAGTCCAAAACAAACCTTGGACATTTAGGGGTTAACCATTTGGAAAGATTTGTATTACTTCCTTTTGAAATTCAAGCATCATGACCTTGCAATTGATAAAGTTTTTCACTCTTAAATTTAGGAGGGAGTACTCCAATAAGTTGGTTGGACTTGTTCTAAATGAATAAATAAAGATGAAGATTTTAGGCTTACTTTGGACACAAGTATTTTGCAATATTTTTGGGCCTAAAAATATTGCAGTCCTTTATGAATTAAAATAGTGTACCAAAATTTGACCCTACACTCTCATGAATTGACATTGTACATTTTAGGCAAGAATATCTATGGGTGAGTTTTAGAATGTACTATTCAGGCATAAATTACTACTGTATGTATTATTGATATAATGCAGGTGTAATGAAGACGTAATTCAGGCACTGTGATGAGAAAGGTAGTTGGTGGGAGGTATTACAACATCTAATCTAAGGAAGCAATTGAGGAATGCTACATCATTCATACTTGATTACTAAAGTAACTACACCTATAATTGCATAGTTAAGCAAATCACACATTTTTAGCATGGTTCTCATTGAATTGTTATATTGAAAAAGTTTTTGTGGGGTCTTGTTGGTAGTCAAATGGAGATTCTAGATTCTCTTAGAATGCATTATTTGGATATTGTGTGAATAAACTACAAATTTTCAAAGTGCTAAAAATAGGTACACCTAAAATTGACCATAGACTTTCATGAATAGTGGAAGTACATTCTAGGCAAGAATCTAGATTGTGCGGTTTTAAAAAGCAATCGATTTTAGGCATAGTTACCTTAAACTCACAATGCTTGAGACACTCAAAGAAAGCTGTTATACAATTTGATACCATGATTGGTAGGATGTATAAAAAAATTCATTATAAGAATTCATTATAAAAATGTATTTTAGTATGCTTGCAGGCTCTAGAGCGTCCTCATTTGATTTTAAACATGCATTCTCATTTGTTTTTCAAACTCTATTTCCGTATACGGGAAAAATTCTGCACTCAACCTATGCTGCAAATATGCGTAATTGCTTAAGTGGTTGGAAATGGATCGGTTACTTTCTTGTCATAAGTTAGTACAGCTCACTACATACAACTGCAAGATGGGAGCTTGCTTATTGTTTTTGACAGTCACTGTCAAACAATGAAGTGTCTGTAATTTAGCTGTAATTTAGGCACAAAACTGGAAGTTATGTACTCTTCCTTTGGGGTACTGTACATGTAAAAGGATGGTTTGGATGGCACCCAAGCTTATGAAAACTTCATATAATCAGCAAATGCATCGTATTTGCAAGAGCCTGGGCACCACCCCTACAAATTCTCAAATATAAAGACAACAAACCTTGTCATCACAAGTAGTAGAAATTGAAAAGGATCAGTACGATGGTTGCAATTGCAACAGAAAGGAATGACATGAGAAATGAAAAATGCAGTCGGCTCCATTCATGTGATATTTAGAAAGATTGCAGAAGAAACATTCGAGTTTGGCTCTTGTAGTGAGCACAGTGATCTCTCTAGGCCTGCTAAACTGATCTCCCAACGAAAGCACACTCCTGCACATTGGTTCAAATGCCTAGTAAACTAATGCAAAGAGTACCCTTTGCGTAGCCTTATATCATTCCCTAATGAACAACATTCCAAAATACTCGACACATCAGACAAATATATATCTGTGACTTTTTTGGGAGGTTGTGCCACTCACTAGTCAAAAAGTTAAAAAGGGAGCAAACTTGGTGTTTTTCCCAAAAACCTCTACGTAACATCAAAACACCTTCACATGCCTTCAAATCGATTGGCCATTCCACCTCTTCAGGAAAGCATTGTTGTGTCTTCACTAGCAACCACACCCCTACACTGTTTTGAAACTGAAATTCTGTGATGAAAGGCACCCACATCCCAACATTCTTTTGAAATTGAAACTCTGTAATGTCGTGTTGATTCCGCTTTTTTTGCAACACAAACACACGGTCACCCACAAGCGCATGGTCCATATAGAATGCTCCTTCAAATGGAAAGAGTGAACGACAATGCAAAAGCTCCAGTTGCCCTTTTTCAAAATCAAATGCACATGAACATGAATTTTTCAAGCCGAAACAATTGCCGTTATCAATCTTCCAGTCACGTGCGCAACCCAAAATGCGACCCCAAGATGGCGCTGCTCTTCTCCATTCCCTCAAAATAGAATCATACGTTTCTACTGTGTGATGCCCTTCATCAGTGAATATGGTAACCACCTTGTACCCTTTGGTCTCGGAGTCCATTTTCATGTGCACCACTGTGGGCGGGACGGTGTAAACATGTTGCAGAGGAGGGAGCTCATGTTGAACTCGTGTCAACAGATTGATCACCACAATGCACAAGGGATTCGCCTCTGTGTATTTCCAAGTGGACACGAAGCAGACCAACCCACCATCACTAGCCATCGGCATCCGAACATTAAAGTTTGCACTAGTTGCACTCCCACGATTTGCCAAGCGGAAGCGATACGCATAAAGCCATACGTATTTGCTGATATCAAAGATTCTTACCAAGAACTCATTGAGTTTCCCATATAAAACAAGTGCCGCCATATTGGGGTTTGCTTCGTCACATGCTCGGTTGAACTGCAAGTTCATAATCCATTCCTTGGAGAGGTGGCAACGCAAACGAGTGGCAACGCAAACGAGTGATTTCAGGCACTGGCAGACGTGCCAGGACAAGCAACAGCAACTCCCTTGGAAGATTTTCCCAAAGAATAGGATTCATGACGGCGTATGAAACAACCTTGTGCGCAGCATCCATATAGGGTAAGCGTTTGTAACTTCTCTCCAGGAAGTTCTCCACTGACACTTTTTAGAAAGACGCTCAGCTATTCTTGCAAGAGCTTTATTACTTGAAGGTAATCAGGGTGTGCACCATGAGTTTCGTTTTCCTTTTCATCTCTAGACTCCTCCATGCTCGTTCAAAACTGTCAGTCACACAACCAAAACTGTCAGTCACACAACAAATTCGAAACCAGAGAAGAGAAGGCTTCTGCATGGACTGAGGCAGCACTGGTGAAAGTAGCGCCATGTACAAAGACGGCGTGCTGATGTACAGCGTTTTTGACGACCCTCGCCTGGCGATAGCATCGTTGGTAGATGGAAAGGAGGCTTTGGCAGCTATGGCTTTGGAGCGTGTACTCGATGGCAATTTGGGACTTTCTTTTTGTCCAGGTTCACGCAGGGTCACTTTGAGGTGGTGTATTTCGATGCCATAGAGAAGTGGCTTCCATTGTGGCAGAATTTTGCTCCGATGCAATGAATCAATGGATTCAGGTGTCTAGTCGCGCTCACCAAATTTAAACTATCCCAGAGGTTCTTAATGATCCCTCTCTAGGTTGGCATTCAAGTATGAAAAGTGTGGAAAGTTAGCAAACCTCCACCCATTCCGGTGTGTAGTCGCAAAATGGTGCACGATAAAGCTTCACTCTTGAATCCGTCGTGCAGACAGCTAATAAGCACCTGCAAAGAGGCATTATCAGCTTTGATACGATTCCAAATGGGAACAGTCACGAAGAACTAAAAACAAAACAAGTGGATATAACATGACAGCAAACTATCGGATTCTTGGACCTACAGAAATATTGGAAAGAGAATGACACAATCTGGGTCGATAGAAGGTTCAACTTACCCTCCATGAGAAGCTACGCCCTGAGGAGATCAATCAATTGATCGTACCGCTGTTCGCCTCTCTCTACCAAGCCGAAATTTAAAGAACTCAGAATCATGGAAAGCTGCATTGACAGTCAATTTGACAGAACGCATTAAAAACTTTCCTTCCTTCCTGCTATTACAACAATCAAAATTACAATCCTTGATTCCAACAGAAGCTACAAACTTGCAGGCTGCACAATAACGAGAACAAAAGTCGCTGACACAATAACGAGAACGAGACGAATGCTCATGGAGGAACAGCGCACTGAAGGATAAGGTAATGCCGCAGATGCGCAACAGAATTATGCCCCAATTGCCAATTGAATCGAAGAAAGTTTGAATCATATCAGTAACAGAATACAACAGAGTTTCCCATCTAGTATTCAACGAACGAACCCTTCAAGAGACTGCGTGACATGGCTTGACGGGATCCCTTCACAGGATTTGTTCTTAAACTCGTAGTTTGGCCAATTGATGATGTTGAGAAATTGAGACAACGCTCAAAAAAACCCTTCAAGATTCTTCAGAAGTTAGAATTCTTCCAAGTGCGAGATTCTCTCGACACGGTAGACAAATTTTGGAAACAAGTGGGCGAAAACGAATCTCCAATCGAACCAAGTACCCTAAAACCCTAGAGATAAACTACCCTGACTCAGCTCTTCAATGCCACACCCCTGTAAACCACATAAACGACAAAAAAAAAGACTCCTCAGACTTTCTAACAACAAAAATGCACGAATTTACAAAATCCAAAAAAACAAATCGAAGAGTAAATTTCCAGAGCCAAATCTTCTACAAATGTTATCAGCAATACAAATGTGCATAAAAAAACACGCAATCCAAAGACAAGCAATCAAATAACATTCAAAAACGCAATTTTAAATGGACCATTTTCTCCTAAAACCGTTTTCTCGTAGCCTGCTACAAATACGAATCTTCATAAAATCATCAGAGAGAATTTATGTCTTGCGAGCTTTACATCGTAGCTTCCAGTCTTCTAATCCTAAACTCTAAAACTCTCTAAACCCTAAACCCTAAAACATAGAGTTTTCGAATCTACGAGACACTGAAGCAACTTTCGAGAAGCAAGCAAGGTTCGAAAGGAATGCAATTGTTCACTTACGCCGTTAGCGAAAGCATCGGCTGTCACGAGTTTCGTCCATTCCTGCAAGGGCTCTTGTACTTTGAGGAAGATTATGGGACTCATATAATCGCGCAAAGCTGAATTTCGGGGGTGCACTGGCTTGCTTATTAAGACGTGTGCCCCCCCGGGAATCACCCTCAAAAACACATATTGAAAAAAGTTGGATCTATTATAAATATTTTTATTTTTATGCATAGTCTTTATCCTTAAAACTAACATTGAAAATAACTACATAGGTGCGTGTGCAGTACTAGTGCATTGTCCATTACTAGTGCAGCTATAGTGTGGGAGTGAATTGGAGAGAATTGGAGAGAATTGGAGAATAATGTGGGGATGAATTGGAATTATACATTCAAGATGGAAAATAAATGCTATGCTTGTATTCCTAGTGTTTGTGTTTGTGTTCATGTACATGCGTTCTTGTTATAATTGATGCACTTTGTGATATGGATTGCAATGCTTCTTATGTCAATATTAACCTATACATTAACCTATACCTTGACAACATCATCATTGGGGATTAATTCTCCTTGTGGGTGTTTAAAGAGTGACGAGCTCTTCAGCTGTTGTTGGATGAATTCCCACCTAAAAGCAACAACATCCAAGAATCAACAGCATCCAAGAATCAATTTTAGATTGAATTCAAATTTCGGGAAAGATAACAACCACTTTCACCCCTACATTTGAAGCCCCTCTAAACAAACATAATAGATTGAGTGAAGATACTTCATTTGGCTAAACCTCATTAAAAAAACTCAATTTGTTGAATCCTCCTAAACATTAAACTACTGGTAAAAAATGTTTAGTATATTGTACCGATTGGATTCACAATATGCTTGTAAATCTGTGAATCATGGACTTGGAGCTCCCTTTTCCATCATTCTTCAGGGTGGAATATTGAGAGTTCTCTCTCTCGATTTATGCTTTTGCATAATCGCCACCCTTCCTCCATTCCTCTCAGCTCCGCCACTTTGCATTTTCTCACTGCCCCTGCCTCATTACAAGGTACCCACCCTTCACCACCCATGCTCAGTCGCGCTTCCATCACCTGCCCATCTTCAATCTTTCCTACGCAATTCGGAGGTGGGGTTTTAATTTCCTGGGTTCTGCCAATTGGCTCCATCGGAGGTGGGCATTTAGATTAGGGCAGACCTTGGGATTCACGCGTTTGTGACATTCTCTGTGTGATTGATATATACTGATATTCAAATAATATGAGGAGGAATGAATGGAGGAGATGCATGCATGCATCGAATCTTTAATTTGGACTGGGGGAATTGTCTTGGATTTGTAATTGGAATTGATTCAGTGTAGTGATGTTCTCCCGTGCAAAGTTGGAACGATGGTGGGGTTTAAGGTTGTGAAGCAGGCCACTTAGCCTTTCGATGGACAAAAGCCGGGACCTCTGGGTTGTAGAAGAAGGTACAAACGTAACTTTGTTGGAATGGATGAAACATGACATCGCCTCGATCTTGTAGTCTCTTGATTTCAACAGTTACGAAGTACGTAGTGGTTGTGAATTTTTAAGCAAGAATTGGATTAGCAATCGTTCCATTTTGTTGTGAATTCGATTTTCCATTTCATTTGAGATTTGGATATTTTAATTTTGAGTACATTGCATTTTGATCTTGTTAGTAATTGAGCTCAATTGATGGCGCTTGAATTGGCGTGTGCAAGTGAAAGTGTTCAAGCAAGAGAATCACCTTGCCAATTTTGTGCAATTTATCCACCTTTGCTGCTCTTCCTTCTGAGAAAGTGAAAGGTGTTGTTGCATTTTTAGTACCCGACCTGACAAATGTTGTCCTCGGAGCTATAACTGTCTAAATTAATGCCACCAGTAAAATTTGTACTATTAAGATGCAACTTCATATTCTCGGAGCAGTGTTGCGAGTTTTCTATAATGTGAAAACCCTGTATTCACAGACCCTGTCACCATGAGCAAGAAGGTTATCGAAAAGTCAAATATTAACGTAAATAAAGGAACTACACAAAATCAAACTAGACAAAATAAGGTATGCTATTCCCGTAGTTTTCAGTCTCTGAAGACAAGCATTACCTTGTACATGTTAAAGTATCAATTGAATGCACATATAAGAAAATACTACAGCTGCCATTAGCACACTGAACTGAGACTAGTTGACAAAAAAGATAAGAAAGATTGACGGAAACGGAGAATACTGTCCAGTACCTCCTCTTCATACTCTCAAACAAAGGAAGCACAAATTTAATAAACCATTTTGTCTACCATTTCCTTGACGATTCCACATAATTTCAAAATTCCACGTATTGACTACGTATTTACATAGTGACACAAGGCTGAACTGAATTAGAGGCACAAATGTGATAGCTCACCATATTTGAGATATATATCTATGATACAAATGATATAGAGAAATTGACAACATCAATGTTCAAAGAATTCTATCAAACTGCCAAGTGACTTGTCCAAAGACCCCTAATTGAAAGTGCAAAGTTGCTAAGTTATTGGCTTTTGCATGTATGCAATTGTTCAAATCGACTTTGACACAACAAAATCCTAAATGTTAAAACAAATTCAGTGAATTGAAGGGTTGGGGTTTACTCTCTGGAATGTGGGTGCACTTGAAAATTTCAAGGTGAATTTCTTGAGGACTAGAAAAATTAACCGATTTGACTCTAACGAGCTTGTAAGTCATATCGAAGCAAAAATCAGACATTAGGGTTACAGACAGCTGAAATGGTTTGCAAAACAAGTATCAATCCTTCTTTGCATTCCTAGCTTGGGAATCCAAAATTGAATTGCTCATTGCTTGAAGAGTAAATCCATCATCTTCATTATTAGTACAACTAACTTATTGGCAATTGAAAGTGAAGGTGATCACAAATATAGACACTCCATTCTTTCTAATGTGTATTAGTCTTGGCGTTGGCAGACTAAAAAACATTGATACCAATCCTCAACTTTGATCCTCAAAACAGTCAGGCTTACATATGATCCGCTCTGCCACTTCAGGAAAAACAATTTGAGGTCAAGCACCCCTTCATATGGCTCTCAACCCCAGTTCAGAGAAGAAAATACATTGGGTTTAATTAAATGCAATTTCAAATCTTAGGACACCCAAACATCGAATGCTTGTTGCGTAACAAAATCGTGAATCAATAGCGACTTCCTGCATTGTGTTTTTGAATGAACTCACCGCACAAATCCAGCTGCGTACATTGCCAATCTCCGCGCTGCATCCGGGGTTGTGCTGCAACTCATGGACTCATGCACAATTTCTTGCATCGTGTTCTGAATGAATACACCAATCAAATCCAACTGCTGCCGCACCAAACCCTAAATCTGCGCGTTCCTAAATGTGCGTACATTGTCAATTTCTGGGTTGCGTCCAAAGTTCCCGCCATTCCCGCAGTCGGCGCTCCCCCGTTGTACAGGGTGGCGTTCCCGACTTGGGAGCGTCACCCTTTACAACAGGGGCATTAAAAATATACTCAAAAAAATTCATGCTACAAATATTGTAATTTTAGAGAGTTGTTTACAAAGTATATAACAATTATAAAAAAGTAACCATAAGTAAACCATTTTCTATTTACAAACAACTAACTTTAATGAGCTCTAAGAGCTTTTGTTGACATAGCCATCAAACTATGGTTCATGGCAAGAGAGCCATGCCTCCTCCTACGAAGTCTTTCTTTACAAGATATTATATTTCTTTCATTGAAGTGAACCTGTCATGTTTATTTTTTTATGAATATGCAGGGATTTTATTGATTCTATACCAAATCCAATCAACAATGCAAAAGCTTTATATATAAAATGAAGCCTTTACAAATGAGAAAAACATGTGTTCTTATTTTACAACAATAAGGACAATTGAACATACCAAACAACCTTTTCCACACTTTTCCAAAATGTTTATTGTCACATTTATTTGCAACTTCTTCTATTATAACAAGGCAATACCCAAAGATTGGGTGAAAGATTAAGAATGTAATACAACGGAATCTCTCTTTGTGCATCTTCTCTTATAACATAACTGTCAATTATGTAGTTTGTTAGTGGGCCTAATTTGAAGCATTTTTTCTGAAAAGTAGTGTATTTAAAGGGGACATTAGTCAAGTGACTATTATTACGCTTCTCTAAATGTATAAACCTCTCTTAGTATATAGTTCTAGCATCATGCACTAAGAGAGGTTCTACTATATTTGAGAAGGCAAAATCAAAGAAATCTCATCCGTTACAGTATGAGGTAGAAGCATTAGTAGTCAAGCGTGCCTAGTACCCCACATGTAGGGGTGGAGTATTTCCAACCAAGGTTGGAATAAATTTTTAATGGGAGCTCAAAATGTATTTTTTTGGTCCTTTTTAAGGTTGGGACTAGTAAGGTTATGACACATTTTCCCAACAGTGAGTGCAAAAGTATTCCTTGAATGATTGGAATCGCAAGAGTCTAGACATGGGCTGTTGATGAAGAATACTTATTGGCTCCCAAAATTCACAGTAATTTCAATTTAGGGAATATAATTTTGAAAATTTTGTAATCCCTATATTTCCTATCTTTCGACATGGAAAAAATATCCACCACCTGATATTGCACACGATTGCTTAACCCTAGAACGCCGCTTACGCCATTCCGTGGCGTTCTGATGACAATACTGTTGAGCCAAGAGAGTTCAAAAGCATTTTTTCATCCTCCTTTTCCTTGTTGACCTTTCACATTGTGTTATGATGAGCATCCAATTGAGTTTGTACTCTTTCCAATTTTTGTCTTCACAGAAATGAGAAGCTATTAAAAAAAACGGATCACAAAATATGCTATTTTAGAGTATTTTGGGAAGTTGTTGTTCCGTGCTTTACATCTGAAATTTCTCCACAAAAATGATATTTCTTGAATTTGAGTCAAACTAACAAAATGAAGGTCATCTACTCTAGTTTCACCTCCAATTTGAATTTTGGAAAAATTCCTAATATGACATATTTTATTGCAATTTGAACATTGGGTGTATTTTCAATGTCTATTATTTTCTATTTATAGAATGACACAGAAATTGAGTTTACACCATGATGTTTGTCATTGTGATATACACTTACGGTGAAATTTTCAGATTTTTTGAAATATTTTTCTATTTAATATAATTTTTCTTCACTTTTTCTTCAAAAATTCTTAAAAAAATCAGTTTTCCACAAAAAAATATAGATTTTTTCTGAAGTAAAGAAGACATGCACTTTCATGTCTGAAAAATAAAAATAAAGTTTTTCATACATATCTTGTTGCAAAATGGTAGCAAATTGAGTGATGAATAGTGAGGTTTGAAATCAATGGTCATGGATCCGTCATTTAGGGGTTAAATCATCAACTGGTGCTTTTACCTTAGTGCCCTTTGGTGAGGGACAGAGGATGTGTTATTAAAGAATGCCGGCGATATTAAAGAGTTCTCGTCCATTCACGTGTAGATGAAGACCATTGGCACCGACGAATGAAACTACCATATGCTCGGAGGGAAAACAAAGCTCCGAACCGAGGGCGCGATTTCCATAGCCGCCGAGACTTGTGCAAGTAGCCATTTCATTTTCAAAATTTGTACAATATTCTGTGTAGGTGTGCCAATTTATCGGAGGATCAGAACCTTTTTTCTTGGATTCCACAGGAATTTTTTCAAATTTTTTTCAACCTCGAGGTAGACGATGGAGTAGTAGTGTGGTCGATAGGGGAGGTACGGGAGCTATGGCGGAGGAGAAAGAGAAGCGGAAGGTCGGAGAAAGGAGAAGCGCGCAAAGGATCAAGCGCGTGCTGGCGGACACGACGCCCAAGCACCTGGAGCAACTTACGAAGCAGGCACGGGCGTTGGCGGGGGACGATAGCGAGGAGGCGGAGTACCAGCAGGATTCGTCCGTGGATGTAATTCGGAGGAAGTTGGGACATCTGCAGAAGAGGCACACGTCGTTGCGAGAGCATCTCACCAATCCGAGTCCACCTCAGAAATCTCTTATGTCGAGGCTGCAGGTCAGCCTTTGTGAAATGCCTCGTTTTCTGTAAACCCTAGTTCTGGAAAGGCTGCTGCTCAAGAATTCGTTTGCGAGTAACATGGACGTCGTCGTTGAGTTCGTGTCGTGATGGTAGCCTTGTTATTAAGCTCTGGTCGAGTTCAATTGTTTCTGAAATTGACTTTGAGTTTTATCTCTTGACAGATTCTTAGTAGGCTTTTGTCGAATTATGAGATTAAGTTTTCGTAATCAATCGGCGTGAGCCTCTAAAATGACCTGCGTTACAGTAGAGTGGCCTCATTGAACCTCGGTGCCTGTCGGTAGGGTTTCGTAGTTACCTGTTCTCTCTTAAAGAATGCTCGTTGATGTTGATGTTGGCCTTACTGCGGTCATAATTGTTTCTGAGCGCCTTTCGGGATTGACTTTGAGCATTATCTTTTTGACAGCTTTCTCGGTAGTATTTAATGGACTTCTGTCGAATTGTGAGATTAGGGTTTTTGTAGTTTTTATCGGCTTGAGCCTCAGAACTGACCTGCTCATAATAGAGACGCTCTTCGTGTCCCGTTGGTAGAGTTTAGAGCATCCCCACCCCCGCTCCCTATACCCAGCCGGGGCGCCAAGGCAGGGGCCGGGAGCCATGGCACCCCCCACCGTGGCACTGGGCAAGAGTTTTTGCCACCGGGCGCGGCCAATTTTCGCAGGAGTACCGCAGCTTCGCGTGGGCGGGGAATTTGTACAGAGCCCGGAGTTGACTGATTTCGGAGCACTTTGCCTTGAATTTCTTTTTGATTCCACCTTAATGCTTGAAATGAGTAGCCAAATTCAATGCAGCTAGACCGCTGACCACACCAGCCCGGGTCAGGTCCCGGCCCACGCTGGGGGGATCCTCGCCGGGTACTGCGTGTTTCAGGGGCCCGCCAGACTTGCTTCGCCGTGGGGATTTGGCCGCCCCACGGTGGCGATGCTCTTAGTTGCTGCCCGTCCTCTCTTAAGAATGTTCTTTGAAGTGGTTCTACCTGGAATGTAGAGCAAGATATCAACGGTTTGTTTGCCAAATATTCTGCTTACGTATGACAACCAAGGGCGTAGCTTATAATCCAAGGGCGTAGGGAACGCATGGTAATCACCGAAGGTTAATGGCGTATAACTTTCAAGCTTGTGTCCGACCAGATCGCCGCCATTAGCAAGACGCTCTGTGCAGTCGGTTATGCTGGAGAGCGTATCATTAACCGCGCATTGTCTCTAATTTCGTTCTACTATTCGGTTTGAATTCAGAATTTTTGAAAGTAGAGGGTTAAAGTTGTGTCTTGTACTTATTGCACAGGCAGAATTTGAAAAAGAAACCAAAGACAAGCGTTTGGAAGGGGATGACTGGAACGACAGTGTAATCAAAGATCTTCAAGAAAGATTATATAGCAGCGATGCTGCTGGTAGTGGCCAAGATGATCAAGATGCCAACGGGGAACCTCAAATCGGTGACGGTCGTAGAGGTAGGCTGTGGCAGATTCTCTTATATTTCCTTTTACTGTCTGCTTCGTACCGTCCTTGAATAGCCTCATTTACATTTCTAACACAAAGGGGTTCATTCAGGTGAAGAGGATTTGACTCTTCTCGTTAACCAGAAGGTCATACGTGGGGTGCAAGGGGGACGAATTGTTATTCGCTTCGACACAGTTTACGAAGATAAGAACTTTGAGAGCTACTATTGTGTGTTAGAGAGCAATTCTTCTATGGATAAACTGTATGTCATTGAGCACACAATTCCCTTCTTTCTGCCGGTACGAGAGCTTGAAAAGCAGCATCTGGGTAACAGTCCCAAAATGTTTATTGACCTTATGGGCGATGTCTTACAAGCTTATGTTTCAAGACGTGAACAGGTGCGTCTGAGTGTCCTATTTAAGGAAGAACTCATGAATTGGAGAGCCATGTTTGCCAATAGTATGATGTTTTCTGGATGAGTGCTTGCTAGGTTTTACATTTTCTTTTCCTTTCTTTGTTTCCAACTTTTGTTCGCTACTTGACCTATATGGACATCTCGACAGGTCAACGAATTGAAGAGACTCAAAGGAGACCTTATAGGGCAGCTCTACCATAGCTTGTCATACACGCTAATTGAGATCATGCTAAAAGAACCTCAATGCCAGGTAATTTCTGGATAAGCCCAGGTTCTCTCTTGATGTCTTGGTAGTTTTCATACACAATATTGGATCATCTATATTCTTAAATGTTGCGCCGCTTGATTTTATATTAGCAATAGTGTCCTTTTTGGGTGTTCTCTGCTCTTGATTAGAACAATTATGACTGACATCTTTTGTGTTTTTGCTTCTCTCCAGGTGGGATTGAGTTTGGCGTACCACAACTCGGATTCAGAACTTCCTACGCAGAGTACCATCACTGCGTGGCCTTTGTCTTCTGACGTCATTACTCAAACTGCCACCAAAAGACCAGGGAGGGCTGTTCTGAAGAATTCAACAGCATTCCGTTTGCCTAAAGCTGAAGCTTTTCTGCGGACAATGCCTCTCCCGCAAGGGTTTGCAGAGTTTCTCACTGATTTACGGGACACGCTCGGCCTGTCGCCTCCAGTATTGACTATTGAAGCTCCGGAATTGACGATTGAAGCTCCAGAAGCTCCAGAACTGGCGACCGAAACTCCAGAGCCGACTACTGAAGCTCCACAGCTGCCTACTGAAGGTCCACAACTAGCAGTTGATGTTCCACAATTGGTGATTGAAGCTCAACCAATGGTGATTGATGCTCAACCAATTGCGACTGATACTGAACCTGAAGCCCCAATGGAGGCACCTCATTGATACGATGATTATTCTAGGTAGAATTCTTTGGTTTGGTTTCTTAGCTATTCCTGGTTACTAAGCCTAGTTGTGATGTGTTATTTATGGTGGAATCAAGAAACACGTAAGTTATTTCTCGAATGTTGGGGGTGGGAAACTTTCAATGTTTCACTAGAAGAAATGGTATGGTATTGGGATTTACCGGAGTTTTACGGAACTGGGAAAGTGGTACAGAGGCCCTATTGTATGTTACAGTACCGGATCTCCCAGCTTGGTGAGTTTCATCCATCTATACCAACAGAAATTGTTCACAAGTTGGATTCTAATTCAAGCTATGAAACTATGTGAAGTAAAGAGGTGAAGCAGTGAAATGTATTTTGTCTGAACAGAAAGTATTTTGTCTGTTCAGACATAGTTTCATAAAATTGAAATTCTTTCTGTTCAGACTTCAGACATACGGAGTAGTTCAGACATAGTTGCAGTGAAATGTGTTTTGTCTGAACAGAAAGAATTTCATTTTTATAGTTGAGGAAAATCTAGAGTTTGTTTTTGTCCGCACAGATTGTGGGTAAAAGACAAGGGTTTTCCATTTCGTGACAGGAAGTTGAATCTCTATTTTGAAAACCTTTAGAGGACCGTGAAAGTGAATTTGTGGAAATTGACTGTCGTATTTCGGATGTGGTTATGGAGCCGGCTTAATTTGTTTTCGTAATTCATTCTGCCCATCGGTAAATTCTTTCAACACACTTGGAGATTTGTAACTCCACTATGCTTTGAAGTGGGACTCGGAAGGCCTATGTTTTGGTCCTCCAATTTGGGTCTCTATTTTATTCAATTGCAAATTTCTTGCAAATTAGATGATGGTCTCTTATGATTTTTTTGGAAAGATACCTTCTCCAAAATCTACATGCCAAGTTTGATCTTGAAAATTTCATGTTATAAAAGCATATTAGAATCAATAATGGCATATTAGAATCAAGTAGGAAGATGAATGAGTCCTAGTAAGTTCCAATCATAATGTATTATCTTTGCTTTTAATATTAGTCATTATGTAATTTCAAAATAATCTAAATCTCACGTGTCTTGAAAAAATTATTTTTGTCTTTTCTTTAGTAATTTGAATAGCTTGGTCATTTGATGCATCATCAGTTTTGTACAAGATTCAGAACCAATCCTATATAGATAAGAATAAAAAAAAAACTTGCAATAATGAAGATTGGAAGTAGTTTGAATAGCTTGGTCATTTGATGCGTCATTGTTTTTGCACAAGATTCAGAACCAATCTTGCATGGATAAGAATAAAAAGAAACCTTGCAATAATGAAGATTGTATTTTTGAATTCCTTTCATTTCATACCCCCCCTTTCTCTCAACTCTTTAATTTGAATAGTTTGGTCATTTGATGCGTCACCATTTTTGTGCAAGATTTTGAACCAATCTTGCATGGGTAAGAATAAAAAGAAAACTTGAAATAATGAAGACTGTGTGTTTGATATGCATTCCTCCTCCACGCTAAAAGCAAAAGCAAAGATGTGCCCCTATGAACCATATTTCATTTTGTCAACTCCAAGTGTGGTTTTGATAAGGTGGGGGGCTTTTCTCTTACCCCAAAACACTTAGTGATGCGCTGCTGCACAAGAGATGAGCAACCCAATAGCAGGCCTTGGCAAATCACACCACACTTCAAAGACTGAAAAGTGAACAATTGCAAACAGAAACAATAATCCACGTGTCACAAAGGCAAACTGCCACGTACTCCATTTCTACCCACGTGTCACAGATCTCAAATGGGCCCCACTTTGGTGGACCCGAGCCTCCAAAGTCAGTCCAGTGAACACCTCGGCCGTCACCAGTTATATCACCAGGACTTCTTCTTTTTTACTTTTTGAGAATTCAAAGTGCCAGGTTGACGATCACTTAAAATTTAGTGAAGCTTTATATTTCTACATTCATCCATCTTTTGGAACAAGAAAAAATAAACTTTTCAACTGTATTTGTGCACTTTTTATCGAAATTACACAAAATAGTGAAATTAGGCTGCCTTAAGCAAAGAGTTACCTCATGTCTCACTGCTTGTCTACATGAAGGTGCATGCAACTCTCTAAACCCTGGTCAATAATTGGTGCACCAATCCATGCAATACAAATGATTCTTGCATTATTGCATCCTTCTACAGTAACAATACATATTTATGTAGTGTAGAATGTCAAAAAATTAGTGAAGGGCAACCTAATTTCATTATTTTATATAGGCGACTTCATCCACATTATGAATAGAAGATGAAAAAAAAATTAACAAAAGAAGACTACTTTTATTCAGTGAAAAGTAGGGATTTATTTTGAAATGGTGCAACAAAATGAGGCCAAACAAGTTATGTGAGTTCCTCAATTCTCAACCTTCTCATCCAAAGATGAACCCAAAACACGTCAATGATCTAAAAAACAAAAAGGACTTTTTCACGGACTGAATTTCGAGATTCAATCTTTGCGATGAGTACATCTCTCATGAGGCATAGGATTCGTGAACATGATACGAGTGAGATCTACGAAATGGAAGCCATTGTTTCCCATTCGGGAACAGAGCCAAGCAAGAGCTTCTAATCTGCGTCCGTCATCCAGCGCTTCCTCGCGTGATGCTGCCGCGAATCCGCAATGTGATGCGGCTCGCCGGGATTGGGTGCAAGAATTGGGAGCTGGGTTTGCATCAGTTGGACATTAATGAAGAGGAGTCCTCTGATGTGCCATAACTTGCGGATTCCGGGATGCTATGTTTTTTGCTGCTGGCGATATCAGAGTAGCGAACGCTTCCAATTTCGATCGAGATGACCTACTTCGGCGGAGAGAACGATGTGTTGTGAGCTTTGAAGCAATTCATCAATCAATCTCATGTTACAGGGGAGCAGCGCAAAGCGTGGTTTCTAGTGTTCGTGGATTTTGAGAATGTCGGTCAATCTTCTTTGCATTCGAATATTACGATACCGGTGACCAGGCTCGGCGGAATCTCGCTTGGTCGTGATCTGGGATTCTTTCCGGAGCTTTAAGGAATCCCAGCTCGGAATTTGAGTTTTACGAGTATATTTATTGATTTGTGGCTCCTATTGGGAGCTTCTTGGATTTTTTTTGGATATAGAAGTGATTTGCTCAACGAATTTTCTCGAGAGGTTCAACACACACACCCTTCCTGCGCGCCGTCCACGTGACTATTTCGCAGTATTGTGTTCGTTTGACAAATTTAGGGCAATTCCGGTTTGGTTTTCGGTTTTTTTCCCTCATGGCTCATATTCTTCGATGTGCGGAGGCTTTTGTGCCAAAGCAGGGTAGTATTGCTAAAGCAGCCGAACTTTACCCTGAACCCTGTAGAATTCGTGTGGTTTTTAGCCGGGTTCATGATTTGGGAAAATGTTTCTCAGTCACGAACTAGGTCTCGTATTCAATTATAGTACCGATTCATTTCTGCCTCAACAAATAAGCTGATTCTGTTTGGCGAGGGATTCGCAATGGCGCAAACATACCAGTTGTCCCAAACGATGAGCCACACACCCACAACAGCGCCATCATGTTCTAGTTTTCGTAAGAAAACGAAGTGTCATGGGGTTAGAGTCACGTTTCCAAGTTCTGAGCTATGTCGGATGGGTAGAAACCTAATCCTCCAGTGTCTCCCCTTAACGGGGTCCCAATTATTTATTATGCCAGAGATCACTAGAGTATCAAATTCGAAGCGGAGGAGAGATAGCACTGCGGTTCATGCGCAAGCTGTTCCACGCTCGATCTCCTTCCTCCCGGGAGCTGGTCCAATTCGAGATTTTCTATTTGCCTTGATTGGAGCCGCTTGTGCCTTCCTGTTTGCGGGCGTTTTAGCCCGGGTATGGTGTTTGGAAGAGCGTTACTTTAGGGCGACGTCGGCGGAACGCGGCACAGCTACCATGCCAGAGATGGGGTCGAATCAAGGGCAGAAAGAATCGGTCGAATGGGTGAACATGGTGATTCACAAAGTCTGGAAAGTGTACAGGCGGAGTCTGCAAGGGTGGTTGATTCAGCTTCTCCAGCCGGCGATTGACAACTTGGGGAAGCCGCATTGGGTCAAGAGGGTGAAAATTGTGGAACTCAACTTGGATTATGAGCCCATCATTGTGCGAACTGTACAGCGCCGGGCATCTAGGTGAGTCACTATGTTGACAAATTTCTGATAATACACGAAACATAGAAGCAAGTCCAAGGGGTAATCCAAGTTTGGATTCTTTGGTCTTCTGGCCATTTTATCCATTTTAACCTCGTTCTGTTTGTAAATTGGTGTGCATGATTTGGCTTTGCATATACCAATTAGTGGCGCCAATTAGCTAGCTTAAGACCTGTTAGTAGCTGGAAATTAACTAACCTCCCATGTGCCTTGTAGTAACATAGAGTTAGAGCTTCAGTTAGCTAACTGCCACTGCTTGGTTGGTGCGGTCAGGGTTAGCACTTCAAATTAATGGTAGGGGCAGAATTAGTTGACTTATCCATATTCGGGGAGTTGGGTTACCCAATAGAAATGAATGCAAAATCAATGATAATTAGTTAGCATGAATTAGCATGAATTTGCTAGCTGACGCTACTTTGACAGTGCGAACACCCAGAAACTATTTTCAGTTAGCTAGAGCTGCTACTTGGTTGGTGGGGGTTATGCTTTACTATGTTACCACGGTTTATTCTTCCAGATTTTGACTATGTATACTTTCTGTAGTTTTGTTCTGAACTAGTGTATGTCTGATTGGCAGGCGAGCGAATGACTTACAATATCACTTTGGGCTTCGGTACACTGGCGGTGCGAGGTGCTTGCTCAACTTGAAACTCGGCCGTGCAGGTCTTGAAACTTCCATTCCCGTTGGAGTGTATGACCTGGATGTGGATGCGGAGCTTTGGGTGAAGCTGCGGTTGGCTCCAGTGAAACCCTATGTGGGGACTCTCTCTCTGGCTTTTGTGCGCTTGCCGACCATCAAGCTCGTCTTGGCTCCCTTCCGAGTAGTGAACCTCTTCTCTATTCCGTTTCTGAACAATTTTCTGTCGAAGCTCTTGACGGTGGACCTCCCTCGTCTGTTGGTGCTTCCACGGCACATTACCTTCGACTTCCTCCCGCAGGGCCAGAACGCCATGGATTCCATGGAGGCAATGGAAGCTTCGGTGGAGTCAGGTGTCATGGATGAGTCCATTGCGTCAGGTGTGATGGATCTACTGAAAACGGCGGCCACAGAGCCGGCGGTTCCTCAAGATGACCCGAGTGAGGCCTTCGTTGGGGAGCTCTCTGTGACGATCTGTGATGCTCGTGACTTGCCAATACGTGGGTTTACAGGGTGGAGTAATCCTTATTGTATTCTCACACTGGGAGACCAGGTTTTAGAGAGCAAACGGAACAAGGAAACCTCACATCCGTCTGGTCACAAGGACCCCATCTGGAACCAAGATTTTTTGCTGTTGGTGGAGGATCCCAGGAGACAGAGCCTGATGCTACGCATTAAGGACAGCACCATGACTCTCAACCCCAATATAGGATACTGTCAGCTCAATCTGGCCGAGCTTCAGGTCAATACCTAACTCAAATGTTAATTTCGAATGTTGATGACCATTTGAATGTCTCAATTCTGCAGCTTTTCTGAGTTAGTCAAGCGTTTTAATAGCAGTAAAGTAGGATTCCCTTTTTTTGCCATTTCTTCCGGAGTTTTTTCTCTTTCTAGGAGGAATCGTTTTAATTTTGGCCATGCTCCCATTTTCAAGAGGATTCCAGCGCACTAATGATTCGTATTATTAGGATATTGTATAAATAATTTACGACTTCTCAAAGTTTTGCTCAGGATCATTTACTCCACTTATGACCTACCAACTGCAAAAGTTGTCTCACGAGAAACGGTTCACTACCTTAAGGATTTTCCCCATTTGAGAGTGAACGAGTATTTAATTCTTCTTTTTTTATGAGTCGTGCAGTCCAATTTGGTGCAATCAGTTGTAACTTACCTCCGTTCTGTGGGTGTCTTAGGATTGCGTTCCACGTACCATGTGGGTGAAGCTGAAGCGCGATGGGCCGTTTGGGCCCAAGAAGGTGCCCGGCAGAGTACGCATTGCACTGACTTACAAATCCTATGTGGACGAAGAGGAGGACAGTGACGAAAAGGAAGGCTCGCTCTCGCCATACATTAAGGTGTACGGTGACGCAGATGCCAAGAGTGTGGAAGATATTGGAATTAGCCTAGGTGAGGCCATAGATGCAAGTCTCTTGGAAGAAGCCATACTGAAAAGTGAAGGCAAGATTGTAACCACGGATGACGAAACAGAAATAATTTCGACCGAAAGGGAGGACTCGACTGTTGAGGTGACTACTAGTTCAAGGTCTTCATCCAAGAACGAGGATGCTAGAATTCCAGGAACAAACGGGGCTGCTTCAAGGTTAAGGGCGGATCATTCGGAAAGGGTTAGGAAAGGAAATGGAACTGTGCTCAGAAGAGAACAGACAGATTTGCATCCAACAGATTTGCATCCAACAGATTCTAGTAGAGAGGAGTTTACATTCTCCAAGGGCTTTGGTGACAATGGAGATGTTCGAGTGCCAAGGGGGAAGGAGAATGGTGTGGCTGGGAAACACATGGAGGGTCAAGACCTTGAAGATTCAAGAGCGGCGGCTGTTCTGGACAGGGAATTGGAGAGCTTGACAACAAGGTCCTCTGAAACTCGGGAAGCCTTGGGATCGCATCGCTGGAAACGAAGCTCCTCCTTTTCAGATGCAAGTGCAGCGACTCCTACAGCGGATCATACGGTCTTCCCTACACGTCCTGATCAAAAGAATGAGGACTTTAGAGTTGAAAATGAGGCAGAGTTAGATGCAGAAGAGACACGGAAAGATTTGTCTCCGAAAACTGAGGGTAACAACTTGCTCTGGTTGTGTATGTTTACAACTGTTGCCTACGTTATTGGGTGCAGTTTACACTTAACAAATCCTTTGCATCCATGAAAATTTCAAATCATGGATGCCAAATTTTTCTGAGAGGACGGTCTCTCTGTTTCACACTGCATCTGAAATTGATCCATATTTGATTTTCACTCAGACCTTTCATTTGGCCTCTAAAATGACATTCTGGAATAGCCGGCACACTTGCCTCCTGCACTCTTGCCACGATAATATAGCTTGTGGCACACTTATCACACTTGCAAAGTATGTTTGGCACACCTCATTTGTGTTTCGTTTGTGAAATGTAATTCCGTGCTGAAGGAGATTCAGTTCTGGGGGTTTCCAGCCTAGGGAGAAATTTTGATGGATATTTTAACAATGTAACACCGCTGCGGACACTAAGTGTCTGATGGATGACAAAGAGTCCTTCCACGTAAGATAGAAGTGAATTGTTCATTCTTGGAATTTTGTGCAAAAAGGGGAGGTTTTGCATAGTACTTTGACCTCAATGAGTACTTTTGTTTTTTTTAAAGTAGATGATTCACATTGTATCAAATAAGATGATTCCAAGGTGACAAGCCGTCCTTATAAGATTAACCTTTAAGCACTTCAATCCTTTCTTGAATTTTACAAAAATTTATTTTTTTCAAAATCAAGCATTGTTTTGAAGTTTGTTTTGAAGTTTACGTTCAAAAAAGTCTCTGGAACTTCTCTATTCAGTGTTTAGAATTGGAGTTCAGAACATTAATGGGTTAGCCCTTAAACAATGAGGTAGAACTTCTCTACTCATTGTTTAGGATTGGAGTTCAGAACATTAATCGGTTAACCCTTAAACGACAAGGAGACCACTCTGTGGCTGATGAATGACAGAGAATCAAACTGTATAAGACAGAAATGCAATTATTCATCCTTGGAATTTGATGTCACACGGTAATGAAAAAGGATGATTTAAAGGGTCACCGCTTTCTCCTTTAAGGGTTAAGCATCTGGGGACTTACTTGTGGACCCAACTTAATCCGGGAAGGACGAAGCCTATCACCGAGATATTCAATTGAGAGTTATCAAATTCTTTGAATGAATGAGTGCATTTTTCGAACAGGAGGATATGTAAAAAAGGTCCAACGAATCCCAAGTCAGAGAAATAGGTGAGTTGGACAGCCCCGTCCCACCCACCCACCCCGCTTATCCATTCGCAATCCATTTCCAAGCTTTTCCGGCCCTCTCTTTCTCTCGCACCTCTCGTCAGCATCGACGAACAAGCAAGAGTTCCCTCATCAAGCACTGCATCGATATCCCCCATTTCGTCACAAGTTTACCCAAGCATCGACACCCCCACAGCAGCTATGGCGTTGCTGCAGACTTCAGCGTTGTCTGTGCCGGCTGCCTTCGTAGCATCCGTGGAGCCAGCCACAACAACGCGACCCAGGTCGCTTTCGACTTCTTTCATGAACCGTGCCGTCGGAAGTGTCTCATCGAGTCGCCGACTGGGAGTGCAGAACGGGAGCCGCGTGTCCGCCTGGTTCAAATTCGGGTCCAACGGGTCGGATTCCAAGTCGGCCGGAATTTATGGGAGCCAGAGTCGTGACGAATTCGACAAGGACGATGTGGAGCAGGTTTGTTTACGTGTTCGAAAACTATTTGGGTAGCGAAATTTTGCACGGATTGGTGTCTAGGGTTTTTCACGATGGCTTGTTTAGCTAATTTCACCGCTGTTATGTTTAGGTCTTTTTCTTCACTTTGTTGCAATGACAAAATGTATGTACATCTACACTGCATGTTAGGAAGGTTGAGTAAGTTGTTACCGAGAAAGCAAGGCAGTGCGTGCGCCAGAGGCTCTTGGAGTGTAGCTGCATGTTAGATATAGCCCTGTTCTCAACTTCTTTTTTCTTTGTGATGGAAATTTGTCTCTGGTAGAGAATTCAGTCCCATGGCTGCTCCCCATTGTCTTTTTTTGTTGAGTGACTTCATTGACTATAATGGAATTTTTTTCGTTTGTGGCTTGACCCCATTTTTGAGAGGATTTCGACACACTAAAGTACGTTATATTTGGGTATTGTATGACTGCTCTGAATTTTGCAAATTTTGCAATTAGGGTGAGCAAAACCATGGGTAGGCTTTCACTTTCCAGTTGTTGCTCATTAATACACTCACTAGTCTAAATTTTTGCCTTTCGTTAACTTTAATTGAAAAGCCTACCCATTGCATATGGCCACTTCACTCACTCCTCTGTATAAATGACCTTCTCTAAGATTACATTGTAGAATATCGTGCAGACCTTGTGGCACTACGATTGCTTGTCACACACTCAAACTATGTCATTTCAGATGGGAAGATTAAAAGAGGTTTGAGTGTACCGTAATGTATTTCTTTTGGCTTGTTACAGTATTTCAACTACATGGGAATGCTGGCAACCGAAGGCACCTATGATAAGATGAATGCCCTGCTCGATCAAGGTATCGCCGCTGTCGATATCCTTCTCTTGATGGCATCTTCTGAGGGTGATCAACCGAAGGTAGAGGAGCTTATTGGAGCTGGTGCTGACGGCACTGTGAGGAATGCGCAAGGTAAGACTGCAGTAGATCTTGCAGCAAACGAGGTCATTCGGGAGCTTATTGTGAAAAGCTTGAAGGCAAATGCTTGAGTGCGCTGTTTTCGTAGAAGTTTTTTTTAGGTTATTAGCAAGGTTATTCAGGACTTAGTCGGTAAAACTCATGGGATGACTCATAGCTCTCCTGAGTAATAGCCCGTGATTGCATTGTAGTTCAGATATTCACAATTTTGCTCGATGGACCATGTAAATCTTCTCCTTCTGCACCGAAAGTGAGGTGCCTCGTTTGAAATTCTGATCCTTCAGAAACTGCTGCATGCATAGGCGCATGGAATGTGTTTCTTTTAATGCTCTGCAGGCAATGATTCATGTTCTGTGCTTTCATTTTATCCTAGTAACATTGACGAGATGGCATCATATGGTAGATGTCATTACAGTACTATGCCAATCGTCATCCCACATTCCAGAACAAATTTATTGTAATACATTCCAGTTTTGAGTAATACATTTGGAGTAACAGGGGCAGGTGCTGATCAAAGGTTTCGCTGTTCTACTTTACATCAAGTTAGAAGAATTCCTTAGTCCGGAAGACTCTTAGTTCCCTGTATTCCCTGTTGCCCAATCCCTCAAGAACTCCAGGTTTATAAATTTAGTATATGGTAAATATCACCTTGTTGGCATCTCGACTTTGTGACACGTACAGTAGATGGTTAGCTGCTTGGGAACTGAATGGAGCCTGGAGCAGATCTCCTGTACAGTTCTTGTCATTTATTGTAGTTTGCTCTGAAAATGTTTGCAACTCTTCAAAAAGGCACCTCAAGTGGTGAAAAAAGTGGATCCCCTCTTTTTTGCAAGAGTGGGACCTAAACTTCAAACTAGGGAGATGACAATTTAATGTGATTAGATTTTGTGCAATCATACCGAGTTGTCATTTTGAAAAAAATACAAGTTGAGTAAGATTTCAAATGTAATTTAGAATAAGAAGTAAACTATGGACCCAATGGAAGGTGACAAATCATGATTTTTAGGATAATTTTCATGATTGCCTAGGCTTACATACATTGAGAGGAGTGGGAGACCAACTTAGATGTGTTATAAGATATGGTTATTTCAACTTAATATTTGAAATTTGCATCCAAAGAGAAGATATTAGTCAAGACAATAAGAAATTATCTATGTGGTCAATATCCAAAAAATACTTATGGATCTTCACCACACCAATTTAGAGGCAATTTTTTTGTCAAGAATAATTTATTTTTAGCATTAAAATGGTTTGACTAAATTGATTTCCATTTAGGATTTACTCATTCTATTGAAAGTTGAGCATATACCACTACTTCTATTCATGACTTACTTGCATGGTGGTAGGGGAGCCGTGGATTTGAAGTTGAGGTTCTAGTTGTAACTTGTCTTACATTAGGAAAAATTTCAGCCCTCTAGAAGGCCGCTAAGGAATTGATTTACGGGACCCCTTTGGTGCAATTTCAAAATGAATATTTTTTTTGAAAAAAAAAAAAGTAAAAAAAAAAAAAAAATAGTAAAAAAAAAAAATCTGACGTGGCACTACTAGTGCCATGTCAGCACCCAATTTTTAAATATTAAAAAATGATTTTTTATTTTTGTTTTTTTCCTTAATTGCACAGGGCGGGTGCCAAACTCGCGGCCTTCTGGAAGGTTGAAATTTTTCCTAATGGATGGGACATTGGGGAAGTGATTTGAATTTCTTCCCTTTTTGTTGTGTCCCTCCGATTGTGGTGATGGAGTATTAGGGTTGATTTGCTGTTTATAGAATAGAGAATGGTGTTGGAAAAAAATTCAACTAATGTGAAATTCAACCAAGAATATGATGTTGTTAGAAAAAGGTAGTCAATCAACAAGGATTGAATAAAGGATTGAAAGAAGATCCGATAGATTACTATTTCCTGAAAAGATGGGAACGCCCCTACCAAACAACCTTATCCCCCGCCCTGAAAATCCTTGACCGTCCAATGTTGGAAGAAATAAACAAAAGTACCCCCCATGCCGTCCATTTGCCAAAAATCCCACACCATTGATTTGCCAAAAATCAATAGTCGTCACTCTGGAATATAGATATGGATATGGATACATAATACATAATATGGATATAGATACATAATACATAATATGGATACGGATATATAATACATAATATAGATATGGATACATAATACATATTATGGATACGGATATGGCAATATATCCCATATTGATTGCATCTGAAGTTGCAATCTGAAATTACCAATAGAATAGGGTGGGTTTAGGGTTTAGGCCAAAAATATGGAAATCTCTAGTCACATGTACCTACCCAAAATTGCTATATAGCCAAAAAACGCATGTTGGTCCTTTAGAAGTTAAACTTCCTTTATCCCTTCTTTGATCTACCTAAGAGAATTGTACAAACTTGATTTATTAATCATTATTTTTTCTTATAATACTTTGTCATTACTATATGACAAAAGCTTACATCAACCTCTAAAGTCCAAAGAGTCCTCATGCAAGGGACTTTAAAAGATTTAGGCAAGATCCTATGATCTCAATTTTTGGCATGCTTTTTTGAAACTTTTTTCTAAGATTTGAAAATTGATTAGTTTTCTAAGAGAATATTCTTTTTTTCAAAAGGTGCTTGGTAGAAAAAGTTATGCCATCCAAACCAAAAAACAAGCGGGGTGGATAGAAAAAAATTAAAACAAAACAAAACAATCTACATATTTACAATTTATTTCTTATAGATTATAATTTATTTCTATGTGGAAACATTTGGTTCATTCCATTTGGATAATTGATGTGAAAGTTATAGAGCATCTTGTTTTGTTGGAGATCTTAGCAAATTCTTGAGAAAATAATGTAAGTACTGGATCCATTCTAAACTCAATTTGCACAATTGTTCAAAACAAAAAAAATCCACATATGGTAATTTAGTTCACTTTCTAGAACAATCTCAAATTTGAAAATAGTGTGATTCAATTCTTAGAGCTATTAAAAATTTACTTCTTCCTTCTATCTTGTATCTAGTTTGATCTAAAGAATGAAAATCAAAAGGGGGGGGGATATTAAATTTTTTTTCTAGAGCTGTCAACTCAATTATCCAAAATAAAAAAATTAACTCAAAAATTAAGTGCAAAATTTGTAAGTTAAATGGATTCAAAGTCTTATAATATAGTCAATCTAGGTGTGAAAAAAAAAATGATTTTTTCTACTTTAAATGCTTGTATCGTGCAATCAATACAATCAAAGTTTATGAAGTTTCTTCTACACATTTTCATACTATTCTAGTACAAGATCCTACCGTTAGATACACCAAAGAAAAAAATTGTTTAATAATTTTGTTCTTTGCATTAGAAATGGAAATTTTTGAGTGATTTTTGACAAAAAAATTGACCTTGAGACCTTAGGGGCCAAAAAATCTCTACATCATTTTTGCATAGGAAATCCAATTTCAACAACGTTTTCATTGAAATGCCCATATATATCTTGAACAGCAAGAGCATATTAATTATAAGACTGTATACTACCAGTAAGCATCATATTTTTTGTTGATTTAAGCCATTAAGGTCACCTATCTAAAATACTTTGAACTTCAAAACTTATGTAGTTTTTTTCTAAAGATGATGTATTAAAATGCATCATAATCCCCCTTCAATTGCAAATAAGAATCAATAAAGAATTTTATATGTAAAAATATGCTCTTTGCAAATTGTGCTGGGGCATAGGTTTTCCTTCCTTAGACCACTCATAGACTGAATAGACCAGTCCATACTTTAGGCTGTTTATTTTGTTTGTTATGATGAGATCTTTGGAACTGTGTGTCCTCCAGTTGCGTTCTTGGTCCCATCAGAAAGAGGGGAGAAGAGGGGTGCATAGGCTCTGTTTTGTGGCATTTGGATCTACGGTATGAAAGATACTAAATTTCAAAGTTTTTAGGAATTACAAAATTATTTTTCTTTTATTATCTTGTGGCAATGGCACAGGGCACACTAGTCACAATGAAGCCTACACGTAAAGCCCAGTCAACCGACGTGCAATACATTGTTAGGGCCTCTCACATCCGTAAGATCACTACTATGAGATCTCACAAGGCTAATCTCACAGGATCAACCTTGTGAGAATTGTGAGGGAAGACTAGGCAATGGTTTATTGGGTTTTACGCTGGGAGAGGCCCAATGAAGAGGGCCTCTCCCTTTACTTAATTTGCTATTTGTGACATTGCTAGCGGTAGCTATTAAGTTAACATTGACTCATGCATTTCTCAACACAATTTGTAGGCCTTATTATCATTAAAAAAAACACTCAAAACAATTGCCATTTGGGTATTGCAAAGTGAAAAAATCTTAAAAATTTGCACTTTTTGCATATCTAATTAAAGGATTTTTCAGTAAACTAGTATGAGATTTTGTAAAATTTGAGTATAGATTGTAAGATATAAGCGTTTAAATCCTAACGTTCCATGACTATGTTTTCACCGCAAACGCTCAAAAATTGCCATTTTTAGTTCAAGTACCCAATTTTTGAAAAAAAATAAAAATTTGACACATGTAACCATTGGATCTTGTACTATGCTGACTTGAGAACATATGGTAAAAATTTCAGAAATTTCCACGACGTGAATTGCAAGATATAAGCGTTTGAATTCACTAATACCATTTTTTGGGCCCTACAAAAAATAGGGCAGTAGCACTTCACAAGCTCACTTTTCAATGAAAAAATGTCCAAAATGATGGTGCTTCTTTGGATTTTTTTCCTAGATAAGTTGGCTACATGTCTGAAAAATTTCAGATCATTTGGAATTGTACAACATATAGGAAAAAAATAGTAAGTAGATAGTAGTAGAGAATGATTCAAAATATTAAATTGTCAAGAATATAATTATGGAATTGAAAAATGCGAATCCCAATAGTAGCAATGTTGTAATGAATAATCCACATCCTATGATTTTATTTTTTTCAAAAAATATTGAAAATTGAGTAAGATAAAGGACCTCAAAGTTTATTTTAGAGTAGAGAATCCATAATTGCCTGCAAACTAAAAATCTTCATAACTTTTGACTTATTGATAAAAATGGGATGATTCAAAGATTTTTATGTGTACATAACTCTAGAAAACCAACTTCAAATTTTTGTTTTTGAAAAAAGTGACTTTTCCTGATCTGCTCGGATTGCCCAGTTACCAAAAAAAGTAACATATTAGGCCATAACTTTTGACTCACATTTCCAAATGTCTTAAAATTTAGTGCACATGAAAGATATTCCTTGCGCCCACCTTCTATTAAAATTTCAGCCTAAAAGGTGGAAATTTCTAGTCACAAGTACCTGCCCAAATTTTCTATACAACCAAAAAACGCATGCTGTTCCTTTAGGGATTAAAGTGAAAAGAAAAGATTTTTTGCACCTAGCATGATCAGATTATAAGACTTTGAATCCACTTAACTTCAACAATTTCTACTATACATTTTGATTTAGAAAGAATTATGTTGAAGAATTGAATTCAAATTCTAGGATAAATAAACAAAAAAGCGAGACTTGATTTGTACACTTTAAAAATAAATTTAAGTTGAAGTAGGTACAAGATAGAAGGAAAATCTAAATTGTTAACCCCTAAAGGCCCAAGGCCTTTTTTCTGCCAAAAAACACTCTGAATTGGCATTTCTATAGTAAAGAATAAAAACATTTGAAAGTTTTTTTTCACATCTAACTATAGGATCTTATACCTAACTAGTATGAGAATGTGTGGAAAAAATTTCAAAATTTTTAACTACACAGATTACAAGATATCTGCGTTTAAAGTGAAAAAAACAAGTTTTTCAACACATTGCAAGACTAGATTATTTGACTTTGAACCTTCTTAATTTTAATTTTTTGTACTTTAGAGTTTTGAGGTTTAAATCTTTATGGTGGAGAATTGAGTTGAGAGTCTAAGAAGAAGAAATTCAAAAAAATTTAATTTTTATACTTTAAAAAATTGTTAAGTAGAAGTAGATATGAGATAGAAGAAAAATCTAAATTATTAATATCTCTAAAATGGAGTTAAAATGCATGGTTAGATTGTTCTAGCAAGCTAATGAAACCATGTCAAATTTCCATTAGGAAAAATTACAACCCTCCAGAAGACCGCGAGTTTTGCACCCGCCTGGTGCAATTATGGAAAAAAATCAAAATCAAATATTATTATTATTATTATTTTATATTATTTTATATTTAAATATTGGATGCTGATGTGGCACTAGTAGTGCCATGTCAGATTTTTATTTTTTTTAATATATTTTTTATTTTCTTAAACTTATTTTTCCAAAAAACATATTTTTTTAAGAAAAAATATTTTTTTATTTATTCTGAAATTGCACCAAAGGGGGCCTGTAAATCAATTCCCTAGCTGCCTTCTGGAGGGCTAAAATATTTCCTAATGTTTTTTTGGAAAGTTGAATCAAAGCTGTACATGTAGACAAAAATGTAATCTACAAGAAAAAAAAACTTTAAGAAAAAAAAATCAAATTTTTGGTGGTTAATAGATCTAAAATGTAATTGAAACATACTAATCCCAATAGTGACATTGCTTTAGCAATAGAACAAAACGATGTGAAATCTTTTTTCTTGAACAATTGTAAAAATTGAATTAAAGAATGAATCCTATTATTTATTTTTGAAGAAGATAATTTGATTGCTCAAAAAACAAGAGTCTCTAGAACTTTCTCATCACTAGTCTAAATAGAATGAATAAAATCTTTCCAAGTAGACAAGAATATTTTCTAGAAGAAATAAACAAAAATTTAATTTATTTTGATTTTTTGTGATTATTTTTGTGCTACACAATGAGTTCCAATTTGGACTAAGCGTAGTGTAAATTTTGCTCCTAAAGCACCACTTGAATTAAAAATTACACTATGAGAAAGTTTTTCTTTTTTCTTTTTTAAAAAAAAAATCAAAAAATCACGCTAGAAATTGAGATCATAGGAACTTGTCCAAACCTCCAAGTGTCCCCCAAGGTGGCACTTGGTCCTCAAAAGATTAGCATGTAGAGTTTGTTCAATCACATTCATAAATTTAAGTATAGAAGTTCTGTATGTCAAAAAGATTAGCATTAAGGTAACTGACCTTAAGTTGCACAATTAAGCAACTTAGCATGATTTAGCATGGTTCACTATTATATTGAAAAAAAATTTATGGGTTCCCATTGGTAGTCAAAAGGGGATTCTAGATTCTCTTAGAATGCATTTTTGGACATTGTGTGAATAAACTACAAATTTCCAAAGTGCTGAGAATAGGTGTGTCCTAAAGCAATTATAGAGTCATATGAATAATGGGAGTACATTTTAGGCAAGAATATCCATTATGCGATTTTAGGAAGCGCGCAATTTTAGGTGTAATTACTTTAGAGGAATTTTGAACCCAACAAAAGGTCCCCCAAAGTTTGTAAAGGCAAGCTCTTTCATAGGGCATATGGAAGCTATGAAAAATACATACATTATGAAAAAAATGGTCTCTATCTTGTATGAAGGACACTAGATGAAGACAATACTATTTGGACAAACTAACCCCGTGGTTGTCTTAACCCCTAAATGCCCAAGGCACCCAAATCTGGTGTTTGCAAAGCTTGAAGTTAAAGGAAACCTAATCAAGTTGCTATTTTTAGTAATTTATATTTTTAGAAAGTTCTTCTTGAAGTCTAATTTTAGCATCACAAATCTGATCTTGAAAATAAATGATAGTGATTTTTCTATTCAAGTTTAGGTAAAAGGGTACCCATTGCAATCTTGACTTCCCGTAGCTCTTGGAAATGAGCCTCAAGTACACTAGATCTTGGAGGAAAAATCACATTCAAAATTCATTTAAAAAAATTGTAGAGTAGATTTTAAGAAGCCATAAATTGATCGGGGTTATACAAGTTAGGCCCTTTAACCTCATATTTTTTTGGTCACCAACTTTTTAGATTTGACTTGTATAAAGAAGATTGAAAGATTTTACAATTTTAGCACCCTCATGGTCAAACAGTATAATCTTTCCCTCCATAAGTGATATTGTTGTGTTTTCTTTTCTTATGAGATCTCTAACATGTCCACTTTGAATTTGTATGGTTACAATTCAAAAAAATTGATACAACTTATCAAAATGTTGGCATTTTGTTCAATTTAGAGTAAATTCCAGGAAGCCCAAAACAGGCCTTGGGCATTTAGGGGTTAATGAAGAAGAAGAAAGAGATTAAGCCATGCCTCTTCTGTTCTACGGAGCTGCCATCACCAGGGCTGTTTTCCAACACTGTCGATTTCTCAAGCTTCGAGGTGATGCGGGGCTTGATTTCGACGTCACTCTCATCAACTTCATACGCACGAAGGTGATTGCAGCACCCTCTTTTCAAACATCTTGATTTGGATTGTGGATTACGATTACGATTTAGGGTTTTAGGGTCCGGGGCATGTATGTAGGATCCAACTTGCTAATCCCAAGGCCAGCATTGGAAGAGAATACTTGCAGTCAATAAGAGACGGGATCAGGCCGGGTCCTTACGTTTACAGTATATCGTTTTTCCTCAATAATTCTCAATAACACATCTCTTGTGCGTTTAGATTCTTTTCTCCTCTGATGAAACGCGATTTTCCAGGCCGCTGAAACGGAATGTCAAGAGTGTTGAAGCCATTCTGGAGTTGCGAAAGGCTCTCGATCCATGCGGTTGATACGAAGCCAAAGGGGCCAGTTCTTAGCATTACACCTGAGATGGACAGACGACAAATTTCTCACGCCATGCTCTACAGCATTTTGATGATGAGGATGATGTGGAAGAGTTTGAAGCTGCGGAGAAGACCGTGGCATTACAGGAGCTTCTGGAAAGCAAAGCAATGGGGGGAGTAGCAACAGCCCATCTTCTTTGGATAGGAAGGCTCTTGTGGATTCAAATGACCTTCAGTTGCAGATCTAACGAAGGTCTTTCATTCTCTCCAAAGGCATGCGTGAAGAACCTGTCAGCCCAGTGCATATGCCTTCCTATCTGAAAACCTTTTTTTTTTTGGGGATTGAAACAACCTATCTGAGCCCCCGCATTGAAAATGCAGTATGGCTGCACAACCCACATGGCAAATTCTCAAGATAAAAATAGAAATGTGCAATTACAGAGGAGCCAAGAGAAGGGCTTCGCTGGAACCTGGCATGGAAGCGATATCTCTGCGTTATCTCCACTACAGTTCTCCACCTCAGATGGTCCAGGTTCACTGTATTTCCCAATTATCATCTTTGGCTAGATAAATAATAGCTGCGATATTTCATTCATCCATCCAATTGTAGAGAGAAGCTTCAGTGGCTCCCGAATCAGGACAAAAGAAGCATATGAAGAAGCTGAAGACGCAGAAGAAGCATCATGCTCATGGTTGATATTCCAAGAAGGTGCAAGCAAGTCGATAGCAATATAAGGAGTGCGTAAGGAGGATCACCTTGACGGAGCGAAGAAGGATTACTTGTTTCATTTTTGCAAATTCTTTCTTGAAGGTGTGCGACGCTGTATTGTAGCTGATATTGCGATTTCGTGTTAATGTTAGCCTTTGGTTGGATTTTCTTGTTGTAGACTGTCATGGGTCATTCCTTGAGAGTGAATTTGCAGAATGTTTTTGATATTTTTTGATAGTTATTGACAAATTGTTGTCTATTTTTGAGAAATTTCGTGTCTGGTTATTTGGAAGGTGAGAGACGAATTCAATCGAGGAAATCATGGGGGTGATTGGGGAGCAAGAGTTCTTTGCGGAAGGCAAAGTGAGAGAGCAGCGAGTGGTGGAGAACGGCATTCCGTTTCCGCAGGTGTTGCAGCCGCAAGTGCAGTCCGATTCGGGGTCTCTTGTGGAGGCCATCGCCAAGAACAAGGCGTGGTTGGAGAGCCAGCTTGAGCGGAGTGGCGCCATTTTGTTCCGCGGATTTAATGTGTCCACTGCGGCCGATTTCGATGCTGTTGTGAAGGCATTTGATTATGAGGAGTTGCCGTACGTCGGCGGCGCGGCTCCTCGATCGAGTGTCGTTGGCCGTGTTTTCACTTCGAATGAGTCTCCGCCGGATCAAAAGATTCCGTTCCACCATGAGATGGCTCAGGTGCAAAAATTGGCTTTTTTTTAACACCGTAAAGGCACGGTCCTAGTATGGGGGGCTCCGCGATTCAGATTATGGATTGTCTAATTATCAAATTTCGAACTCTATATCTTCTATTGTGTACCTCTAGTACTTTTGAATTGATATCACAATATGCGTTTGTAACAGTTCAAGTAGTCTAGAGCAGTCTGGTGAATTATCAAAATAATAATACTTTTATTTCTAGAAGAAGCACAATATGAAAATTGGACCTAACAAATTGGTCTCTAATATATGTGAATTGACAAAAACGTCTTTTTCAGGTGCCTGATCATCCTGGAAAAGTATTTTTCTACTGTGAGGTTGAACCAGCGGAAGGAGGGGAGACCCCTATACTGCCAAGCCACTTAGCTTACCGAAGGATGGAGAAAGAATGGCCTGAATTTGTGCAGAAGCTTCTTCAAAATGGACTGCTCTATACACGCATACTTGGTGAAGGAGATGATCCTTCTTCTCCAATCGGACGCGGCTGGCAATCTACCTTCATGACCAAGGACCGCACGGAAGCTGAGAAAAGGTTTGCCATCCACCAATTCTTAAAATTGGTCGTATTTCAGGCACGTATGTCCCTTGATTTAGTTCATGCCCGTATGTCACTTGAGATGTAAGGCATTCTCTTGAATGAGTACCTTCATGCATTGCTAGCCCTCTTTTCAAGGCACTGTTCTTCATAACTGTAAGGTTGATTCTGGTTCTTGCGTATTAGATTATGGTAGGTACCTGCCATAATATATTAACCCTTAAAGAACCAAAGATTCATGGTTTTGAAAGTGAGAATTTGAAAGTGAGAAACCATACTGTGAAAATTCTAATTGAGATGGGGCCAAATTTTTCTATCATTGACATCAGTGAATAAAATTTCTCTTGTTGATCGTTAATCAAATAAAATCGAAGAAAAGAAAGTCTCCGTATGGCCTACTCAAAACTGCTCAAAACTGCAGGGAATTCAATTTGTTCCTTTGTTGGTTATGCCCCAATGGATATGTTGAACCCCATGAGGTTGCTGATAGTGTATGTACCATTGCTTTACAGGGCTGCGAAGTTAGGTATGCGTTTGGAGTGGCTAGAAGATGGAGTGAAAACTGTATCAGGCCCAATCCCTGCAGTGAAGACGGACGAATTGCGACAGCGTCCCGTGTGGTTCAACAGTATGGTGGCAGCCTACACAGGGTGGGACGACGCCCGGAATGATCCTGTTAAGGCAGTGACATTTGGAGATGCTACGCCTTTGCCCAAGGAAGCCGTCATGGCATGCTTGCAAATCCTCACAGAGGAGAGCGTGTCCATTCCATGGCGCCACGGTGATGTGCTGTTACTAGATAATATTGCGGCACAGCACGCCCGCAAGTCGTTTATTCCTCCTCGCCGTGTTCTGGCCTCTCTTGCCAAGTGATTGATTCGTGCTCCTGAGCCGGTAGGGAACCCCCTCTATTGACTGTGAGTGGTTTCCTTTTAGAATGGATATTTGGCTTGGTTCTCGTTTCCATGTTGAGAGGGTTCTAACATGTAATATTTAGATACCGTATGCTTAAGTTACGAAGTGTTGAAATTTGAAGTTGTAGGTCCAAATCACAAGCCTAAAATAATTTTAAATCATTAGTATTGCATCTGCAAGGTATCCTATTGAAGCGTAATTGACTGTGAGAACTAAAAGAGTCTCATTTCTTACAATTTGGGTGTTTTGATGGTTCTTGCAGTGTGAATAGGTGACCTTTCAACACAAGGGAATGGATTCGTACCGATTGACATCCTCAATCCGACATACTGCTCCACAATAGTGAGGTCAACTGAATCATTGACATTCACAGTTTTGCTAGTCCAGCTTGGACAAATGAGCAGAGCGAGAGCGCAAGTTGCAGATAAGTTAGATTGCTTTATGGATTTTTCCTAAAATGAAAAATTCTTAGTATGTTTGAATAGAGCAGGGGTTGTTATGATGGTGTACATATTTGGTGCCATTTATTGATAGAGATAATCACTTCAATCGAAGAGTTTATGGAGGTACCGGTAGCTTGATGGAGATGGTAAGTTGGAGCTCTCAAGACGTTAGCTCGATCCTTCATTACCAGCACTTGGTGGTGCTGCAAAACTCATTATGGTTTGTTGCTTTGGATTACTGTATAAACAGTTGATTACTAAGTTCATAGTGTTTTTATTGTGAGCATTCATTGGTCTCGTTGTGAGTTGTCAACATATCTAGAGCCGAAGACAATTTTGACATGTGACATTACTGCATTTTCATTGTTCATGGACTCGAAATGCTTATGAGTCTGTAGAGTGGCGAATGTTGTTGAATTTTAGCACACGGAGCGAGTTGTCTAAGCTACCGCCCTTTCTAGAAATGAAGAAGTGCCAGACTCTAAAATCAATTGGTTAGTTTAATTAATTCTGTAGATTCCATTTTTTGTGGCGCGGCTTTCATCAATTTTAAGTGATTTTCATTATTGGCTTGAATTTGTTTGGTGCATCTTATTCCCATTATCAATAGGGGTAGTCATGGCTTGTTCACAATCGAGGTGAACAATGGAGATTGAAGCGGTGGCGGTGTAGGGTTGGCTTCCTTTTGCTGGAATATTCTTAGTGTGATATTGTTTGTTCACCCTCAACATCCACCTTCGGAGGTGAAGGTTGGGAGTGTGCAAGCGGTGAACAATAGAGATTGAAGTCGTGGTGGTGTAGGGTTGGCCTCCAAGTACCTTCGTCCATCTCCATTATCCATTCTCAATGGTCGACCAATTGAGGGTGGTCATAGCTTGTTCATTCAAGTTGGCTCCCCGTTGGCTCCTTTTTTCCTCCTCAAATCTCAATCTCCATTCTCCATGGTGCTGCCGAACAAGCTGTGACTACCCCTTTTGCGATATTTAAGCAGACATGCATTATTTTGAAGTTGGAATTTTGACTTAGTATGGGTAGTTCCAATCATTGAGCTTAGACGAAGTACTCTTGAAACCATGAGTATTGCTAGTGATATGTATCTCATGGAACAATCCCTTGATTTTGATAGATACAAGAAGTATCTCATTTATTAGAAGCTAGGTATTTGAATGACCCATTATAGATGGGTGAATTTTCAATTTACAAGATAAGGACCTTACTGTATATGCATAGGTTCCTAATCTTTCTATGATGCACACTTGAGTTTGTCCATGACATTTGAATTTTTTTTAAGAATTTAAAAGTGGAGCAGAAACAAAATGCAATATACTTAATTTTTTATTGGACTTGATAATACATAATTGTTTTGAAGGTCAAAATTGGCTTTGGCCAACAAATCATTTTCTTTATAGATGTTTGTCATTAAGGGTTTTATGAAAGAGTTGATCATAGTCTCAACATATACCACACAAGTAATATACTAAAAGGTAATCCTTCTTGCATTAAACATCTTTTTATTAGTACACATTCTAAATTCACATTCTAAGATACTCTAAAAAGAAATTCTAGAGTTGTATACATATGATGCTAGACAACTTTAACATGTCAATGTCTATGATAGGATTTTTTAGGTCTCAAGCTTTGATTTTCCCCCTAAACATGGTTAAGCTTACTACTGGTGTAGAAGGCTCATTGTTAAAAAATTTATATTGGTTAAAAGTTTAATGATCAATTTGATGCAAATTTCACTATTGGAATAGACTTCATTGTTGCTACAATTGATATGCATTGTTTCACATTAGGAGATTTTAGTGTTTGATCAAAATAAAATGTTGGTGAAATCTTAGAGATTTTAATAGATTATTTACATTATCACATATTTAAAAATTTAAGAGTCTATGAGAATGAGAATCCGGGTGCAGGGATCAAGTGGTAGATTCATTCCAATTTAGAGTGTCAAAGTTATGAAATTCCAAATTTGGGAGTCAATTTAGAAAGTTTGGTCTGGATATAGACGTTGTAGAAAAATCCAGTTTGAGATCTCAAGTTGCATTGAAGTCCAATCTTAGATTCCAATTGAATGTTATAATTTGGATTTGCGATTGGAATATTTAGTCTAGAATCTAGAATAGTAATGTTCTATTTTATTTTGATTTCAGAGTTACCAAAATGACTATAAGTTAACTAGAGTTGAGCTTTGGAAGAATACCCTCCAAATTAAATCTAGATTCTTTTATCGGATGTCTTTATTGTGAATAGAGCCCATGTTCTTCACTTATGTGTTTTTTTTGTTTTTCACGTAGGAAAGACCAAGTGCATACAATTGTTGCCTAAACCTCAAAGCATAGAGCTTATTTCTCTACAAAGCACCAAGCCCGGAATAAAAGAGACAATACCTTCTCAGTCTAGTGAAACCAAGTTGAAGTGTAGAAAGAGCTCAAGAACAAGCATGGTTGATTGTAATCCACCCTCTAATTGTATTGTATGTAGACAACGGTCTACCACGGTCTTTCTAAAGGTATGTCAATTTAGAATATAGTAATTTTTAATTCACTATAGTCAAGTTGAAATTTGATATATAAAGTGTGCAATGTTGGAAGTACTTTAAAGTAAAGTAGTTGGATAGGAATTATTTAAAGACCAATTAAAAGGTTCATTGACATGCTATGTCATAAACCATAGTTTCATCTTGTAATGATTGGTTTCCATTCAAGTGGTTGGATTAGTAGAGATGCAGGCACAAATCATTCACTACAAAAAAAAACATGTTTTAGGTGACGGATTTTAGGTGACATCTAATGTAAGAACATGTGTTTTTGTATCAACAATAATGTCCGCCATAACATCAAGATGTTATATTGGACATTATTGTTGACATAAAACACCTAAAATTTGTCATTTAAAACACTAGGTTTTTGTAGTGGTTGTGCTTTGGATGTATCAAAGGCAAAACAAAGTTTTCAATTTGTGGCAAGGATATTGTCGGCGAAAACATCATGCATGAACTTAGCTTCCATCCTAAAACATTAGATTGTGCCCCCCAGTTGTGCCGAAGATATTTTAGCTAATCTATTGATTGCTAGTGCTCCTACAAGAAAAATAGCAATACAGGGGCTAAAGCCTAAGGCTCCATCTGTGGTTGTTCTTGATTCAACTACGTATCATATGATTGAGGGATATGGTAGGATGCTCTAAAAGCGACTGGCTTCTTCAAATTGACCCTACAAAATGGTATTGAATAGATATGAGTTGGTCTTTAAATGGACCATTTTAGTCATTGATTGAATTCAGAAAATATGTGATCTTTATTGCAAGAGCCAGTCATTGGCCTTGATTTCCTCAAATCACTTTAGAAGTTGTAAGTGGACGCATTTTGGAAGACCTAGGGTCACAAATAGGTACCTACAATAGAAATCTTAGGAATTTCATAACTAATTCAAAAATGCTTCAAAAAAAAATGAAACCACTTGCGCTACATTCTTCATCCATTTGTCTTTCTCTGAAAAATGAGTGAAAAATATTCTTGTTCATGCAAACCTACAAAAAAGGCGGACTAGCCCTTAAATGATCACTTTTAGAGCATCCTACCTTACTATGGCAGCGGTGATGAAGAGTGGATGCTCCAACATCGGCGTGCAAACAACGGTGCTAGTATGTGAGCCCAAGAATGCGAGCTTGTGAGCATTGAGCCTACAATATAGGTACCTATAATATAGATACCACACACTGTAGAAGGTGTATGTATTATAAACACCTATAATATGGGTATTTGTAGCATATATACATTATAATCATAGACGGTTTCTATAGTATATATACCCATAACATAGGTGTGTAGTATTCTAGGCTCATGGGCTCACACTCCTATGCTCACATAATAGCAACTGTCGGTGTGCAAATTACCTCTTTTTGCAAGGGCAGCATTAGGTCCATATTGAAATCAGGTGAGGACAGTTTTACCTACATAGATCATTCAAAATTGTTTTTTTCATAGCCCCTAAATCACACATATTTTGTATAAGGATGGACAACAATCTGGCTTACTTTCACAAGTTTAACCCCTAATGACCCAAGCAACCATTTTGAGGTCATTGCCTCTCTTTTTTGAGCTTTCCATTCTCAAATTTTTAAATTTTTAAAAATAAAATTTATTCTTAGATTATTCCTAGAAAATATACTGCGTTATAAATCCAATGGCGGTAGTTTCATAACTTCCAAATTAAACTCCAGCTTGTGGAATTTTTCAAAGTTAAGTGATATAGTGTAGTTTACAGCTCATTTTGGAGGGTTTGGTTTGGATATGGACTAAAAAGTCAACCAACCAATGTGATTCTTGCCCACTTCAAAAAATTCAAATCCACTTCAAAAAGTGCAGATACAAATAGTTGAAGGAAAAGACAAGTGTCCATTTTTTTATTTTTACAAACAATACTCTCATTATAGTGATCAGCGTGCATTGCAAGCTCTACCATGAATTGAAAAATTCTTGGAATGTTGTGAAATGTTGGAATGATATGCTCCTTCAAAGTTAGCTGCCCTATATTTCCATTAACCCAAATAAAATTTCAAGCTTAATATCTCCTAAACCGTGCGATCAAATAATTTGAAGTTTTTTGAGGTGATCACTTTCAATGTTAACTTCAAGATCATATGGTGACATTCTATCCAATCTCAAAAAAAAAATGAGCCAAAAGATTATTCAAGTTCATGGTAGTTTTGGCCCATTTTGAAGTACACCCTCCGTTGGGTCATTAGGGGTTAAACATGCAATTTATAATTTTGGCACTTGTCCAAGTGCACTCTTTGTATGTGTACTATAGCTGAAATGTTTGGACCCTGCAGAGTTCCATGGAGTGGTGGCCCAAAATTTATTTATTTATTTTCCTCTACTACGCGCTTATGGAGACGCAGACTATGGGAGGAAGGATTAAGGATTTCACATTAAAGTTTTTGTATTAGGCTTTTATTCTCTATACAACCCCCTTTAGAAACCCTAATTTTCCATTTCTTCCCTATGCTACTCTCTCCCTTCCATATTCTTCACCTCCCTCACTTTTCACTCCTCACCTCCCTTGCTCTTTTGGCTAGGTTCTCTTTTGGCTAGGCTAGAAATGTTTGGAAGTACATTTTCACCCTTCTATCATTTTTGATCCATATAAATTTGTATTCATAAATTATCTTCAAGTAGCTTATCACTGTATCATCATTGATATGTATGAATTGAATGGGATAGTGTGCAGAGCTATGAGACCATTGAATAATATTATTATGGTAAGTATTCTTATTAAAACAAGGGGGTATGAGGTATACTCAACAACCTTTTAATGAGCCACCACCTACCATGGAGCCACAATTGAATTAATAAAATGAGTGACAAATTATACATGATAAAACCTTCACACCGCAAATTAAAACAATTTATTTAATCCCTACATGACCAAGGCCATTTTTCTGCCAAAAAGCACTCAAAATTGTCATTTCTACAGCAAAGAGTAAAAAATTTGAATTTTTTTTTCACATCTAACCATAGGATATTATACCTAACTAGTATGAAAATGTGTGGAAAAAATTTCAGAATTTTTGACTACAAAGATTGCAAGATATCTACGTTTAAAGTGAAAAAAATAGAATTTTCAGCACATTGTGGAACTAGATTTTTGTACTTTGAACAATTTTTACTTCAAATTTTTGCACTAAAGAGTTTTGAGCTTTAAATCTTTATATTAGAGAACTGAATTCAGAGTCTAGAAAAAAACAAAAAACAAAAAAACTTAATTTTCATTATTAAAAAAATTGTTAAGTAGAAGTAGGTACAAGATAGGAGGAAAATCTAAAATATTAATATCTTTTATATAAAATTAAAATGCACTAATCCCAAAGTTGAGATTTTTCTAGCAAAAAAACTAGACCTCAGAGAATTTTTTTTTAAAAATTATAAAAATTGCATTCAGAAATGAATCCTACAAGTTATTTTTTTTAGGAGGATACTTTAAATGCCCGAAAAATAAGACTGTCCATAATTTTCTCATAACAAAGCTAAATGTAATGAATCAAAGCTTTCCAAATAGACAAAAATATAATTTATGGGAAAAAAATTCAATTTTTTTTTTTATAATTTTGTCAAAAAAAAATTGTGCCCCCTTTCTTTTGTTTTGAGCTTATTTGAGCATAACTTTTGTTTTTGGGAACCAACTAAAAAAAAATTATATTTCCACGAAGCTTATTAGTTTCTCTATCTTCTCAAAAAGTTTCAAAAATTTGGACAAAAATTCAGTCTGTAGGTACCTATCCAAAATCCCAAATGCCCGCCAAACGGACAATGGTCCTTTCGGGGTTAAAGAAGCTGAAAGGCCACAGGTTTAAAAAGATTCAGCTCTAGAGCTTGAGTCATCACTAGAGCCACTACCATCAACACCTTCATTGTCTAACTTGGTAGGTATTCCTCATCAGACTCTAGCTCGTTGCTCGCATATATAAATCGGACAACCTCTTCAACGTGTGCATGTACGATGTCATTCAACAAAAAAACAGTGAGACCTTCCTTCTACTTGTACATGGCTTGCTTCATTGCAAAATTCAAAATGTAGACAATAGTGAGAATGCAATAACGTGCTACCAGCTGCACGCAAGAATATGTAGGGGTTTGGTTTGCGAGCATGTTACTGATAATAAAACCTATTCCTCCATGACTTCGTCCCCTTTTTCAAACACGCCCCCGCCCCCACCACCACCACCACCACCACCACCCAAGCATCAATCACTGTCACCTCTTCAATGACACATATTCACTTTGTACACATGAGGATGAAAGAAGAAGTTATTCTCTTCTAATTTTGCAGCAAGGTAGTTATCATCCGGCTCTTACTTCCACTAAAGGTCTAATCTTTAGGTTCTTGTACCATGTCTATTGACAAAATGGACTCCCACATAATAAGCTACCATGGCTTTACAAGTTGCATACTGGAACATATTCTTGGGACTTCTAGTAGACATCCTGCACAAAAAAAATTGAAATGATGCCACTCTAATAACACATTGTTGAAAGCACTCACAAACTGGACACAATGTATATTTCAAGTTCTATCTACAGTCTTACAGGCCAGCAAATGTTTCAAGTTGACTACATCTTTTCCTATTTCTATGATATGCTGCTCTACCTCTCTTTTGGAGCTAGAATAAACAACATTCACTATAAGAACCGTGTGTTTTAAATGATGGATTTTAGGTGACATCCAATGTAACACCCCGTGTTTTTATGTCAACAATAATGTACATCGGGATGTTACGGCGGACAATATTGTTGACACAAAAACGCGGATTGTTACATTGGATGTCACCTAAATCTGTCATCTTAAACATGGTTTTCTTATAGTGATTGGGCGACTCATAGGAATCTGCAAATAGAGAACTATATCTAAAGTGCTTTGAAGTTGGATGCTATTTGGTTTCAATTGTTCCTTTTTAATCATTTATTTCAAGTATGCACTAGTACCATCATGGGGTCCTTTGTCATGACCGGTTTTTCCAAAGTGCCACTCTGGCTAGCATCCATTTGATAGTGCTTCGGAATGTGTGATGGATGGATATTTGCATAGAAAATGCTTATTTATTACAAATCCCGATACGAGTGATGTCTTGAAAAATGACTAATACACAACGAATGAAACATGCAAAAGCTAAATAAACATGGACGTCTATAAAAAAAAATAGAAAGAAGGTTTATTTACCTTGATAAAAAAACAAGCTTTAGAAAAATTGAATTAAGCGCTATATCCATTGCTCCAAAACAACATGGTGAGAGGGATTCATTCCAACCGTACTCATATAGTTCCAAAGCTAGGTCAAAAAATGTTGAACAAATACACTATCGTGAACTCTATCATTCAAGAATTCCAACTTAATTACATTTATCTTTTCTTGTAAACCTGTAGGCACCATTTCAAAATGCCACCAATTCATTGTGTCAACTACTATTCCATGGGTCCACCTCGATCTTACAGATTAAGAAAAGGTTGAATCCACACTCTGGACATTCACCTTTGATGCACTCTAGGTGCCATTTGGTATCCATCAACAAGAGGATGGATCTAACACTATAAATGCAAGAACATATGTGTTGTGTAATTTTTTTATCTTCACCCTTAGTGCAAAGATACAAGAATTATTAGTACTAGCAAAAAAAATTGTTATGCTGAAAAAATTATTACAAAGTAGAAGCAGAGTAGACATTGAAGTAATATTGATCTTAGAAAGCACCACAATATTCTGGGGCATAAGGTCTTCTCCCACAAGTAAGTAGCATGCGCGTATATATGCAATATGCTTTTGACATCTTACAATGTCCGTTGTTATAGTATTGCCTTCAACTGCCCTACTACAAAGAGAGGAATATTTGCACAAGCACAACATTGCCCAGAGCACAATGTTACTCACATTCTGACCCCACATTATTCCACCCATCTACTATTTCTTGCATTTTTTGATGATACTTGCAGCAACATGTATTGAGGTCTCGGCATCTCTTCACAAAGTATGGCTTCAACTTGTGAAACAATGTAAGTAGAGTAGTTTCAAAATTTATGGTTACATCTTCAAATTGATTGTTGTACAATGCCCAAGTACTAGTGTCTTGACATTTCTTGTACTACCTTCACCAAAAATTCATGCGAGGGCTAACAAAAATCCACTGAGCATGCTCCAAATTTTGCTTGTACCGAGAATCGGAACTTTCGTCTATTGAATCTGACTAAAGACCTAGAATGAACAAGTTGGTACCACTATAAACTCTTGGAAAAGAACTAGATTGCCTGTTGGAAATTGCATTGCTGCACTCAAAATTCAGGTTCCAATCTCAAGTAAGGTTTACAATCAATTCTTGAACACCTGTGAAGTGCTATTTGAGCATGTCCCACTACAAGCCATATCCAACGTACTGTTGACAACTATCACAACCCAACCCTGCTAAAATTGTCTCATTACAGGAAATTATCACGATTGTTACTTTGCTCTCAAATGTCTTTACAGAAGTGAAGAAGATATAGAAGGCTGACACCGTACCTGATCCAGAGGAAGCGAAATACCTGGCACACAAAGAGACTAGTCCACTATGGGAGATTTGAGGCCTCTAGAAGACTGCGAGTTCCTTTGTGTTCCCAAACTGTGGGAACGCAAGGGAAGTAGTTGGCTGATGTGGTTGACACCGTGTCACGTCATTTTTGAAAAAAAAAAAAAAAAAATTTGCTCAAAATGATATTTGGGAAAAAAAAATCTGACAGCCCCTACCGACTGTTCACAGAATCGGGATAGCATTGGGAACAGGCCTGAAACGGTCTTCTAGAGGCCTCAAATGTCCTCTAATGAGTTCAAAGAATGCTAAACTGGTTGTACATTTTGAGTCAAATGAACATCCATCTTATAGACAACTAACCTTTGATCTTCATGTTCAGTCTCAATCAAAAGCTCGACACTGCACTAACATCATTTTGTCTTCTTCATGCAGACATTCCAAGAGTATATGCATCAATTTTTGTCACTCTCAAATCTAAATTGTCTTCACATTGTTGTGACATGAATCTGACAATGCAAATCAGATAGACTCCTAAAGATTCAAAACAACCATATATTTTCAAGAAACACCAAATGTCATCGTCTTCTATATATCCACCTCGCAAACTCTTGAACGCTAACAACACCTACAACAAGAATATCAATAAAAATATCCAGAGTACGTTCCTGACCAAGATTTCCACACAAAAAAACTCCAAATCCTCAACCAGCTCTAAAAAACTCGCTCTAAATCCAAAGCTCGACATTGCAGTAAGTAAGTTAACATCCATCCACAAGCAAAAATTCAATGAGAGAATGCTTTGATTTCTTTCAATCTTGAATCTGTAGTGTCTTAAATCTTCCGAATGGTGACATGCATTTGACGTTGTTAATGAGACATAGTGCTAATAAAAGTTTCAAAATATGAGATTCAAAAAATTCAGGACTAACCTTCCCATTTAAACTGTGTATTCGGTGAAGAATTTTGCAGGTAGTTTCTTTGTCCTCTGTAATTCCATAACTCGCTCCGGTGGTAGTTCAAAACATGATTTAAAGAAACAGAGAATAGGGTGCTTTTTCGTGAAGTTTGGCAGGCATTTTAACGCCAATGCAACTTAAATAGGTTTGAAAGTGTAGCAATTGTGCCTGCTAAAGGTCACAGAGAGCAAATGTAACCTCTTCATCATGGACAATAGAGTTTCATCAATTTGCAAATGAGCCCCAAAAACCTATAGGTATCCTCCTGCCTTCGTGAAAGCCACGGCACCACCTCCTTCTAGCCACATATGACACTCCCTGGGGTCTAAGGTATCCACCCCTACACACTGGTAGAAACTATTCACTACAAAATCTGCAAAGGCCCTACTGCACACCGCATAGCCGTCATCGACAATCAAAGACACCGCAAGACGGTCACCTTCCAAATCCACCACCCTATTCTTCAACTTGGCGGTCTCTTTCTTTAATGCCATAATGTCCGTCCTAATACTACAAGAAAACAGTGTCCGAATTGACACGTCCTAATTGACTAAAATGTCTGAATTGACAGAGTTCTGTCAAAAAAATGTCCGAATTGACAGAAAATTGACAAAATAATGTCCGAATTGACAAAAAATTGACAAGTAATTGACCAAAAAAATGTCCGAATTGACACTGCTCCCTTGTAGTGTAAGTTGAGTTACAGTGGACTAAAGCCGTTGTACTATTGCAAGTAGGTTTTGACTCTCATCCTGAACCTCCGCAATAAGCGAGGCAGGAGACTCAAGGTCATCAATGCCGCTCACCACGGCTCCAAATTTCCTCAGTTTAGAATTTGAGTTCAGTGAAACTAAACTCCTCATCTCCGTGGTGTTCATCTTCTATACACCCTAGCGTCTGATCTCTCGCAAAACGGAGATAGCGGTGCCTCTTGATAGAAGGGATACTCTTCCTCTTCACTCCAAGTTCAAAGCTAACTCATTTACTAAGGTGCCCCTTGGTTTCACCGAACTAGTTTGAAATGCTATATAGGTAGGAGGTCTTATTTGACAAAAATATCAAAGCCAAATGGAAAGGATGTTGAAAATTAAATGCATGGAGACATTCCTTTTTGATACCCATATCATGCATTTATCCAAATGTATAATATTTGTCTAAGATAGTTGACCCATTTTTGAACCGCCCCCTTCTTTATGGTGGTATAGGTTGCTCTATTTTCGCACATGGGGAAACGAATAATAATCAATTATAGCGCAAGTTCCAATGCACTATTGTGGCTTATTGAAATAGGAAGGCCTATATGACTAGTATAGGTCAAACAAAAATCTTCAGCTAAAAAATTCAAGGTAATTAAGACAAAAAAATTTTACACCCAAAAACAATTGCTCCAACTTTACACACAACAAAAAAGAATACACAAGTTACGTACAAAAGGAACACTATATTTACAATGCCTACAAAAAAAACTCCAGGCTTACAAGGAACACCAAGCAAAGGCAAATGAGATCCATGAAGAAGGCCCACAAAGAGATCTTGCTAATTGGTCCAAATTTTTCGAGAACCAAAGTTTGTCTAAGGAGAGAGATGCACTGTAGCTATTGAATTTTAGATGAAAGATGCACTAACGCCGTTAGGTTTAGATCTATTGGAATCTTTAGTTTTTTGAAAAAAATCCTAAGGGCTTAATAAGAATATTTAGGATTTAAAAAGAATCTTTGAAGTTTTGATGGATTGACACTTTTAAGTTTGTTGCTCATTAACTTTGATGCTTGCAAAAATACTTTTGATGTTATCAAAGAACTCCATACTTAAAAGCATCAATAAAACAAATCAATTTTGTATTATGACTGACAATTTTGACCAATTGATTTCACATATGTAGACACCAATTTTTCTTTTTCTGTCATTTTAAAGTAAAAAGTAAAAATGTGTTGAGGTAGGTTTTAGATAGAGTTCAAACCTATTCCAATACTTTTATTCTTTTATATTGAATTTAAATCTAAATAAAAAGTAAAAAGTGTGATGACTTGATGTAGAGGTGAAGCCTACCTCAATATACTTTTATTTTTCATATCAAATTCAAATAAATATAAAATATAAAAAATGTGTTGAGATAGCCTTGAAGTAAGAGCTCAAGCCTACTTCAATACATTTTTATTTTTTGTATTGAATTTAGATGTCCACTAATATCTTTTTTTTTTCTCCAATATGAAAGCCTTTTTAAATGGACACAAAGTGAAAAATGCAACTAGTCCTCAATAACAAAAAAGGTCATTATAATATTAATACACATTCATTTAATTTTTTTATAAAACAACCAATTTACTACAAATATTACAAAAGTATCTATATGAAGATAATATACATTCATTGTATAGAGATATATAGCAAATAAATGATACTAAAAAGCCTAAACATGTAATTACTAGATAATGATCTTAGTAAAAGTATAAAGGAAAATATGACTTACAATTTAATATAAAATATACAAATTCCTTGGATGCATGTTCCTTTTAAACTAGCATGATGCACAAAGTAGTAACAAAAATGGATTTATTTTAATAAATAAAAATTATATAGAAAGAAAATTGAAAGAAAAATTGAAAATAAAACAAAATTATGAGGCTAGAAGTCTTTTAGAGTCTCTTTGATATGACAATTAAGATTGAATAAGGATATGATCAATTTATTTGATTGTATGTAAAAAGACATCTAGGCAAAGTAGCTTGTTGGGCGAAGGAGACAACGGTGCTAGTATGTGAGCCCAAGAATGCGAGCTTGTGAGCATTGAGCCTACAATATAGGTACCTAGAAGGTGTATGTATCATAAACACCTATAATATGAGTATTTTTAACATATATATATCCTATAATCATAAATATTTTCTATGGTATATACACCTACAACATAGGTGTATAGTATTCTAGGCTCATGGGCTCACACTCCTATGCTCACATAATAGAAACCCTCGTGAAGGAGATACAATTGATATAAGCATATCATTCTTATATTAATAAACTATTTTGGTTATTTTGCATTCTTTATTATTTTTTCAAAATTTTATTAACTTATTTTTATTTCTTGAGTTTTATTATATCCATGCAATATTTCTATTCTAAATGTTTTCTACTATTATTATTATTATTATTATTATTACTATTACTATTACTATTATTATTATTATTTATTATTAATATTTTATATTGTGTCATAATTCATTAGAAAATTTCTCTTTCTTATTTCACTCTTACTATTTTTTTTTCCTATTTTTGATTTCAGTATTTGTTATTTGTGATTTTTTCCATTTATATAAATATGAGATATATTATTAGTTACATACAGCAGTTTATATTTTTCACTGAGGTATACAGAATAGTGCATGTTCTCTTTTAAACATATAATAATAAAATTAGTTGAGAATGAAAACATTCATCCATTTTCATTTTAAAAAACAAATCCAAATCCAAATCCACTGGCTGCCACATGTCGCTCTTAGCTGCATCCCTAAGCCATGTAGCCATTTCTTCAAATGATTTCATTGGTTCATGGAGCCATGATTCAAGCCATCCGTTGTCATCAGTTCATCACCACTTCCCTCCAAGCCCTATAACTGAAATTGCAATCATGACTAGTTTGAATGCTTCCCGCTTTTCTTTTCATTTTCAAGTTTTAATGAGAGAATTCACAATCCTCACATTTACATGTACTTCTATATGTATTGGACTAAAAAGAAAAATTTACCACACAAACTAGACAGGTAGACACATTTTTTCAAACAAGTTTTATTGAATTTGGACACCGGATGCAAAAGTTACAACATTTTAAAGTTTGCTACAACCCCAAAATGTACAAAATATGTAGTCTATGGGGCCCATTAGGGATTATGGGTCATATTTTGGGTGGCCAAAATTCTTTTGCTAGTGAAGTTTAGCGGTGGACTTCAATTTGCAAAGTTGGCTGCAAGACTTCTCCAGTTGGTGTTTACACTACAATCGATCAAGACTTCTTGAGGCATTATCTTGTTGTCTTTCCATCTTGTCCAATATCACACCGATTGCCTCCAATAACCATGTCTTGGCCAAAATCTCTTGACCGACTGGTGCACTTCTCCACTGTAGTCTAAAGCAACCCTTACACTTCGAATTTGGAAAAAAATATATAAAAATATTTGTCTAAATGATTCCTTTTCTAAAAAATTTGTAATGGAGATAGTTCTAGATTTTATCTAAAAGGATTCATTTGGACAAGTTAAAATGGTTTTTATTCTTTGGTAAACATTTTCTAAGGTGCTACTTGGTTTCACTGAACTATTTTGAAATTCTATTTAGGTAGGAAGTCTTATTTGACAAAGATATCAAAGCTGAATAGAAAGGAGATAAGGTATGCAAAAAATTAAATGCATGGAGACATATCCCGCATTCACCCATATGTATAATATTTGTCTAGGGTAGCCTACCCATTTCTACCTCCCCTCCCCCCATTATGGTGTTATAGGTTGTCCTATTTCCGCATACAGGGAGATGCCAATAGTAATCAATTATGGTGCAAGTCCCAACGCAGTTCCGGTGCATTGCATTATGATTGGCTACAAGTCTCTCAATATTGCAACCAATCCTTGGTCAATTTTATTTGCAACCCTTGGTTGGAAATAGGAAGGTCTATATGGCCAATATAGGTTAGACAAAATCTTCAGCTAAAAAATTCAAGGTAATTACAGAATTTTTTTAGGGTAATTTAGGATAATTATGTTTTGAGAAAAAGAATTACAGAAAATTTTGGAATCCTTCCAAACTCTATATCTGCACACGAGAAAATTTCTGCAGTCTCGAAATCCGCGCTCCAGATGCGCATAATTCCTCAAGTGGTTGGAAATGGGTTATAAGCTTCTAAAGCTTAATTCCAAGGGCTGCAGTTTACATGAAGATGACAGCAGCCAAGCCTTCCCACCGTTCCCTCTTCCCAGCAGCAGCCAAGTCACGGAGATAAGGTATGATATTGGAGAAGAAATTTATTGCATTAATGGAAGCCGCCAAGAAATACCGAACCACTCGAGGAGGACCAGAATCTGCATTTAATTTCACCTCAGAAAGCAACAAGCAATCCAAAGAGGAAGGTGAACAACATTTAATAAGCTTTGTAAGCTTTTAGTTTTCTGGCATCTTTGCGCACGCACTCAGAGGCGGACTTGTTTGATGACAGGTTTAGCAATGGTGCTCTAATTTCACACGACACAATAGCACTAGGTGCAGAGATCGATTTTAGCACGATTGTCTGTTTCTCAGCATCTCGTCTAACACCTTTGTGAGAAGGTATGATTTTTTGAATTTATGATTTCTACACGTACATAATTTCTGCAGCGAGAAAGACAGCAAAGAATAGTTGCAGCGCGTCAGGTGTAAGTTGAGCCAATTTCTGGTATGTGATGTGCACTCCAATTTCTCTGTCTTGCTTTGGTTAGTAAGGATTAAGTTTCAAGGCAACAAGTGATGAAACGCGGCATGCCTGCAAATGTGGAATTAGTTCGATTATTATTAGTCCAGTGTGTACTGCGAGTTTCGCAACGGTGCTCGAATATCACGCGACACAATAGCTCTAGGTGCGGAGATTTTAGCACGATTGTCTGTTTCTCAGCATCTCTTGTAACATTTTTGTGAGAAACAATGATTTTCTGAATTTATGTTTTCTACATGTACATAATTTCTGCAGCGAGAAAGAAGCAAAGAATAGTTGCAGCGCGTCAGGTGCAAGTTGAGCCAATTTCTGGAATGTGATATGCACTCCAATTTCTCTGTCTTGCTTTGGTTAGTAAGGATTAAGTTTCAAGGCAACAGATGATGAAACGCGGCGTGCCTGCATTTCTGGACGTAGTTTGATAACTATTAGTCCAGCTAGTGTGTACTGCGAGTTTCGCAATGGTGCTCTAATTTCACACGACACAATAGCACTAGGTGCAGAGATCGATTTTAGCACGATTGTCTGTTTCTCAGCATCTCGTCTAACACCTTTGTGAGAAGCTATGATTTTTTGAATTTATGATTTCTACACGTACATGATTTCTGCAGCGAGAAAGACAGCAAAGAATAGTTGCAGCGCGTCAATTTCTGGTATGTGATATGCACTCCAATTTCTCTTTCTTGCTTTGGTTAGTAAGGATTGAATTTCAAGACAACAGATGATGAAACGCGGCGTGCCTGCAATTGTGGACATAGTTCGATAATTATTAGACCAGTGTGTACTGCGAGTTTCGCAATGGTGCTCTTAATTTGAATTGCGCAACAGAGGTAGTGGCAGAAACTGTAGTATGATTGTCCTTTTTACAGCAACTTTCAAGTGATACGTATATCATCATTGTGGAAAGGTACGATTTCTGAAGAACCGAAAAGCTCAAATGCACATATTATCGGAGGTTGCTCAAGATTCCTTCTCCAGAATATGACCTCATACTGTTCACGTTCAACTAAATTTTGTCGCAAACCTATGAAGACTGACTTCGTCACCGGCTAAATGTCGAAGCAGTTGCAAGGAAGGCGTGGTTCGGCGTAGTCTCGTATTTTCCATAAGGTGACGAGATCAAATCAGCCATGATGTACTCGCGGGGCGTTCCGGCACCAGCTTGCGCGACGCCATTTTATCCAGAAGACTTCAACAATCCCCTTGAAGTCGTGCGAGAGGGAAGTACTCTACTTTCTCATGAAGACCAAAGTCACCGTCGGAAACCTCCTGAGAGAACGTTCCATTCTTTTACTGCACGGATTCCGGCAAGGAATCCTCACAATTCTGAAGTTCGACTCTCCAAGGCGGAAGAGGAAGTAGCACGCAGCGCAGTGGCTAAAATATTTTTCAAGGGGAGAAGTTTGGTGGAGCATCACCTGCGCTCATTCAATGAATTTTTGGAGTATGGTTTGATAACCATGTTTGATGAGGCTGAATCTCTTGATCTTTATCCGGACCGTGGTACACTGCCTAATAGGATCGGAGTACAGAAGAAGGCTCGAATATTGTATGGGGAGGTTTCTGTGGGGAAGCCGTATACCACCATTACCCTCGAAGGGAAGAAGGAAATGGTGGACCTGCTACCTCATGAAGCTCGACTTCGAAGCATGTCGTATTCGTCATATCTCTACGTAACTATGACACTCGAGGTACACTCTGTTCATCAATTGGAATGGAGTTTGTCTCGATGGCGGTGGCAAACTTTGGTGTGAGCACAATAATCAATGTCCTTTTGCCTTCGGAGGATTTTTGTTTTGCTTGTCGATTGGAATTTTCTCTGCAATCACGCACAATCAGACAATGGCTTAACCTAACTATTTCCCGTCGAGCCTATCTTTTTTGTCATTTGAAGACACGCAAGGCTTTCGAATAAGCAAATCTGATCAAGTTTCACAACTTGCGCGTGTGCCGCTATTGCAGGTGTACGACAGGGGACATGTAAAGACCTTCAAAGAGGAGGATAAGATTGATACCAAAACAGAAACAATGTGCATCGGGACAATTCCTGTTATGGTGAATTCAAGTTTCTGTCATCTTCATGGACTCACGGAGAAAGAATTAGTGGCAAAAGGACAGTGCTCGTTTGATGTAGGGGGGTACTTCATTATCAAGGGTTCTGAAAAGGTGAGATTAGACTCTGCTGACTCTTATTTTCTGGCATGCAAGATGCATCCTCAGACGCGCCTGTGTAGACATATTAGCAGTGGTCTATCGGCCATGGGGTTGAAGGTCTGGCGCCATAATTTGAAATTTAAAACCAGGTAAAGTTGTGCTTCTGCCTTCGAATTGATTCCAGGTATTGATCGCTCAAGAAGAAAAGGCGCACCAAGACATTTATGTCAACTACCTGAAGAGGACACATACTTGGATAGCGACATACGCTCCGACATGGAGAGGTTTCAGTTCAAACCAAGCGATTCGGGGAAAGACTTTTGTGAAGCTGGTGAATGATGGGAGAATCACATTCTCTGTGGGCATACCAGGAATCACGGAGCCAGTCCCTCTAGTCATATTGTACAGAGCCCTCGGAAAGTCGTCCGACAAAGAATTTATCGAAAGCATATGCTACGATACCACCGATTATGAGCTCTACGAACTACTCCTTCCCTCTATTGGGCATGCCGACCTGACGTTGACGGAGTTTCAGTCTAGGATTTCAGGACCCACAAGTATCATAACTCCGAGGTCTGTGAGGGATCAGCTTCTTGCAATCAGGTTCCTAGGCACGAAGCTACGGTATTCCAGCCATGCGCCTTCAGTGGAGGCTGGGAAAACTGTCCTCGGCCAGCTCTTCGCACACGCGGAAGGGGGATTTACGAGGAAGGGATACCTGCTGGGTTATATGGTGAATCAGCTGTGCTCCACCTTCTTGGGCAGACGGCCAGAAGAGGACAAAGACAATTTCAAGAATAAGAGGGTTGATCTTGCAGGACAACTGCTGAGCCACCAGTTTCGGAAGGCTATGGCGCACTTGCAGCGCGATATCAAGAGGAGAATCCAGCCTTTCCTGGTGAAGGACATGGAGTTGGGCCCTCTGAAGAAATACGTCACCGAGGCGATTGTAACAAAGCAGATGCAGAGTGCGTTCACCTTGGGAAATTGGAACACAAATGAGGGTCTCAAGAATTCGGGTGTTGTCGGCGTTTTGAAGAGGATGAATCCCATGGCCACTCTCTCCCATCTGCGACAAGTTCGACTCAACCTGCCTGCCCCAGCGAGACCAACCGATTCCGCAAGACATCCGTAAGTCAAGATTTCTTACAATTGCGGCCCTTGTTACTCCTACAGATTATCAAAGATGATTAGATTTAAACTTGTATTAGATCTTTCAGCTTATTTCCTAGTTTGGTCTTCTCCTGACGAAATGGGGGTTGTGTGCTGGAGAATGTGAAGAAACCGCTCTTTCTGGGGGAGAATCTGCCCAGTGCAAACCAGTGATGGGGCGGAGTGTGGAATTGTGAAAACTTTAGCACTTACCTGTGTTGTGAGCTCGGATTCGCCAGATGAACCAGTGTTGCGTGTCTTGAGAGATAATGGAATGCAACCTCTCGAGGAAGTCGCTCCCTCCAGAGTATTTATGGCAGAGAAGATTTTAGTGAATGGACTTTGGGTTGGAATTTTTCATGACTATGATTCAGCTGCGGCCCTTATTGCCACTTTGAAGCAGTTACGACGTGGACAGCTTATTCATGGAGAGGTCAGTTAGCACGAACGGCATGAATCCTGTCTGACGTATATGATAGACGTTTAGACGCCATATTTAACTATTTACGGGATTCAAAATATGCTGATTTGGCACGCTAATGTCGCTCGCTCGTTGACAGATTGAGGTAGCGCGAGATTCAAAAGCCAAAGCGGTGCATATTCACACAGATGCAGGTAGACTGCTTCGACCACTTCTGATTGTCAAAGACCAAAGGCTGGCCATGTCGAAGCAACAGTTGAAAAACCTCCGAACCATGTCCAAGCGAGAGAGTACAGATGCGTGCTGGAATTACCTGTTGGAACAAGAGGTGGTCGAACTTCTGGGCACGGAGGAGGAGGAAGGAGCATTAATTGCTCAAAATAGAGATGACTTGGAAACAGCTCGAAAACACTCGGATGCTCTTCTGTACACTCACTGCGAAATTGATGTCTCCTACATCTTTGGATTAGGCGCCTCAGTCATTCCGTTTCTGGAGCATAACCAAGCATCTCGTAATCTGTATCAATCAGAAAAGCACTGCAAGCAGGCCATGGGTTTCTACACCTCAAACTTATTGGGCAGGTCGGATAGTTCTGGACACCAGCTCTTTTACCCTCAGAACCCCCTTGTCACTACACGCGCCTGGGACTACCTGCAAAAACCGGAGCTTACAAATGGCCAGGTTGCAATTGTCAGCATTCAGTGCTACGGCTACAACCAAGAGGACTCCATCGTCATGAATCGAGCTTCCATTGATCGAGGCTTGTTTCGGTGAGTAGATTTTTGGAAAAGATGCCAAATATCAGGACTGAGCAACTATATTAAGCAAATCAGCAACTATAAAAAATAGATATTTGCATTTCTGATGTTGATATCTGCAGGTCCATGCATTTCAAGACTTACAAAGGAGAAGAGCGATACAACGTGATAGAGCATTTTGCTAAGCCCAGAACTATGTCCGAAACAAGGAAGTCAAGAAAATTATCTCTTAAAAAACTGGAGGACGATGGGTTTCCTCAGATTGGGGAGCTCCTTGAGACAGGGGACATCATCATAGGAAAATTGACTGCTGAAATTGGGACCCCTACGCTTGCAGACACGAGCCAGCGACTGAAAGCCCATGAAAATGGTCGAGTTGACCAGGTTCTCCTGTCCAGCGGCGAAGATGGACACCGGATTGCCAAAGTACGGTTGAGATATTCGAGGCGACCTCAAGCTGGTGACAAGTTTACCAGTATGCACGGACAGAAGGGAGTGATAGGAGCTGTTTTCAACCAAGAGGATCTCCCCTTCACGCAGCAGGGCATTGTACCCGATATCATCATCAATCCTCATGCTTTTCCAAGTCGACAGACGGTAGGACAGCTTCTCGAAGGCCTGTTTGGAAAATTGGTGGCCGCAAAGGGAGTGCGACAATGTATCACCCCTTTCCAAAGAAGACCGGCCCACAAATTCATGAATCAGCTACATCAGTAAGCCCTCACTCTATTCCATGCCCACTCAAACCTTCTCGTCTCTATCAGAGCGTAGACACATAAAGAGACTTAACATTCGCTCTAATTGTGAATTAGGAGTCGACGTTTGTATATAAATACAATATTGATGTCATCCCCCTGTTCAGGTGTGGATATCAAAGAGGAAGCAGCGAATCTATGTGCAACGGCGCCACAGGCAAAAGGCTGAATGCTCTCATCAGCATTGGGGCCACATTCTACCAGCCTCTTGATCACATGGTCGAAGATAAGATCAAGTACCGAGGAAGCGGCGGCCCTGTGGATCCCCTTACTCGGCAGCCAGTGAAGAATCGAAAAGATCTCGGGGGTCTCAAGTTCGGAGAAATGGAAAGAGATTGCATGCTCGGTCATGGAGCTGCGGCCACTCTCCGAGAGCGGTACTTTCTTCTCAGCGACCCCTACATTTTGTACGTGTGTGCATCATGTCGACGACCTTCCTCTCGTAAGGACATCAAAACTAGACAGCATTTCTGCAACTTCTGCAGCACCGGGAAATATGTTGTGCAGATCCAAATACCATATACTTGTAAACTGCTGTGGCAAGAGCTTCTCAGCATGGGAGTCACTATGTTCTTCGACACTAAGCTAATTTATTGATATTCTTTCTGAAGGATTGTGTATACTGAAGGATTCCTCTTCATGAGTTCTTCTCGAAGCTGAGTCTTCGCGATGCAGAGATTCTCCGATGCTGTTGTAAATTGTTGCAGTATACCTCACAGCGTTGCAGTGTCGCCGACCGCCTCCAAAATTGTAAGAATATTATCGAACTGACCTATCGTTCCCTAATCAATGCGTTTCACTAGAATATTTCTCAAGAATGGTCACTTGTATCATTCTAAGTCATACCAGAAGCTTTCACTTTGTCCTCCGACATCCGATGTTCGTCCTACTTTCTTGTTTCTCTAACATTACATGCGTCATGTTCATGTTCCAAGACGGGTCCTCGTTTCTCCGCTCGCAATGCTCCAGTAAAAGAAACACTCAGTGTTGGTCAATTTAGGACACACGTAAAGAGCTGATGGATTTGAAATTTCTACATAAGGTTGATGTTACCTGTCTTAATAAAGACTTGATTTTTCTAGGTTTCTAAAGTATATATATTCCACAATGTGTGACATACTCAAGTTTCAGGGACTTTTTGAGTGCCCCAACGATAACAAGCTAGAGTCAACTTTTAAATTTAGCACCTACAATGCAAGGGAAGGTGGGCAAGGGCAATTAGAGATAGCTAAACATTACCTTGTTGCTTACTGTGGTATAAATAAGGTTTTTTTGCATGCACATTTTTTGAGCGTCGGTCTCAAACAATCTTTCACTATTTCTATGAAGGAATCTCATCCTTAGAATACTAAGAAACTTACTGTGACCCCTTTTTTTATTATAGATATTTAAACTTATCGTGTTCACAAATTTTGTTTTGAAATAGAACTACAAATCGAGTAATATTTCACATTTATTTTGGCAACTCATTTTTTAAATATGTACAAATCACCATGTGTTTTTGCCATGTGTTTCATTGAGTTTATAAAGTCGGTACTTATCAACCCAATTCCCAACCCTTTTCAAAACACAATTTCGCATTGTATTGTCATAATTTAAACCTGAGTACTCTTTTCACTACAATAGGTTGCAACAGAACGAGATGAGTACAGTAAGGGTCGCAGTTGGGCTGGTATCCATTTTGGATCTGTCAACCTTACCAAAACCAAATGCAGAATTAATGGCTCTGTATGGCTTTGAAGCTGCACTACCGAAAGGGACCAACTCTCGCAGTACAGCTGCTTTGTTATCAGTTTGACAAATTCTCTGTCTGTCAACATCCTCTGCCTTTACATGCAATTTTTCTCGGTGTGCACTCACTGAGCATCCCAAGCAACATACTCGCATACATGACCTGAAAGGTGACATGTTTTCTGCATTGAGATGCCACAACTCAGACAAACATCGCTGTACATAAACCCTTCGTGTATTTTTCGTACCCTAAATTCAATAGCTAGAGTCAGCACAAATAGCTCGGTCAAGCCATCGATACAAGTGCTAGACATTTCCAAAACACAGCAGAACTACAGAACGAACTACTGTATCTATTGTACAGAACGAACTACTGTATCTATATGCACAGAAAATGAAGGAAATCAACAGCGTGGTTTCGGAAGTAGAAATCCTTTCCCCTCGACATCATCGATTCTCAAAATCTCAACAATTGACCTCCAAAAGCCAAACAAAAACGTAACGATAAAAAAAAGTGCCCTCAAGGAACTCGTGGTTACAAACCTAGCTAGGTGGAAGTGACTGACGCGACCAGCAATCCAAACTGCAAAACATTAACTTAGCCAACATGAAATCATGCCAGATTCGAGCTCCCCATTGAGAAAGAGACCTCATAACCCAACCATGCAAGATACTCTACCTCTACGAAGCAGCTACTTCACCCTTGAAGGCCTTGGCAACGGCCTCGTCATGAACTACAATAACAATTCACAGAAAGTGAAGGCGACCAACACCTAAGAATACAAAGGTTCTGGAAAATAGAAATAATTTCCGCTAGGCATCATCGACTTTCAATGCCATTGAGCTTGAAAACCCAGAACAAACGCAAAATGATATTTAAGCAAGCCGTCAAGGAGCTCGTGATTACAAACCGTGGAGTAACTAACGATACCAGTTAATCCAAACTGCGAAACATTAGTCAGAATGAAATCATGCTAGCCTCGAGCTGACCACCGACCACCGACTAAGAGACCTAAAAACCCAATAGTGCACGATAGTCTACCTCTAGGAATCAGCCACTTCCTCCTTGGCGGCCTTGGCAACGGCTTCGGCATGCTCCTGGAGCACAAAAGTCTTCAGGGACTCCAGATCCCGGGCGCCTTGGTACTTCTTCACCTCCTCACCGTTGTAGAAAACTTTGAGGCTGGGGTAGGAACGGATGTCCGCCTTAGTGCACGTCGCCTTGCTCGTGGTGCAATCCACGCTGCCCACTTCGACCCCGGCCTCCCCTTCCAGCGCTTTCCCGAGCTGCTCCCATGTCGGCGCCAGATTCTTACAGTGACCGCACCAGGGGGCGTAAAACTTGACGAACCACAGGGTGTCCTGCTCCTTCACCTTGTCCGCGTAAGTGGCGTCCGTGAGGACCACCACATCCGCACTCACGGCCATGAAAGTGGCGCCCACGAGGAGGAGGACGAGGACGGTCGCGGACACCATCTTCATCGCTGTGTGACTCCTAATCTGCAAACACGACCACTGGAGATAATTGAGAAAACGATGCACTAATTCAAGTGATGGCTACCTAAAACTCTTAGACTACCAGATCTAATACATGAATGAAAATAAGGAGCTTCCAAGTGAAACTAGAGAAATTCTCACTTCGAAAATCCACGGTAAGGGTTACGAGCAGCAGAAATTAAGTGCAGATTACGGAAGATTGGAGAGAGCGACAGACCAACCTCAATGAAGACGAAGATCACACAGTAATTTGGAAACGTACGATCACGCACGAGCTCAACAGTTCTACTATTTACCGAAAGTTCTACGAGGGTTGACTGGCAGGATTTAGGGTTTCAAATGTGAGTGATATTACAGAAACTCTGTTCATGAATATTCCTCCTCGTGCCTTTGAATTGATTCCTTAGGTACTCCCTAGAATCATCTTGCAAGGTGAAAGGAATTAGCTGGACGAATTTATTGGCAAGATGATTACAAAGGGTGACATTCATACCAAGGATTTATAACTTAGGTGTGCAACTCCAACGCTTTCGTCTTTCTTCTCTTATAAGTGATTGGTGTTCATCCAACAATTGCTCTCCTGTCTGGTGATTCAAAAACCGGGGGTCGGTCTTCCTGGTTGGTGATTGCTATTGGTGCGCTGTGGAACGAAAATTGAATGCTCTGCACTCGAAGAAACTTTAGACCTCTGGATGGTTGGGGATCAAATAATCATTTGCGTTACTTCTTGAGGAAGAGAATTTTAACCACTTCGCGAGATACGGCACCTATTGGCCTCAATCTTTTGTTGAGCAGGTTGAGGAAGATCTGGAGTGACGTGATTCAGAGTTACACTGGAATGCGAGGATTCACATCTAGAATAAGGAGATGACATGAACATTTATCATGGATTGATGACCAATCATTTTCTGGCATAATTTGATATCTTGCGTACCGCTGATCGTACAAACCATGGCTGGTTGCAATGGCAATCGATATGGGCGTATATCGAAGCTACCGACTGTCATGAGCATGACATAACCAGTCTGAGTGGATGATGCACCAAATGAGCCAGATCACCTGCAATTAGAGTTTTCGGATTGTGAGCGGCTCAGGCGGGGGGTCGACGGAAATAATGCCCTCGAGCATTTGCACAACTTTTCCCATGCTCGGTCGCGCCGAAGGTTCATCTTGAATGCACCAGAAGGCAGTGAAAATTGTTCTCTCAAATTGGCTGAGTTCCAACCGATTCCCGAGATTCCGAGCTTGGTCTTTGAAGTTCTTCACGAGGCTACCGGCGATCATGTCACGGTACACCCAAGTCGGAAACCGAACGCGCTCCGAGTCGCCTGCCGTGGCATCCACTGCCCTCCTCCCGACTACAAGCTCAAGGAGCACCATGCCATAGCTGTACACATCTGCCTTGGCAGTCAATGGCAAATTGGCGCCCCATTCCGGAGCCAGGTAGCCCCGTGTGCCTCGAATGGTGGTAATGTGACGCTCGCGGCCTCGCAACCCTAGAAGTTTCGCCAAGCCGAAATCTGAAACTTTGGGACAAAAGCTTTCGTCCAGGAGGATGTTCTCGGGCTTGATGTCGCAATGGACTATACATTCGCGGCACTCCTCGTGCAAGTACATGACACCGCGTGCCGTTCCGAGGGCGATGGAGAATCGTGTCTTCCAGTCCAATGTCGTTCCGAGTTGTATTGCATTCGAAGCCGTGCTCCCGCTGCTCATTGAGCTGCTCGAGGTGGTCAAGACATCACCTCCTTGCACCAGATAGTGGTCGAGTGAACCATTGCTCAGATACTCGTAAACTAGCAATCTGTGCGCTTTCTCCGTGCAATAGCCATGGAGGTGGACCAAATTGACATGGTGTGTGCTGCCGATCACCGAAACCTCAGTTCGAAACTCTCGTTCACCTGCACATTAAGCGAGGACATTACTACAGGTGGTGGACAGATTACGGAGCTCGAAGGCAGTTAATCGCATTCATGGTTACGAATGATTCTGAAGCACGGAAATTCTCATTGAGCTTCGAAACGGTAGTGATGCATCAAAGGTAACCGCAGCAATCGACTTAAAAGTGGCAGCAGGACGCAATGCAGGGGCTTACCTTGCTCAACAACATCCTCCAGTTGTTTCACAGCCACGAATGTACCGTTTTCAAGCACACCTTTATAGACCGTCCCGAATCCCCCGGCCCCGAGCTTCTCACTGAAATTCTTGGTAGCCTTCTGCAACGTCCTGAATGGCAATCTTACAGGAGCGCCGGGGACGTAATCAGGAGTTGGGGATGGTGGGCGTCTTATTCTGCGCCCGAGTGCCGTCACTTTCTTGCCCATTTTCAGGTACGGCAACGCTAATAGCAACAGAAGAAAGCCCGCAAGGACCGAGACGCACGCAAGGGCCACGACAAGTCCGCTGGAATTTCGAGAATTGTTGGGGCCACCAGAGAGAGAGTCCAGCGTCACTTCCTGATCGACACAAAGCTTGACGAAAGTCTGGGCTGCGATGAACGGCGATCGGTACGCACTGAAGAATTGTGTCCGTTTCGACTTACAGAAAGCAGTGCCAGCATTCTCGAGAGTGGAGGCCACACAAGCAGTGCCCACGGTGTCATCGACCAAACATGTAAGCGCGCAACTCTCACTGTTGGCGCTGTTCTGGAGGAAGTCGGAATTGAAATCCAGTAGGAATGTGTTTTCTAACTCCACCATCTTCAGTCCTGCTGTGCAGTTGAGATCCATCATCACGCGGCATCCTTGTCGCGAGCTTTTGGAGCTGATGAGCTCATAGCCTGGCAAACACGAGCAAACCGGTCCCTTCTCCGAATACGCACACAACCCATTTTTACCACACCACCCGTAAATCTCACACTCATTGGGGAAAGCTTCCCATGTTGCTGTCCAACTCGACGCCGAATCATTCCAGCTCAACGTTTCCAAATCACCACTTGCTGTCAGCATCGCTCTCCTCAATGGCCCCGTCCCATAGTCCCTGCTCCGGTACGAAGTTGAAACTCCTGAGCCATTGCGCAACTGAAGATCCCCCGAAGCATCAAAGTAAACACTATTTGCATTTGATTGAGTACCCCCAGCAACTTCAGTGCTCCAGTAAACAGTTGTCTGGTTAAAGTAAAGCACCAAATATACAGCTGTGTCCGCCCTGAAGGTGAGTGTATACGGGTTCACGCCGGCGCTGGAAATGTGCGGGCTCACCGAAGCCGTAAGGAATTTTCCTTGAGGTAGCGACTGCCCTGGCAATAGAGTATCAGAAGGAGAATCCCAGGTTTGCCATAAATGTTCACCAGTTTTGTTTAGCAAAATGAAGTTCCCAGAGTCGCTCAAGGTCGCCCCGTTCACTTCTAGGCCAGTTGTGTTGCTCGACCATATGAGACCTTGAGAAGCATCTGAACTGTGAAGCTCAAGGCTGCCGCTAGTGGTGATTGTGATTTTGGCTCCTGCACCGAACGGGCCGTCATTTTCCACCAATCCCCACACGACGGTCTGTACTGGCAGCTGTGTGTACCAGATGCCAAGCTTGTAGCTGGCTTGAGCCTCTCCGCTGTCAATGGCATAGAAGCCAAAGGAGAAATTGCCATTTGGTAACGACACCCAAGCCGTGCGGTTAAGGTCGCCTGCAACGAGGCTTTCTCCGAGGGGGATGGTCGCTTGCGTCCCGTTGCTGGATTGCTGGCAGACGACAAGCTGTGTGGCTCGTAGCCATAGGCTGAAAAAGATTAGCAACTTCACCAGGAGTTGAATGGCGTTCATCCGCTGTGGCGCATTCTTGTTCATTTCTCGGTTTCCCTTGCATCTGCTACTATTTACTGACAATTACTGATCTGTGAGAAACCCTAACCACATCCCGGAAACTCAATGGATTCAGAAGCTGCTTGCGGCTTTAATCTTCGCAAATGGCATTTTCAACTCTCTATTTTCACAACAACCGATCCAAGGCCTACTTCTTTTCCGGTACGAGAGGATTCGCCGATTTTCACAATATTCATCACAAGCATCAATGTGCAAACTTACCTCTGTTCTTATCCAGCTGGACGAGTCATCTACCAATCCAGCTCCATTACTTCCTTGATGAAGACAAAGATGAAGACACACACAGTGTGCTTCAACTCAATCATCGCCACTATAGTTCTGACTCACGAGAATGCAAATTCTAATCGAGAGGCCGTCCCTTGCAATTGCCCCTCATCATCGTGCAGTTGCTCGCTTTGAGCGACACCGATGTTGACACGACCAGCTTCATAACGTCCCTGCAATGAGCATTCACATAGAACCTCTTCGTGCCATTTCAAGGTTGATCTGAAATCTCAACCAAGAATCTCTCTGCCGCCTATTTACCAACAGAATGCTTTACCGAGATACCTGAGTACAACACTTCTGGCATGGTGACCTCCAAAAATTTCAGCTATGGAAATTGTCAAGATAGTAACAAACAAACTCGCAACTAACGTCACGTAGAGTGCGCTGCGTTTATCTCTCCTCGAAAAAGATCATGTATTCTTAAGAAAACGATCATGCTGTGTTTCTAAGGAAAAAACTTCGGCATCCTGCAACAAGACGACATAAGCCTCAACAAGAACCTCACCAGGTCCTTGCCTCACCGGCTCTTTTTCCAACGAGCACGATCTCCAAAGTCTTCAGCTATGGAAATTGCCACGCAACGCAAATAGCGACCAACCCTCGCAAACTAACGTAGGCCATAGAGTGCGTGCGCTGTGTTTCTCTCTTCTAAACAAAGATCATGTCTTCTTAAAAAAACGATCATGATGTGTTTCTAAGGACAAAACTTCGGCATCCCGCAACAAGACATATAAACCTCGACAAGAACCTCAACAGGTCCAAGCTAGCCTCAACGGCTAGCTCCTCTTCTAATTAACGAGATCTCCAAACTCTCCAGCTATGGAAATTGTCAAGCAACGCAAATTGAGTACCATGGAGTACGTACGCTGCGTTTATCTCTTCTAAAAAAGATCATGTGTTCTTAAGAAAACGATCATGATGTGTTTCTTAAGGACGACAAAACTGGCATCCCGCAACAAGATATATAAGCCTCAACAAAAACCTCAACAGGTCCTCGCCTCACCAGCTCTATTTCAAACGAGCACGATCTCCAAAGTCTTCAGCTATGGAAATTGTCACGCAACGCAAATAGCGACCGATCCTGGCAAACTAACTCAGGTTACGTGCTGTATGTATCTGAAAAAGAAACGGTGACGAGTGACGTCGACTAAGAAAACAAAACTTCGGAATCCTGCAACGAAACATAAGCCTCAACAAAAATCTCGACGACGACCGAGCTTGTAAACGGCAATTCCAGTATTCGACAGGAAGACATTCCGCAGCCGGCTGGCCTTCTTCTGGCTATGGCAGAAGCTTGGGATAGGTCGTGACGAAGGAACAGGCAGAGCTTGCAGTACTGTACGGTGCTTGCGATGGCCGAAGAATGTCGTCAATGTGGTCCATACCCTGATTTCATGCACAGAATGGCACTACAGAACTCGTAACTAGCGGCCCACCTTTCATGCACATGAATGTACTCAGGATTGCTTTACACCCAAAGCCTGGGCCAATTCTCCTTGAGGCCGATTGCACAGAATTGTACAATCGCTTTTGGGCTGAAGGCTGTCCTCGACTTTTCATTAGAATAAGATTGTAGTGGGGGGCACTTCTCCCCTACGTAAAGGCCTTGAGGCCAAGAAGTTGATTCAATAAAACCTAAGAAATGGCAGCCCCCCCTCTCTCTCTTTCAAGATTAATTGCTTTAACCCTAGACCACCCAACCTTCGTTTGTTTGAGCGACACGCTTTGTAGATCAGTTTTGGAGAATCAGCCCTTGCGGAAAGTATGGGCGGAATTGTGATAATCTATCGTTTGATACTATACCTGACATAGAACCGATGATAGAAAACAAGTGGGAGCCAAAATTGGGTGGTTTGATGTGCAGATTATAGCAATTGATGGAGGTCAAAGTCCTAGCATGGACAACTTAACTTTGGAGTGTCTCCACGGAACTCTTGCCGATTGTGTAGTACAGGAAGGTTCAAAGCAAACAAGCTTCCGATAGATTCTACCAAACCTCATAAGTGATACAACAGTGAAAGAAACTGGCCACTAAGCTTTGAAATTGGAAGGTTCACAAGGTGAGTAGACCTGTAGCCTTGTGACCGGACCAAACTTGAGGTAAAAACACACAAAATCATCCTTGTACCCATTCATGTACCCTAGACTTCTAATAACCGCTAAATTTCCGTAACTATGTTTTCACCGGAAATGCTCAAAAACTACCATTTTTAGTACAAGTGCCAAAATTTTGGAAACTTTTTTTGACACATGTAACCGTAGGATCTTGTAGTATACTGAATTGTAAACATGTGGTAAAAATTTGAGAAATTTCCATCGCATGGATTGCAAGATATAAGCATTCAAATTCACTAAAATCGTAATTTTTTTCTGCAAAAAATAGGACAGCTATACTTCACAAGCTCACTTTTCTATGAAAAAATGTCCAAAATGGTGGTGCTTCTTTGGAAACTTTTTCCTAGACAAATTGGCTACATGCTCAAAAAATTTCACATCATTTGGAATTATACATAATTGTTCAGAATTTAGTAATGGAATTGAAAAATGCCAATCCCAATGGTTGTAATGTTGTAATAAACAATCTACATCCTGTGACTTTATTTTTTTCCAAAAAATATTGAAAATTGAGTTAAATAAAGGGCTTCAAAGTTTCTTTTAGAGTAGAGAATCCATAATTGCCCGCAAACAAAAACTCCTCCTCATAACTTGCATCCCATTGATCAAAATGGAATGATTCAAATCTTTCCACGTATATATAAATTTAGAAAACCAATTTCAAATTTTTGTTTCTGAAAAAAGTGATTTCTTTTAATTTGCCCGGACTGCCCATTTACAGAAAAAAATACTAGGCCATAACTTTTGACTCGTATTTCCAAATGTCATAAAATCCAGTGCATATGAAAGATATTCTTTGTCCACACCTTCTAATAAAATTTCAGCCTAACCCCTAAAGGACCGAGGCCCTTTTTCTACCAAAAAACACTCAAAACTGCCATTTCTATAGCAAAAAGTAAAAAAATTTGAAAAATGTTTTTTTTTCACATCTAACCATAGGATCTTACACCTAACTAGTATGAGAGTGTGTGGAAAAATTTTCAGAATTTTTGACCACACAGATTGCAAGATATCTGCGTTTAAAGTGAAAAAAAAACAAGTTTTTCAGCACATTGTGGGACTAGATTTTTTGACTTTGAACATTTTTAACTTTATTTTTTTGCACTACAGAGTTTTGAGCTTTTAATGTTTATATTGGAGAATTGAGTTGAGAATCTAGCCAAAAGAGAAAAAGTTCAAAAAAACTTAATTTTCATTATTAAAAAAATTGTTAAGTAGAAGTAGGTACGAGATAGAAGGAAACTCTAAAATATTTATATATTTTAGGCGGGATTGAAATGCACTAATCCCGATGGTGAGATTGTTCTAGCAAGTAAACTAAACCATGAAAAAAAAATTTGAAAAATTGCATTCAAAAATGAATCCTACAAGTTTTTCTATTTAAAAAAGATGCTCTAACTGCCTGAAAAACAAGAATGTCTATAACTTTCTCATACAAAATCCAAATGAAATGAATCAAAGCTTTCTAGATAGACAATAGTATAATCTATGATAAAAAAAAATACTTAAAAAAAAAAAAAAATTGCAAATCTTTTTTGCTGCCCGTCGTCCCCTATTTTGAGCTTATTTGGTCATAACTTTTGTTCCTGAGTACCGATTGTGAAAAAAATTATATTCCCATGAAGCTAATCAGCTTTTCTACCCCCAAAAAAGTTTCAAAAAATCAAAAGAAAATTTCAGCCCGTAGGTACCTGCCCGAAAAACACATTTGTCCCCCGAAGGAACAATGGTCCTTTAGGGGCTAAAGTATGCAAATCCTCATTCACACCAGCTTGCCCAAAATTTCTATGTTGCCAAAAAACACATGTTGGTCCTTTAGAGGTTAATTGTGATTGGTTGATTGTTGATTTTTTGAGATTTCAGTTCTAGGCCCAGCTATATGATTGTTTTAGTGGTTCAAAGAGCTTCTATTGTGAAAATTCATAGAAATTATATGTCCTATCCAAAAAATCTATATTTGGAGGAAAATTCACAATTTTCAATTGCTAATACTACAAAAATATTATTTTAAGGAAAAAGTGCCTCCAACTATACTGAAGTGCTTATTTTGACGATTTTAGGTGTTTCTACCTTAGAGGGTAGGGCACTTCCCCTTAAAGTCGGTTGTACAAAATCCAATGGATGTAATTTGCTAAAAAAGAATATTTTATTAAAAGAATATTTTTTTTAAGTTGAAATTTGACATTGGCCTCCCATTTTTTACGCATCCAATTCAAACAACTCAAGCCATGTCAAATCATGTCTTTTTTGTAAAAAATTAATTCTACCAAATTGGCTAACCTCTAGGTGTAAAGGAGTTGGGACTAGGACTTTTTTTTTTTGGCGATGTTTCGCTAGATTTGAGTATCTGTCAGAGCATTTCAACCACTCTGCCTTGCTCCCTCCCTATATTGACCTTTGCTAGGAGGACACGCAAGGGTTTTACTGTTGCTCTACAATGCAAAAAAAAAACTTCGTTGGGACCAATTTCAGCCTTTTGTCCAATTGCAAGTGGGGATTTGGGGCCTCTAACACAACAAATTGGCTTGGCTTTTAGGTGTACATTGGCCCCTTAAGAGAATTCAATTAGTAGGGTCTGCAATTGTCACACAAACTCACATAAATTATTTACTTATGATTTACTCGACCTATAAAATAACTACATGCATTAAATAAACCAAATAAGCAATTCATCATGGTTTCCATTATTATATTGCAAAAACATTTGTGGGAATTTGTTAATAGTCAGAAGGGGATTCTAAATTCTCTTAGAATGCATTTATTGGATACCATATGAATAAACTATGAATTTCCAAAGCATTGAAAATAAGTGTTTTTAAAATTGAACCTAGACTCTCATGAATGGTGGGAGTATATTTTAGACAAGAATTTATAGGGGTCAATTTTAGAAAGGGGTCGTTTTTAGGTGTAATTACTTTATAGTTGGTTGCTACAGGTCAGTAACAAAAAATATATATTTGGACCTTGTGCTTGCTGGAAGGATTGTTTTCTCCACCAAAACAAATGATTGAGCATAGGTTTCAAATACGAGTAGTAATTGAGGTGTAGACCTCTTAAGTCCAAATAAATTCCACAAGATCAAATATTTCTTGGCTTCTTGCTATCCCTAGGGTAGTAGGCTTGAGGACATTTTGGTTCAACTTGCACTAATGAGGTGTTGGAATGATACAAAAATGTGAGGCGTACTAATAAGGTAAATCATAGTATTTTAGATCAAATCAATTTAATGCAATCTATACTATTTTATACTATTTCAAATATTGTAAATTTCATCCTAATGTCATCCCAATTTTTATCCATTTTCATTTTTTTTATCCAACTTTCATCCCAATGTGTACACTATTAGTCCATATTCATCCAAAATTCATTAATGTGAAGGGGTCTCACACTATTCAAACTCTTGTACTAAATCTTTATAGAGCCCAATTTATCATGTAAAATTATAAATGTTTGTTAGTGTTGATATTTCTTCTTTTTAAGATATTTTAGATTGTACCAAGAACAGAGTTATTGACCTTGTTGAGGATGGTGCACATAAATGTAAAGTAGAAGGTCCATGAAGCGCCATTTAAGTGCTAAAAATAATTTGGAGAAGTAAAACTACTTGAAATATTTTTCTATAAATTTCCATAAAAAGACAAATAGAATTGACAACTAACTTAAATAGTTTCATATTTTTTGGAGCATTGTGGAATCAATTATGAGTTTATGAAGTTGAAACGTAGTGATAACTAAAAGCGTCAAGTACTTCCTAAAATATATATTATTTGTACGTTGTTGGTACAATGAAAAAGCATCATGTACAACTACACTAAAAACTATATTTAGTGTTAGCAACACTATTTACGAACCATGACACTAAATATCATTAAGCCTACTAAAGTAAGTAACATTAAATGTAATTTCTAACACTAAATATACTCTATGGTAAATCTAAAATCTGAAAATGTTTACGTTTAGTGTTAGATTGCAAGGAAAGACCAGGAAAGGGGAAGGCAGAAGGGAAGAGAAGGCAAAGGTGGCGCATTCAAGTCCAACACTATACTAATTACTCCAAAGTTCAGATTTAGTGTTGGGTGGAGTAGGCTGGTAATTACACTAAATGCAATCCAACACTAAAATAGTTTTTAGTGTAGTGTACATTTCAAGAGCCCAAGTGCTTTATAGACCTCCTACCTTATGTGTTAGCCTCACATTCCAGAAGATGTATGGCACGGCCACAAAATGAAGTATGCCAAGTAAATCCATACTTTTAAAATAGACTGTTTGTTTTGTTTTGTCTGTTACGTTGAGATCTCTTGGGCCGTGTGTCCCCCAGCCACGTGCTTCGTATTGTCAAAATGCCTTCGGCAAGGAGGGGTGCACGGGCTTGGTTTTATGGCGTTCCAACCCACGGTGTGAAATTTATTGAATTTTGAAGTTTTAATGAATTAAAAAATTAGAAAATTACTTTTACTTTTATTTTGATTGTGGCAACGGCTTAAGGTAGAAATACCCATTCCCATTACTGCCCCCTATTCTTGGACTATAGATTGTCACCAAATCTGCCCATAAGCATTCATTAAAGTGTCCTACAAATGTTTAATTCTAAAATGCTGACGCATTTGAAAGACACATATTTACTTCTCATTTGTTGACAGCTGATTTTTGCAAATTTTGATTTAGGGTACACCTATGGGACAGTTTCCGCGGTCTAGGGAGCCAACACTTTGAAAAAGCATAGAAATTACATACTACAACTGATAAATCTATTTTTTTTTAATATTCATGATTTTCACTTGCCAATGCTACAAAAATATTATATTTAGGAAAAGGTGTCTCCAACTATTCCTTCTTTTGGCGGTTTTGGGTGCCTCCACCGTAGTAGACATGAATTCACAGATCGGTACAAACCCAAGCAGAAGTTATTAGAAACTTCTGGAGCAGGTGCAGCTACTACCCTAATCAATAGAGACAGAACTGCTTGGAAAATTATGGCTGCTCGTGAGGGACAGTGGTACCAATGGACCATTGGTGGTCAGTTCTCAGTTGAGTAAGAGCAGCCCCACTCCAACACGGGGAAGCGACTCTTCAAATGTTCTCCACCATTGATCTTAGAAGATCAATGGTGCAAAACATTTGAAGAGTCGCTTCCCCGTGTTGGAGTGGGGCTGCTCTAACATTCAGGCCAACGTCGAACTTACTTTAGGTCCAAATGAAAATGACGTGCATTGACTGGAACTGAAGGTGGTCCCCAAATAATGTGATTTTTTTGGACTTCAACACTGGAAACGCCAAGCTAATCACCATGGAAATCATCCTTTTGGGTACCGTGTGAAAAATAGCATTCATTGGAGGTCAAACTACTGTGTTAGATCTCCCCTTTCATACAAAATTTTAAGGATGAACATCTGCATTTCTGTAGAACATACTTTATCAAGAAATTTAGGGCATGTGAATATGAGGCATTGAAATATGATCAAGATAATTTGGTGCCAACCAACTCAGTATCAAAGATGACAATGAAATGGTACTAAAATGGCATTTGCTATCAAAAAGGCATAAAAATAATCTGGTTCAACTTTTTTGATGTTAGAAGGATTCTTTGTCATCCATTAGGCACTTAGGGTCTACAACAACATTACAAGGTTCACTAAAGTTGCTAAAACCACTGCTAAAGTATGTACACCTATTAGCAACCGTGCCCAAAATCGTCCAAAAAAAACTATATATATTACATAAGACATGAGAATCTATGAGAGCCCCAAATCGTCAAAACATGAGAATCTATGAGAGCCTGGTGATGGTACTTGGTTTGCTTAGAGACAATTATAGTATAAAAATTCATAAGTTATTCATATAGTGTCCAAATAATGCATTCTAAAGTGCATTGAATTCTTCGTTCAATTATCAATGAGGTCCATTAAAAGTAATTAATGTTTTATGATAGTAACTATGCTCAATTATCATTAGTAACAATTATATGTGCTAATAAATCCAAAATTAACATTTTGAATTTTTTTTAAGCTATAACAACCATATTAGGTATATTTTTTGCTAAATTTAACCTTATTTGTGATCACTTAATATACTCATTACGTTGAGATCCATTTAATACTGTAAATTCATCGGAGCCAAGATTCACTAGGAATCAAATGTTATAAGAGTTTTGAACAATATTAGAAATATTCTGACCTCATTTCTACTTAGGGAATTTTGGAATGGGCATACAATGATTTATTTATGGTCTCGCTTTCATCTTTATTAATGTTCAAATCTTATTCTAGAAAACTAAAGAAAATATTTTGTTTTCTAATGCAACAAGGAGGGGGCATATATTGCAACGGTTGAAGATGCGTACATTTATAATCAACATGAGCTATGTTGGCCCAAAATGCAACACCTACATTTGGACCAAAAAGCATTACAAAAACCTAGATATTTATTACATTAGATGTTCACAATCAAAACATGAGAGTTGGTGAGAGCTTAATGCTGATTTTTACTACATCAAACTGAGATAGTATTTTGAAAATTCATTACTTACTCATGCTGTGTCCAAAATTAGTTATATGAAATTTACTTCAATTTCAAGCAAGTAGATGCAACTATAACATATCATTTGGTTGCTTCATTGCATCCAAGAGAAAAAAACTCACCATTATTCATCTTCAATTTTCAACCTTTTAGACTTCCTTCAACTTCTTCAATGGATTTGGGCACCTCAAGTTTAAAGTACGTTGGAATCTTTTTTTAGTTGCCACTAAGATCCAATAAGAATAAGCAACTACACTACGAGTGGCTCTGTCCTTGTAGCATTGGCACACTTTTCAAATAAGGTATCTCTACTCAAACTACCTCAGATGTAACTTCAATAAATATAAAGCTTCCTCCCCTTCCTCCCTTAAAGGATCATTGTCCCTTTGGGGGACAAATGGGATTTTAGATAGGTACCTACGGTCTCAATGTTTGTCTTGATTTTTTGAATTTTTCTTTGAAGATAGAAAAATTGATTAGCTTTGTGGAAATATAATATTTTTTCAATAGGTGCCCAGGAACAGAAGTTATGCCCAAATAATCTCAAAATAAAGAAGAGGGGCAATCCAAAAAACTCAAAAATTTGAATTAAATTTTTTCTCATAGATTATATTTTTGTCTACATAGAAAGCTTTGATTCATTCTATTTGGATTAATTATGAGAAAATTATGGACAATCTTGTTTTTTGGACAATTCAAGCATCTTTTAAAAAAAATAACTTGCAGGAATCATTTATGAATGCATTTTTTACAATTAAAAAAAAAATTCCACTTGGTTTAGTTTATCTTGCTAGAACAATCTCACCATTGGGATCAGTGCCTTTAAATTTCATCTTAGAGAGGTTGATAATTTAGATTTTCCTTCTATCTTATACCTACTTCTACTTAACAAATTTTTGAAATATGAAAATTAAGTTTTTTTGAATTTTTTTCCCCCCTAGATTCTCAAATCAATTTTCCACCATAAAGGTTTAAAGCTCAAAACTCTATAGTGCAAAAAATTAAAGTTCAGAAGGTTCAAAGTCAAATAATCTAGTCCCTTAATGTGATGAAAAACTTGTTTTTTCACTTTCACCTAGAGGCCCAAGGCATTTTCTGGCTCTGGAACCACTAAAAACTACCATTTCTGCTGCGATCACTCATGAATTTTTTTTTTTTTTTATAGAATCTAACCATAGGATCTTGTACTTCACTTGTCTTAGATCATGTGGTAAAAATTTCATGAAGTTTAAACTCTAAATGCCCAAGGCTTGTTTTGGGCTTCTTGGAATTTGCGCTAAATTGAACAAAATGTCAACATTTTGATAAGTTGTATCAATTTTTTTGAAATGTAACTGTACAAATTCAAACTAGACATGTTAGAGATCTCATAGGAAAAGAAAATACAACAATATCACTTATGGAGTGAAAGATTATAATGTTTGACCATGAGGGTGCTAAAACTGCAAAAATATTTCAATCTTCTTTACAAAAATCAAATCTAAAAATTTGGTGACCAAAAAAATATGAGGTTAAAGGCCTAACTTGTATAACCCTGATCAATTTATGGCTTTCTAAAGTCTACTCTAAATTTTTTTTAAATGAATTTTGAATATGATTTTTTCTCCAAGATCTAGTGTATTTGAGGCTCATTTCCAAGAGCTCTCAACACTACGGGAAGTCAAGATTGCAATGGGTACCCTTGTACAAAGATCTGAATAGAAAAATCACTATCATTTATTTTCAAGATCGAATTTTTGGTGCTAAAATTAGACTTCAAGAAAAACTTTCTAAAAAAAAACTACTAAAAATAGCAATTTGGTTAGGTTTACTTTGACTTCAAAGTTTTGCAAACACCAAATTTTGGTGCCTTGGGCATTTAGGGGTTAACAGTCCGGATTGGAGGATATTAGCATTTGAAGTTGGAAAAAGAAGTTTTTTTGAACTGTGGCCTGCAATTTCAGATGACTTTGATGGCCGTTTGTAGATTTTTTTGCACTACACACCATTGAGTTAAATCTGTTTATATTCAACATTTGAGTTGAGAGTCGGGAAAAAATTTCAGAATGTCAAAACTTGATTTGCACATATAAAAAATTGTTAAGTAGAAATAGGTCCAAAGTGGAACAAAACACTAAATTGTTAATAGCTCTTAGGTGGAATTAAAACACCATAAGCCCAACTATGGGATTGTTCTTGCAAACAAGCTTAACCTTTTCCAAAAAAATTTGAAAAAATTTGAAAACTACATTCAAAAATGAATTATATAAGTTGTTTTTTTGAAGAAGTTGCTAGATTGCCCGAAAAACAAGATTGTCTATAATTTTCTCATTATGAGTCCAAATAGTATGAATCAAAGCTTCCAATGTAGACAAAAACATGATCTTTGAGAATTTTTTTATTTTTTTTCTTAAATATATTTTTTTAAAGTTTTTTTTTTTGCCCGGCGAGTTGCTTTTTTGACTTTGGGTGGCATAACTTTTGCTCCCGAGCACTGATTGAAAAAAAATTATAGTTTTAGAAAGCTAATGTGATTCCCTATCTTCCAAAAAAGTTTCAAAAAATCAAGCCAAAATTTCAAGTCACACAAGCCTGCCCAAAATCCCAAATGTCCCCCGAGGGGACTTTAGGCCTTTAGGGGTTAAACGCACATATCTTGCAATCTGCGTAGTCAAAATTTTTGAAATTCTTTCCACACAATCTCATACTAGTTAGGTGTAAGATCCTACAGTTTGATGTACAAAAAATACAATTTTTCAATTTTTTTACTCTTTGTTGTAGAAATGGCAGTTTTGAGTGTTTTTGGGCAAGAAAAAGGCCTCAAGTGGTTTGTTAGGGATTATCTAGAGCCAATAATTTATGTCTAATAATAGTAAATATATTGAATTGTAATTAGTGATGATTAGGGGTGCTCATACCTTAAGAAAGGCACCCCAAAACCACCACTTTTTGCTATTGTGCTTAATTACTATTATTAGATTGGTTAGATTTACATATCTTCTTGTTTGCAAGTGAAACGAGGTTCTAACGTACCAAAGAACGCGGCATTTGGATACCATATGCAAAGTAACAAAGGATCATAGTTTTTCTAGATAGAAGTTTTAAAATTGTTTCCTCAACATAGGTATATATTAATTTTGTAGATGTACCTAGGGCAATGATGGCAATTTTGGATAAATGTGCCCACCTTACTTAGGTAGATCATCCCAATTCCGTTTGCTTCCCAATTCCCTCATTAGACAAGCCCATTTCGGTCTCCTACTTCATATCCAATTCCATCCAAAAAACATCCGGCAAATCTGTCTTTTTATGACAACAAGGAGTAACGTGTAACTCCATTTATTAATGGTGAATACTTAGTACTTCACTTGATGGTTATGGGTTGTTTATAGGACATTTATGACTCTAGTCTATGGGCGTTTTTGTTAATTTCAATAGAGACCACTTCAAAAATTCACAGAAAGTACAATTTTAATCAAAAAAATTATAATTCGACTTAGATTTGATTTGTAAAACATGCACATACCTCTGGAAAAAAAATGCACCCCTCTAGTCGAATTGGCCCCAACATATTCAAATTGCAAAGTAGGGTGCTAATAGGCTTGTCTAAGGTAGTCTGCTCTAAAAGCGAGCAAGCTCTAAAAGCAATCATGACACATAGATACATTTTGCTTTCTACAATGTCCTAGCAATGTACATTTCAAGAGGTGGTCAATTTTAGTGACTATTGCATTTCCAACTTCAAAAATTCATAGCTAATTCCACAAAGTTCCAAAAAATATGAAACGACTTGGATTAGATGCCAATTCCATTTTTTTGCTTCCTACAAAAAATTTACTGAATATTGTTTCAAGGAGTTTTAGCTTTCCCCAAAAGGCAATCAGCTCTTAAATCGTCGGTTTAGTACCTTACCTTAGTAACAGACAAAGAATAGAAGAGAGTCGAAGGTGTGAACAGAAACACACGAGCGGCTCGCCCATTCCTCACAACCGACGTAGGCATACTGTACTGCACGGTACCCCCGCCACCCCCACCCCTACGTGACTCCGGCGAGCTTTCCATTGTACAAATTACAAAACACACCAAAACTCGCAATTCGGCTCCATCAGGAAGCTTCAATCCAATTCCACACAACTGGTAACTTAAGCTTAAGCTTAGCCTGACAAAAGTCCGCCCGCTTCTCTACAACCAATGCACCCATGTTTTTTTCCTTTGAGATTTGAGAATGACGGTATCAGAACGTACACTGACATTGGATTGCCACCCACCTGCCCTGCTGCCACTACTCTACAATCCGGATTTCCAACTATAAGTATGAATGGGTCCGTCGCTGTAATCGATCTGAATGTATGCTGCAATATTCGACGTTGAGTATTTTCAAACGAACTCGGGTTTTTCTCCAATGCTCAACTTTGTTTGTTCCAATTTCACATGAGGAATTGATGGTGCAGCTAGTTGGGTTTAGTCTGATAGTTCGCTAATTCAGTTGCGCTAGCTCCACGTGCATTCAAGCAGCATTCTCTCTGTTTCTTCCTTGTTTGGTTTGGAAGAATTTTTTTGTTTGAGCTGACAATTAATGTGGTGCGTTTTCGACGGGCGGAGAGCGGTTAGTTAGTGCGGATATTTGAGTGCTTGGATTCTCTTTGATTGTCTTTGTGAAGAAATGGGTTCTGTTTTCTGTGTGTTGAGTGGTAGAGTGAGAGTTGTTTCTATGGTCGGTGGCTGAGAATATTTTACAGAGTTTATTGAACTGCGTTTAGGATGTTGTGTTGGTGGATCGTTGTCTCTAGAGTTTGAGAAGATTCCTGAAGTTGACAAGGGTTCGGGGTGTTCTATTGCGCGACTTCAACTGCGAGGTTCTCTTCTTTCTTTCCATTCTGAGTCCATGTTTTGGTCATAACTATCTGACCTCGGGTAGAATTTTGGAGTCTCATTTGAGGATCACCTCATTTTGCGAAATACGAGTTTTCACTTTGGCATTATCAAAGAAGTGCAGCTCCTCGAAATCATTGGTTGCTTTTGGTTGAGTGTCGATGCGGTACACTATGGCTTGGTTATGGAAAATAATAGAAGTTGAGCCTTTTAGTAATTCAAAGGGGACTCGAGATTTGAGTTACTCAAACATAATCTCAATGGTGAAATAAGGAAATCTTTGGAACTGAGTGTTGGAGAATAGAAATTAAAAAGGAAGAGGATGGTCATTCATGGTTAGAACTTTCATTGATTCCCAGTTCTTGCAAGTTCCTACACGTGCTTCAGGATGTCTACCGTTCATGATCCAGGCGGTGCGAAGAGCTTGAGAACATGGGAATTCCCACATCAAGACAAAATGCTCTCAAGTGACCCGGTGCAGAGTTCTGTGTGAAAGTAATCTACCTAGTACTGTGGCTTTGCCTTGTCGCACAAATCAAATTTCTAGTTACACACGTTGGACATCGCTAACTTAAAATTTCTGGTTACATACATTGGATTTCGCTTCTTTAAAATTTCTGTCCTTCAGATGTATGCCATGTTTTTCATGCTTATGATGTAATGGTGCTATATGTTACCCTTTATTGTTGTGCCATTGACTGGAACAAAGAGCTTGATAGCATGGGATTTCACTCCACGACATAATATAAGACTCCAGCCATACGGTTCAGAGAGCTGTATCGTAGTATTGTGGTTCTGTGTTTTCGCTTGTTGCACAAAACAAATTTCGGGTTTACAAACCTTGGATTTCTCTACTTTAACGTAATTTATAGTTTCTGTCTTTCAGAAGTGTGTTGTAGCCCAAGTGCTGTTTGTAACCGAGTATTGGATAGGTGCCATTGATTTAGAACTTTAACTGGAACGACGAATTTGACTACCTACAGGAGCAGTATTCAAGTAGATATGGGAAGGTTAAACTGTTTATACTTGCTCTACCAGGAAATGAAAGCTGCGGCCTCCATCTGCTAAATTTTTTTCATGCTTTATTTTTCTCCCGTTTGAAGGAATTAGCTTTATGTTTGTAGTGATTGTGCAAAGCATAGACTATAACCTTCTCAAAATCCATATTGCTTCCTGCTGAATTTATTATTTGTGACTATACTTGTTCCGGTTTACTATGAAATTTCCTAAACTTTGCAATTCTGTATTTTCTAAGCTTTTGCAGTTATGAAAATTTTGGGCCTTCGCAATGTTTGGTCGTCTGCAATTCTGTCCTCTTGCAGTTAGGTTCAGCAGTTACAAAGTTGTGATCTGCCGACTACTAAGCGAGGTCAGTTCCCTCTGGAGTCTGGATCTGTTACAACTCTTCTAATGTTTTCAACTGACTGGAGATTTTCGATTGATGACAACAAAAGAAGAATCTGCATCACTTACATGTGAGTGTTTGATTATTGGAATGCATTTTCATTCTGATCTTATGTAATCATGTAGAAGAGTTTGCACGTTTGTAGGTAAAAGTCTTTCTCTTTGGGCATCCTGCGACCCAAGCTTTCACTTTGCGTCCAATTTTACATCCTAACCTCTTTAACTTGACTTCCTGGAGTCCCCCCAAAATGACTATGGATGAGTGACAAGTGAGCTACACTCAATTAGAGTGTGCGTGATATTCCAAATGTCAATTCAAGAGAAGGTGATCCTAAGGAGGTACGAGTTTTGTGTAGTAAATTGACATTAATTCAAGTTTTTGCTTATCATCAACTAAGAAATTGTCTGCGTTCTCTCCAAGTCTTTCGACTGATTCTTGCTAGTGCTGGTGGTGAATATTTCTCGATGCAAGCTAAGACCTTAATAATCTCTGGTTTGAGTCCTAATATCTGGACTTTACAGTGAAGAAAAATGTAGTGAACCACAGTCAGTACCAATCTGATGCAATTACATGGTTCTGCAATATTGCCATCTTTTTCTACTTATATGAAAAGATAAAACACCAACCCAATTTGACACGAATTTGACGTATCAAGGGGTGCCAGAGATGGCCTGCAGAAGAAGATGATCTATTTCAGAAAAAAATTTCCACAACCTATAAAGGGTCCAGTACTTTGAAGAAAGAAGAATTGAATTGTGCCCAAGCTGCAAATTGTGCAACCAGAATTACAAGGTCTGACGCCCCCATACCGGTATTGTATTTTTCAGTTAAAACTTCTCAAATTTAATCATGTCCTCCACCAGATATGTAATGTAATGTGGAAACTACGTCAACTCTGGTGGAGGACGGAGTGCTCAAAATACTCAAAATAACTTCTGGATGAAAATTTTGCTTACAAGTTTTGGTTAACAAATTTTGGTTACCAATTAGGGTGTGGATGATTAAGACTGTTCAACACGGCTTGAAATAAGGAGCCACATATATCAAGGGTATTAGATATCAAGGGTATTAGATATCAAGGGAATTAGGGTCTAGGGTATTGTCCAGTATTGTCCAGAATTTGGTTTAGAGCTCAAATTAATTAATGGAATGAAGGTGTTTACCTTAGGTTGTGCTCAAGACCTTTCAGGGCTTTTAACAGGCAGTGAGAACATATCTGGTCCTTGGACAAGCTTACTGAAGTGAGTTGGTTATGCGCAGCACTCATTTTACTATTCAAAGGCTTAGATGGAATCGACACCAAAGGTAGCATTTACTATCTTGGTTAGTGAACTATCCCCAACAAATTCTTCATTTATGTGAGCTTTAGATTTGTAGTGATTTCTCTTCTTCTCATAGCAATATCAATTGATTTTGCAGGCCCTATTCAATTATAGTTTCCCACTATGCATATATAGAGGGCCAAAATTGAGGTATGCAATCATTCTTGTACTATGGCACTTTCTTCAGTTCATTGATAGTTAGGGAGAAATCAGTTAAATTTTCATGGCTTCAAACAGTTTAAAATGAAAGACTCTTCAACAATGGTTTATAAGCACAATTTATTTTGTTAAGTTCAATTCTCAAGATATTGCATAATTGTCTTCATTCTCGTTGGATTTTGGAAAAAAATAAAAGAGGATTCTCTAACTTCATAATTTCTTGGACATTGTGTGAGTATTAAACTATAATTTTATGAGCTAATTATGAGCGTATATAAATAGACTTGAGGTTATCATGGTCAAAGGGTTTACATTTTAGACCAAAATCTAGAATGATTTTATTGTACAATTGTAGTAGGGTTCAAGTAGATTGTCGATGGATTGTAGTAGTAGTTAGTCATTAAAAGAATTCTGAACCCAGCAAAAGGCTGCCAAACTTTCATTTTTGGCCCCCCCTGGGTGCAAATACAAAAAAAATTAAAAAAGATAAAAATTATTTTTTAATATTGATTTTGGGAAATGAAAAAATAAAAAAATAAAAAATATTTTTGAAATCGCCGATTTGATGTAGTACTAATGGTGCCCCGTCAGATTCCAACTTTATTTATTTTATTTTATTTTTTGCTTCCATAATTGCACAGCTCCTATTTCTATCTCACAACATTTGGCAGGCTTGAAATTTTTTCTAATGATATGTAATTATTCTTGTTCCCCATATAAGCCTTTAGCATGAAGCCGTGATATATTGATATCTCTAGCTTTGTATTTTACAACCTCCTTTCTACTACACATACTGATTCAATTAGTGTTCTCTGCAATAGTATAACCAATAATTTGAAAATTTTGCAAATTTGAAAGGTACATTGCATATAAATATGGAAGTTCACTATACTTAGATAAAATCAATATAATACAATCTACAATATTTTCATGTTATCTAAATTAATGATTCAATTGTATCCAACTTTAATCTAAATTCATCTAATAACCATCTACTTGCATCAACATACATCCAATTCCATCTAAAATTCATCTAAATGTTCATACTCATTAGATGACATTTATCCAGGGAATCTCGCATTATGCACTAACAAATTGAAATAACTTACAAAGTAAATGGTTTTAATGTATCATAGTGAGAAGATCAAAATTGAGCACTCTTATCTAATTTGGTAAGAAGGAATTGTTTATGTTGACAAATAGATCAAGATTGAAAGTGTAACTAACACCAATTTTTCTTCAATGATACTATATATATATATATGTATATATATAAGAAAATATGCAAAACAAAAGAAAACAACAAATAATTTTCTACCTTTTAATTGGTATCAAATTAGAATTTGATATTACAATTGTTTGAATTTTTTCAAATATTTTATGAAACAAATGCAGGAACTTTTTGAATTCTTGAGGTATTAATTATGAATTTTGAAGTTGGAATCACATAAGGCTTTACAAGCATTCACTAGTGGTACAATATAAAATGCAATATGTATTAAGGATCTTTTAGAGTCTAAATTGTTTTAGCACCTTTTGCATTAAGGAACAATTATCCATTATTTACCTTCTTTCCAAATATATCCCTATCTCAATAGGAGGCTCATAAAGCGACTAGGTTTCTAAACCCATTCTCAAGGACAAGGTTTCTTCAATGTACTAATTGCATTATTTAGCCAATATACCAACATTGATTATACTAGAGGGGGACGCTTTTAGAGCTTTATGTGATTCAAACTTCAAACTTCATAATTGATTCCAAAGTCCAAAAGATATGAAACTACATGGTTTGGATGCCAATTCCATTGTCTACCAAATAATATTTCAAGAGGTCAAACTCCTCCAAATTGATAATTGGTCGTTTTATAAACCTTCTACTTTACATTTATCCTATCTTTTTTCAAGCTGAAAGGTAGGCCAAATATAGATAAGAATGCAATTGGAAAGAGGGTTCATAATGCCAAATCCAATTTTTGAAGTAGATTAATAAATTGCTGATTTCTATTGGGTAGTCAAAAAAGTGTTGTATTTCATAGTGTTTGCCCTCTTTCTACAACTTTAGAATTTCAAAAATTACAAATATAAATATTTGTAGTGAACTTCCATCAATGCCTAGCACTTGTGAGTCAAATAATTATTAAAGTTGAAAAGAAGGATTGTGCATCAATTTTTAGATTTATATTAATTTCAACTTTTGAAAAATTCAATTTGCTTTAAAGTTTGGCTATTTTCCATAAGCACCAATCTCTTACATTGATTCAAAAGTCATGTAATGTTTGTAATGGAATGTGAAGAAAAATTGTTTTATACAAGTAGGGTGGTAGGAGGTAAAACAACCCGTGTGGGCTATGTAAATTAGGATTTGTAGAAGCTCAACTACTCATAGTCAGGTCAAAAGCAAGAATTGTGTTCAAAGTAAAATTTCAAACCTCATTTTGGCATAGCTAGAAAAGTGTTAGAAAATCAAGCTAACTTTCATCTCCAAAAATCCGTTTGAGACTTTGAGCCTTCAATAAAAAGTTATGGACAAAGCTGTGAGAAGAGTTGGAAGGGACATTTCCTTTGACATTTTCAAACATCCTTTTTGAATTTTGTCCATAATAATTCTTTTGGAGGCTTGAAATGTCAAACATATTTTTTGAAGATGAAAGTGACCATGATTTCCTAACTTTCCTTAGTTCAAAGTTTTTCGGAAAAAACTATTCTACTACGCCAAAATGAGGTTGAAAATTCTACTTTGAATACAATCTCTTACATTTTGACAATGATCGGTCAAGCTCTTATCTTCAAATTATTCCATACCTTTTGAAGATTCATGACAAACATTGGATTTAAATATAAAAATGACCTTTGAACTTTGTGTTCTCATTAAATGTTAATGAAATAATTCCTTCATTTCACCATCAAAATTTTTCTTGATGGTAGATGGTCAAATGATGGATTGGTACTTGACTCAAAATATTAAGTTTTGAACAATGAATTGATTTTAATTTCCTTGATTTTGGCTCCTACAATCATTAATTTCCTATAAAAAATTGAAGTTCACTTCTTACTATTATTTTTTGTTGAACTTGCTATCAACCTATCAAAGCATTAAAACTTGGCATCATGTCCAACATTGGGGTTATTTTTTTGAGTTTTACCAGCTATTTTCTTCCAATTTCCATATTGAACCAAATTTTCAAGTACTATGCCTGATTTTTTTTTCTCTACTTTTTACTCAAAATTAGAAATTTAGTAGGATTTTTTCACCAAGTTTTCTCCAATGTTTTCAAATTGCAAACATATTTTTCCCAACTAACAATGAACTCAAAAATTTGACTTCGCTTTTCTGTATTGTTTTCCATTGAATATGCTATCAACCTACAATATTAGAACTTGGCATTCAAATCCCATCAACCTTTGGGACATTATTTTGAGTTGTACCAACTATTTTCCTCTAATTCCCATATTGAACCATTTTTTTCAAGCACCAAATCCCGATAAATTTTTTTCTCTTTTTTTTTTTATTCCAAGTAAAAATTTCATAGATTTTTCCACCAATTTTTTCCCAATTTTTTCCAAACATTGCAACCTGATTTTTCCAAACATTGGTAGCTATGTCCTAGTGCCCAACTGATCAAATGAAGTTGCTTGTGCAGGTCCGGTCCTCCTCAGACTTCAGACTTCATCAGTCTCCCCCTGCGAAGTCCCCAACCCTCACTACTCCTAAAATCCTAAAGCGCATGTGTTTAATGTGCTGCACCAGAAGCCCTTTGAGTACTGCAACAGTGTTTTTCCTTGGGCCACTCCGCAGTTGCGAGCTTCGCGCTTGCTCTCCAAGGAGTCCAAACGTCAGTCCCTCCGTCCCTCCGAGTCTGTCTGCAGTGGGTTCCACGTAAAGATCTGCGACTTCCACAACTCGAGGAAGCACTGACATAGCTAGCTTACTATAACAGGCACAGTGACCGACGAAGCCTTTTGTTTGTTTGTTTGTTATGTTTGACCTTCCTTTCCAAGTCAGGGAGAAATGGAGAATCACTGCAGTCGCGGGCATTACTCGAATTTCCTCGTCAACGTTCAAGTTCAGCACTCCCGACCCCATTGACGACCACATGGCCGATTGAACTGGACACAACTTGCAGTAAAATCAATTGGCTCCTGGCTCTGTCCAGACCTGGCTCTCACTAATGAGGAGTACAAGCTAAGTCCATTTCCTATCTACAACCCTATTTACACTCCTTCTTTGCTTTTCAACAATTCAACTTGTTGTGAATTCAATTTGGAATCATTTTGAATGGAATTCAAGGGCAAGTTGATAGCAAGACCCCTTTCTCCTCTGACTCTGAATGTTTGAATCCCTTGAGATTCAAACCTTGAGTCTGAAAAAAAAATGTGGAAAGTTTGTTACTAACTAAAGATATTATTAAAAGTCAAACAACAACTTGAGTTGGAACATTTTTGGGCTACAAGTCAAATGAAAACAATTCTACATAGCACTAACTTTGATGCCTCTAGCCTTAGCTTAAAAAAATTGATTAAAGGTATGTCTGACACCAACTTAGATCTACGCGTTAATTAAAAAAATAGCTCCAACACCAACTTTGACAACTTTAATTTGAGCTATCTTTGTTTTGTATGTCAAAGGTGAACCACACAACGTAAATTATCTTCATTTACCTTTGCTTTGTTTCTATTTCAAATGGTTGTCTTTGTAGGTGATGGGTGTTGCACAAAATTCTATTTTTTAGCTATGGCTACCTTCTCTTTATGCCCTTTGGTGTACGGTGTTGCCAAAACTAGGAGTTGTCAAGCCTGCTATGCCCTTCTTGCTAATACACTTGTATGCTTTCTCATACTTTATTTGCAATTTTAGGTTTCATCAAATTTATCATCAAATTTGTTGGTTAATAAATGTAGTTGGTCGTTTGTCATTTAGCAAATCTTTGTTGAATTATTTCCATGACTTTTTGGTCAATTCTTCTTCTGCTGTCTCCAATTAGTCTAGGCAATTTTAGTTTTAGCAATTATTCCCATAATAGTATCAATTTTGTTGCTTCAATTGGAAATTTCTCATTAAGTAACTTCATTTTTAATAGGCTTTAGGAACGATTTGCCTAATAACCCAACCTAAGTTGATGCATATAAATATTGATAAAGACAAATATGTTGACCTTTCATGATTTTTTTAATATATTGACTTATGAACATGGTGTCTTTCTTAGATATATTTTACACTTGCTTAAATGGTGTGAAATTCTTGGTGTTATTCTTACTACTTGAAAATTACAAAACATATGTACACAAGTACAATAGGTGACAATTTACTTTATTGGAGAAGAACTGTAACTATAAACTGCATATTGGAGATAATCTTTGGATCCCGTTAGATGTAATGGATGTTTGCATCTGTAAGTAGATTGTTCCACCTCTTAAATTTTATTTTTTGCAGTTTTTCTATTAATTTGTTTGCATATTGCAACAATCTTGATATCTAATGATAGTTTTATACTTTGTAGATATGTAAATGTATTAAATGTATTGTCAATCTTGTAGTCAATTCATTCAGATTTCATTTTAGTAATTTGAAATTTGAAACTATAATTCAAATGATGCAATGACTACTATAACCTCAAGGGGTAAGATGATGAATTATGTGCCTTTTGATTAAAGTCTATTTGACTACATTGTTCACCTTGCTAGTTTGTTACTTTAATACCAATTCATAAAAAGAAACAAGGTAGAACCCCCCCGCTTATAATTGAAGAACGTGAGTGTGTGAATAGTATATCCACCAAGCTATTAGGTTTAAAAAAAAATAATGCAACTAAAGATGATTGGTTGCAATACAAAAAACTATTCCGCAAAACAAACTGAACCATAATTTAAAGAATGTAAATGCAGCAAGGTTCTTGACCACCTTTCTTTGCTTTTTTACCAACCCACTTATTTCTTTAATGTCACTTTTACATGCAACACCATCACATGTTGGCCCCATTTTACGAAACTCTTTTTACCCACGTGTGCTCTTTCAACAAGGTGTGACTCCCTAATAATAACCTTGATGAAAAGAGAGAGTTCTGGGTGTACTCTACCGACAGCATTGAGTACCATTCCATTTCATTCCATTCTCTTTCCGTGTTTTTTTCGTTTTTTTCTTGTAGCTGCAGAAGACTGCCTTTTTCATTGGATTTCAGTCAATGCTTCTACAGGAATACGATGGTAACTACCGTATCCGACAGAACTTTGCAAATTTTTATTTTATTTTTTATTTTGTTTGACACAAGTAAAGGTTGCCTTTACTGCAAAATTCTTTAACATTGGCTACAGTAGGCAACTGAATGGAATGATGGAATTGTTTTCTGTGTCGCAATTTGCAAGAATTCGTACGCAGCAAGAATGTCGGTAGGACTCTTGTCCATGTCGTAGGAAACTAAAGAGATCTTTGGTCAAATGAATTACAGTAGAAAAACGCGGATATCAACTCTAGCTTTGGAGAAAAAACATCTGGTGAATCAGCTTCAGTGTGAACTTTGAAGAGTCTTCAGTTTGCGGGAGTAGGAGGAGTTCGAGGAATTAGGCCATGTGAGTCCACAGACAGACGGACAGACGGAGTAGGTAAGGTACTCTTTGTGTTCGTGTACTCTTTGTGTTTGAATGGGATGGGAAGAAGTAAGAGTTTGAACCTTCATCGGGACCTTCAAAGGGCATGTGAATATGGTGCATTGAAATGCTACCAAGATAATTTGGTATCAATCAGGACCAGCTTTGTGCCAACTCAGTATCAACGTGATTGAAAAAATGATGACACTGAAATGGCTTCTACTATCCAAAAGGCATCAAAATAATCTGGCCCAACTTCTTTGATGCTTCTACACTAAGGGACTCTTTTTACACTTAGAGGTCAAGCTAATTTGTTGTGTAGGAGGCTTGACATCCTCTCTTGTGGTTGGACAAAAGGCTAAAGTTTGTGTGATTGGCTTCAAGGGGAATGGCATGGCCTTTGGGTGTACAGCATATATGTAAGATAAAAACAAACCCAAAACTGTCCATGTATTCATTTCTTGACAAGACTTCTACTGAAAGTGTTTCAAAAAGTGCAATGAAATTGTTCCCATATTTAACTATGGTTGGTGGATTGTTGATTCTTTAGATTTGATATTAGGAGCAAGCTATGTGATGGTTCCACTTTGAAGATTCATACTCCCTCCGTCCCGAAATGATTGTCCCTTGAAAAACTTTTCTCAAGATTAAGGCAAAATTTGAGAATTTGATAAAGTAGTGAATGCAGACATGTAGATTAACTCTTGATTTACCCAACGGTTTGCAAAAACGGCAATATCAAGTTTAAAGTATGAACTACTTAAAGCGGGAAATTTGATGCTATAAACTCATATGATAAATCACCCGCTAGCTTATAATTTTCCAACAAAAATGAATATTGAGCATAGCAATGCATTGTTTTCCATCTTGTCTTTGTACCCCATGAAGATTTCGTGAAGATAGTTTATGGTTAGATTTTTCTTGAGCAGCTTGTGAGCAACTTATTATAAGCAACTTGGGTAACTAAAGTTGACTATTTCATGAATTGTGTCTTTGTGGAATTGACATTGACTATTTCATGGATTGTATCTTCATCTAATTGAAACTCTTATTGTGACATACTGACTATTTCATGAATTTCATCTTTATATAATTAAATTTGAAGTAGTGGACAATCATTTCTGGACATCTATTTTTGGAAAGATGGGCAATCATTTCGGGACGGAGGGAGCAATTAATTACATGTCTTATCCAAAAATTATGTTTTGTTTTTTTGAAAATTCATGATTTTCAATTGCTAATGCTACAAAAATATTATTTTTTAAGAAAAAAGGTGCGTCTAACCATGTTGAATTGCTTATTTTGACAATTTTGGGTGGCTTCACCTTGTAATTTCTCCAAGAAACATTTGAGTTTTGAAATGGGTTCACTTAATATGCCAACCCATAAATTTTAATTTTGTAGCCCATGCTAATACAGACACTGGAGTTGGAATCCAAATTCAATGATAGCTTAATTTATTTGAGTTGAATTGAATTTACAATATAGGTGCCATATGGAATTTGCCATTTAGGTCCACCAGGCTTAGATAGTTGATCCATTCCCGACACATGCTTCATTCTCATATGTCTTTCATACCAAAATTAACCTTTTTATTCTTCCTATAAGTACCATATATTAAGTAGAGATTCTACCACAAAGAAAGTTTAAATGACCTTTTTATAACTACATATAATGAATTAAACGTCTTAAGCTAATGATGACTAGAGGGCCATTGTGACTCATCTTCCAATCCAAATGAATTTTCAAATCCAACTGCAGCTTGAAAATGATTCAACTTACATGTCTTGCATATATACTCAATCAAAAATTCCAATTTGATAATTCAGTGACAAACAAAATTGAGCATGGATTTGGAACTTTTTCATTCAAATAACCATACCTTAACAACAATGGACAAATTCCAAAAGTCAATATACAAAAGTTATGGTATGTGACATGTAACACATCAGGGGAGGCAACCCATTTTCGATCACTTAAGGAATTACGCGTATTTGCACGGTGGATTTCTTTAGTGGGAAAATTTTCTGTTTGCAGAAATAGAGTTAGGAAGGTTTCTATAATTTTCCAAATTTCTATTTGTCAAAACGTATTTACTAGTTGAAGATTCTGTTTGACACATTCTAGTCATGTAGACTTTCCTATTTCCAACCAAGGATTGGTTGCAAAATCCACCAAGGGTTGGTTGCAATATTGAGAGTCTTGGAGGCAATCCTAATGTGCTACAGTTGATTTGAGAACCATGCTATAATTAATCATTGTTCATCTCCTCCTTCACAGAAAAAGAACAACCTACATAGCCAAAATGGGGTGCTGATTAAGAATGGGTTGCCTCCCCCAATATGGAAGTTTCAAGAACAAATTGGTTGTGATGTGAAAGAAGTTAATTTCAAAGTTAGCCATGTCAAAACTTGATTTTATACTCTATTATTTGGAATTACTTTATCTTTTGTCAAAAAAAACTTAGAACTCCAAATTTCTATTGGTGCCTTAAACATTTTTGTATACATCATTTCAAATTGTTGTACACAAAATTGAAGGAAATTAACATTTATAGAATTAAAAATATTCACAATTTGACAAACATGCAAATGGTGTTGGTTCTCACAATATTTGAATATTTTTTTGGAACTAAGAGAATGGAATTGCATTAGCCATTGTAGGGAGAGTATAGGTTGCAATATGAACCATTGCTACATCTTAATAGCTTTGCAATTGAAGTATTTGTTGAAAAGGATTAATGCATTCAATTTATATATTAGAGACGTGTAATGAGGTTTTAGGTTCAAATTCTTTATACAAAGACTAGAGTTTATGACACACATAATTGATTCAACCAATCCGAAAATATGTATTTTTTTTCAATTTTAATATCATCAAAAAATTGTCAATTTTGTAAAAGTTAGTATAATTTATGGCAGTTTTGAATTTTATGATTATTTTACAAAACATTAAAATGATTATTTTACAAAATATTATAAAACATGAATATATTACTAAGCATTCCAAGAAAACTCTCCAGAATCATCATAGAGACTATCCGTGGTATTTTTTGGATTTCACCAGCTATTTTTAGATTTTACCAGCTATTTTTTTCTAATCTCTAAAAATATAGAATCTTTTTTAAAATTGATGATTTGAAAAAAATCATCATGAAGTACAATTTGGAAGAATATTTTGGAATTGACATACACAAAAAGTTTTAGATTTTGAATTTTAGATTCACCAATGTTATCATCAATTTTTTTTTGTGTTCTTAAATCTGTGACCTCAATTTTGCAAATCTAAATTTGAACTATAGTCAATGCAATTTTCACTTGGTCAATCACTTGTCATACTTCCACCGCATTTGTAATTTTAGAAAAATAATATGCTCTCTAGTAACACCAAATCCAATCATTAGATAGGACAACAACTTGATAGAGTAACTAATTCTATAAATTAGGATGACTTTCATCCAAGTAGTAATGAGGGCTGATTTACACCAAGGGTCCTCTTGAATTATCAAAGTCATAACATTCAGTAACTCTACAGTGATGGTGTGGTATATTCCACACACCAACAGTGTTTCATAAGTAGGTATTGATGAATTATACAGGTGGAGGATATAGGCACACCATCAATGTAGAACCAAGGCAATATCAGCACAAGCTACTGAATGTTATGGTAGGGATTGGTGGAGAGATTGGCATAGTCCAAGTTGGGTTTACACTTTGGTCATGGCCTATGTCATTTTCATGGATGAGAAGTTTACTTGGAATCCTACATGGGCAAAGTAGTTAATGTTTTGTTGGTTTCTAGGAGCTTTTTCTTGGCTACTTCTTTGAGGTAGGCCTTACAGATTTCTAGGAGACCTTAGAATGCTAGGACCTCACAATCATAGATTTTGTTTATTTAATTGATCTAACGGTTGACAATGTTAGATCTAATAATAAGTAGATATGGCCCAGCTATGGTCTCTCTTGGATTTATACAAAGACCATGCAAAGTGCCATTTTTATTTTTTGGCTTGGGCTCTTGCCGCTTTGCATGGTCACATGATTCACATCTAACAAAGTGGGGTACCTTGGTCTGGCCTTGGTGTAAATTGACCCCGAGAATGAAACCTGAATTTCAAATGCTTTGTCATCCACAAATTGAACGTTGGAGCACTAATGGGTTAATTTCCATAATTAACCGTATTTACACGTAATGTGTCTGAATTTTCTTCTACTTTTTACTCTTAATAAAAAATTTATAGAAATTATCACCAATTTTTTTTATGTTTTCAAATCGCAACCAGTTTTTTCCCTATTCTCTCCCCAAATATTCGGATGGAGACCCCAATCACCCCACAAATATGAAACCCCGAGGTCTTTACGGCCTTACTATTCCTGGCTTCTGACTCCGAAGTTTGACCAAATAAAAGCCGATTAGAATGGTGCCAGTGTGAAAGGGTCGACGCAGATGCCGAGCAGCAGGGCTCAATGTGAACCCTTTCACACTTGCGCACCACCAGAAGTCCAGAAGTGGTTGCTCATTGGAAAGTCGTTCGAATAATAAGAGACGAAGATGCTGACACGTGGATAGCAATCGCACCACTCATTCGTTATGTCAAATAAGCTGAAGTTAAAGTAAGCGTAAAGGAGAATATCATTGTCCGGCTCATGTGACATAAAGACTCCACTCATTTGAATCAGGCTCCTAAAATGTACTCCCTCCGTCCCGAAATGATTGTCCACTTTGAATGTAATGTTTTTTTAGGCTGTTTTGAGTAGGTCATACGGAGACTTTCTTGCAACTCGTTTTATTAGGTTTTATTGCAATGAATACATGCAACATTCTTCATTGATTCTACACAAAATAGTGAAATTAGGTTGCCCCATACTGATTTCTTGACAATCCACACTATAAAAATATACATTGCTTTTGTACAGGCCAGGGAGAACTAACCCCTCTATTGCCCCAAGTTTTACCCTTGTAGAAAACATTGAAATTCTTTATTTGCCACATTTGATGAAATTTGCAATTTTTGAATTCATATTTGCAATCAGAGGCTCCAAATTAGCTAGGAGACATGAAGAAATACAAAATTTAACCCCTAAAGGACCAAGGCCTTTTTTCTACCAAAAAACTCTCAAAACTGCCATTTCTAGAGCAAAGAGTAAAAAAATTTAAAAATTGTTTTTTTTGCACATCTAACCATAGGATCTTATACCTAACTAGTATGGGAATGTGTGGGAAAAATTTCAGAATTTTTGACGGCACGATTTGCAAGATATCTGCATTTGAAGTGAAAAAAACAAGATTTTCAACACATTGCGGGACTAGATTTTTGGACTTTGAACATTTTTAACTTAAATTTTTTGCACTACAGAGTTTTGAGCTTTAAATCTTTCTAGTAGAGAATTGAGTTGAGAGTCTAGGAAAAAAATAAAAAATAAAAAAAACTTAGTTTTCATTCTTAAAGAAATTGTTAAGTGAAAGTAGGTACAAGATAGAAGGAAAATCTAAAATATTAATATCTTTTAGATGGAATTAAAATGCACTGATCCCAACGGTGAGATAGTTCTATCACAAAAACTAAACCATGTGGAACATTTTCTTTTGAAAAATTGCAAGAATTGCATTCCAAATTGAATCCTACAAGTTATTTTTTTCAAGAAGATGCTCTAATTGCCCGAAAAACAAGATTGTCCATAACTTTCTCATTAAAAATCCAAATGAAATGAATCAAAGCTTTCCAAGTAGACAAAAATATAATCTATAATAAAAAAAAAATAATTTAATTTAATTTTTTGCAAATTTTTTTTGCTGCCCCCTCTCCCCTATTTTGAGCTTATTTAGGCATAACTTTTGTTCCTGGGCACCGATTGAAAAAAAAAATTATTTTCCCACAAAGCTTATCAGTTTCTCTATCTCCAAAAAAAGTTTCAAAAAATCACAAAAAAAATTCAGCCCGTAGGTACCTGCCCAAAATCCCATTTGTCCCCCAAAGGGACAGTGGTCCTTTAGGGGTTAAGCAACACAAAATAGGGGGCAATTTTTACATTTATCCTTCCGATGGGGCAATAGATGGGTCAGTCCTCCCTGGCCTTTTGTACAATGACATAGTCAATTCAAAGCCATGTGTATAGTATAAATTTGTACACCAATTCAAGGCATGGTTAAGAGATTGGCATGCACCTCCATGTGGAACAAGCATTGATGCATTGATGCATTGATGCATGAGGTAATTTATCTCATATAAAGCAACCGAATTGTCAAGGCAACCTAATTTCACTATTTTGTGTAGTGATATAAAATTTGAAACCTTTTCTTAAATATGTTTTTTGCAATATGATCAATAAAACTGGCATAAAAAAATCTCCACAAAACTGTAGACAATCATTTTGGGATGGAGGGAGTACTCAATAGTCAATAGTATACATTTCAGAGAGGAGGTCTTGAAATATACACTATTTGTATATTTTTGCTTTTTGCTTGCTTCAGCAATGTACAAATATGTTAAGAATTTACATTTGGTTGCTTTAACAATGTTGTAAGAATCTACATTCAATACAAATAGTGTACATTTTTATTAGGAGGTGGAGTGATGCTTTAAGTGACCATGGTGTTTCAACTTCAAAATTTTGTAACTAATTTTACAAAGCTCCCAAAATTATGAAATGACTTGCGTGAGATGCCAATTCCATTTGTCTTTAAAGAGTAATTTGCTAGAAAATTAATTTCAAAAAGTTTAAATACCACAAATTAATTTTCAACTCTTCAATGGGTACTTTATGGACCCTCTACCTTACTAGATGCTAGAATAGGTTTTCACATTTTGATTTTGACATGTATTGCCGTGTTGGAAAGCATTGACGCTATCAAAAGGTTGAATCTTCAAGTTGCGTAAAAAAAAAGGTTTCTCTCTAGATCACATGAAATCAAAAGTTTACGAGTGAGTGTGTGCAAAAACTCCATATATTTTTTATTGTGATTTGCTTTGTATTTTGTGAAATCTTTTGGCTACTGCGGGGTTTGATGTTCCAATTATAAATTCCCATTTTTTCAAATTAGATTATCTTGACATGATTATTTAATTCTTACATTTGTTTCCAAGGTGAAAAAAAATTAACTTTTGATTTAATATGACTAGTGAGTAATTACACACTCAGTATACAAAGTCCCATAATGCACCCAAAGTGTATAGAAATACTTGTTTGCATTGAATTGTAATATTTGCACGAAAAAACTGCACTAGCTTATCCACCTTTTTTTTTCCACAGTTGATCATGACCATCAAGAAAACAAGAAAAAATCACCTTCACAATTTATATAAAATGTACTCCCTTAAAATACCAATATAGTACATTGAGAGAAACAAAAAGTAAAAAACAGTTTTCAAAACTCTTGAAATCAAATCAAAGTTTTCGAGCTTCAAGTTGAATATAAAAATTCAAAAACTCTTAAAATAGTATAAATATAGTAAATGCAATTCCTTCCATTGTAAAAAATTGCATAGAAAAATCAGAAAATTATTTCAACATTTATCACTGAGATCTCTAAACTGAATGTGCATAATGTGTTGTACGTGATGATGCACTATATTGGTGCAAATTTTTTCCCTTTTTGAGCACTTGAAGAATTTTCATTTTTTGGATGGTCAAGTAGCCTAGGTGGCTTTTATCTCTCTAAAATTTGTCCTACACTTCAAGTTCAATTTGCATTTATTGTTGACATTTTTCAAATTTATCAAAACAATGCAATTTTATACATTGTAACAAACAAACTTGTGTACTATACCGTGCAAATACCTTAGGATATGGAGGGAAAAAAAGGTGGAGGAAATTTGACTAGTGGTGAGAGAGGTCCGTTTCAGGCCCATTCCCCAATCTGACCAGATTTGTGAACAACCAATACGGGCTATCAGAATTTTTTTTATCAAAAAAAAAAAAAAAAAAAATCTCTCCCAAATATCTTTCGGGCCCATTTTTTTTTTTTCTTTTTTTTTTTCTTTTTTTTTTTTTTTTTTTCTTTTTTTCTTATTATTTTTGGAAATGATGTGGCACCATTTCAACCACATCAGCTAGCAACTTTCCTGTGTTCCCATAGTCTGGGAACGTAGAATAACTCGCGGGCTCTTGGAGGCCTCAAATATCTTCTAGTGCCTAAAAGATGCTCAAAATCTTTCTCCGTTAGGTGGATTTTGTAAAATATCCAATTATTCAAAGAATATTGGCCTTCTTCAAAAGTGATTAGAATTAGAAAATCTAAATCCAACATCTCTTTGATGCCCACTAATAAAGACCTACCTACATACAAGTTCTACATATTTTATACCCTATTATTTATCATATGAATAGGATTCATTTAAAGTATCACCTGAAGGAAAGTATAAAATTAATCAATTGAAAAACAAGGGAAAACTTTTTACATTTGTTTTATGAATTGAAAAATTTGAAAGCATTTGTACCTTTGCATAAATGCTAAGGTTCAATGTAGAGTTGGGACAACCACAATAGGCTCCAATTGGATGGGCAGACTAGTTATATATATAAATCTCCAAATAATAAAATCTTTCAAGTTATTTGATCTTCTTTAATTTCTAAAGTCCCAAATATTGAGGGACATTTGAAGATTTGGGCAGGTTTCTATAATCTTAATTTTTGGCACAATTTTCTAATTTTTTTCAAAATAAAAAAGATTAGTTTTTTGGGATATAATTTTTATTTCAAAAACTATTTTGGAGCAAGAGTTTTGCCATATAAAGCTCAAAATAGTCAAGGGTGAACAAATGAAAAAAACAAATTTGGAATTTAAAAAAAAATCTTATAGATTATATTTTTGTCTTCATAGAAAGAATCTATTCAATCCATTTTGATAGGTGATGTAAAAGTAATAGAGCATCTTGCTTTACAAGCAATTATAGCATCTACTTGTAAAAATATCATATTGAATTTATTTTTTAACTCAATTTTCACAAATCAAAAAGAAATTTCTAAGTTATTTAGTTTTCTTACTAGAACAATTTTAACATTTGGGATTAATATACATTGCACTTCCATCTTAAAACTTTTTATAGTTTAGATTTTTCTTTCATTTGGTTACTATTTCTTTTGTCTTACAAATTAAATTAAAGGTTTTTGCTTATGATTTTTTAAACTCAAATCCTCAATTCTGTTCTTCAATATAAAAAAAAATTAATTCAAAATTTTTCGTGCAAAATTGATCTCTTTAATTTAAGGATTTAAATAGCAGTTGCTTCCTTCTACCTACAATTCTTTCATTTTCAAAAATGCCAATTAGCCCTTATACTTGAATTGAAGAATCAAACTAAAGTTATACAAAGACTTTCCTAACAACACTATGATATAATGTTGGCCTCTCATCTTACCAAAATACATTTCACCTACTCCTTTAATTGCTAGTTAGCCTTGATTGTTGATGTGGCCTCAAAGATAAACTTGCCTAATCAGATCTTTTATTTGAAATTGACCTTCAAACCTAGTCCACACTCAAACTAGACTCTTTTATATTCCATTAATTTGTCTAAATAGTGAAGGAAGAAAATTCGTATCATCTAAAAAATTAATGTTATTATAGAACTTTATTTTTATAGAAATTAACACATTACAATAATATTTCAACCTACCCTAATTCAAAATAGTATGACTTTATTAACACTCAATTGGCTAAAGAGCCCACTTTCTATTTTCACCACCTTCTATTTTATAATTTTGTAAAAACCTCTAAAGGACTAAGGAGACACTTTAGATTTTTGAGGATTTGGACAAGATTTGTTTTCATAATATATAATTTTTGCATAAGTTTTTTTAGATGGATGCTCATCATTCTAATCTATGTGTGAATCTTTGTGTTGTAGCATTCTCATAAATATTGCAAAAGTTAAAAGCCTTTTTATTTCAATGTCAAATTGGTAGCTAAATTTAAAAATATGTATATGAATTAATTTTTTTAGATTGTATGGATTCATACATATTCAAAAACATTTGAACCATCCAATTTTGAATAATGAGGTGAAAGTTATGAGGAGTTTTATTTTGTGGTCAGGTAGGTAAAACATAAGAAGCTGTCTTTTGAACTCATTTTTGAAAATTTCAAATAAAAAAAAACACATAGGATACATATTGTTTACTAGAGCAGTCTCAAAATTGGGATTAACAGTTTTCATTTTTTTTTAATAAAAGATTTTAGTGTTTAAGGCTTTTCTTTCATTCAATACAACCTTCTATTTTATAATTTAACATGTTGAAAGACAAATACTTCACCTTTAAGAATGAAAAAAAATTACTTTTGATACTTTTGGAAGGTTAGGCACATGGAACTTGCGATTGGTGACAATCTTCATTCTAAATTTTGGAAATGATGTACTTCATCAAGTTAATTAAAAGATCCTACGGTTGTATTTGTTAAAGAATAAATATTTGTGAAGGTTTAAGTGTGGCTTACTTTGGATATTTTGCAACAATCATTAAAAAAATCTGGACCCTCTACAGGGCTGTTTTGGCAAATGTGCAATTATAATGAAATATATATATATAATAAACGGGTTTTTTTATTGGAATTCCAATGGGGCACCTTAGCTGATTGCTCACCTTACAAATTGCTTGATAGCCTTTTGGGGCTGATTTTTCTCCTCAATGCACATTCTCATGCATCAATTTAGACCTGTAGAGGTCTGAAATTTTCTCTAATGTTGGGCCTTCCAAACACTGTAGTAAATAAGGGTTTAAATTAGTGTCCCCCATTCTATTAGGACAAATCAAAATAACTAACCAGCTTTAGAGCTTTTGCTTTAGATTTTTTATATCATAGAATATAAGGGAACAAATTATTTAACAAATAAGTAAAAAAAAAAATTCATTATTTTCCATGAATAATAAAATTTTGTAAAGTTTGAATTCATATTTGGATAAAAAAAACCTTAAATGATCTTCAAGAAGTCATAAATTTCACAAATTTGACGAGAATGAAAAAAGCATTGTTAACCCCTAAAGTCCCATTGTCCCTTCTGGGGACAAATCAGATTTCAGGTAGGTACCTACGGGCTCAATTTGGAGTGAAACTTTTGAAACTTTTCCATAAGATAGAAAAATTGATTAGCTTTGCGGGAATATAATTTTTATTCCAATTGGTGCCCGGGAGCAAAAGTTATACCACAAAAAGCCTCAAACTGAACTCGGCGGGCAGTACAATTTTTTTGCAAAAAGTCAAAATAATTTTTTTTTTCTCTGAAACTTTATATTTTTGTCTACATGTGAAGCCTTGATTCATTTTATTTGGACTAATAATGAGCAAGTTATGGACAATCTAAGCATCTTTTTGAAAAAATAACTTATAGGATTCATTTCTGAATGCAATTTTTACAATTTCTTTCAATTTTTTTTGAGAATGTTGTGTTTGCTTGCTAAAACTATCTCACCATTGGGATTATTGTATTTCAATCCCATCTAAGAGTTATTAACGATTTAGTTTTTTTTTCAATCGTGGACCTACTTCTACTTATCAACTTTTTAAAGAATAAAAATCAAGTGTTTTTTTTTTGAATTTTCTTTTGTAGACTTTCAACTTACATCTTCAACATAAAAATATTAAATTCAAAGTCTGTAGTGCAAAAAAATTCCACAAATGGTGGTCAAAGTCATCTGAAATTGCAGGTCAGTATTCAAAAAAACTTTCTTTTTCAACTTTGAATGCTAACATCTTCCAATCTATACGCTCAACTTCATGAAATTTTTACCACATGATCTTAGACAAGTTAAGTACAAGACCCTACTTTAGATTCTAAAAAAACATTCTTTTTGTTTTCTTAGGTGAACGCAACAAAAATGGCAATTTTGAACGTTTTTGGACAGAAAAATGGCCTTGGGACTTTAGGAATTAACCAATGGTGTGTGTAGCATTCAAGTTGGGAGCTAAATGTGGGGTGATTGCAAGAAATACTTGTCCTATTTTTTGTCACACATTCAATGAAGAAGTTGTTTTGTGCCATAAATGTTGCAAAAATGATTGAATGAATATGAAATTTAGAAGCTTTCTATAGCAATAGAAAATGTACTTGAATTGTTTAAATTCTCCAAAATTAATTCAATAGGTGAGACTGAATTTTTAATACATGTCATCCATACGGTATGGTGTTTTTTAGTACTATCGAGGACTTTTTTTGAAGAATTACGGCATCAGATTTGGTATGCTAACTCTTCTAATAGAAATACATCTTGTCAAGAGAGGATTTTCCAAAAACATGTTTCAAATGTGTTTTGCATTGGCCTAAAGTGAATTTTATAATTCTTAAAAATAAAAATGTGGCAGCCTCATTTTCTAGTTCAAATTGCAGTCTGTGGCTCAAAATAGTATTTCAAAGTATACAGAAAAACTCAATAGTACTAGTGGGGGATTGTAGCGCTTCAAATTTGTGAATGTAGATTATTTTTATGGAGAATTAAGTATTGCCATTTATCCTTGCTATCCAATGATGAACATCATGTTGTCAAAATATTAGATCTAAAATCCAATCAGTTGTCTATATTTTATATTCCATACCCTCAATACTACTGATGGTGACTTGTAGTATAGAAAGTACAAAAAGCTTGAAAATGAAAGACGCTACAAATAGTACAAGTGTTTCTTGCAATCACCCTACGATCATGTGTGGAAAATAAAAAAGTTCTTGCGTTTTCCCCTGGAATAAATCCACCCTGCTATTCCTACTTCGTGGGACGGGTTTAACGTCTTGCAAGGATAATGCCTCCCTATTATATGCCTAGGAGTGAACTTAATTATGACTAGTACTATTGCACATGCCATGTATTGTTGCCACAGTATAATAAAAGGAAAGTAATTTTCTAATTTTTAATTCATAAAAACTTTGAAATTCAAAAACTTTCACATTATAGGTCTAAATGCCACGAAACAAAGTCCGTGCACCCTTTCTCATAGAGGGTTTTTTGATACCAAGAATGTGACTCTGGAAGAAGTATGGTTCCGGAGATCTCACCGTAACAAACAACCTCATCTAATAGATCTATTGAGAATCATTGGTTGGCTAGGAAATTGCAATGCAAATGTGATTGAATGAGTGGAAAATTGCAAGAGAGTCATTGGCTAGCTCAAACTTAAGTTGCTATGCTGGGGCTCCTATTTTCTTAACAATGTTTTTTTCATTTTCATATAATATTTGGAAATTTGGAAATCATATTTGCACTCAAAGACCCCAAATTATTTAGAATAGGTCTAAACATATCCTAAACACTACACAAAATAGGGGGCTTTATTTTTTCTTTTACCTTGGAAACACAAAATTTATCCTGCTAGTTCCACTTTGTGGAGTAGGATGAACTGACCCCTCGCTCGGTCCCTGGAGAAAATGCTAAAATATTTTATTTTCCATGCATGATAAAACTTGCAAATTTTGAATTCATATTTGCAGTAAGCTCTAGGCACCAAATTAGCTAGGCAAGGTGTAGAAGGTAAATTAATCAAGCACAAAATAGGGGGTCATTTTTTTTACATGCTTACTTGTAATGACTTGTGTGGGTTGAGGAGAGGTCATTTCACCTCAACTCACTTTGTAGGATGGATTTCATGTCTTGCATTAAGGTAGGAGCACCCATTTCCCTCCATGTCCCAAATACTACTCCCTTAGACAACTTCGTAATGTGCCCATCAAGTGTCCAAACTCCAACCGCTAGGTGGTTTTGTAGCCTTTGGATTCTTTGTGATTTGTGTTTGGAAATGGGACCATTGAACATCGATTTAGATTGCTTTTCTTTTTGCAGTTTGACTAAGAATTCTAAAGACATTTTTAGAATTCAAGAGTTTTTTTTTGTGCATCTTACACTCTCCCATTTTGCCTTCTTTTCTGTCTATTTGTTTTCTACACCAGCTTCATGGTCTAGTTATGGGTGCTCCCACCTTATCCCTCCTCCCAAGTCCAACGTGAAATGATTTAGGCCAGTTAACAATGTAAGGTAAACCAGCCTAAAGCCGCTAGCTTCCTATTTCCGCCATCCTAGTTTTGGCCCTATTTCCATCACTACACTCATCCAACTCCACTCACTTTTCTGACAAAATCAGAGCATTGATATCACCAAGACTAATGTATCAATTTTTCTTTGGTCCATACTTATGTGCTAATAGATACATGGAAGGGTGGTTATGGATTGTTGGTATGATGTTTATGACTCCAGTCTACAAGTGGTTTTGTAATTTCAGGGTTGACACTTCAAAAATTTGCAGAAATTACAATTTTGATTGAAAAATTATAATTCCACTTGGGTTTGATTTGCGAAACAAGCGCACACCTCTGAAAAATACATGCCCTTCTTGGAATTGGCCCCAATATACTCAGATTGCAAATCAGGGTGGTAATAGGCTTGTCTACCTTAATGAAATCCAAACATGTCCAATTTTTACCCACGTGAGGGAAACGAAACCGCCTCGGAAGGCTGTCTCGAAGGACTCGAATATAACGGTAATCCACTCCTGCTGAAACCAGTCAACGTGGGGACCAGGCAGCGAGCTCCAAGTATCTAAGCCTACGGAGCTACGCCTTGAGCTCGCTCTAGCAGCAACAGTGGGCTCTCTCCAGCAGCAGCTGCGGGCTTTCATTCAACACGGCGAGACCGACGAACGGTAACACGTCGCGAATCAGCGGAGCGAAGCGACAAGAGCAGTCAAAGCCCTTTCCAGTCTTGCTTTTTTTCCTGATACCGCCACTTCTCATAGGAAGAGAGAAGTGTCTACAGTGCTCCAAGGAAAAACCGGGGAATGTGGTCCTGGGCCCTCCTTCCTGGCCTCCTCCCAGTGTCTGGGTTGTAGAAGCCTAGGTGTAAGCGCAAAAGCAGAAAACGTGCCTATTGGAATTTACAAATTTGGATCTCCCTCTAAAACCACCAGACTGGGCACAAGACGCTCTGGAACTCCCACCTGGACACTGATAGTTACAGTCGGTCGCGTTTGGGCTCTCTCAAAGCTTGGGCTCACTAGCTACAACAAAGCTCTGTCTCGCGCGCAGGCTTGAGCTGCAATCCTCCTCATTCTACTGGTTTTGTTCTGAAACAGTCACACAACATTTTGTTGTACGTTGCGAAAAGCTTCGTAGTTTCGAGTGTGTGATCGACCTGTGAGCTTTCTAGCTTTGGGTGGTCGAGTTTTTGGTTGCAATTGAAACAATCGAGCCAGTAGAAAAGAAGGAGCTTGGGTCGCAATTGAATCAATCAATCAACCCCCGGTTTTTAGAAAGACGTTGTATATTGAATCACTGGTGTACTAGTTAGCCATTTTGGGAAGAGTTGAATCCATCCCAGGGGAATTTTAGTGTTGAATTTTGCGCCAGGAGTTGAGTTAGCGCCTTGGAAGTGAATCCGAGTGGTAGTTTTGGGGTCTGGTTTTGGTGAAGCTAGAGGATCTGCGAGCGTGACTGCTATGCTAGCGCTTAAATTGAGTGCGGGATTGATGAATTCCAGCCTTTCCACTGTGCATTTGTCAAAGTTTAATTCATCAAACGGTAACTAGGTGCTGAATTCTCAAGCTAGATCCGAGAAGTGAGTGGAGGGCAGTAGATGACAATGCAGCTTCACTGCCCATTTGCGTGAGGCTTTGGGTTTCCAATTTCCGAAGTAATCAAAAGACTCTCTGTTTCTCTGTTAGGTCAGAATTACGTGTAATTGGTCAGGTTCAGATTAAGAGTTCTACCAGATTTTTCCAAGAGCATTCAATCAAATTCGGCCTGTGAATTCATTACTTGAAGACTGGGATTTCATAAGCTCATCACTTTGAAAATGAGTTACGGAACCAGCAGTGGCAATCCAGGGCCGTCCAGCCAAGTTGATATTCAGCATGTGCAGAGGACGCTGCACAATTTATTGGAGAGCCTGCACTGGTCCTACGTGGCTCTTTGGTCATTCAATCCCCAGTCAAGGTTAACCCTTCCCACTCCCCTTCCAAGTAAAAAAAACAACAGGAATCGATTCAATCCAAAGCCTTTAATTAAGTCACTTATTACATCAGTGATTAATAAACTTCAGAACTATGTAAGCAGTCTTCTAATGTAAAGAATCGCCCCTTGACCCTTCAAAGTAGAGCAATTCAACTCTAGAGGGACAGAAAATTTGGAGAATATTTCGAAAATGATTTGAGCATAGGTTAATACTCTATTTACTGGTGGATCTACGACCTCAGATGCGGATTACGTTGCTGCTTAGGAAACTAATTCTCAATGCTTTGTACGGTTTGGGAAACAAGATTAACAATTTGAGTACTGAATGTTGCACATTTTGTTCAGGAGCCTGGAATGGACAGGGGGTCACTTCCCGTGGAACTCACCTGCCCAGAGCAACGCAGAAGTTTGGAGTAAACAACTTTTCAATTTGCAGAAGGGCTGCACATTCACTCTAGGCCGAGGGTAAGATCCTGCTGTGTCATTTTCACATTTGGAAGTAGGAAAATCTAAAAACCACGCTGAGTACAGTTTTTGTTACAAGACAGTCCAGATTTTAATAGGTCTTGTTAGCGTTTTGAAGGAGGATTCCAACGCATCACAGTAAAAAACATTTGGATTTTAAGAGCAATAATTATGAAGATTAAAAAATTTGCATTGTAATTGACCTAAAACCAACACAAGCTTTGATGTTTAGGATTTAGGGTTCATATTGAGAGTAGTACGTTTAAACTCCTCAACATTGATGTTGCCGGATAAAATGTCTCATATGAGAATTTGCAGGTCTGTAGGCGAGGCATTTGCAGAACAGAGGAGCATCTGGAGGAATGGGCCATCGGTGCACCTCTCTGCAGGATCCGAAGTGCAAGCCACAATTTTGGAACACGCCAGAATTCAGGTGCGGAGTCAAACTTATCTTCTGATCAGAATCAGTTGTTGCCTCTACTTTACAATTTGTCACAATTTTTCACGATTTGTCACGATTTGTCACTCCCTTTCCTTATTTTAGAAAACTTGGTGGCAGGGGTTTATCATTCCTTCTCCAGTAATTGATAGAGCGCTAATAAGCTTTCCTGTATACAGACTGCGGTATACATTCCATCGGCAGAGACCGTGCTGGAGCTTGGCACTTATTTAAGTGTAAGCACATACTGAATTTTCGGTACTTTCCTGAGTATATTTGCTCGAGAATTTTGCGGATTTTTGGTTGAAATTGTATATCTCTACACTGATTTATTCCACTAGTGAGGTCACCTGCAAATTCGTGACCTGCCAATTCGTCACAACGAAGTTTTTTCTATTTTCTGTTTTCTTGTGAAAATCTGTTCAATGTGTAGAGTATGATCCCCTTTGAGATTGCTTCAATCGTCTAGCAGCATGGAAATATTCAGTTGATGAATCCTCGAGTTCTCAGATTTAAGTGTCGTGTATAATCATAGGTGGCTGAGGATATGCATTTCATGAACCAAATCAGCGTCTTCATGTGGGAACACATCTTGCCAGCGCTCGGGCGTGCCCAAGCTCCTCCACAGGTCTCTCAATCACCTCTTGCTCCATTGTTGAGCCATGCGACACACGAATTTCCGAACCAGGACTTTGCACCCAACGAGCCGACAAGAAGGTACAGCAACGTAACATTTCCAGCTACATAATTTCTTCTGAAACCTTCATAGTTGTAACTAATGCAGCAAACACCAAGTAAACTTTGACTGTTTCAGGACTCTTAGACTTCATAAAGAGAATCTGAATTTCCAATGCTCCAGAGGTCGATCTCTCTTTATTCATAATGAACACATCGGAGGCTACTCTATGCATCACAGGGTAGGTCTACGTTATGATCACTGCGACCATATTAGACTTCATGAATCAAGGATACGATTATTTTGTAGTGATGTCTAAAATTTCATGAAGCAATCTAATTTTGCTGAAAACTCGTAAATATCCCTATGAGCGAATATTCCATTGATACGTTTTCAAATTGTCATCACATTCTCTCCAAGTTTCAAATTCTATGGTAATTCTCTGAGGCAGGATCAAGCCAAGTTTAAGTCAGAAATAATTGGTTCTCTCGTGTTTGCCACAGAACGCCTAGCTTGAACATCGGCGACATGTTTTTGCCACACCCGAATGAGGACGAAGAATTAGGGATTACTAGCAGTGTTCCCACCGAGCCAACGTGGATATTATCACCCACAGCATCACGGCCTACTGACTTGCTTCAATCACCGAACTCCCAGGCTTTACCAGTTTCTGCGGCGAATCAGCAAGTCTTGAGGAGGTTTCAAGCCTACAGATCCCGGTCCGGCACCACCTCTTCCAGTTTGAGCAGCCTGGAAGATACCTCCGTCAGACATTCTGGGGACTCCCCGGGAGAGAGCATCTCCCTCATGGCACCCTCCACCAGCCAACGCCACAACTCCTACAACCATGCAAGCTCATCTGCAAGAAGGTAAGCCTTACGAATTTAAACCAATATGTAGGAGTGTGATTGCTATCAAGAGCTTTGGAGAGATCAATTTGGGTATAGGTGCCAAATCTGATGAGAAAGATCAAGTTTTTATCACCATTTCCGGTGTTTCTTTAATGCAATTTCGAAGTGGAGTTCGAAGTGGAGTTCGAGATTAATAGACTCTTAATTTACATTAGCCTAATTTGGTTGGATTTATTTCTCTGCAATTTATGACTTGTTCTAACAAGAGGGGAATTTTCAATTCGGTGATGATACCAGAGAAATACCATCGCATAGTCCCGAACTTCAGCAGTTCGTGGGCACCACAGGAATTCCAGGTCCTGCACTTCATCTGCATGACGTTCAGCAGCTCATCATACAAATGCTGTGTGGTTCTCAGGAGTCATGGCCACAGAGCACGTACATCGACCCATCTCTGGAACCTAGGAACCTGCCTTCTGCCTTCAAGATATGGCCAGAACATACACACGCCCTGCGAAGGAGGGAGAGAAGAACGAACCAAGGGCTTCTGCGTCGTGGCTTCGAGATTCTAAGACAAAATCGCAATCTGCAACAACGCAATCAACCCCTTCAGAAAGATCCGGCGCCCCCCAACCGGGAAGGACCTCGCCGTGGGCCGTCAAGCTCGAGCCCCGAGGACATTGAGGTAACAGCAATACGTAACTGCTACGAGTTTTTCTCCATAACATCCTCCACTACAAGAGAATGTATGGTTTGCAACAGATTTTGCAATGGTTTTGTAATGCAACTAAGGAAACCATTGCAAAACCATTGCAAAATCTGTTGCAAACCATACACTCTCTTGTAGTGGAGCACTAATTAAAGAGGAATAGCTCGATCACAAATAATGAGCACTAGTGATATCAGCAATCGTGAGGCAGATTTCACAACTTTAGAACCATGCGGCATGTATTCCAATACGTAAAGGAACACCTTTAGAACCATGAGTTACCATAAAGGAAGTGTGCTTTCAAATGATAGACTCAATATATTGGCAGAAGTACGTCAACTGAAAGAAAGAGAACTGTCAGAGGATCATTAAATCTTGGATAGCGGCTTGATTCTGTCTTGAATAACAAATAAGCACAAGGGAAGAGGAGAATTGAATTGAAGAGTGTTATGTAATTTGAAGTGATTAGCATGTACCTCGATCAATTGTTTTCAAATGTGAGCATGAAAGCATACTTCATAGTTAGACTGAAGATTCTCCATTTCAGCCAACACCGCAAGAACCTCACAATTGGTGATTGATCCTCTTGTTCAGGCAGGGCCATCTAAAAGAGTGACGAGACGGCGAAGGGTTGGCTCACCAGGTTCTGTCAGTGACGAGGCAGCCAAGCATCACATGCTGTCAGAGAGACTACGCAGGAAGAGACAGAAGGAGAATTTCGCAGCCTTGAGGACACTGGTGCCCATCATTTCGAAGGTGAAAAGACTCAAACATTCTCGCCCTCACCCTAACATAAAACAGATTCGAATTCAATACAACTCTGAGACAACTTGCGTTTCTGACCCCTGCCTAAAACCCAACCCCTTCAGATTCTTGCCTAGAATGTACTTGCCTCTATTCATGAGTGTATAGGTTCACTTTTGGGTACACGAATTTTCAGCACTTTGAAATTTCACAGTTTGTTCACACAAAATCCAAACAATGTAGAAATATGAAAGAGAAGCTATAATACTCATTTGACTTCCAACAACTTGAAGAATCAACCAAAAAAATTAGGCAATCTAATAACAGTACGCAACAATGCTTAATTGCTTATTCATTCAGACAGAATTACGTGAAGTTTGGACCTTAAATGATTTCATAATCAATTGCACAGAGGTCAGATGCTTTTGTATATTCGCAATCCCATGGTTTTATAAACTAACCTTCTTCCTCGCAATGAATAGAACGACAAGGCTTCCATTCTGGGCGACGCGATTATCTACATCCAGGACCTGGAAGTGCAACTTCAAGATGCGCGAGCAAACCAAGCTGAAATGCGAAGCCAGTACGAGACTTTGCAATCGTCTCACCAGGAGGTGCAGGAACGAAACAAGCAACTAGAAGCGGCTCTGGTGGCAGCCACCAGCAGCAGTGGAGGACCCAGTAGTTCTATTCTTCCTCCACCTTGATAATCGGCAAGGGAGTGTCATCCATTTGTACAGTATTAATTAATTGCAAATGAGATTGGTATGGCTTTGAATTAGCAAATTAATAACGGCAACGTGATTAATACCTTTGCGATGATTCTTTTATGAATTGGTATGGCTTCGAATTAGCAACTTACTGGGCAACATTACGTTTGCAATGATTCAGTATTGAATTGTATGACTCCGAATTAGCTAGCTTAATTCTCGGCCTTATTCTGTGAGACTTAGTAGCATTAGGATAGCAATATTCAGGGGGCATGAACAGAGGTTACGAAGACAAGCATTCAGAAGTAGGCAGATGATCGAGGTCACTGAGAGAGTACTTTGCGAGGACAAGATTGTGATAATTATGATATTTGAAAGTTGATTGAAGTTGAGATTTGGAAGAGACATTCTTCTAATAGACTTGCAATTCTAATATAGACTTGCAGCTGTTGTAAAAAGGAAATCGAAAAAATTTAATTCTATATTGTGTAAAGTCCACAAAGTTCATTTCAGTTCAAGGTGATTCCACAAAATCCATGTATCAGTGTTTTGGCATCTGACACCTTGCAAGTCTCTCATGTCTACTATCATAACTTTTGAAGTATAGAGCTCATGGAAATGAAATTTAGCTAGTCTCTATTTTGTGGATTTCATCTAATCTCTAAAAAGTTCTTAAGAACATTTGGACTACTTTTTTATTTATTTTAGATTTTTTATTTATTAATGATTGGAAATATTTTGTATTCCCATTTTCTTGAGATTTTACACTATTTTAGTTCTCCTATTAAATCTTTTTTTGGACTTGATTTTGTAGAGTAGAATGACTAGAATCGCTCTTAGAAGCTTAAATGTTGTCCCTCTTGTCTCTAATCTTGTAGCCATATTAGAAAATATGGTGACTGCTTTAGGTGGTTAGATGACCATTATGGAAACACTTTTTGTTGATTTGAGGTAGTCTACACTCTTTTAGACCAATTGGGCAAAACACTTTGGAAATTCATAACTAATTTAAACTTTGTCCAAAAATTAAAATTTCAACTACTTCCTTCATGTCTCACATTTGTCTTTGTATGGAAAAAATTTGATTCTTTTTCCTAATGGCAACAAATCAAATCACTCAAATCACTCATTCTATCACTCATTCTGCCTATGGTGCAGGTTTACCTTACACACATGGTGAAGTTTTCAGATTTTTTGAAATATTTTTTGATTTGATATGATTTGTCTTCACTTTTTCTTCAAAAAATCTCAAAATAAACAATTTTTCACAAAAAAATCTAAAAAATTTATGAAGTACAGTTTCATCGCTGAAAGATAAATATAAAATTTTTCATTCATATCTAGTTGCAAAATCATAGAAAAAGGGTTAACTATGAAACATTGAATGCACCTATTTGTCCCATAATCAGCGTATTTTGATTACTACCTTGATCGGGAGGCAACGTCCTTCCTAGGTTGAAAACCACAATTGATTTTGAAAACCACGCATCCAGATTTGAGATAAACTGATATTAAATTGAACGACTTGAATAGCATCCACTCATATTATACAACCAGAAAAGATACAGCCGAATTCTTCCCTACAATCAGGTGAACAAACTGAGACAGATACCATACACACAAGGAAGCGGACGCGAAGTTGACTGAAGCATAAGTAAGGTCGCGAACGGATCCCACAACCATTTCACAATCGAAGTATTCCACATATGACCACAAGGTCTACAGTAGAGGTCTTATTCATATATCTCTCCCCTACCAGGAAAAGCCCTGAGCACCTAAGTTACTCAAGTCTCCATAGAACCGGTCCCTACCACCCCAACAGAACCGTGCTGAGATTTATAACAAGCCATCCATCCAACGAGCTAACCCCATGGCCACGTGACTGCCCAAATGAGAAGTGATTTCAATTCCTGCCTCTTGCACATCAGCCCGACTCCGAAGCAGCGCCTACTTGGATCTCTGTCTCATCTTTCGGCGCTTGCGTTTCAGTCTCCTCATGCGTTTCTTCTTCCACTGATACAACACATCCAGTACGCAAACAGTAAGCAAACGTAACAGGCATCCATCGACACGACCCTCACCTCACACCGAGCATTCCTCCATGAAACCCTAACCCCAGGATAAATAATCGCCATTCAGCATTCAGCATATGTCACAACCCAAATCTCCCCACGAACAGAAAAGGCCACACATCCAGTATGCAAACAGTAAGCAACGAAAAAAGGTACCCATCGACGATGCTCACACCAAGCATTCCTCCATGAAACCCTAACCCCAGGATAAATAATAATCGCCAGTCAGCATTCAGCATAAGACACAACCCAAATCTCCCCACGAACAGAAAAGGCGACACATCCAGTACGCAAACAGTAAGCAACGTAAAATAAGGCACCCATCGACACGATCCTCACCTCACACCAAGCATCCCTCCATGAAACCCTAACCCCAGGATAAATAATCGCCAGCCAGCATTCAGCATATGTCACAATCCAAATATGGGTTGTGTCCCCACGAACAGAAAAGGCGCAAAGCAAACACGAAGCATTACAGTACAAGTCTACGCAGGTAAGAAAGAGAGAAAATTATACAAGAAACGCTCCTCAGTGAGCCCCAACAAAAAGCAGCCAGACGTGGCAGAAGAGAAGAGAACGTGGAGAGCCAGAAGACGGACGACTGTAAACTCAAAGTGAATCGTAAAGGGAGATGGGAAAAGAGGAAGAGGACAGCAGTAAGCTTACCTTGGCCCTCATGGTTGACAAACGCGGTTGAAGATGATGCAGCCGCAAGCAAGTGAGAGAAAGAGGGAAAAGAGAAGGGCCGGAGTTAGAATATGAAGGGAAAAGCTTGACGGGGTCCGCCCGTCAGGGTGAGCCTCAAACCCTAAGAAAATATGCGCACGTGGCGTTCCAGCGTGGCATGCCACGTGAGCATATCGTCAGCGTCAGAGAATTTGGGCTACCCTACCATTGGGCAGTGACTTGGAAATTTTGAATTCATATTTGGAATTAGAGACCTTAGTTACAATATAAGGTAGTCTATTCTAAAAGTGCCTATGCTCTAAAAGCGGTCATGATACATAGGTATATTTTGCTTTCTTCAATGTACTAACATTGTATATTTGAGGAGGTGGTCGCTTTTAGTGATTATACTTTTCGACTTCAAAATTTTGTAACTAATTCCATGAAGGTCCAAAAAATATAAAACGATTTGGGTTAGATGCCAATTCCATTTTCCTTCCCACAAAATTTTACTAAAAATTGTTTCAAGGAGTTCAACTTTCCCCCAAAGGCAATCAACCCTCATTAGAGAAAATTTCAGGCCTCCGGAGGGCCTATCTACACTTCTCCGAAGTACCCTAAAATTTTGTTTTACAAAGCTAAAAACTTCATTTTTCTCCTATTTCCACGCAGCTGAAATTGCAATGATAGTAGCGCAAGAACCCAATTTTACGAGTAAAAAAGTAATTAAAAAAAAATGCAGAATTTGACTATTTTGGCGAGCAGTCATACACTCTGATTGTTCAGCAGGGGAATTTTTTAGATTGACAGGCCAAGCTTAGAAATAGCTTGGCATGTCAATACGGAGAAGCCCTCCAAAGGGCTGATATTTTCTCTAATGTAATGGTCGCTTTAAGAGCAAACTACCTTAAAACTAACTTAGCAGCTAGATTCGTAGATGGCTTGTCAGTCTTCCTTGTCACTAATATGCTTTGTGCCATTGCCACAATATAGTAAAATGAAAGTGAAAATAATAATATAATTTTTTAATTCATAAAAATTTTGAAATTCAATATCTTTCTTGTCATGGATTAAAAGGTTATGAAATAAATTTATGCACTCCTCCTTGTAGAGAGCTTTCTAATGGTACTTTGAACGTGACCGGAGAATGCACTATTCAAAAGATCTCACTATGACAAACAAAAGAAAATAAAGAAAACAAACAACCTAATTTAATGTATAAACCATCAAAGTATAACAAAATAAGGTAGGCACCCCAAATATACCACTGATCCAAAACCACCATCATTTCTTTGGGTGTATCTCCAAAATCAATATGAACTTTTGTGGAAGAAGCGATTTTAGAACCTCTACCAAAAAAACTTTGACCCTTCACAACTTTCGCATATAAATCGGATATCCAAATGTTGGATTCTTTGGTGCATTAGAACTTTCTTTCACTTGCCAACAAGGAAATATGAAAATTTAATCAATCTAATAATAGTAACTAGTCACAATAGCAAAAAGCGGCAGCTTGGAGGTGACCACCTTAGTGAATGTACAGTTTTCAATCAGGTCCCAAATAATGTAATTCTCAGACCATATTAGGTAATAAACAACACTTTTGACTAGAAAATATGTTGCCTCACTTGCTTGCTTTATGTTACACTAGGCAATATGACAAATCAACCTTTTAATTATAATAAAAATTTTAAAATAATTGACGGTCATAGGGGTAGTGGTCATAGACCATAAAATTTAGTAAAAATAGTAAATTTTTCTCCATTTTTGCAATTTTTTGGGAAAAAAATTTTGTAATTAGGACCTTAGGCTCACAAGCTCAAAGCACGCAGCTCACAAGCTTGCCATTCTAGGCTTGCATGCTAGCATCATTGAGATCTAAATGAAGGATTTGAAAACTCAACTTCCTCATGACACAAAACAACTTGACTAAATCCTTGCTTTGTTGCACTAGGTTGTCCAATTCTCATCGCATTGGGTGCATTGAGAGGAAAAAGAAGGATCTATCCCAATTGTCAAAGAAGGGTAGGTGAGCAAAATGCTTGAAGATCCAAATCCGATGAGCAATGGCTATTCCAATTCTATTCACTACCTAATTCTGTCCCCTACTTTTGGTCCTTATTCTGTTCTAAGAAACATTCAAATCCATTTGGAAAACTATCCAAATGGCCGTTCATGTTCTAGCAAAATCAGTGCATTAATGCCAAAATAGGATAACTTGTCAATCCTTTATTGGTGAGTATTTAAGTGCCATCATACACATAGAAAGGCGGTTATGGGTTGTTTATGGGATATTTATGACTCCACTCTTTAGAAATCACAGAAATTTAATTGAAAAATTATAATTCCACTTGGGTTTGATTCATGAAACAAGCACACACCTTTGAAAAACAGGTGCCCCTCTTGGAGATGGCCCTAAGATATTCAGATTCCAAATCAGGCAGGTAATAGGCTTGTCGACCTTACGTTGAGCTCTGCTTGAATCTAGAATGTTGGAAACGTGCTTGGACTGAGGGCTTGTGAGTAGCACAACCTAATCCAATGCATAGGACCAAGGCAGCTCAGACTAACTGAATCAGAGCATTGTCAAGACGGACAAATTGACTTAACATATTAAATCCCTTAAAGATCAACATGGTTCAAAACTGCTTCAAAGTACTTGTCCCCAAAGCAAGGTCAAAATCTTCATCAATTATTACTAGTTTGCCATGTGTAGTGCCACAATTAAAATACAAAATACAAGTAAAAATAATTTATTAAATTTATAAAAACTTTGTCATTCAATATTTTTTATTATGCATACAGGAGTACAAGGACTTTGTTGCTGTGTGAGAGGTTGTGTTCTTGATATGAATAGAAAGCTTTATGCACGAAGGAGTGCAAAGGCTTTGTTTCATGGCATTTGGACATGTGATGTGAAAATATTGTTTTTTTTCAAAATAAAGGATAATTTAATTCAATTTTTTTAATTCATAATTTTTTTTAATTCAATCACTTTCATACTATAAGTTTAAATGCCACAAAACAAAGTCTATGAACCCCTCCTTGTAAAGAGCTTTCCAACAATACCAAGAATGTAGTCAAGAAATCACAATTTCTCCAATCTCAACATAACAAACACAAAACCTAACTGAATTTATTTATTTTTTAACAAATCCAACTAAACGATCCTTTGGTTAACTTGTTCAAGTACATTTGTCCCAATATTTTAATGGCCCTAAATACCCCAAGGCCTTTTCTAAGCTTCATAGAATGTGCTCTATATTCAACAAACAATTTCATAAGTTTTATCAATTTTTTTGAACTGTAACCATGCAAATTCAAACTAGACATGTTAGAGATCACATAGGAATAGAAAACACAATAATATCACTTATGGATTGAAAGATTATAATGTTTGATCACAAAAGTGCTAAAACTATGACAGTGATTTGAAGTCTTTCAATCCTCTTTTCATGTCAAATCTAAGAAAATGCTCACCAAAAAAGTATGAGCTAAAGACCATAACATGCATAATTCCAATCAATTTATGGCTTTTCAAAATCTACTCTACAATTTTCTAAGATGAATTTCTAATGTAATTCGTCCTCCAAGTTCTAATGTATTTGAGGTTCATTTCCAAGAGCCTTCTACACTAGAAACTCAAGATTTGCAATAGACACCCTTGCACAAAACCTTAAACAAGAAAATCAAAATCATTCATTTTAAATTGGATTTTTGATGCTAAAAACGGGTTTCAAAAAGATTTAAAAATAAATAAAAATAAACTAAACAAAGTTAAATCCAAAGTATTTATCAACATTAGAATCAAGTGCCTCAAGCATTTAGTGGTTATAATGAATATCCTCACCAATTGCAAGTTCAATGTGCCTAACTTCAAACTATACGCTTTTTAGCCCTTCCAAAGGGTGAAGTTGTCTTTCCACGTTTTCAGAAAAAAAAACTCGTATATCCGTTATAACTTGTGCACATTTAGCTTGAAGAAAATTGTCAAGTGGAAGGCAAAGAATGAACTAATCTGCTAATAACTTTTACAAGAAATTGAAAATTGTTAATCCCAGTGGTGAGAATATTCTAGTAAACAATTAGTATTCAATGTTCTAGTAAACAATGTTTTAATAAATAATGTTTTAGTAAACAATTATTCTTTATTTGTATTTTTATTTCAAATCTTTTAGAATTGAGAACAAAAGATGACTTTCTATATTTTTTTCTACCTTCATTGCCCGCAAAATAAAACTCCTCATAACTTCATTAGAGAAAACTTGGGATCATTGGAGGGCTGCATGAGAGGAAAAGGAGGTCTGAATTTGAATTTAAATTGTACTTTTAAAAAGGATACGGGTATGTTTCCCCTATTTCTACTTAATTTGCATGCAAAAGTGCAGAGCACTGCAACTGGAGAATTATAATAACACTTCTCATTTTGAATTGTTTACTGTGGAATCTTGTGAGAATCTGTCAGAAATGGAAGCATTGTACAAGGAAGTTTAAATTGTTTACTGAAAATCCTTCTTTGAATATACTTGTTTGTTGTTTGCCAAAATATTTTTTTTGTTGAAACCAGAAAGTACTGGGGTCATTATTGTGGGGTATATGCTGGGGGTTCAATTTTATTATATTCACAAGTTGACAATTATTACATTAACTTAGGCTGATTTACATAAAAATTAATTGTCTGACCTTTAGTTGCCAAGAAGAGAAGGCTGTAGCAATTTATAATGTAATTTTTTGAATATGAACAATAAAATCAACGTGAATGGCATTGAAATCAACATAAATAGCAATAAAGAAGTGAAATTCTTAACCCTTTAAGGACTGGTTGACCACTTTTTGGTCAATTTTACGATTTTTTTGTCTCCTACTATTCATAGAACATTTGATTTCAAAGAACTTAGAGAAGAATGCAATTAGAGTGTCTTCATACACTCCTAACAAAGCCAATTCCAAGAGAATGCGTGCAAAATTGAGTGAGTTGTGCTTGTTTAAACTTGAAATGGCCTAATGTTTCATATTGGAGTTTTCAAAGAAAAATGCATATTTCATGTAAAAGACAACTATATATATGTGCAAAGGAATTAGCCAAAAGGTTTATGGTCAATTTTCAAACCATATACTCAAATTTATGTCCAATTGTAACAAACCCTAATTAGAACTAGTGCCAAAGGGTGTTTATGACACATCAATCTTCAGAGAGTAATTACAAGGATGTGAACCATTGGATCACTTTCATTTTTTGTTTGCTTCAAGGATCTAACCCATACAACCAATTTACACAATCTGATCTAGAATTACATCTTTGAAGAGGGCATGAAACAACATTTTTTCATAAATGTATGAAAAACTACGCCCGCCCCCAAAATCAACCACGGTCCTTAAAGGGTTAAATCAAACCAATTCCCATGTGCTTGTATAGTACATTCATTATTCATAACATGTCGGAGTAGAATCCAACTGCATTTGGCGAAATTCACATAAGTTGACACTACAGTTCTGACATTTTTTATAGGCTACCTATGCCTTGATTAATAGGTTGGTTTCTCGATGTGGAGCAGCCCTCCAGAGGGTTGCTTTTTTCTCTAATGCTGAATTAATTATTTGAAAAATAAATGATTCAAATGTTTTTGAGTAGGTATCCATCTATACTATTCCAAAAAATAATTAATATTTTCTGAGAATATTATTTTCCTATCCACTTTGACATTGAAATTAAGAAAATCCTTCAATCTCCTTAAGGGATTAAGGTAATAATTACACTTCATTAGGTTCCAATGAGCAATTGAGTAGTGTTCCAAATATGAAATTGTCTAGTTGGATCTTGTTGGGAGTCAAAATAGTATTCAAGATTATTTTTTGATGCATTTTTAAACACCATATAATAAACTATAATTTCTCAAAGTGTTAGACATAGGTGTTACTCCAAAAGACCCTAGCTCATGAACATTTGAAGAATCACTTGTCTTAAAAGTGTCAAAATCATAGCATATTGTAAATTTAACAAAATTGGTGGTTATCTATGCCATATTCAACACAATTTCACCTTTCTTTACATGCAATACTAAATTTGATTTGTTCACCCTAATTTCAAAAGAAAATTTTGAAAAAAATTCAAAACATCGGGGATGTGCAAAATATTTAGTAAGGGCTAAATGCTTGTCAATTTGAAGTTTAACATAGTTAAGGCTAGCGCTAACTTCAACTACAATGATTTGTCCTATTAATAAAGATACAAAATTAGTATCACCTATGAAGTGGTTACGCAAATTGTTATTATTACAATATTTTATTTTTATGGAAATTGACATAATTTAGTCTATACTAGTATGTGTGGGGGGTATATAAAAATTCAATGATTGATTAAAAAGTTTTGTTTTTTTTGGACCTCCAATTTGAACAAGTCAAGTAGAGCATTGTTTAACTTTAAAAATTTTCATGTTTTCTAATTTTGATCCAACAAACTTTAGAAGTTGAAGGTCTAGAAAAATCCCCAATACTCATTTAGATCTTTGTTTAGTGCAAATTCAATATTTTATAAAATAGTCTAACATTAGTAAATTAGTGTTGCAGCCCCCCCTCCAAATAAACGAGGACAAACTAGAACAATCCAACTTTGCCTAGTATCCATGCATCTAAGATCATATATGGTACAACCCTCCATATGCTTTGGGAAGCTTCTGTTGACTCTTCCCAAAATAATCAACGGCCCAAATCCTCTTCTTCCATTACACAAACCTTCTTTCCCTACAAATTTGTGCTTTCTGATGCGGCGCCCAATTTCTTTCCCCATTTGGTCTCCCTCCGGCATTCACTCTTGTGCATTCCCATTTGTCGTCTTAGTTAGAGTTTGTAGTTCGGTGAGCTTGGTTTGTAGTTTGCTTCAAAATTTAGTGCCAAATCACTAGTAAAAAAAAGGCTATCAATGACTAGCATTAATGATTACAAAACCAATCATTTAGGACATTTAATTATGACTGGACAATGACTAAAGCCCAATTTTAGGTTTTGAATCATTTCGGACAAGTCATTTATTTTGAAGATTCATTTCTCATCCATTTGCTAATGTAGAAGTTTATAGGCTTCTGCTGCTAACAAGGCTGATGACGTCAACAACGTTGTTGATGAGGCTTAGATGACGTGGTTTTTGGAGCACAAAGTGTTTTTTGAGGTGGACATAATTGATGACTAGGCATTGTTGATGTAGCTTACAATGTCCGCCGTGTTTGCTAAGGTGGACATAATGGCTGACATGGCGTGGGCCATCTAATGTAGTAAGAAGAAAACTAGTCAGTATTTATGAGGCTAATGTTGTTTGTGAGATCCGAGGTGAGATCCGCTTAATTGTATCTTACGGCGGACACATGAACTAGCATTGCCAAGGTGCTTGATTATTGAAGTTTGTGCTTGATTATTGATCACCTATTACCGTTGTCATTGTAGTCCAACAGGCCACCTGCAAGTCGAGGAGATGGCAAGCCTCAGCCAAAGGCAGAGGAGACGTGGATGTCAAGTTAGTTGAGGCAAAAACAAAAACAAATGCCGCTTTTGCTTTATGAAGTTTGAGAAGTGGGAGATTTTCCACATTCATGCATAACAAAGTTGATTCATATGTTTTTTGAGTGCTAAATTCCTAGTGAAATGGACAAGAAAATTTGCCCTGGCCAATCACGTCCCAGGAAATGGCAAGCGCTAGTTGGAGGAGACGAGGATGCTAAGTCGGGCAAAAACAAGTATGAGTGCCGCTTCTATTTGATGAAGTTTGAGAAGTCGCACGCTCTAGGAGGACACATGAATCGGCATTGCCGAGGTTTTACAATGCAATTGAGTTGGTTGTGATGAGCTAGTTCACTAATACATATATTCTTTGGTTTGCTTGCTTGAATTGAATGGCAGGCTTGCATTTCACTACAAAAAGAGGGGTATCATGACTTGTCCATAATGACTGCACCGACAAGAATGACTGCAAAATAGTCATTTTGCAGTCATTCTTGTTGGTGCAGTCATTGTAGACAAGTCATTTATACCCCTCTTTTTTTGTAGTGTTTGCATCTTCCTATGTTCTTCATGTAAATTATTCCCTAATTATTCACACTACAAGAAATGGGGGTATAATTAAATGACTATCCGAAATGACTTGGAAATGAATCCCAGGCTCCTAGCAGTCGTTTTGGACAAAAATGACAGCGAAATGATTCGAGGCCTTTGCTATCATTTTGGACAAGTTGTTTATAAATGACTACAGTGTTTATTATCACCAACCATTTATTCCTTGGATGGGCATTGGATGGAAAAGCCTGAGGTAGCACGGGCTTTCAGCTTGCCATGTCAGCAGTCATTTGCGAGCCACTTCAGATCTACCTTTTTTCTAGATATTTGAATTTCAGATCTACCATTTATTTAGATTTTAGAATTTTAAATCTATTTTTTTTTAGACTTCAAAATTCCAAATCCACCTTACTTTTAGATTTCAAAAATTCAAATATTGGTATATAAAAGCACTAAAAGAAATCCATGTTCTAGATGGCGTTATGTGATTTTTTCAAACGGATTTTAGGTGACATAAAGAAAAAACTTCTATTTATTCTTCAATAATCATGTCTAATATAATATTTGGATGTTATATTAGACGTGATTATTGAAGAAAATACAGAAGTTTTTTTTTTTGATGTCACCTAAAACCTGTCTGAAAAAATCACATAACGCCACCTAAAACACAGGTTTCTTCTAGTGTAGATTTCATTGGTTTAAAAAACCTTACAATTTCATAGGTTTTAAAATTTCTTGGATTTTAAATATTTTTTGATTTCTATAGATTATAGAAATTTACAAATCACAAAATTTTTAGAATTAAATCAAGAAAATTCATTGCATAAGACTACAACAACTTACAAAACTACAACAACTTACAAGTCTTATATGTCCAACTTCATGGTACTCTTTACAATTGATATGGGACAATTGATCCAAGACAAATGGGTATGAACTTTGGAAGCAACTAGGAAACAACTAGAAAATGACTAAGAAACAACTAGTGTAGGACTTAAAAGCGACTTGGACATGACTAGCTTCACAATTAGAAAATTCAATTTTTGTGTTGATTTGGTCGCATACATTTGGTTCACTTTTTTCATTAGAAGAGATTTGAGGTAATTGGAGGACCGTTTTAGGCCCGTTCCCTAATCTGGCTAGATTTATGAACAGCCGGTACGAGCTGTCAGAATTACTTTTTTTTAAAAATAAAAAAATAAAAAAAAATAAAAAAAATTCTCTCCCAAATATCATTTCAGGCTAAAATTTATTTATTTATTTTTGAAAATGACGTGCCACTCTCTCGACCACATCAGCCAGTAGCTTCTTTGCGTGGAAACGCAGGATAACTTGTGAGCTCTTAGAGACCTCAAATCTCTTCTAATAATTGATTTCTATCCAAATCAACAACCAACATGGTCAATTTCGTTAAACTGGCGGTATTCCATGTGCCATTTTCAAACTGCATGGTCTAAACCGCAAAAGTGATATCTAGGATTGGTTTACATTTCAGAAATCTAGGATAGCTATAGATTTCAAGAGCCTAGGATTCATATAGATTTTAGACCGCATGGTCTAAAAAATTGAGGACTTTTTGTAGATTTCAAATATCTAGAACTTATATAGATTCAGAAATCTAAGACAAGTATAGATTTTAGACCATTTCAAATTGCTCGGTCTGAACTATTAAAAGTGCCAAACTAGTGGAATACCGCCATTTCAACAAAATTGACCATGTACTCTCTAAATCAACAGAAACGTGAATAAAATCTAAAGGCCTGTGAATTGTAGAAAATGGTCATTTCACTAGAAGAAAACTGTGTTGGAACCTAGGAAAACACGTAGGATTGGTTTTGTTGAGTTCCTAGTTTCTAACGCAAATTTTTGTGTTCCAAAGCGTTTCTGCGTTGCAATTCCAGAAATGCGTTGGAGCGCAAAAATTTGCATTAGAAACTAGGAACTCAACAAAACCAATCCCGCGTGTTTTCCTAGGTCCAATGCAGTTTTCTTCTAGTGTTTGAATTCAATTTTTTTGATGCAAAAAAATGCACTAATGAAAATTGTCACCATAGGATGTTAAATCCTACTTATTTAGGTAGAATATCTATAAAAATATTAACACTCACATTTTTTACCATTTGTGAAATCTAAGTGCCCAAAGACATAAAATTGGAAGTTATTATTGGTAATTTCAAAAGCTAGGCTATTGGATACTAAAATTTTGGAAAATAGTTTGAAATTTTTTATTTTTTATTGAACTTCACACTTTGAACTAACCATCACTTAATTTTCAAAATATGATTGATTACAATTCAAGGTAAAATTTTTGAGAGTTTACATTCATTGCAAGTCATAAGTGCTTGATTCACTTTGAGTAAATGACCGTCACGCTAGTACTTTTTGGCACTAGTTTTTGGACATTTTGTTGTTAAGGAATTAGAAATTCATTCAATAGTTGGATCAACTAAAAGTATACACTCAACTTAGGAACAAAGTTATTGTTATTTTTTGCATCAAAATATTCAAAATCTAATAAGATCTAAGATTTTAGATAGAAACTGTATTTGGTATTTTTCATTCCTTAATTTTTTTTTTCATTCTTGTTTTATGGTTAATTAAAAATATAATTATTAAATCTTCTATTTTTTTCATCCTTATACTGGATTTATAAATCAAAATTGTCTTGCTTGTAAAAAATGGAGGACTTTATTTGGATGCCTTATGACTGGAACAAGAATTTAAAAAGCTATAGTGGCAGAGGTTGAAGTAATTAAGTAATTAAGTTCTTGAAAAAATTAAATTTTCAAAATGTTTAGAACTATCTTACTGTAACTTTCAATTTTTTGTCACTTTTGCGTATTTATTTGTGTGGGGAAAAATGGAAATTTTCCAAAATGACATTCTCAAAGAAATCTCTCTTGACATATAGGTTAGAATTGATTCACCACGGATTTTACACTTAAGGCAATGACATTGTTGACTTGTAGCAAAATCTACATATTCATAGATTTGGTACAATAATTTTTACTTCATTCAAAGAAGAAGAAATAACTCAATCTATTCTAAGTAGTTGGCATAAATCATGAGTTTGTTTATATAGGCTCCCATATTGGGCTCCAAAAAGATAATCTAAGTGACATCCAGACTACATACCTCTATAAAAAAATTGTACAATCCTACAAAATTTAAAACTTTTTATATATGCGTCAATTTCGATATTTAACAATTGATATTATTAGCACATTGTTTGAAAAAATCTTCAAAATATTTGGAATCATTCTAATTATTTTTGTATTCTTAATCACACTAGATTGAACCTTGTATTTCTTAAACTGCCAAAAATCCAAATTTGAATGTTTTACTTGAGACCCAATTTGTTTGTGCAAAGTAAAGATTAGAAAATGTCTAAGAAATGTTTTTTTCCATCCCGACTATTCCTTTCATTGTAAAAAAATTATATTTGCTACCTTTTTCTATTAGACTACATTTTCTAAATAAAATTTTAAATACTTCTCACATTGAAATTTTGAAAATCATAAAATGCAACACGTATGTCAACATATTGCTCTACAAGTCCCTAGTTTACAATATATTGATATTTGTTTCACCCTACCATGAATTTGCCATGAAAATTTGAAGAGGATACACTGTGTATTCTTGGCCTTTGAGGAGTTAACGCATGTGGTTACAATAGACATATGTTAGTGATTCCTCCAAGATTTACAAACAATACTACTTAATTCCTAAGAATAATCCTCATCTACATATTGTACAAACAAGTTCTTTGATGTAGGCATATAATATTGTTTTTTAAGGAGATTCTTTAGGGTCCACACATCTTGTTAATTTCCTATACATAATTCAGAGAAGGCTACCATAACAAATGACTTGTGAAACAAAAATGCTATCATTTTATTCCTCTATCCTACCAAAAACCTCCAAATCAGACAGAGTGTGTGTATCACCTAAAAAGATTGCATTTATTAATTTTGATTATTGATCATAGAGCAAGATTTTAAGATTTCTATTTTACTTACTTATTGAGATTTTTTTTGAAGGGTCAAATTTTGAAATGGAAAAGTTGTTTTTTGATTTCAAACATGCTTATACCCCTTGATCTAGAGAAGATTTGCAAAAAAAAGTTGTAGAACATCTACTGGTATATTGTAAAAATGTAAAAGAACTAATATAAGAATTGCCAAAAATTTTAGATGTATCAAAAAATGAAGATTATGTGTGCTTGGGATATGCTTATGTTCATTTGTTGTTTGATATTTGAACACCTTATATTTAAGGGTTAAAGAGGTCCTAAGCAATCTTCACCTTTTAACCCTTAAACAATGGGCCCCTAGTCACAAAATAACAATCTTCATCTTTGTTTTTTGCTATTTAACAAATATATATGAATGAAATTTTTAATGTTTATTTTTCTAAGATGAAATCACATGTCTTCTATAAATCTTCTAAACCTAAGATTTTTTGGTAAAAATTTGGAAAGATTTTTTATTCTTTAAGGAAAAAGTCAATAAAATTCATATCAAATACAAAATATTTTAAAAAAATCTAATTTTATTAATGTAGATGTACTTTTTAGTCTAAAACATCATGGTACAAAACAAAACTATTGTGACATTCTAAAATTAGAAAATCAATAAACCATGATTTAACTCCAAAATTCAAATTGAAATAAATTATTGAATTTTGAGACTTTTTCAATTGATTTTCAATTGGAGTAGAAACCTAATTTGATAAACTCCATTTCCAAAGTTGACCTCAAATTCAAAAGGATATCATTTTTATAGCTAAAGTGTGGTCAAAATACCCTAAAAGGGTGATCCGTAGATTAAGCATCTTCATTTGAAAAGTCAATAATACTATAATGAGGGAATATCCAATACTATTCACAAAAAATGCATTCAAGCAACTCCATATAAAAATCAAATAAAAAAACGTTTTTTTCCCATCCAATAGCCCTACTTGAAGTCATTCAAAGGTCTATAGTGTTTGCATTGTTGTCCTCTAGGGATTAAGAGATGTTTTATTCACAATTATGAATGTAAATAGTAAAGATCACTTTATCACTGTTCAATTAAATGAAACAAGCGGTCTAGTTGCTTATCTAATAACGTCCCATTCAAAAGATTATCAAGTGATGTCCCCAATGGGACCGACAGTAATTAAAACCAAAAGAATTGAAGGTATTTAAGGAACAAATACCTCTTTTGATGGGGGAAAGCAAATGCTAGGTATAAAGTGGGTACCTCCAAATCACCACCTCATCTAAAACTAACATCATTAGTATGTGTACAACTCCAAAATCAAAGTGTACATATGTTGAAGAAACTATTTTTGAACAACTACCAAAAAAAACTTTGACCCTTCATAACTTTTGCATATGGTATCCAACTATCACATTCTTTGATGCACAGGAACCTCATGATGCCAGCAAGAAAATATGAAAACTTGACTAGTCTAATAATTGCAACTAGGCACAGTAGCAAGAAGTGGCGGTTTGGAAGGTACCTTACAAGGATACCCCATGTAAATCATATTGAAATAATATACGTTCAATAATCCCTAAATTGGATCATACAATCTGAATGGATACTCTACGATTTCTTCATATGTCTTGATACCTACCCTCGAGCTTGGCAGGAGTCGAATCCTTGGCCCATAAATCCATTGGGAAAACTTTACAGATTCGGTATCAATGTAATATAATATTGCTCATAGCGCAAATTGCACAATTTGAGAGTACATTCCCATCATTCCATTCACTACCAATGCGACTATCCTTGTGACCGCAAATACACATATCTGCACTTCGAATCCATTCTATCACAGCATTCGTAAAAAGTAACATCAATAAGGGAGCTAAAATACATGAGTATTGAATCACAGCACAAATACAAGTTTTGACTTAGAAGATATCTATCCTGACTTCAATTGAAACATTTCTAATCTACCCATAGGGGAAAACTGTTGATATCGTCAAGCTACAAAGATGATCTGATCTGACCACCACCTCTCAGACTCATCTTTTATCAGTATATTTGAACAACATCCATATAACTCTCAAAGCTTGATCTTCAGTTACAGATCTCATGTCGGGCGTACTAGATATGAAGATATTTATATGATGCACGTAGCCTTCTGTTCAAGCTTGTCTTGCTTGAATTCAAGTCCGGATAGTTCATTCCCTGACAAGTTTACCGCTGCAAATCACAAAGTCACTACTGTAAGACCGTCGGAGCATCCTTGAAATCAAGGGCAATTGAAAGCACTCTTTTGACAAACTTAAATGAGCACAATCACTGTTATTGAAAACCAATAAAACTACAAAATCTATTCCATATTCATGAGCGATGATGCAGAAAAGAACTCCTAATATATAAGCAGACAAAAAATCCTTTCTTTGGAGAATGACATTCACCATAATAACAATGATAAAAAGTGACAAGTAAGAAATAGCTACATTGTCTACAGCCTCAAGTCAATACAAATTTAAAAAAAGATCAGGGGTCCAAGGCAGCAGACCTTAAATGTTGAGGAACGGCTAGTGTTGTACAGCTTTCGACGGATGTGCCCATAGTGCACGCAAATCGAGATTGGAGTCTAGCTCTTCATCCAACTCACCAACCACACCTCTGCACCAACCAAAATATTCCATAGATGAGGACTAAACGCTGACTCAAAGTTCATCCAAAAATCAAGGTCCTGCTTGAAGTGAACTAGCAACAGAAGCTCTATCAGGGCATGAAGTACTAGCCTACCAAAGCCACAATGAATTTACTAGGCGCTTACATATTATCTCCTCGTATGATATGCAAACCCAACACAACCTGCTCTACGCCAGCCTGCACAGATAACACGACCTTGAATAAGATGCAATCTCTGCCAGAATTGGAAGTCAAGAATTTCAACTCAAGGTCAACACGTTACAACGAAAAATGTACACCTAATGGCCATCATCAAATGCTGACATCACCAAAGATCCATACCTTTGTAGAGTATACGCGCTCATGTGATTCGTCCAATATCAATATCAAAGCCTCTCAACACACCCTGTATAAACATCAGCAGATTAAGAAGACTGCAGGCTTTCACGCAGGTGTAACCAGCAACAAGATATCTGGAGCACCTCCCAAGAGATGGACAATCCCATGCAAAACTCTGTGCGTAACCTTAAAACACAGATAAACAATTATGGATCTAGGAATGAGACACTGCACTTCGAACTTTAGGCAGAACGAATCCTTGAGAAATTGCTACATACCACGATGTTTCGCCCATCGTTGGTTATCATGGATATGGTCTCTGCGGTATCCATCATACACAGAAACAAAACAAAACAAAACAATCTTCAGAAAACGATGAACAGATCCTCCATATTCAAAATTTGGAAATAATCTCTAAATCCACATACGACAGTTAGCATAAAATCTGAGAAAACCCATCTTCTCATAAAATGGGCTCTTTCCCAGTACATTATACAGTATGGCTGGCATTAGAAGAAGCTGTTAGAGCAAATGCAATTTTAGCTCACTACTTCAATGAATTCAATTCTCATAAAATGGGCTCTCACTTCACTGCTCATAAAATGGGCTCTCTTCCCAGAACATTATTACCCGAATGTATCTAAATTCAGAAGGATTTCCTCTTAATTAGAGGCCACCACGACATATAAAACAGATGCACGTCGGAAACAACTGGGGAAAAACTGGGGAAAAGACTCAATCAAAAAGATGTGAAAAACACATAGATGCGCGTCATTAGGGCGGACCAGCGCCCACAATAAAAGATGTGTCAATCTCCAAATCACCGACACATTCAAGCTCCATCCACACTCGGAACCACGAAACGCACTGAGTAACAAGTAGGGTTCGAGGGAAACAAGAATGCACAATGGTGAGAATGCAATACATACGATCGATGAGAGACTCCAGGCCGGTGTCGGTCGCCATAGCTGCTGCTGCTGCAGCAGCAATGCGCAGATGATTTCAATACAGTCCCGGGATGCGCGTCGTTAGGGTGGACCGGCGCCCACAAAATGCAAAACAGCCGGCAGAGGAAAGAAGGGGCAACGGAGCTTACGAGACAGCCCTTCCCAATTGCAAGGAAAACTCCCAGTGAAACTGCCAGTGAAATTGGAAAGTAATTTCGCCCCGGCCTATCACGTCCACCACCTGTCCAGTAATTAGCCCCGGCCTATCTCATTGCGCATTCCCTCTCCCCGCGCGTCGTAGTCTTTCCCGGGTCGTAGTCTTCCCCGCGCGTCGTATTTGTTGGAGTCTAGTTCCGTAGTCTGCAGTCAAACTGCTGTCTGTCCGGTTCAAGTTAGCGCGACTCTAGCACGAGGAAGTCATCATGCCCGACTTAGCCTCCGTCCATGGCGCTGCACCGCCTGTAGTAGTAGTAGTCGGTCAAGAGGCCACCCGCCGGTCCCGGAAACGGCGAGTTCCAGCCGGTGGAGATGAGGATGCTAAGTCGGGCAAAAACGAGTATGAGTGTCGCTTTTGTCTGATGAAGTTTGAGAAGTCGCAGGCGTTGGGAGGACACATGAACCGGCATCGTCAAGGTTTTACGATGCAATTGATGAGTTGGTTGTGATTAGCTAGTTCACTAGTACGTACATTCTTTGGTTTGAATGCTTGAATTGAAGGGCAGGCTTGCATTTACATCTTTGTATGTTTCTTCACGTACATTATTCCCTAACTACTCAATTGAATTGGTGAATTTCAGAGCGGGAGAAAGAACAGATTCAGCATGCACAACAAATTGTGAGTTCGGTGGCGCAGCAGCAAATGCCCCGGACATGGTCCTCGTAAGCTTCTATAACGGGGTTTCCATCTTTTCAAGCTTGTGAAATGGTTTGATTCTTGTGGTTGTCAAACCTCTGAATCATGACGTGCATGCATGAAGGTTGTCTGAGGAGATGATTGGGAGTCCTTCGGGACCCGGTGGCAATTTGTCACGTTTGGGTAACCATTTGTCGGGAGGCACGACACGCCAGCAATTCATAGCACCACCAATCTCCTTCGGGACGTCGTACCAGCCCTCTTCTCCGGCCAATTGCAACCCCATGACGCAACTTCCGCCCTCACCTGGGTCCAATTGCAACTCCTACCTGACATCAAATGCCTCCAGTTGCAACATCAACAACTTGCAGAATCAACAGAACCAACAGTTCCAGCAATGGATTGGGAACATCGACGGATTCTCCAATGCAGCTTCAAATTTGCCAAGATCAGTCTCCTTCCACCACCACCCCCTGGAGAATAGCATGACGGTCCCCTTGCACGCCGCGGGCGTCCCCTCGGAGCTTTTATCTAGCATGCTCCGGAACTCCAACACCTCTACTGATGGTAGTCCTTTGCACGTCTCCCCTGACACCCCCACTAGCTCGCAGGCACCCGGGATTGGGACATACGATGCCTACAACTCGCAATTGGCGAATCCATTCTACAACGGTGGAATGTAGACTAGTTTGGCGGTTGGACAATTTGCTTTGTTGTTTTTCAAGCTTCTTTACTGCAGTTGTGGGACGGTTGAGACCAAGTATGAAGTTGAAATTGTTGAACTTCACGTGGTCATTGAGTACGTGGTCATTGAGTGTTATGTACACATATCTTTGTAACTTGCATAGTGATGACTTGGTTGGTTGATGTCTCTCTACTCTTTGCATATCTTGAATGAAGCCATTGCCGATGCATACCATTGCTTCGAAATTTGATTTCTGAAAGTAGTCCAAGTTTATACTAACCTGTGAGTGATGGTGTAAATTTTTTGCCACATGATGAAATTTTTCTAAAATGCAGAGCTCTGGCATTGGAGAGTTTTCAATTATGTAGTGTAGTAGTGAAGTGAATTTGATGCAGTTCAAGTGTCTTTTGCTCGCTCCTGCGTTCAATCGCTCTCTCTACAAGCCTGCTCTGCATCAAATTCGAGCAGTGCAAGCACATTGTGTACAGAAACCTCTGGCGGAAGTATACAGATTTTGGATTGGTTGGCGAGCAGAACTCAGACAAGATCATCTTATGCTTTGTCGTCTGTGCTGATGCGATGAATGCAATTATTTCGTCTTCTAAGGTCAGCCTTCTTCTCTATCCTACAATGTCCCCAAAAGATGCAGCAAGGGATATGACTAGCAAGGTAGTTTAGGTTTACTTGGATCTCAATTGCGGTGTGTTGAACTTGGGTTGTGTCAATGTAATGGACTGTTATGAGGCCAAATATTAGGGTTGTCCTGTTGCTCACACGGTTGGGCTGGGATGCTATTTGATTCCTTACTAGCGGTTATTGGATGTGAGGGTTGGATACATTTTCAGGGTTTGAAGGCGACCCTTTTGAGTCGATTATCAGCAGGTGGTTGACCTTGGATTGTTAATCTTTTGCACGTCTTTTGCTTGCACATAGTAATCATCGTACTAACTCTTTGCGTCGTCAGGTGAGGGAGTACATGAGCGCAGGTCATGATGTAGTACTGCGAGTTGCCATTCAATTCAAAGGGTTGCAACAGTTCGAAAACTTCTTGGGCAAGAGGCAGTCTTCTTTTTTATGGTGGCCGAGAGCGAACTTGCCTTGGTTGAGCGACCGACCGACTTGTGGAACGGAAACCCGAAAGCGTCGAGAATCGAATCTATTCGTCAGAGTGACAACAGCACGAGATCGAGAGGAGGTGAAGCACATAACGGAATTTAAAAGGTGTAAACTTAGGGTTGTCCTTGTTGCTCACACCGTTGGGCTGGGATGCTATTTTATACCTTACTAGCGGTAATTGGATGTGAGGGTTGGATACATTAATTTTCAGGGTTGAATGTATCTGATGTGTACTCATATTTCATTGCACCAGGTTCAGGTTATAAAGGAGTTACATTGGAACAAGCCTTAGGATCGCCGTTGGACACCCAAATCCCAAGCTCCTCCTTCGAAGCTCCTTCGAAGCTCCTTCGAAGCTCCTTGTGATAGTTATTAGTGGCCGCAGTGGCGTTGGCAAGGACGCAGTCATCAAGGTAACGGAATTACTAATGCTCTATGCGCTATTCCTCTAGCTTATGCTTGTGAATCTGATCAGCTGTTCAAAATAGCCAAGTATTTTGTCATCTCGCTTGGAATTCTTATATTTTCCATGGAGATTTTCTCTTGGGTTGCCCTGTAGTTGGTACTTTGGCAGGCTTGATTGTTAGACCTTGGAAATTTGGCTGATTATGGTTCTACTGTGCTGAGGTTGCAAGAGATTCGAAGTGAGAATTCACTTTGTAGTCACCGCAACCACACCGACGGCAAACAAGGCCAGGTGAAGTAGACGAGGTCGACTGAGATTTTGAGAGCAAGCCCGAGTTTCTTGTCTTGACGAGCTTATTGAGCATGCGTTGGTATATGGTTCCCAAGAAGCAGGTACGTCCAACCAATCGTTTCTGCTGTAATCGAAGGCAGGGGACATCGTTACCTTACTAGATCGAAGGCGTCCCTTTGAGTCGATTATCAGCAGTCGGTCGACGTTGGATTGCTGGTCTTTTGCACGTCTTTTGCACATAATAATCTTTGTAACGCTTTGCGTTGCCAGGTGAGGGAGTGCATGAGCGCAGGTCATGATGTAGTACTGCGAGTTGACATTCAAGGGTCTGCAACAGTTCGAAAACTTCTTGGGCAAGAGGCCGTCTTCATTTTGACGCTGGCTGAGAGCGAACTTGCCTTTGCTTGAGCGACTTGTGGAACGGAAACCCGAAAGCGTCGATCGAGAATCGAATCTATTCGTCAGAGTCAGTGACAACAGCACGAGATCGAGGAGGTGAAGCACATAACGGAATTTGACTATGTGGGTTGCAAATGCAAATGGCCTGCTTAAGCGCACGGTCTCTGACTTGTTTTTGTTCAATTCTCGACAGTGGAAAAGCTAGCACGCGTACAGCAACGCTCTGCTCAAGTATAGAAACCTGTAGGGCTCATGCATTCTTCCATGATTTCTACGTTCTTCGATGTGCATGCCGTACCTCATTTCTTATCGAGTTTTCCTTGGCAAACCGAATTTACTCAGGTTATTTAATTTCTCTAGTTTTCATCAATTTAATGGACGAGTGCAGCTGGTATTACATTGCCAAAATCATGTTGGTGCATTTGAATTGAAGCAGCTGTGACAGACATTACTCTCTACTGAATGTCAAACGAATGAGACCATGTTTTCATGAACTTTTGCTCACTTTTGATACTCCCTTAAGTTTCCGTTTATCTGTCTGTATCCTTGGAACGTTTCTCAAGAAATTTGTTTGCATGAAACGTCTCTTTGTTGACGCTGCTCATTCGGCAGAATCGGCAGATCAGGGTTACCGTAGCCTGATGCTCGAATTTGAATTCTCCACCATGTTCTCGTATCTTTCACAGCACCCCGGCTCAGGACTTGTAGAGCTAGCTCAGGTAGAATATTTTTCGATACAAGCCTTGCTGTGAAAGCCAAAAAGGCTGAACGGGGGCTCAAGGCCCCCTCAATTAAAAACAACCAGGAATTACAACAATTGAGGGGGCAATCTGAAATGCCAGATGCCCCCTGGTGAACCACAGAAGAGTGGACACCACTCAGTTTCGAATGCTTGTTTAACTAAGGTAAGTTTTTCTCTATTTCTAATCTGGGTTTTAATTATCATCCACACCGACATCCCTGCGTGTATAGTAGAAAGCCACATGGCATTAATCACTTTTCTAATATCAAAATCAACCTGGTTATACTTAGTGCAACACCTATCAACCCAAATCTGCCTAATCAGAAAGGAACGCATCAAGTCCCATGGCTGATGTTTGTAAACGTAATTATTCTGAGTCTGGGATGAACTGCTAACGTTAGAACCTAGAATCGCTTGATCGATGTTGTTTATGATTGGGGCGTGGTTGGCTGCGATACAAGCCTTGCTAACCTGTAAAATTCCTTTGCATTTTGAGGCCTGTGAATTGCAAAAAATGGTCATTTGGGTTCAATTTTTTTGGATGGAAAAAAATGTACTAGTGAAAATTGTAACCACAGCATGTTAAAGTGTTAAACCCTACCTTCATGTAAAATATCTATAAAAAAGATTTACACTCAAATTTTTTGCCATTTCTTATTGAACTTCATACTATAAACTAAGTATCACTTAATTCTCAAAATATGATTGATTACAATTCAAAGTAGGATTTTTCAGAGCTCACACTCATTGTAAGTCATAAGTATTGATTCACTTCGAGTGATTGATCGTCACGTTACTTTTTGGCACTACTTTTTGGCACTACTTTTTGGACATTTTGTATTTTTGTTGCTGAGGAATTAGAAATTCACTCATTAGTTGGATCACCTAAAAGTGTATACTCAACTTATGAACAAAACTATTGTTATTTTTTGCATGAAATATTCAAAAAATAATAAGATCTAAGATTTCAGGTAGAAAATGTACTTGATATTTTCCATTCCTTAATTATTGCTTTCATTCTTGTTTTATGGTTAACTAGAAATGTAGTTATAAAATATTCTATTTTTTTCATCCTTAAATTATTGGATTTATAAATCAAAACTGTCTTGCTTGTAAAAAATGGAGGACTTTCTTTGAATGCCTTATGACTGGAACAAGAATTTAAAAGGTGTAAACTTAGTGGCAGAGGTTGAAGTCATAGTAAGTAATTAATTCTTTGAAAAAAATTTAAAATTTAAAATGTCTAAAATTGTCTTATTGTAACTTTCAACTTTTGTAACTTTTGCATATTTGTTTGTGTGGGAAAAAATGGAAATGATTAGATTACCATACTCAAAGCAATTTTCTCTTGATATATTAGTTAGAATTGATTCAGTAAGGATTTTACACTTAAGGCAATGACATTGTTGATTTGTAGCAAAATCTCCATATTCATCAATTTGGTACTTTAATATCTACTTCATTCAAACAAGAAGAAATAACTCCAATCATTCTAAGTCATTGGCATAAATCATGAGTTTCTTTGTTTAGGCTCCCATATTGGGCTCTAAAAAGCTAGTTCTAGTGACAGCCAAACTACATTCCTCTATAAAAGGAGAGACTCTATACTAACTAATTTCATTTGAGAAGAAATGGAATGTAGGTTGAGAGTTGGGTAATTCATTTGAATTGTAAAAATGGATGCAATGAGTGCAAGACTAGGAAATAGAAGTGGTGTGAAGAGCATTATTTGCTCTGGGATAATTTGCATATATTGGAAAGAATTTGATTGTTTTCAAACTTGAATTGTTTGTATACCAGTAGTAGTCTGTAAGTGGTGTATTTAATGGCAATATTATTAATTTTTGAAATTTTATTTGTTTTATAGCTAAAATGGAGATTCCAGATGTTGGTGAAGTATTTGAATTGTGCTATGGGGACATAGAGTAATTTCCCTTAGTTGTTGTGTATTCCAACCTACTAGCTCTAGTATTGGCAATGAGTGAATGGTATTTATTAAGTTTATGTACTACAAAGTCTAGGAGAATTTGTCCTTGCAATATGTGAATTTGATGAATTGCTTGAATTTTATATTGTAATAATAGGGTAGTCAGGAAGTCTTTTGGAAAGGTGTTGTTCAAAGGTTGAGCATATCAAAGCATAATCTAGCATCACATGTACAATTCATAGAATAAAGATACTAACAAACTAATAAGGGTATAGCCATGATGGAATGGGATGTTCTAAGGTTTTTCTTTGAAATTTCATGCATTCATGAGTATAAAGCATTTGGATTTTGTACGTAACAATATCATTTTCTAGAGCTCATGTAGTGCTTTGTTATATCGTTGTATACAGAGGGCTTTGATATTGGATGGGTGCAGTTTAGAATAACAAGTACGTAATTATTTATTATAATTTGCAAAGTGTATAATAGGATGGATATTGTATTGATGTACAATTTCATTAAAATGGTGGTATTCCAAGTGCCACTTTGATAGTGTGCCATTTTCACCGTCTAGGACAAATATAGATTTCAAAATAGCCGTTCTGAACCATCTAGAATAGATAGAGATTTACAACGGCTGTTTTGAATTGTTTTCACACCATTTTATAAAAATATTGCCATTTTAATGAAATTGCCTATATTGGCTAGAATAGGTGCTTGTGGACTTGGCCGATGTACTGTCCATTTTAGAATTTTAGAATATGATTGATGGCCATAAGAACCTAAATAAAAATTGCATAGATAACAAATCTTTATTCAATGTTTTTTTGATAAAGATCATTTACTTAAATAGAAAATTTCAATTCCAAATATCTCTCCTACTTCAATGCTAATGTTATTACTTCCTTCACAACCAAGGAGAGACACTTGGGTCAAGTTAGAAAACCACATGAATTAACCCCTGGAGTTCCAATGCCATTTTTCTGTCCAAAAACGTTCAAAATTGCCATTTTTGTTGCGTTCACCTAAGAAAACAAAAAGAATGTTTTTTTAGAATTTAAAGTAGGGTCTTGTACTTAACTTGTCTGAGATCATGTGGTAAAAATTTCATGAAGTTGAGCATATAGATTGGAAGATGTTAGCATTCAAAGTTGAAAAAGAAAGTTTTTTTGAACACTAGCCTGCAATTTCAGATGACTTTTACTGCCATTTGTGGAAAAAATTTTGCACTGCAAACTTTGAATTTAAAAAATTTATGTTGAAGAATTAAGTTGAAATTCTTAAACAAACTGAGAATTGAAAATGAGATTTTTGGAATTGCCACAAGTAAAGTCAAATACGTAGAGGTAGAGTGTAAGAAAATTGGAGACAGGTTGTTGGACTCAAGTTCACCATGGATGATTGGCACATTATTTATAGCAAAAGAAGATGAAGACAAGGTCTTGAAACTGCAATTAGAGTTTGATTGAGCTATGAAGGCAGTTCTCGAATTGGAACTTCCAGATTGTCTATAACTTTTTCATTATTAGTTTAAATAGAATAAATCAAAGCTTATCATGTAGACAAAAACATGATATCATAGGAAAAAAATTTATTTTGACTTTTTGTAGTTTTTTTTGTGTTGGCCGCCGAGTTCAGTTCTAGGCTTTTTGTGGTATAACTTTTGTTCTCAATCACCAATTGAAATGAAATTTAAATTCCCATATAGCTAATTGATTTTTCTATCTTATGATAAAGTTTCCAAAAGTTTCATAAAAAACCAAGGTCACAAGAACCTGCCCAAAGTCCAATTTGTCCCCCAAGGAAACAATGGGACTCTAGGGATTAAAACATACAATGAGTGGATAACATGAAAGGTAACATTTCTACCAAATTATTAAAGTTTACATATAATATAGAGTGTTTTAAACTCAAAAAAGGATTAATTTAAAATTCTCATTAGAATATGCTTAAAATATACCTAGAATACACCTCAAGTATTCCAAGTATATGATAGCCTCCATTAAATACCCTCTTAATTCCTCAAGGCCCAACAACTCTTTAACAATGAAGGTTTTCAAAGAATCATTCTATTTTGATAATTTTTTGCACATGCATGTGCTTGAAATTTTTATTTTTTAGATTATAATAATTTTGGATGATCGACTTTATAAGCAAAAAATACAGCTTTGGAGAAAAATTATAAGAAGATGAATAATGCTTTTTTAACCCCCTTCCAAAAAAACTGTACTAGAATCTAAGGCAAATGTAGTATTTTATATTTTTTTAACTGAAAATAAAATACTCTCTCATATTTGTACACATTTTCAAACAGAAGGAGTAGAAAGCCAAAACTAACCAAATTGGATCCTACAAAAATTTAAAAATGTATATATGTATTAATTTTTAAATTCAAGAATAAATATATTAGTACATTTTTTGGAACATCTCCGAAAGAATTGGAATTTCTAATTATTTTTGTTTTTTAATCATTCTAAATTGAACCTTGTATTTTTTAAATTACTAAGAATAAAAATTTGAAATTTTTTTCTTCAAATCCAATTTGTATGTGCAAAGTAAAGATTATAAATGTCCAAGAAAATGATTTTTTCCATCCCTAATATCCTTTCATTGTAAAAAAATATATGTTTATTCCCTTTTTCTATTAGACTATATTTCCTAAATAAATTTTTAAATACTTCTCATATTGGAATTTTGAAAATTGAAAAATGCAACAAGTATGTCAACTTATTACTGTACAAGTGCCTAGCTTACAAAATATTGAGATTTGTTTCATCCTACCAAAAATTTGCCATTGAAAATTTGAAGTCCTTTTGGTCCTCGATTCAGGGTTAACACATGTGGTTACTATCACTAGAAGAAACCCGTGTTGGTCTAAACCAAAAATGTGGATTGAAATTCGTTGAGAACCATGTTTCCAACACAAAATTCTGGGATTCCAGCATTGGAAACATGGTTCTCAACAAGTTTCAGCCCGCATTTTTGGTTTAGACCAATGCAGGTTTCTTCTAGTGTATAGATATGTTAGTGATTCCCCACTTCATAACAATATTATTCAATTCCGAAGAATAATTTTTGTCTACTTGTTGCAAGAACAAGCTTGTAGTCTTGCCAATTTTTGTTTCTTTAGCCAATTTGTTAGAACAGTTTCTCATTATGTAGAAAAAGATAGACAAATTGACTTTGTAAAGAGATTTTGAAAGATGTAAATAGGCAAGATATGAAGTAGGACAATTTGTCTTTGCAGCGATTCCAACTTGTAGCTTGGTACCGCTTGATGCAGTACATGTAGTGACAATTTGTTTTTCTTCACCCCCATTCTCTCGGTCTTAAATAGCGTTCTTTTAGTGACAATTTGTTTTTACACAGGATGTGCTTTGTTAATACAACAATTTCATAAACAATTCGTCTTTGTGCTCATTTCACTTGAGTCTCTTGTATTTCCAATGATTGGATTTACCGTTGTGGAGATTGTGATTTTGGAGTTAGACAATTTGTTGGATTGTAGGAAAGTCCAGGTGGACTACTTTGTCAGAGTTTAATTGGGCATTGCATTATTGTGTGAATTTTGTATCCAGTGATTGGATTCCTTGGCTGTGATCTTGTGAATGAATTTGGTATTTGTAATCGTGTGTTAATATGTTTCCAGTGATAGGAATGACTAAATCATTTTTGACAAATTGTCCAATGTTCTATAGTAACTAAGCAATTGTAAATTGTGTTCATTGAATACGTTATCATAAAATAATTTGTCAAGTTGTTGAGTGAATTTCTAGTGAGTGGGTCTAAGTTATCATGTTGATACTCCAGTGAGAAGTGAGAGGACAATTTATCTGAGTGTACTTGTGAGTGAAATTGGAATAATACGGAAGAAGAAGGAATCAAAAGACAAGTTGTTCGAGTGCAGCGGTGACGGACGAATGGCGTGGCAGTCCAGTTTGGGCGTGAGGCAACTTGTCCATTGGAACATTCAATTGGTAATGTAAACTTTGACAATTTGTCTGTAAATCAATTGAAATTTATATGAAATAATTATTGAGTATGCGGTGATCAATTTGTTTGATAATTGAGATTTACAGAATGATTTGAGTTAATTTGTTATAATTAATGAAGTGAAAATATTGTGAATTGTTACAGTTAATAATTATTATATTTTCTATTAGAAATTATTAATTTAAATTCCAAAACGACAATTTGTCTGATGTATTGTAATTGCGTAATTTATTCAAAATTGTTCTTGATATTGTAACATGTAATTGTAAAGCAAATTGTTGAATGTTGACTGCTTATTTTGATATGATTTATTTTTATATTTGACAAATTGTCTATAAATTAAAATTGTTGTTGGAGTATAAATTGTGATTAAAATTATTGTGAGTAAATGAAGTGTTAAATTGAATATGAACAATCTTTTTGAAGTATGTGGAAAATTAGGCAAATTGTATGAAAGAGTTTTAAGGTGTTGTTGTTTGGTCAATTTGTCTATTATTGTGTTTATATTGAAATTTAACAAAATAATATAAATTGTAATTTGTAGCCTGTTGGTAGACTAATTGCCAAAAGCCGCAAGATACTGAGTAGGGTAGTGACAATTTGTTTGGTCAAAAGTTGACATTACAGACAATTTGTTTTAACTTGTGGTATGAAAGACAATTATAGAACGGCAACCTTTGGAAGTTAGATAGAGATAAATTGTTTGGTTTTGACAAGTTGTGATAATGTGCAGAGATGCTATAAGCTGAATATTGCATTACACACTCATTCCCCCTGCATTAGTGTAGGGACAATTTGTTATAGAGGATTGGGACTGTTTGATATTCATCTAAAATTAGTAATTTGGCTAGCTAAGTAGTTACTAGACAAATTGTTTTGGTAAAAAAGCTTCACGGTAATTAATGAATGTATATTATATATATATATATATATATATATATATATATATATATATATATATATATATAATGTTGCATTTAAAAGTCTAGATCCTGCATGCCAAATTGTTGAAAAACCTGACAAATTGTCTATGAATACCCCTAGGATACTAGACAGGACTGGGACAACAATCACGCATCCAATAGCATTATTTAACGGACTGGCCAATAAATTATTTCCTTGGGTATAAGAGTGTGTAAAATAAATTGTCTATTTGGAATTAAGAAATTGTATGTTAACTAACATTAAATTCCTTTTCATTCTAGAAAACAAGTGACTTTAGCTACTAATACGTTAGACTATTTGACCATTCCCAAGATTTAAGAACCTCTATACTATTTTTCTAGGTTTTTGTGAGATGGCGAAATCTAGTTCACAAAGCTCTTTGATGTAAATGTACAATATTGTTTTTTAAGAAGATTCTTTATAGCCCACACATCTTGTTAATTTCCCATATACAAGTCCAAGGAGGCTACCATAGCAAATGATTTGTGAACAAAAATGCTCTAATTTTATTCCTCTGTCCTACTAAAATCTTCCAAATTGGACATATTACATGTACCACCCAAAAAGGTTGCATTTATTGATTTTGGTTGTTGATCAAAGAGCAAGATTTAAGAAAAAATTATTTTACTGATTTATTGAAATTGTTTTTGAAGGTTTAGTTTTTGAATTAGAAAAGTTGGTCTTTGAATTCAAACATGCTTTATACCCCTTGAACTAGAAAAGATTTGCAGAAGAGAGTTGTAGAAGGTCTATCAGTATACCGTAAAAATATAATAGAATTAATACAAGAATCGACAAATTTTTAGATGGATTGAAAACAATGAGAAAATGTGCGCTTGGAATATGTTTGCGTTCATTTAACACCTTATATTTAAGGGATTTAAGAGGTCCTAAGCGATCTTCACCTTTTAATCCTTAAACAATGGGCCTCTGACCACAAAATAACAATCCTCATCTCTGTTTGTTTCCATTCAACTGAAAAAAAAAATTATATTTATTTTTCTAAGATGAAATCACATGTCTTTTGTAAGTCCCCTAAACCTCAATTTTTTTTGTAAAAATTTGAAAATATTCTTAATTCTTTAAAGTTAAAATTCAAACTCAAAATATTCTAATAAAATCTAAAACTTTCAACATAGGTGTATTTCATAGTCTAAAATATCATTGTATAAATAAAGCTACTATGTCATTCTAAAATTAGAAAATCAACAAACCGTGATTTTAGCCCCACAATTCAAATTGAAATAAAATGTTGAATTTTGAGACTTTTTCAATTATTTTCCAATAGGAGTAGAAACCAAACTTATAAACTTCATTTCCATAGATGACTTCTATTTCAAAAAATAGCAACTATAATGTCCTTTAGGAATTAAGAGATGTTTCATTCATGATTATGAATGTAATCATGAATGTAATCATGAATGTAATCATGAATGTAAATAGTGGAGACCACTTTGGCACTATCCAAATCAAATGAAACAAGCAGCCCAATTGCTTCTCGAGTAACGTCCCATTCAAAAGATTATCAAGTGATCCTCGATGGGAGTGGCAATATTTAAAACCAAAAGAATTGAAGGTATGAAAGGAAAAAATACCTCTTTTGATGGGAAAAAGCAATTGCTAAGTACAAAGTGGGTACCCCCCCTAAATCACCACCCCACCTAAATCTAACATCATCAATATGTATACTTCTCCAAAATCAATGTGTACGGATGTAAATCAAGAAACTAGTTTAGAACATCTACATAATTTTGACCCTTCATAACTTTTGCATACGGTATCTAACTGTCACATTCTTTGATGCATTCTTTGATGCATAGGAACCTCATGATACCAACAAGAAAACATGAAAATTTGACCAGCAAGGAGCAAGAAGTGGCGGTTTGGATGGTACCCACCTTCCAACGATACCCATGTGAATCATTTTGAAATACTACACGTTCAATAATCCCTAAATTGGATCATACAACCTGAATGGATACTCTACGATTTCTTCATATGTCTTGATACCTACCCTCGAGCTTGGCAGGAGTCGAATCCTTGGCCCATAAATCCATTGGGAAAACTTTACAGATTCGGTATCAATGTAATATTGCTGATAGGGCGAATTGCACAATTTGGAAGTACAATCTCATCATTCCAGTCACTACCAATGCGACTATCCTTGTGACCGCAAATACACATATCTGCACTTCGAATCCATTCTATCACAGCATTCGTAAAAAGTAACATCAATAAGGGAGCTAAAATACATGAGTATTGAATCACAGCACAAATACAAGTTTTGACTTAGAAGATATCTATCCTGACTTCAATTGAAAAATTTCTAATCTACCCATAGGGGAAAACTGTTGATATCGTCAAGCTACAAAGCTGATCTGATCTGACCTTCACCACCTCTCACTCATCTTTTATCAGTATATTTGAACAACATCCATATAACTCTCAAAGCTTGATCTTCAGTTACAGATCTCATGTCGGGCGTACTAGATATGAAGATATTTATATGATGCACATAGCCTTGAGTTCAAGCTTCTCTTGCTTGAATTCAAGTCCGGATAGTTCATTCCCTGACAAGTTTACCGCTGCAAATCACAAAGTCGCTACTGTAAGACCTTCGGAGCATCCTTGAAATCAAGGGCAATTGAAAGCACTCTTTTGACAAACTTAAATGAGCATAATCACTATCTACACCAACAAAACTACAAAATCTTTTCATGAATGATGCATAACAATGACAAAAGTGACAAGTACGAAATAGCTAGTCTACAGTCTCAAGTCAATACAAATTTAAAAAGATCAGGTCCTGGGCACCAGACCTTAAATGTTGAGGAACGGCTAGTGTTGCACAGCTTTCAGCGGATGTGCTCGTAGTGTACTCAAATCGAGATTGGAGTCTAGCTCTTCATCCAACTCACCAACCACACCTCTGCACCAACCGAAATATTCCATACCAATGTGATGAGGACTAAATGCTGACTCAACGTTCATCCATAAATCAAGGTCCTGCTTCAAGTGAACTAGCAACAGAAGCTCTATCAGGGCATGAAGTAGGGCTTAAGCAATAGCCCCCCAAAGCCACAATTAATTTACTAGGCGCTTACATATTATCTCCTCGTATGATATGCAAACCCAACACAACCTGCTCTACGCCAGCCTGCACAGACAAAAACGACATTGAATAAGATGGGTCTGACAGAATCGGAAGTCAAAAATTTCAACTCAAGGTCAACAGGTTACACCTAAAGATGTACACCTTATGGCAATCATTAATGCTGACGTCACCAAAGATACATACCTTTGTAGAGTATACGCGCTCATGTGATTCGTCCAATATCAAGTTCGTGGCTTGATCAAAGCCTCTCAACACACCCTGTACATCAGCAGATTAAGAAGACTGCAGGCTTTCACGCAGGTGTAACCAGCAACAAGATATCTGGAGCACCTCCCAAGAGATGGACAATCCCATGCAAAACTCTGTGCGTAACCTTAAAACACAGATAAACAATTATGGACCTACTGAGATACTGCACTTCGGACTCTGCACAGGACGAATCCTTGAGAAATTGATACATACCACGATGTTTCGCCCATCGTTGGTTATCACGGATATGGTCTCTGCGGTATCCATCATACACAGAAACAAAACAAAAAATCTTCAGAAAGCCATGAACAGATCCTCCATATCAAAATTTGGATATAATCTCTAAATCCACATACGACAGTTTGCAGAAATATCCGAAAAAACCCATCTTCTCATAAGATGGGCTCTTTCCCAGAATATTATACAGTATGGCTGGCATTAGAAGAACCGTTTAGAGCAAATGCAATTTTAGCTCAATTCAATGAATTCAATTCTCATAAAATGGGCTCTCACTTCACTGCTCATAAAATGGGCTCTCTTCCCAGAACATTATTACCCAAATGTATCTAAATTCGGAAGAATTTCCTCTTAATTAGAGGCCACCACGACATATAAAACAGATGCACGTCGGAAAGAACTTGGGAAAACTGGGGAAAAGAGTCAATCAAAGATGTGAAAAACACATAGATGCACGTCGTCAGGGCGGACCGACGCCCACAATAAAAGATGTGTCAATCTCCAAGCCACCGACACATTCAAGCTCCATCCACATTCGGAACCCCGAAACGCACTGAGTAACAAGTAGGGTTCGAGGGAAACAAGAATGCACAATGGTGAGTAAGGCAATACATACGATCGATGAGAGACTCCAGGCCGGTGTCGGTCGCCATAGCTGCTGCTGCTGCTGCTACTACTACTGCAATGCGCAGATAATTTCAATACAGTCCCGGGATGCGCGTCGTTACGGCGGACCGGCGCCCACAGAATGCAAAACCGCCGGCAGGGAGAAGAAGGGGCGAGAGGAGCTCCAGAGACTGCACACCCCAATTGCAAGGAAGCATAAACCCTAACAAACAGGACTAAGTCGCAAACCCTTATTACACCCGTTCCCACTGCAGTCCTTAGTTTCAACTTGAACCCTAATTACGCTCTTGGGGTGAGACTCCATTTAATTCAATTTTGAGAAGCATCAAAACCAATTGTAGGTGCATGTTAGCTAATTTTAGTCACAATATTTTTTGAATGTTTTTTTTAAAATTAATAGTCAAAATTTGAAGTTGAAATAAAGCATCTCCACTTTTAAATGTTTACTAGTGGTATTAAGAACTTCAAAAATTTACTTTAGCATTAGAAGATGCTCTTAGAGCAAATGCAATTTTAACTCCCTTCAATTTTGCACATTTTTGTTTATATCTTTGTAAGAAAAAATCATTTATCGAAATTTCATAAATTTGGTCATAATGGAAGGTTGTCTTTTTTAGATTCAAATATTATATTGGATGAATGGAAAGTTAGGTGGATCATACAATACCTTGAAGCCCTCCGTTCATCTTCTAGAATATGGACATTGGAGCACTTCAAGGTTAATCCCTAATTAAGCTATCAGGTGTTAAAAGGAGAGATTCTATTTAATTCTATTTTGAAAAGAATCAAAACCAATTGTGGGTGCATGTTAGTTAATTTTAGTCACAATTTTTTTGAATGTTTTTGTAGAATTAAGAATCAAAATTTGAAGTTAGAATGTTGTAGTGCTTTGACTGAAGCACTTCCACTCTTAAATGTTTACTATTGGTATAATATAATAAAAACTTCAAAAATTTATTCTAGCATTACAAGAAGCTTTTAGAGCAAATGCAATTTTAGCTCACTTCAATCTCCAAACTTGAACATGTGAATGTAATTTGTTTGTATTAGCCTTCCTTTCAATTGATGTTCCAACTTACTTTTGACTTATATTAGTTGTCTTGTTGCTATGCGCTAAATTATGTGATACGACATAATATCTTCTAAATATAGATAACATTGACAAAAGAAATGTTGAGACTTAAGGATTTTGTGATAAAACCACGAGAAATATGATGTAATGTCAATCACAATGAATTGTGGTTGTCAGTCCGTCAAGCTTCTCATGATGTCTAGTCATTCCATGCATGAGTCTCTTATATTAGCTTCTATTGCAGAGACCAATCATTATGGGATATTTGGAAGGTTACAGTTGTACATATATTGAATTGAGATGTTATCTAAAATATATTGTGAAGTCCTACAATGTTTGTATAGGGCTATTTTTTTCTTGATACTTGAGCATGAAATTTAAACAAAAATCATCAATAGGTTCTAACTGAAGAATAGGGAATACAATTTTTGCTATTTTTAATTTTGTTGGTAATGAAAAAAAAAATAGTTGATTTTTGATCCCTACATACCTATAGGACAATTGATACCTGGCTAAACTAAATGTATTTATTTCTTAGATGGTTCTTTACTACTGTAAATAAAAGGCAATATCATCAAATCTTGATTGAAATTATTTTAGCATATTTATTGTGAATACTAATGTCTAGTGTCAATTTATGCTACGCTAATGTTTTGCACTTTAGAATTTCATAACTTCTTCATACAATTCAAATTATAATGCATGCTAGAGTATGTTGAAATCTTCTTTCATTTGCAAATAAGAGCCATAAAAATAAAACTTTGTCATCTAATCATACCCATGCTCAATTGCAATTTATGGCAATTGTAGATGCAAAATATTTTATTTCAATGTGACAATAGTGACACCTATAATTATAGTGTAAGCTATAAGGTATCTGCACCTAAAATAGACACTTCTTTTCAAACCAACAATTCTAAATACAATTTGGGAAAAATATCAAGTCACGATGTTAGCAAATGAAAATACATGTGAATATGCAATTGGTTTGAGAATTTTGAGATTTTTTATGATTATAGTCAATACACTACGGAGTGCAAATTTACAAAGTTGAGGTCATGTTAGACTACCTTAAATTGATCATCTATAAAGTACAAAATGCTTCAACTCTAATTGCTTGCTTCAAATACTCTCTAACTTTAGTTGTTCAATTTGAAAGCTAAACAAACTAGTGAATTGGGTTGTCTTTAACAATTAGGTTGCCTTATCAAGAGAAGTTTCTTCATGACTCACTGCTTGTCTGCATGGATGCGCATGAACATAAATAATAAAGAAAAGAAAAGTTTACATGCAATTTTCTAAACCCAAGCCATGAACCAATGCACCAACCCTTGCAATACACATAGTTCCTACATTACTACATCCTTCTAAAATAATTGTACATATTTATAGTGTAGAATGTCAAGAAATTAGTGAGGAGCAACCTAATTTCACTATTTCGTATAGTCTTACGGTATGTTCGCACTTGATGTTAAAGGTAATGTTTGCAATGTGAATCCAATCTAGAAGTAGGTCTAAATTCTTTCCTAAGACCCTCAATAACGACACATTTTAACACCAAATGCAAACATACCTTTCAAATTTGAGCAAATGCTTTATCATATTTGATTCAATGAGCGGTTGTAAAAAACTTTATTTACAAAAGACTGGTGTTGCAAAAAGGTGAGGATACCTTAGTATCATAGTAATCATACTACTAAAATCATAACTCCCTCTGTAATATCACAAATGCTACCATTAATAATAGGGGCTCATGCTTGCTATGCTACGCATTCATTATATCACATATTAGTAAAGTTTTGGTATATTTGAATAAAATGCATGATAATGATTTCAATAAGTCTTTGAAATAATTAATATTAATATTTTGTAAAAATATTTTCAATCATGCATACATAAAAATAATATTTTCACACAATGTTATATTACAAAAATAGAATAGTAGTTTGCAATCACCTCTGTAGTATCACTTTTATAGCTTTTATGATTTCAAAATTCTATTGTTAATACCAAATGATTTGAGAATGATTAAGTTGTTCATGAAGTTTTTGAAATTTACAAGTTTTTCTTTTCAATTCACCAAGTTTTGGGATTGCCATTGTTCGTAACAATTGAGTCAACTTTTGAATGCATTACAATAAATGTGCATCTTTTACAGTATTCACCATTGCATATATTTCATTCATCATTCAATAAATTTCTATTATACATTTCAATATATGCTTACTTATAAACAAAATCATACAAAGATTTTAATAATTTTTGTTTGAAGATTTATTGAAAGTTTTGTTCTGTATTTTAGCTAATACATAAAAACTCTAATAAAATTCTAATGATGAATGCGTAGCATAGCAAGCGCCAACCACTAGTCATACTACTAAAATCATAAATCCCTATATAATATCACAATTCAATTTTGAATAATATTATAGAAATTTGATTGCTTTTGTAATAGTCATAGGATACTTTCTATTATATATTATGTATTCTTTTGTGAAATATTTGAAAATCAAATGGATACTTCTAAAAAAAATTCAAAGAAACTTTTCAAACAACAAAACTATAGATAAATTCCATGTCTTTTTAAAATGTGATATTAAAGAATAAGGAAGCACCAACCGCTAGCATTACTCTACATATTCAAATGTGAAGATTCTACTTACATTGTTCACTTGATTAATTTATTCTTATTGCAATGTTTTCATCTTTGCAAAGGTTATTTTGTAAAAATTATGATATAAAGATTTCTTTAATTACTCTATATTGCACTATATAAATTTTTTTAAAGAATATTGTATGAGGATGTCAATATTTTCATTTTAAGCTTATACATAGTTTGTTTATCTATATTCTATCACATGAAAAATTGATGAAAGTAATATATTTAATGCGTAGAAAAGCAAGCGCCAGTCGCTAGTAATAATAATAATAAAATTACAACGTGCTTCAGGAAATGAATGAGAGAATCCCAAACTAGGCACCCGGCCCCGGATTGGCCAGGAACACCGAGAATTTCCACATTATTACCAATCCCCCCGATCAACGGCTTCGATTCATTATCCGATTCATGAACTTCCTATTGGAGCAAAAACGAGCGCTAATTCACGCACGACCTACGGTCGGAACAAATTCTCCAGTCGCAGACTTCCGGTCACAAACCTCATCTTCGACCCCTGGTCTCCCGTAGTCCTCCCGAGCTCCTCTGCGACAGACGCAACAATCCTTTCTTCCATTTGCCGATTTGCACCAATTCTGTGTGGGCGCCGATCCGCCTCCCGATGCGCATCGCCGTCTCATTCTCGTTCCAATAACTAGTTCCTCCTGTTTTTACGACACCGCAGAAGCTTCTCTGTGCAGTTTCTTGCGCTTAGAAGGCTGTGTGACCTAGTGAACGATTTGCGATCGATTTGCGTTCCAGATCTGAACTCTGAAAGGTGAGGCGCTTTCGTGTCGAGGTTGATCTCCTTCCGGGGAGGAGGATCATCTCCTGGGGTTTCATCCCGGGGGAGGGGGATGTGTTGACTTTTTCCAGATTGTGAATTTTTTTCATCTTTCCAGGGTTTTGTATTTTTTGGAATTCGGTCGCGTGCGAGTTTGTGATACGGCTGAATGGGAAGAACCGACGGTAGCGCTTCTATTGTGGCTTCGTTAGCAGTCCCTTCATTAACGCTTATTTTCTGCCAGAGTTATCTTTCTGTCTTTTTCTACTTCTGAGACGATGCAATTTGGCAAGAATTTGGATTTGGAAAGGGATTTCGAGTTTTGTCCATGGATGTACGGTTTTAGGACTGTATTCTCAAACTTTTGTAATGACACTCTGTAATTGCATGTTCCCTTTATATGAGCAGAATCTCTCGTGTTGTGTACAGATTGCTTGGACAATTTTCATATGCCAAATTGTGAAAACTCGTGGGGATGCAATTCAAAGCTCATTTGTTCCGGAAGGCAGTGTCATTAGAGCGCGTTAAGCATACCTATCAATGTAAAAGTCAAATACTATAATGATATCTAATTTGAAGTGAAATATTTTCGTGGGTTTTGGTGTGGTTAGTGGGAAGTCGGAAAGAGCTGAGTGATTGGGGGATTCGCAGGGCGTGGATCTGCGCGAGGAAGAGCCGGGACTGCGATTGGGATGGGGTGGCGCTACCAGGCTGGATTAGTTTTGATCGGTTCCGTCGTTCTGATATGGGTCACCTCAGCTGAGGTTACACAGGTTGGTTTGTTGGACACACTTCTCTTTCGTCAGTTGAGATTGCTGAGTTTTTCCTAAAAACAGGTCTAAATTATGCTTCAGGTTGTCTCTGCATCCTCTCGTCTACGCGGAAGACCGTTGCAAATTCTCTCCCACAATGTGTTGAAAGCATTGTCACGCACTCTCCTCAAACTGCCCTAGGATTTCTGGTAGAATGGCTGACTCTAGGTCATTTACCAATACCAACGGTCAATGTAATTCCCTGGGAACCCTTTTCGAATTTTTGTTTATTCAATCAGAAGTAGAACGGGCTTGCCGAGCTTAGTACAAACCCTAGTCGCTGTACTCCGTGGGGTTTGTGATTTATGAAGGGTCTTATGTTCAACATGATAGTCCCCCCCCCGAGAAGCTCTCCTTAGATCTAGCATATATACAATTCTTTTCTTTTATCACTACCACTGGTATGTCTATGTAACTGTTAGAGTACTTGATTTCTCTCTGAATCTCATTTTACATTCCAGGGCAAGGATTATTATGAGAATAATCGAGGAACAGTTCTATTTCGTCTAAAGCTCCTAATTATACTTTCTATTGCCCAAATTGGTATTGTTGGAAATCCTCTGTTTAGGTGGTGAGATGCACTTGGAATCCCTCAGTTATCTTTTGCCAGAACTTTTGATACTCATTTTGGCACTCTTAAAAGGTGTATTGTGATGGGATGACGGATCAAACAGAATTACACCAGAATTTGCTAAGTGGAACTATTTGATCAGGGTATTCACAGACAGTCATTTGAGAACATGTTCAATCTCTTGTCATTAGTTGTTCGAGCGGTGGTACATTTCTGGTTTCGTTCTGAAGTAAATTTTTTTCGTTGTGGTACTGAATTAAGAACGGTGGTAACGTGGCAGAGCATATTTGAAGCCTACAAGCATCCGTTTGTACTCACGTACTTAGGAGCTTCGTTATTAGTCATCTACCTACCAGTGTCGTGCTTGAAGGACTATATCTACGCGTATTACCAAAGTAAACATAGATCGAAATCCAGGAACTCAACTGGCCATGCCATCAGACTATCTACCTTGCCGTTGTCGCCCGGGCGGGCAAATGGGGTGGTCAAACCGGCTTCCTTGCCGGGGTCTCCCATGCGGGTTAATGGTGTGCACAAGAGCTCCGAGGTGGACCTGGAGAAGATGATCCTGATGAAGGAGATCAACTCTCAGTCTTCTGACTCAGAATCTGATCACCCGTTTTTGCACAAGACCAGCAGTTTAGAGGGTCTGAAGGACTCCATCGTTCTTACGACATGGGAAATTGCCAAGATCAGTTTGATCATGGCTCCTCTGTGGCTTTTGACCGAGGTATGTAATTTTCGAATCCTCAATCTATGAACCAGAGGTGTGGATGGTTAGTCGGAATTCCGGGTAGAGGACACTACTTGCGTCAATGTAAGCATTTAATCCAATATGTAGGAGAGTGATTATTGGGAGATCAGTCTGGAGCTGCGGAGAGATCACTTTGGGTTAAGTGCCAAATCCGCTAAGATCTATTTTCATCACTATGTATCAACATCTTATGCAATTTTAAGTGTGAGGTTGAAGTCCACTATTGGTGACAATAGAGAACCCTTTTTCCATTTAAAGATCAGCGGCCGTAGACGTTTATCCAACTTGCTAACGGAAGGTCAATCAGGTGTATGAATAGACAAGGTGTTGGTAACAGGCTTCGGTGTCGGAGACTGGATCAGGTCGCTTATAGTTTTAATATCCTCTTCCTAAAAGGTGTTGAACGTTGTGCTTGTGCAATGGATCTGAAAGACTCTTGTTGCTTTTGTGATGTGCTAAAACGGGCAGTACCTCTGTGTTGTTGCAGTACTTATCAAATGCTGCATTGGCACTTACAAGTGTGGCCAGCACAACGATTTTGTCATCAACAGCAGGACTGTTTACTCTCTTATTTGGAGTGCTTCTGGGTCAGGATTCTCTCAACCTGGCAAAGGTTGTGGCAGTTTTAGTCAGCATTACTGGGGTGGCCATGACTACTTTGGGCAAGACTTGGTCCACTAACGATACCAGTGATTCTTTGAATGAGTAAGTTGTGATCTTGTCTTAGGTGTTACTTTTCAGTACCCTTGGTTTGGGCTTTACAATGACAGGTTACGATTTCTAGAGGAAGTTCTATATCTAAAATTGAATCCCGTCCTTTTTAGTTGTCGGCTGATATGTTTTTCTCTCAGCACATATAGAAAGTTAGGGGTTATATATTTATTTGATGTTATGGAGCCTGCTAAAGTCATTGGTTTATAATCCTCAATCATTTCCTTTTGCACGAACAAAGAGTAACAAGGCACTGCAGTGCTTTGTGACAGTCTTGATCAACATTCTTTGGCAGGAGATTTTCTAGGCCTTCTGTCAGCTGTAATGTACGGTCTTTTTACAGGTATGTGTTCAGAGACCGTTCTTATCTAGCTTGAGATGAACTGTGATAGCTTGGGAAATAAGTTTCAATCTAAGATTTTTTTCCCGTCAACATTTGTCTCTTGCAGTGATGTTGAAGAAGTATGGAGGAGAAGAGGGCCACGGTGTTGACATGCAAAAATTGTTTGGCTTCATTGGACTGTTCACACTCTTTGGCGCCTGGTGGCTAAGTAAGTATACGATAATCTACATCTTCTATATTATTGACTTAAGCTTTTGAGGTGTCGAATCCCTTAGCGCCACAGGTCTGAGCCATTATTGGTGATGTATATCTTCACAGTTTCTGCATTATTTCCTATGGATGCTATGAAATAAAATTTCCATAACTATGGTTGTGTGCCGATGTGTAAAGCATTTGGGATTGTTGGGTGTGTAGTTTGGCCTCTGCACTTGATGGGTCTGGAGCCTGCATTCAGTGTACCAACCTCCTTGAAAGTAGATGAGGTTGTTCTAGCGAATGGCTTGGTTGGGAGTGTTCTGTCAGATTATTTCTGGTAAAATTCTTCTCTCTTGTCACATTTGGCCTCAATTGCTGACGTTCTTTTTCTTTTTGTAGCAAGGATTGTTTTCCAGAATACTATTGGGAGAATACTGATGAATGCACGATTACGTACCAATTGGTGAAACAACAGAGATTATTTCTGTGACTGAAATGGTTTCTGAGATTAAACTGAGGTCTTGGTAAACATGCAGGGCCATGTCTGTTGTGTGGACGAATCCTTTGGTTGCCACACTCGGCATGTCGTTGACCATTCCACTAGCAATGTTGGCTGACATGTTAGTGCATGGACGCCACTATTCCTTCATCTACATACTTGGTTCTGCTCAGGTACGGCTTACAGCTGCTCTTCTTTGCTTCTACGATAGTGAGACTTCCAGTTAAGAGCAACTTCTGCTCTTGCATCTCATGCTAGTTTGCAAGACTCATTCACACTGTTTGAATCTCTGTTATTCTACTTCTATATAGAGTAGACTGTTATGAGAACTTTCAAGAGTTATACCTTACCACATTGTTTTTACTCATGCAGGTTTTTGCAGGGTTTGTGATCGCTAATCTCACAGAACGATTCTCCCAGAAGTTGGGAGTGTAAAGTAGTAGGATCCCAGTCCAATACGATTCATTCTTTATAAAGTGCAATAAGTTCTCCTCAGACAACAATGTCGGAAAGGTGTTAATTAGGTACAGGGTTGACGTATCTCCTGTTCATTTACCAACACCATTGCAGCTACCCTCGATTCACGTATGCAGTTTCAGGTGTTCTTCTCTTCCAGCCTACTGTGACGAGGAAGATTTGCAGTGTATTACATGTTTCCATGCCAAGGCTGCCTGCCAGCAGAATCTCTCTAACTTGTGAAGAAGAGATATTACTACTGGCTTTTTGATAGGAGTTGATTGAGAGGTTTATGATGGTTCTTCAATCTGGTATGTACCACTAATGATATATCAGAAAGTAATATTATTCAAGTTGTACAAACGTTCAGGTTCTTCTGAATCACTGTTTCCGGTTATGTGGCGAAGTGTGGCTTGTGGGTATGCAGCTCGCAGTTTTCACACATGAGACCGTATTGATGGATAAATTGTTGCAGAGTCGTGAAATGACTAAACCACTTATTGCCACACTGGAATGAAAGTAATGTGACTGAGCTGAGCTGGGAGTGATCATACCGTCTTGAGGAGCTACTTCAACACCTTTAGAAAAGAATTTTTTTTAATTTTTGTGCAAAATCTTGAGCATAGGGTACTCTAGAATGTTATGTTGGAGGTACCAAGAACTACGAGTGCTAACCTCCTTGCTCTCTATAGTGAACTTTTGAGTCTTCCATAAAGTACGATCACTTAATCTAAGCAAATTTCCAAAAGCCTGCCCTGAAATATTTGCATAATTATAGATGCTCATTGCATTTTTGCCTACAATATATAAGTGCAATTTGTGGGCTTTGCTTGAGTTTTGTAAAAATTGTAGAAGACTAAAAATTGACACCTTGCTAATATACAACATTGGCTATGAGATATTTTTTTCTCGATTCAAATGATCCTACTTTATGGGTTGTCATCTATAGTGGAAAAGAGTTCTCACAATTGCTAAAAGAATGATATGAAAAATATTCAAACCACTTAGGTCATAAATAAAAAATGACCTTAGATCATCTTCAATGTAAGGTGCAAAGAAAGGCACCAACAATATATTTCTAACTAAACTTAGTAGTTGCATCCCAATGCAACCACTATATATGCATCACTACTTTGCAGGCCATAGTGAACTATTTGTGTACAATTTTCCAAGGTGCCTCCTATTTTGGAGTTGTGTAGGCTTTGGTGTCTATAGTGCTTGCTCAAAATTGCAATAGTGCATTATCAAAGTTGGTGAATGAATCACCCATGGGCCATGGGCTCTAGTCAAACCCACTGAATAACCAAAAAATTCCGCTTCGTACAGTTCCTTGTCCACCCTTCTTAGGATTTGATAGCGGGAGTCAAGCTCTATCTGCAAGCTTGTTGAAGGCAAAGGGGAATGCAGTTGCAAGTGCAGAATGCAAAAGACCAAGCCACCTTCCTGTCTTGACACACGCTATTGAGGATACAACCTCTCAAAATCTTCCTTGAGAATGTCCTCTCCCGTCAAATTCGAATACTTCTTGTGACTCCCTTTCAAAATCCTCCTCACCAACTCGGCATCTCTCCGAGACGAGTTTCCAAAGCTGCGTTCTCCAGCAAAGCTTCTCTCCCCACCATCACCATACACATCGTCATCGCTGTCCACAATCCTGCTGCTGCTGCTCTTCACCTTGACTGCAAATCTGCGAGGCCACGACATGAGCCTCCCCATACACGACGGCATTCCTACTACACGCTCCCTGTTTCGAAAGAATCTCGACTCCGAGAAGCTCCAGCTCGTGGATCCCACACCACCACCACCACCACCACCACCCAGGGACGACGACTTGTTGTTGGCCTTGGAATCCTCCTCGCCGTCTCGGTTTCTCCGCCACCGCCTTCGGGAGTTCATGATGGAAGGGCCTTCTTCGACTTCGGCCTCGGCTTCCGAGGTCTTGGACTTCACCTTACTCGGGGGCGCAGCAAAGGGATCCATGTCTGCTGCTTCTTGTTTCGTCTTCTGCACATTTGGATTTGCTCGCGGCTGCTGCTGCTGCTGCTGCTTACGATCTTGAGTTGCTGTTGCTGTTGCTGTTGCTGTTGCTGGGTTTAGTGATTGTGAGTGAGGAATCTCCTTCACGAGGTCTGGTGCGAAGTTTACTGTGCGTTTCGGAGTTTTGTCTGTGGATGGTTTGGTGACTGATGCTTTTCCCTGCAACACAGACCATTTGTTTTAGAGTTTCACGTGTTATGTGGATGCGTGAATTGATTTAGGGAGGTTTTAAGAGAGGTAACGATGACGAGAATACATCACGACCTACATTTTTGAAAAGTAAGAATATGGTTTGGAAGTTGCGTTGATTTAGTGTCAGTTTTCTATCTTTAGTTCGAGCAGTTAGGGTTTGGGTGAAAATTTGCAAACCTGCATGACATAGGGGGATTGCTAATGCCTTGGAACTCTTGGTATGAATTTCGAAAAAATGCATGATAAGAGAGTTGACAATGGCGGAACTCTTGAAATTTCGTAGCCCAAATTGCAAAAAGATTTCGGTGGAACTATCTAACCTGATATGTGGTTTTGTCAAAATTGGGAATATATGTGGTTTTGTCAAAATTGGGGTTGTCCGGTTGTGATCCTCCTCTCGTAGGGTTGCGAACTCGAGGTGGATTGTTGCCGTGGAGGCTGCTGGTTACATATGGCACCCATTTGTTTTCAGATGTGGGTCTCCTCGAACTGCCATGCTTGATCTTGGGACTTTCTTGCTGAGTCTTGGGACTGTCAGGCTTGGTCTTGGGACTGTCATGCTTGATCTTGGGCCTGTCTTGCTTCGTCTGGGGACTGTCATGCTTCGTCTTGGGACTATCAAGCATGATCTTGGGACTGTCATGACTGGTCTTCGGACTTTCAAGCTCTGGCTTGGGACTGTCACGCTTCGTCTTAAGACTATCAAGCTTGGTCTTGGGACTGTCATGACTGGTCTTCGGACTTTCAAGCTCTGGCTTGGGACTGTCACGCTTCGTCTTAAGACTATCAAGCCTGGTCTTGGGACTGTCATGCATGGTCCTCGGAATTCCATGCTTAGCCTTGGGGCTGTCATGCTTAGTCTTTCCATCTGTCGACTCTGACATCTCTTCGCTTGTAGGAGATTGGGTTAAGGAAGGGAACCCGATCCTGCAAACGTCCATTTCCGTTAGTGGACCATGAATAGGTCATTAGTTAACTGCCAAAATCAAGCTTAGAATGTAGTGAATAAGATAATGTACAGCAACTGAAGAATTTGTAATTTTGGAAAGCATTTTCTAGACACAGATACACAATGCATCTCTTGGCTGTAAATGGAGTTTCTAGTCAAAATCTTGTTGGAAATCTGGACAACATTCCTAAATCAAGTGGCTGGCAAACTAAAGCGATAAATTACCAATCTTTTCAGAATGATACAGCAAGTGTGAATGCCCTCAAGTCAAGAGAATGGATTTCCTACCTTGGTTGCAGACTACGCAAAGACGAAGCCTCCTCGGACACAGGTACAATCTTCGTTGTATCTTTCCATTTGGAATGTGGAGACCGGAGGAACTCCGAATCTTCCGAGTCGTATAAAACCCCGCCATCATGTACAAGCCATGGCTCCCAGTCATTCGCTTCTTGAAAGAGCCCTAATTCTTGTAACGATCCTGCAACCACACTCTCATCCTCATCTGCTTCAGACGAGGATGAGGATGCAGATGTTACCCCCATGTCCTTGCCAATGCTATATGTGAAAGCTGGAAACGGCTGCTGCAACTGATGCCTGAACTTAACATGCATGGGTGACTCCAAGTCTGAAGACTCGTCATTGTACAAGTACGTTGATGATGTCTGTTGCTGCTTCTGATGATGCTTCTTTCCTGACAATTCAGAGCAATCCGAGGTTTCACAGGAGATTTCGTCAGGCTCCTGTGAGAGCACTGACCGAGGCGACTTGCGGAACCCACTCCTGTCCACACATCCCAATTCCCTCAGTACGCCGTAAGTGGAATAACTCACAACATTATATACTAGGATCATTTCGGACGTGGACAAGGTGTTTATGCTTCACTGAGATGCCTCGGGTCCAGATATACTGAAAGATTGAGAAACCATGAACCTCAAGGCAGAGCAGGGTCAGAGTAATTACTATTCGAATAGTAATTACAAGTCAGAAGCTCAAGCGAAGAGGAAAAAGGGAACCCTATAATAGTAGTATATAATTTTACAATGCAACTGAAAACTTCAACTCACATAGAATCTAGCAAATATGACATAAACCACAGTTGAAGAATCAAAGTTTTGGAGTTTTACAACCCAGTACTTCAAAATTTCATAACTTATGCATGTAGCATTGACATAATGTGCAAGTGCATTGAAGTTCTGACAAATTATCAAATGTTCTAATAACAGATATCATTGAAGAGCAAAAATGTCAGAGGAATGACTCCCCAACCTAATTTCTTCACGAGAGCCACCACGACTTCGGACTGGTTGGAACGAGGGGAACATGTTGTCGTCGCTGCTAGAGATGCTCGATCGAAAAGGCTCTTGGTCGTCAGAAAACAACGATGTGGGTGAAAGACCACATGTGAAAGAGGACGGGGATGGGTAGTCCTGCTCAGAATCGACTTCCACTCTGGATGGAATAACCTTGGATGGTGTAGTTGCTGCTCCTCTTCTTCTCGAACGGACATCCAAGGTTGTTAGATTCACAAGAGCATCCACCTTGGGTGGTGACTGTTTCTTCAAAATCTCGTCATCTCCAACGCCGTTCAAGGTAGGGAACCCACTCCTGTGAACCCACCCCAGTTCCATTACTACGTCGTGAATAGGTCGCCATTAGAGGAGACTGAAAACCTTATACTTGGACTACTCAAAGTTTTTGAAGCCTAAGTCAAAACTTCAAAACATTCACAACTAGGACACGGCCCAGGTGCAAGACAAAACTTAGAACAGGAATGGAGCTTAGAGATCTAGAAATAGTTTCATCTTCAAACATTAGGTCTTGGTCTCCACCAAGAAAAACTTACAACGACGTGGTATAGGGTTGTTCTCTTTGGGCTGGGATGAAGAATTTCCAATACGATGGATTTCAACTCTCTTGAGCTTAGGACAATGGTACAGGAATGTTCAAATCTTCGCTCAGCTTCTTCTTCAGCATCAATCTAAAGCAATCCTTATGCGTACAAGGTCGACGTAATATATATTTTGGAGCGCATTGAATCCCCTTGAAAAATGGGGACAGCTATAACACTCTCCATTTCAATTCTAATAAGAATGAGAATCACTCGAACAACTTGGAAGAAGAACGGGAATGGGTTCCCTACCTTGCACTGTCCTGCTCGTCTTGAGATTCCCTCCGTTTCGGCGTTTCCTCGCACTCCCACAGCCGAAACGAAAGCTCCTCTTGAACAAGATCGTTACCCTTCGGCATTGAATACCGCAAGCCTCTTTCAGGCAACTCTCGTTGCAAGCCAGTCTTCGCAAGCTTTGGTTGGATCCATGAATACGTCGATTCCAACGACGCAGACAGCGCCTCCATCTTCTCCATTACCGGACTCGACAGCGATGGCGACAACGACGGAAGCTTCGCCAGATCCGCAAGAGCTTCTTCGCCCAACTTCGAACTTCTCGGAGGTGCAGCAATCGGTACCCCTTTGAAATCCTGCACCTCTGGTTGCTCAATCTCCAGCTCTTGCGATGAAATCCCACTCTTTGCTTCAGTTTGCGTAGATGGAAGCTCTCCAGTCTCCTCATTCTCTACGTTTTCCAAATGTTGTGACATTCGTGGAAAACCCTCGTCGCTAGAATCGCTTACATTCGCATTCTCTGCAATTTCTTCACAAAACTCGGGCGAGACCGAGATGGAATCCGTTGAGTTTGAAGCTTCGCTTGCGTCTTCGTCTTCGTCGTCTTCCTCTTCTTCCTCTTCTGTTGTCGACGATTCGAGCGGGTGGTGTTCCACTCGAATGGAAATTCCACCGTCTGAGAACACGCTTTCGAACGTCGACGTCCATCTATCTGTGGGGGTTTTCCTCCTGATGTGCTTGCTAGGGCTGCCAATGCAGAATGGCCACCATTCTTGCTCGAACTCCTGTCGCCCTGAAGTCAAATCTTGCTGCAACCAATCCACGGGGGTCTCTTCGGGTACCCACGACGATCGGTGACGGGCCTTGTTCGGAGATTTCGAAAGAAGGGGTGGTAGAGGCTCCATGTAGAGGTCGGCTGGCAAATCTTCGAGTGAAGGGCGGCGACTTGGCTTCCTCGCAATGCGTTTCAACGGCGCACCATTGTTGCTGTTGTTGCTGTTGCTGCTGTTGTTGATGTTAGCATTCTCCATCTTCGTGTGAGTCCCATTTCCATTACCATTGATCATACGAGAACTCTGTGAGTGGCCCTTGCTGTGCTCTTTCGGTTTTGCCACAGGAAGCTCTGGCGGGTGATACTTCTTCTCTAACGACAGATCCACAAGCTCTAGGTTTCCTGTGGGTCGCCTCGTTTCGAACGCCGAGTTGACAAACCCCAGAAGGTACATCGCACCCGTGCGAAATTCATAGAGAGAAAGCTTGATGACGACTTGATCTCACTAAAAAGTAGAGATCGAAATCTGCCGCAGATCTGCAAATTTCTTCGTGATTTCGCCAATCCAGACAACTGGAAGGAATTTTTTCTAGACTGAGACGATCACTTCGTCACTACTTACCGATTTTCAACAATTTCTGCCTAATTCCAAATTCATCGACACGTCCGTTGCACGCCCACGTCTGTGATCGTGAGAAGCTGCTTCGTTCCACACGTCGTCGACATTGCAACAACACAAATAAAAACTGATTTTTCGTTCAAATCGTGAGATTGGCGCAGTTTCAGTCACCTCAAATCTCCACTACAAGCCCTACTATTTCGAGCACTTGAATCTCATAAGTAGAGCGCTTTGGAACACGCCATTTTTCTCAGCGGATTCGTGTCGCTAGGCTTGGCCACCCTTACCGCCTACAAATCCCTCACAAACTCGAACTCAGGTATCAAAAATCATAAATCAACGTGGCGTGTGTACCAGTCTTACTAATTTTTAGAGATCTGGGCACTCAAAAATTCACTATTTGCGATTGTAACACGCGATTTTAACGAATACGACCAACCTGACCATCTACAAATCCCTGACAAAATCAACCTCACGAATTAAAACCCAACCCAAGCCTCCGTAGCTTGAACCAATGCCGCGTTCACCTCGCTAACTCTTCTACGGAGTACTTGGCAATCTGCTTCCCCAGCTGAAACTTTTCAGAATGTCTAGCAAGTTTGCTCTGGTGCCCAAATTGTGTGATGCAAGCTTGTGAAAGTAGTGATGGAAGGGACTCACTCAAACACAAGAGCGCGTCCTGTCTGGTGAGTGTGACGAGGGAGAACAGGCAAACGTCGAGCGAGGAGGAACTCAGGCAAGTTGAATGGGCAGCGAAACAGGGATTTTTCCACAACACAAATTTCGGAATGGAATGTCGCGGGAGTTGCAATCAATACTATTGTTTTGCTAAAAAAAAAAAATTCTTTTTTTTTTTCTTTTTTTGGGGGAGGGGCACAAAAGACACCGAGTCTCCGTTGTAAAGAATGGTAAAATAACAAATTGTTTAGAGATTCAAAAACACTGAAAATGGAGGACAACAACCGCAAATTGACTGGCGAAGGTGAATTGCTTCCATGAAGTTTCTTTCTGGCACCTTGGTGCCAAACTTCACTGTTGTGACATAGTGACAGTGGATTAAATTTGGAGGGACCATCCTCCATTTACTGCATGGTGTAGTGATACAGTGCAAAAGAAAAACACTGCCATGAAGACTGAGGGCGGCACTACAAAATTGAGATCTTTGTGTCGATTTAGCATTTCTAAAAACAAATGGTTTTGCCATGTGGCTGGCTGGGATTCTTCCTGGCCAGGTTTCAGGGTCGTTGAACCAGTCTTCGCAGTCCCCATGTGGCGTCCCCATCGCCAGGGAATTGGTGGGCGTGGTAGCTGGAATTTGAGGTGATCTAGACTTTGTCTTGTTCTTAGACTTTTACCTCAATCAGTTGTTGTTTTTCATTTATTTTGGGACAGTGCAGAAAGCGCCGCTAGCTACAGTAGTACCGGTAGACTGCCTGGGCCCTGGAGTGGTGAAGCAGGTTACATCAGGGGTTTTTTTAGCGAAAAATCGCTCAAAAACGATAAAAAATAATCTGCTCAATTTTTGTATAAAGAAATGGCACAGTTTGAGAATCCAGAAATTGCGTGTTTGCTACCATCCCGTCCCAAGTGTTGATCAAATTTGGATGAATGTACATCATTTTGGATGAATAAATGAAATTTCATCCACAAATTGCAAGTTTCATCTAGTTCTAAGGATGTAATTAGCTTCATGCTTCCAGAGAATATTGCTTTCTGTATTGCCTAAATTAAATGAAAAAAAACAACTAGGTTACATCCGTGGATGAAATATGGAGGAAGAAGAAACAAGAAAGTTGATCCCTAAACGCCCCACAGGACCAAAACTGTTTTCACATGGTTTCAAGTCCAATTCAAAGTACTGTAACTTTTGCATCCGATGTCCAAACTCAATAAAACTTGTTGGAAAATTTGCACACTCTCTTCTAGTTTGTGTGAAAAAACTTTCAGACCAAAAGAAAATGTACTGATTTTTCGGAAGCCAATTGAAGTTTATAGGTTCGATTTGAGTTCACCAAATTGCATTTGATGGCTACAACTTTGCGAGCTTGCATCTCCTTCATCCAATATTTGTTTTCAATAAAAAAAAATTGTTGGTTTATGTTCTTCTTGAAGTCTAGTTATTGCGGTAAAATTTTCATGTCAATCCAAGTTGTTTTGAATGTTTGGGAGCAATTCAAGGTTCAAAATCTTGACATTTCTGGATTACAATGAACTTTGACAGCTTGTTTCCTCTTCATACAGTGTCCGTTTTCAATAATAAAAATTGTGAAATTTGTGCATATTAGTCTAGTTTCTGTGGCTAAAATTTCATATCAATCCAAAAATTTATGAGTGACTAAAAAGCATTTTCACTAATAGAAAGAGGTTTAGCCTAGATGTGTTTTTTGCAACTTTTCTTGCTATTTTTTAACATTTCAAAGCCATTTTGCATACACAATGAGTCAATTGAATGATATTTTCTTTCACCAATGTGTTTATACATTGGTTTTGAATCACTTTATAGTTTAAATTTCTTTCATTTGAATAGGTTCAAAAATCAAATTTCACCTCCAAATATGTTGCTAGGAAATTTCAGCATTCTTTTTCAACATTAAAACATTATAATCTTGCATTCTATGCGGCCAAATGACTCCATATTTGATTCACATCATCTACAACTTGTACACTACGAGATTGTACAATTGAGATCTCTATAACTTAGTAACATTCAGATCTATGAACTTCAAAAGCAATGATGTTTTCAAATTTAAAAAGGCCTTGGGCTTTTAATAGTTAACTCTTCTTAGAAACATTTGCTTGAATGAAGTAAATGAAATATGAAAAATGAAAATGAAACATGCAAAATACGAATGGAATTTAATTCTGGAAAGATGAGTCAACTACAAATTATTCATTACAGAAAATCACAGGCCTCTAGAGGGCTGCTCTAGAGTGACCCAACCAATCTATTACTTGAAAGTAGGCATGTAGCCACAGTGAGTAGTCAGAGTTTATGAATTTTGACAAGGATGTCAAGACTCACTAATCTGTCTGCAGTACAGGTCTGCTTAACTAGGTAATTATTCAAATTCAATCAAATTAACCAAAATGAAATGGATTTTGATGTTAACTGTCAAAAAAATTAGAAACACCAGTGATTTTGAACTAGCTTTGTAAACCAAATAGTTTAGAGAATTTAAAGTTGAAAAGGAAAGATATTTGTACAAGTGGGATAGTAGTAGGTACAACAATCCATGTAGGATATGTAAATTAGAACTAATAAGAGCACAACCACTCATAGTTAAGTACAAAGCAGAAATTGTGTTAAAAGTCAAATTTCAGACCTCATTTAGGCATAGTAGAATTTTTTTTTTAAATCTTTGGACTAAAAAAATGTGGAGAATCAATCTAGTTTTCATCTCCAAAAATCCGTTTGAGGCTTAAAGCCTCCAATAAAAAGTTATGGACAAAATTCTAAAAGGGTGCTTAAATGTCAAAGAAACTTTTGCTTCCAAACCCTTTTAGAATTTTGTCCATAACTTTTTATTGAAGGCTTTAAGCCTCAAACGGATTTTTGGAGATGAAAACTACATTGATTCTCCACATTTTCTTAGTCCACATAATTTTTAAAAAAAAATTATTCTACTATGCCTAAATGAGGTTTGAAATTCAACTTTTAACACAATTCTTGAATTTGAACAATGAGTGATCACTCTTCAAAATATCCCATATTCTTTGAGATTTCAACATGGACAATTGATTTTTCTATATAAACAATCTCTTTTTCCTTTTTCTTTTTGAACAAATAGAAAGTACCACTGCATTAAAAAGAAACCAGAGAACAACAACCAAGCCAAGGATGGCAAATAAAGAGATAAGAGCAAAAAAAAAAAAAAAAAAACCACAAGGAGAAACACAAAACCAAAAAAACTAAGAAAAAGAACAAATGGTAGGGCCCTTCCTACTCCAAATGATGGTAGAACCACTCCGAAAAGCTAACACGGGAAATTAGAGCCAAATACTATCAAATTTGGACCAGATGATATTGTGTTTTTGAAGATGTTATCAGGAATTAATCTGGGCCTTAAGCTGCGCTGCTCTGCCTGAGTCCAAAAGGCATTCCCTAATTTGTCTTGTAGGAGAGTTGGGGGCCAGGTGCTTCTCGAGAAAACGATATTGCTGCGAGTGATCCAAATGAGCCATAAGGAGGAGCCTCTAAGTAAGGACCAAATGGTGCGGAAGCTGGTAAATTGGTGTGGAATAGAAGATCCAAAGATACACTGGGTGGCATCAAATTTGATTTGACCTACCATAAACAACCTCTTCACCCTCATTTTCACCAATTGTCAATGAATTATGACTATCACATTGCCATTAAAAAAGATCTTGATAGTAGATGTCATTGGACTAATTTCGACATTTGATTTTTTTTTCAAAACTTGGTTAGAGTATGAGGTATGCAATAATCGGGGTTAAGGTGCATTACAATACCTGAATTCTAATTATTTAATGCCTTATACTTGGATATTGAACCACTGACACATCCGACGTTGCGGTGCAAGGTGAATGACTATAGGGGGAAAAGAAATCCTTTATCCAATTTAAATGTTATTATGGGGTCTTTTTCAGCTGCTCTGGAACGGCCCACTTAAGGCCTGCAATTTTCTGTAATGTGAATTTTTGGACCAATGGATACTTTTTCATTTCTTGAAAGCCATCTATCAACCACTTTAGGGCCTCAAAGTCCATATCAAGTTTAATTAATCATCCAAAAGTGTGTAGGAATTTAGTGATTTCATTTATTTAGAAAGAAGGAATATATTGCCAAATATTTCATAAACTTTTGCATCAAAATAGTCAAATTTTCAAGCGCATTTGACCACCTATAATGTAGCTTTGTTTTTTCAAAAATGATTTTACAAAAAAAATGTTGAACATTCCATAATTTGCATTTCTTTTACAATTTAACTTTTTAATGGTGTAATTCTAAATATATTCAAGGGTGAACAAAACAACAATGGCTACGTTCATCTTCATCACCTATAGTCAAATTTCTAGACAAAATATTTTATTAGTTATGGACCAAAGAGAATCCAGAAGAAATATTGCATTGACAAAAAATACATGTAGGAAAGTTGATGAAGGGTTTATTCATAAAATATAAAATAATATTGTATGTACAAGGTCTCACATTGTGTAGCTATTAGCTGCTTATTTGCTACTACCTCTGTCTCAAAATAATCTGTGGTCTCTAGTAGAAAACTAGTTTGAGTAACATGGATTTATTTTGCAGTAGAGGGAGTATAACTTAGGGATGAAAATTCATGCAACTTATAGTATTATAGTGCTCCTCATGACTTATATTTATATCATTACTAATTTACTACCATCATATTTTCAAGAGTGAGGTCATTACCTATGGTCATAAAGTTACAATATAGAACAGACATTTGAAGAAAGGTTTAACAATTATGTAAAGTCTTGTTGAGTAACTTTGCAATTTCCCTCAATGTAGTTCATCTCAGTTGTTCATCACACCATACATATAAGGGATCAACATCTAATTGTGACCTTATTCAAAAACCAACCTTTGCAATATTATTAAGGACTGATGGGGGGCCTTTTTGCCCCCCAAAGATAGATGAAGCCCCCAATATTGCAGTCCTAGCCAACCAATGTCTCTTTGCAACTTTCTAATCAATCAATACTAGTAGCATTGCAACTTTTTGGCTAGCAAATGACTCTCGACATATTAAACCGAATTCACTTCTAAGGATATACACAGGGATTACCCCAATAGGGAGGATAAATTAGGTTGGTTAACCTCTAAAAGACCAACATGCATTTTTGGTCTACATAGAAATTTTGGGCAGGTACATGTGACTGGAAATTTCCATATTTTTGGCCCAAATTTTAACGGAAGGTGGGGACAAGGTATCTCTTTCATATGCACTAAATTTCATGACATTTGGAAATGTGGGTAAGAAGTTATGGCCTAAAATGTTACTTGTTTTGTAACTGGGCAATTTGGGCAAACAAAAAAAAATCACTTTTTTCAAAAACAAAAATTTCAAATTGGATTTTTTGTTTGCGAGCAGTTATGGATTCTCTGCTCTAAAATAAACTTTGAAGTCCTTTATCTTACACAATTTTCAATATTTTTGGAAAAAAATAGAACCGTACAATGTAAATTGTTTCTTACAACATTGCAACCATTGGAATTGGCATTTTTTAATTCCATAATTAAATTCTTATCAAGTTAGGATTTTTAAGCATTCTCTACTTTGTCAACTTACTATTTTTTTCCTATATGTTGTACAATTCCAAATGATTTGAAATTTTTCAAGCATGTAGCCAACTTGTATAGAAAAAAGAACCCAAAGAAGCACCATCATTTTGGACATTTTTTCATCAAAAAGTGAGCTTGTGAAGTGTAGCTGCCCTGTTTTTTTGGAGGGCCAAAAAAATGATTTCGGTGAATTTGAATGCTTTTATCTTGCAATTCACGCGGTGGAAATTTCTGAAATTTTTACCACATGTTCTCAAGTCAGCATACTACAAGATCCTACGGTTACATATGTCAAAAAGAGTTTTTTTTTGAAAATTGGGTACTTGTACTAAAAATGGCAGTTTTTAGCATTTTCGGTGAAAACAAAGTCGTGGAACTTTAGGGATTAACAATGTTATGTTGTTGCACAAATTCTTGAAGATAATGATTTTAGGGATTATTTCAAATATACGTATTTTCATGACTTTGAAAATTAATAGTTTAATTCATACGGTATCCAAAAGATGGATAAAAAGCAAATTTATAATCCAATTTGACTTCCAAAAGAATCCAAAAATATTTTGCCAATTTAATAATAATGACAATGCTCAATTGCTTATTTGGACACAATGAAGGGTAGTTATTTTATTTGTTTGCTCTGGAGATGGATTTTCTTGTAAATTGAAGCAGCCCTTCTCTTATTTCTTATTAGGACAAAGTTGAGGTAACCACTCCCATACATGTCTCAATATGCTTTGTAGCACTGTGGGCAATTGGACATGCAATGAACAATGAAGAATATTAAGTTTATGCGCATTGGCAAATATTTATGAAGTAAAATGCAAATGGTAAAGTATACTATAGAGGCACAATGGAGCCGTAATAAATTTTTGAATGTGAAAGGTTTTAGGAGGTTGTAAGTACAATCTAGATGAAGGATCATTTGTACAACCCCCCTACAAGAAAGGTTGACACCCCCCTACAAGAAAGGTTGACGCCCCCCTTTTGTACCCTTCAACTTTTTTGACACTACTTTGAACATAATTGACATTTCTTGTTTTCATCAATCAACATTTGTGATTTTACATAAAAATTCATAGAAAAATATTAATGATGAATTTTCTTAATTTAATTGCAGACATATGTAGGAAGCATCCAAACACACATCTTTCCTTCAACAAGCATCTCCAAAAAAGTTTCACAATTATCGTGGCAGAAGTTACAGTGAAGGCTTGAATAGTGCCCAAAATTTTGAAAATTCATATCTCTTTATTGTAATTAGATTTTGATAAAGTAATTGTACCATCATGCTCAAATGTGTAAAATTAATTACAATGTGAGGGAAAAAAAACAAAATCTAATTACAATAAAGAGATATGAATTTTCAAAATTTTGGGCGCTATTCACGCCTTCACTATAACTTCTGCCATGATAATTGTGAAACTTTTTTGGAGATGTTTGTTGAAGAAAAGATGTGCGTTTGGATGCTTCCTACGTATGTCCGCAATTAAATTTAAAAAATTCATCATTAATATTTTTCTATGAATTTTTATGTAAAATCGTGAAAAAAATTTAAAAAAATTCACCAAAAATGGAGTTTTGATTTTTTGAAATTGAAAATTTGGTATACTTGAGGGAGATTGGGTTAGACACAAATTTTAACTGACGAAAACAAGAAATGTCAATTATGTTCAAAGTTGTGTCAAAAAAGTTGAAGGGTGCAAAAGGGGGGCGTCAACCTTTCTTGTAGGGGGGTGTACAAGCATTTGCAAAAGCAACTTGTTTTGCTTTTGCACATTTTGTCATATATTCTTTCAATTACATTGACCGGCCCACCCTTTCTACTCATAGTCTTATAATTTTGAAGGTTCTTTGAACGTTGTCACTTGTCACTTCTTACTTTTACTCTTCATTCATATTAAAAGCAACTCCACATATGCTACGCCTACCTTGATCGCAAAATTTAATTCGGTAGTTGAAATAGTAAGAAATTGTTTGCTTTTCACTTTTGCCAGGAGAATTGGGATTGGAAGGTGGAGGCTTTTGAACCTTAGAACATGCAAAGATAGTAAAAATTTGTGAATACATTTAATGGTCAACCTCGAACCAATTCTAATCTCTTAGCCAGTGGAGAGTGTTTAGAATTTTTATTTTTTTTATTGTCCTAAGTATAAAGTGTTTTTTTAGTATAAACATAGGATTTGGTCTCTTTATCGTAGGAAGATGTGGTCCTATCACCAAGGTAGTCATCTAAATACTATCAAATACTTGGATGACTAGGTACCTTCTTTGTCTCTAGATATAGTTTTTCCGAAGCCATTCACCAGACATTTTGAGTCCTTAGCATCCTTCTTGGGTTAAAAAAATGCCCCAATGTTTCAATGTGATGGACTTTTGCCAAATAGGTGAAAATGCCCCCCAAATGGGAGTAATTTTATGACATGTCCTTGAAATTAGTTTTTAATGCTTTTTAAATCTTCTTCCACTACACTAAATAGTGCAATTGGGTTGCCTTACCTCAGAGAAGTTACTTGATATTACCTCATGACTCATGGCTTCTCCAGATGGAGGCACAAGCCATTCTCTAATCCTGAGCTATGAATCAGTGTACCAAACCATGTAGCACACTTGTTTCCCGACATCTCTGCATCCTTCTACAGTAACTCGGATATTGATACAATGTAGAATGTTGAGATATCAGTCTAGGGCAACCTAATTGCACTATTCAATGTAGTGGAGATGCTCATACAGTTCAGAGGCTTTGAGAATTGTGATTGATCCTTCTCGATGGTGAGATTCATGTAAACATCATACTAGAGGGGTTATATTAAACCAATAATGTTATTGTTGCTATGGACATTTAGATGACAAAGAATCTTTTTGTGTAAGACAAAAGTACATATGTTCATCTTTGGAATTTTGTGTGAAAAGGGGAGGTCTTGCACAGTAGTTTGACCTCCAACGAGTGCTCTTGAATTTTTTTTAAGCAAATGATTCCCACACTGATACCAAAAGGCTGGCCAGACCGTCTTTCTAGGGTTAATACCCAGCATGCATGCCAACTGATGAATTTGCGTACTTTCTGTTCCTTATTGCACTGGGGGATTGTCCATGTCAGTTAAAATAAAAAAATAAAAAAATAAAAAAATAAAAAAAATTGATGAATTTGCCTGGCATCTCTTGTAGGCTGGAACCTGTAGGTCGGTCGACAGGAATCTTCTAGAAGGTTCTGGGCGCTGGTCACTGGTCAAGCTAAGTTAATATTAATCTGGCTCACCAAATTAGACCAACCGATAAGATCAATGCAGGGATGCCTCAATTACCCTCGAAATGCTCAAGGCCTTCAGTTTTTGAGTTTTTAGGAGCATGTTTTAAAGGCCCTACTGCCCCGAGTTTTACTCGAGAAAACATTGGAATTTTTTATTTGCCACATATGATAAAATTTGCAAATTCAGAATTCATATTTGCAATCAGAAGCCCCAAATTAGCTAGGAGACGTGAAGATATACAAAATTTAAGCGGCACAAAATAGGGGGCAATTTTTACATTTATCCTATGACAAGGCAACAAGGGTGTCAATCCTCCCTTGCCGTTTTAATGTCAACAAGGACATTTTTTGTCTGATTGATGAAAAAGAATTCTTTTAATAGGACAGAAGTACAACTATTCATCCTCAAAATTTTGTTGTGAAAAGGGTAGTAGTTTGACTTCCAATGAGTGCTTTTGCAATTTTTTAAGCCAATGATTCACGCAATAACCAACTGGATGATTTCTATAGACACCAACTGGATGATTTCTGTCCTTTAAATGTTAAACAAATCAACAATTCAAAGGTTTGATCATTTAAAAAAAAATCAAAGATTGAAGTTTTTTCTTTAACAAATAAACGGGACAAAATCGATAGAAAAGAGAAGACATCGGCACGCTTGGGCCATCATACCCTCTTCTACCAAAACTTCTCTAGCTAGGGTGTGAGCTCCAATAAATTTAGTACATAGATGCCGTAGAAACATTCAAATTATAACCAAAACATCTTAATCTTGAAACCATTATAGAGCACAAAAAGTGTCCAATGAATGATATTCTAAAAACTCTAGAGACAAAACATGCACCTGTTCATTTGAGAATCTGATATTTTAGGACTAACTACCTTAGTAATAGTATTGTATCCTTCTGGGTTTAATCCCTAAAGATTTGTGGAATCATTTTGTGGTTGCTCTACACATATGGATAGTATTTTGGAACAACAATTTTTTTTATCCAATTTTTTTCAATTTTAATATTCACAAAAATAGATTGTCTTTGAATGGATATTTTACACATTGAAATTTCTAAGATTTCCTCATTTTTTCTATGAAGAGATGAATAGAAAGTATACCATGTCTTTAACCCCTAAAAGCCCATTGTCCCTTCGGGGGACAAATGTGTTTTTGGGTAGGTACCTACGGGCTGAAATTTTCTCTTGGTTTTTTGAAACTTTATTGGGAGGTAGAAAAACTGATTAGCTTCATGGGAATATAATTTTTTTCACAATCGGTGCCCGGGAACAAAAATTATGACCAAATAAGTTCAAAACAGGGGACGGCGGGCAGTAAAAAAAATTTGCACTTTTATTTTATTTTAGAATTTAGAATTTTTTTTCTCATAGATTATATTTTTGTCTATCTAAAAGGCTTTGATTCATTTCATTTGGATTTGTTACGAGAAAGTTATGGACATTCTTGTTTTTCGGGCAGTTAGAGCATCTTTTTGAAAAAATAACTTGTAGGATTCATTTCTGAATGCAATTTTTCAAATTTTTCAATTTTTTTTTTGCAAGGTTAAGTTTACTTGCTAGAACAATTTGACCATTGGGATTAGTGAATTTTAATTCCATCTAAAATATATGAATATTTTAGATTTTCCTTCTATCTTGTACCTACTTCTACTTAACAATTTTTTCAATAATGAAAATTAATTTTTTTTGAATTTTTTCTTTTTGAGTAGATTGTCAACTTAGTTCTCCACTGTATTTAAAGCTCAAAACTCTGTCGTGTAAAAATTTTAAGTTAAAAATGTTCAAAGTCAAAATATCCAATCCCACAATGTGCTGAAAATTTTGTTTTTTTCACTTTAAACATAGATATCTTGCAATCTGTGCAATCAAAACATTTGAAATTTTTTCCACACATTCTCATACTAGATAGGTGTAAGCCCCTATGGTTAGATGTGCAAAAAAAACATTTTTAATTTTTTTTCACTCTTTGCTAAAAAAATGGTAGTTTGGGGTGTTTTTTGGCAGAAAAAAGGCCTTGGGCCTTTAGGGGTTAAAATGTTTAGTTCCTAATCAATTTGAAGTCCAAATTTTAGATGATGAACAAAGTGCTTATGGGCAATGTTATGTCCAACTAGCTTCTCATTCATCCAAATAAATATTAAAACCTTTGAAAGACAACCTTTCTTTATGACATAGTTGATGGAAATGGGATAAATAATAAATTTGTACAAAAAAATAAGCAAATTTATGAAAAGATTCAAAAAAGCTAGGCATTAAAGGATTCAAACTTAATATTAGAGGAAAATAATGATGTTTTTTTAATTAAGTCTTTGGCTACTTAATTTGTGCTAGTCAATATAAGGTGAAATTTTAGCCAATTATAAAATTAAGGGTACATGATATGTACAATAATTAATTTGTGAAAGGTAAATATGATCAAAGATATAATAGTTTAATTAATAGTATAATGTGATGAAATGTTAAAGTTGGAAGCAACATGCAAATTAAGAAGTACATGATTGATTGTTAATTGGGATCTTCAATATTTAAATACATCCAAATACATATATAGGTACAAATATGTACATATGGATGCAAATATGCATTATGACATATCTTTTGAACAACCTGAGTTGAACATCTTGAATATCATTCTTCAAAAACAAAAATTTAGAGAAAATTCTCCCAAATAGCAGTTATAGTGCAAGTTTCATTGGCCTTCCCCGCATATAAATTTCTATTAGAATTTTTGGTTGAGTTTTATAAACTCCCCTTATGCATGTGCAATCGCAAGTGAGTTGGGGATTCTACAAGTTATCATTGAGTTGGAAAACTCAACCACGTACAAGAATGAATCTGAATTTCCTTTGGGATTTGTTTTTATTTTGCTTCAAGGTTTAATGAACCGTAAGTGGTCTCAAAAGTGTCATTCCAATTCAACTTGTAGTAGGACCTTTAATTGATGCATGGAACCTACAGTATTTAAAACTCAAGTCAACCAAATTCGGCTGCAGTTGTATTTGGATGTCAATTCCATTACCTATATCATGCTTAGTTTCATATTTGCAAAAAATATATAGATCCAGTTTTATTTTATTTTTCAAACCTAGACCATGGCCACTATACATTGGCAAATATGCTTTCGCAATTGAACCACTATGCACACAACATCAGCTTTAATAAATTGAACTTAGTATTTCAAGAAATTTTGAGGATTCATCTTGAGAATATTAATTGCAAGGAAGCAAGATAAACATAATGCCATAAAGAGACCCTCTTATGCCAATCTCCTACTTAGAAAGTGTTTATGTCAAATTGTTCTTCCCCGCTCCATCCTCAAATGATCTTCTGGTTGGAAAAAAATGGTTAGGATCTTAGAGCATCGCCATCGTGGCGCGGCCAAATCCCCACGGCAAAAAGGGTTTGGCGTGCTCAATTGGCCAACCGGGCACAGTGACTTTCAAAGCCCCCACTATGACACGGCCATGCGGACCTGGTCTTTCCATTGTTTCGGAGACCATTAATGTAAAAGTTGGAGAAGTTGGCTACGATCATTAATGTAAAAGTTAATTCTGAATTTGAATTAGAGATCTATAGTGACTGTGCTCCACTGCTTCTATTTGTTTGGCTGTGACTTGTTTGGTCTATTTAGTTATTTCTTTATATAAATAACATTATTTTAGGTTGAAAATAACGTTATTTCAAGTTGAAAATAACGTTATTTCAAGTTGAAAATAACGTTATTTCAAGTTGAAAATAACATTATTTCAACCCATTTTGAGTTGTAAGTAGAATTTTGTACATTCATTTATTCTTGAAATGACTTTGAATTTCAGAGCCCTTTTCAAAGTGTGCAGTATTAAGCTTAACCCCTAAGTGGTTTTGATTGTCTTTGAATGCATCTATACACACGATGAGTGCAATGTACATAGCCTTGCATATGAATGGTTTACTATCCATTTAATTTTTAGTTATTTTTTGTTGAATGCGCAGTGAAGTCTTCTATTGAACTACACACTTTCTAGCTACATCGTACATGTTACTAATTTTGTAAATATTGTGAAGTTGTATCTCCAATATATGTATTTCCTCTAGAAATACACACTTTTACATGTTCAGTAGTATCTCATTTCAACAGTGAACATTGCAATAATTTTCTAAAAACATATGAAAATCAATGACTATTGCACCTTTGATTTTGTAGTTTACATATTTTGACCAATACTTCATGGAATTTCGCAAATATGGGTTGTGTATGAATCCAAAGGACAGAATGTGTCCTCTAAACCACTTAGGGATTCATGCAACAAAATTGAGGGGAACCAGAAGATCGTTTTGGGACAGAGGGAGTATCAATATATCTTGCTCACTCTCTTTAGACAATTTCAATGAAAGGAATGAGAAGTTCCGTGTGTATGATTGACCAACTTAATTTTTCACCTCCCTATTGCACACATCCTGGCTGATGATTGATGTTCAAAAATCGAAGTCCATTGATATTCAGACAAGTATTTCATACTCACTCACCAAATTCCATCATTGGAATTTGGGTCACATTGATCTAATAAAACTGTTGTAGACTTGTAGGCCAGGGACCATCCACCAGAACCCCACTCAAGAGCAAAATCCAGCAATCCATCCAGACATAAGGTGGACAAGCCTATTACCACCCTGATTTGCAATCTGAATATCTTGGGGCCAAGTCTAAGTGGCCCTGGGGCACATATTTCTCAGAGGTGTGCGCTTGTTTCATGAATCAAACCCAAGTGGAATTATAATTTTCCGATTAAAATTGTAACTTGTTGAATTTTTGAAGTGGGCTGCCCTGGAATTACAAACCGCCCGTAGAGTGGAGTAATAAATGTCCTATTAACAACCCGTAATCACCCTTCTATGTATCTGTTAGCACTTAACCCCTAACCGCCCTGGGTATCAGAAAAACACACTAGAAAGGGGACGAAATTGGGCCCCTTGGACGGTGAGGGGTTAAGTATTGATTAATGAAATATTGACATGCTATCCTTTGTGGCATTAACCCCTAAAGTTCCAAGGCCATTTTTTTTCAAAAACGGCTCAAAATTGCCAGTTCTGCTGCATTCATCTAAGAAAAGACATTTATTTATTTATTTTTAGAATCTAATCATAGGATTTTGTACTTAACTTATTTCAGATCATGTGGTAAAAATCTCATAAAAATTGACTGTACAGATTAGAAGATATTAGCATTCAAAGTTGGAATTTTTTTTTTTAACACAAGCTTGCAATTTCAGATGACTTTGACTACCATTTGTAAAAGAAAAGTGCACTACAACCTTTGAATTTGATTTTTTAAATGTTGAATAATTGAGTTGAAAATTTAGGAAAAAACTTTCAAAAAAATACACTTGATTTTCATTCTTTGAAAATTGTTAAGTAGAAGTAGGTACAAGATTGAAAGAAAATTAAATCGCCAGTAGCTCTAAGATGGGATTAAAACACTATAATCCAATGGTGAGATTGGTTTAGCAAGCAAACTTAGCCTTGCCAAACCATTTTTTTTTAAATTGTGAAAATTGCATTTAGAATGAATCCTTCAAGATTCAAGAAGATGCTGTAATTGCCCAAAAAATAAGATTGGAATGAATCAAAGCTATGGAAAGATAACTTTCACATAACAAATCCTAATGGAATGAATCAAAGCTTCCCATATACATAAAATTGCAATCTATGAGAAAAAAAAATTGAAAAAAATTGAAAACATTTTTAGAGTTTGCCCGCCGCATTGAAAAGAGGACCTTATGTGCCAGAACTTTTGCTCCCGGGCACCAATTGAAATAAAAGAAGCCGTAGTAGCCTGCCCAAAATCCATTTTGTCCCTCGAGGAGACAATGGGACTTTAGGGATTAACCCCTGAAGTTCCATGACTATGTTTTTCTCCAAAAACACTTGAAAACTGCCATTTTTAGTACAAGTAGCAAATTTCTGAAAAAAAACTTTATAACACATAGGAATCTGAAACATATAACCATAGGAATTTGTAGTATGCTGACTTAAGAGAATGTGGTAAAAATCTCAAAAATTTCCATTGCGTGGATTGCAAGATATAAGCATTTGAATTCACTAAACTCATTTTTTGACCCTGCAAAAAATAAGGCAGCTGCACTTCACAACCTCACTTTCCTATGAAAAGTGTCCAAAATGGTGGTGTTTCTTTGGATTCTTTTTCCTATACAAGTTGGCTACATGCATGAAAATTTTCACATCATTTGTAATTGTACAACATATAGGAAAAGAATTAGTAAGTAAAAAGAAGTAGAGAATGATCCAAACACAAAATTGTTAAGAATTTAGTTATATAAATGAAAAATGCTAATCCCAATGGTTGCAATGTTGTAATAAACAATTTACATCCTATGATTTAATTTTTTGCAAAAAATATTGAAAATTGAGTAAGACAAAGGACTTCAAAGTTTATTTTAGAGTAGAAAATCTATAACTGCCTGCAAACAAAAACTTTCATAATTTCATCTCATTTATCAAAATGGATTGATTCAAGTATATATAACTCTAGAAAACCCATTTCAAATTTTTTTTATGATAAAAGTGATTTTTTTTATCTGCCCAGACTACCCATTTACTAAGAAAAGTAATATATTAGGCCATAAATTTTGATTCATATTTCCAAATGTCATGAAATTTAGTGATATGAAATATATTCCTTGTTCCTACCTTTTATTAACCCTTGAAGGTCAAAGAACATGTTTTCACCAAAACCACTCCAAAACTACCATTTCTAGTACAAGTACCAAAATTTAGAAAATAAACTATTTTAGACAAATGTCAAAATAGGATCTTGTAGTACACTAGTTTGAAAAGTAGTGCTACAAATTTCAAAAATTTCTACCGTGTAGATTGCAAGATAATAACGTATGAATTCACAAAAATCCTTTTTTTGTCCCTGCAAAAATCTAGGCAACTGCACTTCACAAGGTCACATTTGTATGACCATTTTGCCAAAATGGTGGTTACTCTTTCAATTCATTCTTTATAGCAAGTTAGCTACATGCTTGAAAAACTTCAGATTATTTGGAATTGCACAACATACAGGAAAAAAATAGTAAGTAGAAAGAAGTAGTGAATGATTTAAAATACAAAGTTGTTAAGAATTTAGTTATGGAATTGAAAAATTGCCAATTCCAATGGTTGTAATATTGTAATAAACAATCTACACCTAATGTTTTTTTTTTTTCAAAAATATTGAAAATTGAGTTAAATAAAGGACTTCAAAATTTATTTTAGAGTAGAGATTCCATAACTACCCTCAAACTAAGAGTCCTCATAATTTTTTTCTCATTAATAGAGAATGAAATGATTCAAAGCTTCCCGCGTATATATAAATCTAAAGGACCAATTTCAAATTTTTATTCTCTTAAAAAGTGATTTTTAAAGAGTATTTTGAGTTGCTCGGGCTGCTCGCCAACCAATGAAAATTATATACCATGTAGTCAAAAAAAAATTTTACTTTTTAACCATGTAGTCAAAACTTATAAAAATTGTTGGGTGTTAAAGCTACTCCTTGGGCACATCTTTCATGAAAATTTCAAAGAAAAATTGTTTGCAGTGAGCTACCCAAAATTGCTATGTTGTCAAAAAACGGTGTTTGGTCCTTTAGGGGTTAAAATTTTAGCCTAAAATTTGCAAATCTTCATTCACACCAGCTTGCCTAAAATTTCTATATTGGCAAATAATGCATGGTGGTCCTTTAGGGGATAATGCATTGATTTTATTAGAAAAGTGAATGGTTTTGGTGGCAAAATTGGGGCCAAAAGTAGCCTAGTAGAAATAGGCAGCTAGTAATTTTAGGTTGGTCTACCTTGACTTAAGTTATGTTATGGTCACATTGACAAAGGTAAACCATCCCATGACAAGCAAAATTACTACTGAGTTTGCCCTTATGCCATAGTTGAATTTTATTTTTAAAAATTCTACAAAAAAACAAATTTGAAAAACAATGAGAGCAATTGAAATTATATTTTTTCAACAAAGTATGAACTTGTTATGAATTTTTAAAGTGTGCTGCCCAATTGGCCCAAAAGAGTCTCTAGACTACTCCCAAACCAACAAAAAGTGTATATATAATGGTCATCTTATTCATGTAAAGCAATTACAATATTTTTTAATGTAGCCTTAACATGAAGGCCTAAGGAAGTCACTTTATGTAATGGATTTACACTCACAAGGTGGAAGTTCCTGTTGTGGTCACAAATCACTTCATTACCATTACATAGAACATTGATTGTTGCCACTACAGTAGAAACACCTTAAAACATCAAAATAAGCAATTCAACATAGTTGGAGGCACGTTTTAAAAATAAATAAATAAATTTGAAGTACATTAGCAATTGAAAATCATGACTTTTCAAAAAAAAAATAGAATGTTTAGATAAAGTACATAATTTCTATGAATTTTCAAGAATAAGTCTCTAGGCCACGAAAATTGTTACATAGCTTTGTACCAAAATCAAAATCTAGATAAATCAACAGTCAACCAATGGTAGTTAAATATAGGAACAGTTTAATGACACTTTGGGGGACATGGTTTAACGGAAGTCTACTTTTCAATAGTAGTTGCAAGGATGGTTTGGATGTTTTCACCTTAATTCAACCAAATGTAGCCGAAATCTCATTTATTGAAAAAAGCTTGTCATGGATTGATGCAAGACTTTGATGCGATGTTTTTTTTGAGCCTTATGAGGCCTATATGCTTAACCCCTAAAGGACCAACATGCGTTTTTTGTCCGTATAGAAAATTTGGGCAGGTACGTGTGACTAGAGATATCCATATTTGAGGCTGAAATTTTAATAGAAGGTGGGGGCAAGGAATATCTTCATGTGTACCAAGTTTCATGACATTTCAAAATACGAGTCAAAAGTTGTGACCTAATATGTTACTTTTTTTGTAACCGGGCAGTTTGGGCAGATATAAAAAAATCATTTTTTCTGGACTTTTTTTTTTGAAATTGGTTCTCTACATTTATATATACTTAAAAAACTTTGATTCATTCCATTTCAATCAATGAGTCAAAAGTTATGAGGGTTATTGGTTTGCGGGCAGTTATGGATTGTCTACTCTAAAAAAAACTTTAAAGTCGTTTATTTAACTCAATTTTCAATTTTTTTGGAAAAAAAAAAATCCTAGGATGTAAATTGATTATTGCAACATTACAACCGTTGGGATTGGTATTTTTAAATTCCATGACTAAAATTTTAACAATTTAGTATTTTGAATCATTTCTACTTCTTTCTACTTACTATTTTTTTCCTATATGTTGTACAATTCCAAATGATGTGAAATTTTTCAAGCATATAGAAAACTTGTTTAGGAAACTGAATTCAAAGAGTAACCACCATTTGGGACATTTTTTCATACAAATGTGACCTTGTGAAGGGCAGCTGCCCGGATTTTCGCAGGGACAAAAAAAGGGTTTTTGTCAATTCAACTGCTATTATCTTGCAATCCACACGGTGGAAAATTCTGAAATTTTTTCCACATCTTCTCAAACAAGTTTACTACAAGATCCTACGGTTACATGTGTCCAAAAATGCTTTCTTTTCTGAAATTTGATACTTGTATTAGAAATGGCAGTTTTGGAGCTTTTTTGGTGAAAACATAGTCTCCGACCTTTAAGGGTTAACCCCTATAAGTCTAGAGGGGTGTCCAAATTTTCAAAATTGTGCAAGATCTATTATAAAGTTAGAAGATTATTTTAATGATATTATTATAAAACAACTTAGAAGAATATTTTAATGATGACTCTCAAACAATAGTTGTAAAATGCTATTTATAGATCACATCCATACGGTTAGATCAATAAAAATACATACCAAAATTTTTCAATAAAATTTGAAGCCAGAAATTGGAAATTCTTTTTAAAATCAATTGTAGATTGAATATTTATGACTTTTAAAAGATCTTTTTTTCTATGAGTTCAAAATATTGAGTTCTAATTATAGTGATTTTTGAACATTTTTGTTTGATTTTTTGATTCAAGTCATTTTTGAAGGGTCATTTTTTGAATAGAAAAAGCTACTTTTTGAGGCTAGACCTCCCAGTACCTTTTGAATTATAGAATATTTTCAAAGCAAAATCTTCATAATCGGAACCGTACAAATGTTAAAGAACTAATATAAGAATCTTCAAACAAATTTGATGGAAGAAAAAATGCATTTTGGTGAGTTTAGGATGTGTTTCTGTTCATTCATTGTTCAAAATCACTTATGGTCATTGAGGGGTTAAGTGATCCTTATAAATACCTTGAAGAGTAGTTTTTCTGACATGCCACTCCAAGATTGATGTACCAAGGAATGTGTTCTTGTTTCAGAATTTGGTTTCTCAAATTATTATTTTTTTTCAAAATGTATTCAATTTTATATTTTAGCCTTTCATTTCAAGTCAAAAACTTTGTGCAAAATCAACCCTATTGAGTGGTCTGTAGGCATTCAAGAGGCTGTCCGGTCAAAAACTGTGTGTAAAATCACACGTCCTGAAGACTAGTTGAAAGGACACAAGTAGTATTTTATTGGCAAAACCCCCCCCAGAGGTCGGACTAGTCGTACTTGGCTGGTTTCCACCAAACATTGAGTACACCCTATCAATGGAAATTGTCCATTTGTTTAAAAAAACAAAAACAAAAACAAAAAAAACGTTGAGTACATCCAGTTGGGGATCGTGGCATGGGGTCCTTGCATGTGTTTGGCCCTCCTTGCACTCATGCAATAGCAAAGCAATTAATTCCACAAGAGACTGCCAAACCTCCGTCCCAAAATTTTTTATATCCATCCAGTTTGTCACATTGCTGAGCATGAGATCTACGAAGGTGGGAAACCCCAAAACCACGGTTGAGTCTATTGTAGTGCAACGAGCCCCTTGTGGAGGTAAAGCCAAGGGTGAAGGTAATGAAAAAGACTCCTTATTTGTGCCATGTTTAGGGTATATTCTAGACCTCTCAGGCTAGCTAATTTGGGGCCTCTTATTGTAAATATGAACCCAGAATTTGCACATTTTATCATGCATCGCAAATTAAAAGTTTTTGTGTTTTTTCCATGGGTAAAATTGGGGGTAAAACGGCCTCCACAAGAGGCTCGTTGAACTACTATAGACTCAACTCAAAACTACCAGGCTTGTTGCTATTGTGCTTAGTTACTATTATTAACCCCTAAAGGACCATTGTCTCTTCGGGGAACAAATGGGATTTTGGGTAGGTACCTACGGGCTGAATTTTTTCCATGATTTTTTGAAACTTTTTTGGAGATAGAAAAATTGATAAGCTTTGTGGGAATATAATTTTTTTTTCAATCGCTGCTCGGGAACAAAAGTTATGCCCAAATAAGCTCAAAACAGGGGAGAGGGGGCAACAAACAAATTTTGCAAAAAATCAAATTTTTAAAATTTTTATTTTTTCCTCATAGATTATATTTTTGTTTGTTTGGAAAGCTTTGATTCATTTCATTTGGATTTTTTATGAGAAAGATATGGACAATCTTGTTTTTTGGGCACTTAGAGCATCTTCTTGAAAAAAATAATTTGTAGGATTCATTTTCGAATGCAATTTTAACAATTTTTCAAAAATAAAAGTATTACATGGTTTAGTTTTTGTGCTAGAACAATCTCACCATTGGGATTAATGCATTTTAATTCCATCTAAAAGATATTAATACTTTAGATTTTCCTTCTATCATGTACCTACTTCTACTTAACAATTTTTTTGAGAATAAAAATTAAGTTTTTTTGAATTTCTTTTTTTTCCCTAGACTCTCAACTCAATTCTCCACTACAAAGATTTAAAGCTCAAAGCTCTATAGTGCAAAAACTTTAAGTTAAAAATGTTCAAAGTCAAAAAATCTAGTCTTGCAATGTGCCAAAAAACTTGTTTTTTTCACTTCAAACGCAGATATCTTGCAATTTGTGCTGTCAAAAATTCTGAAATTTTTTCCACACATTTTCGTACTAGTTAGGTATAAGATCCTATGGTTAGATGTGCAAAAAAAAAACAATTTAAATATTTTTTTACTCTTTGCTCTAGAAATGGCAGTTTTGAGAGTTTTTTGGTAGAAAAAAGGCCTTGGTCCTTTAGGAGTTAATAGAATGGTCAAATTTTATATATTTTCATATTTTCTTGTTGGCAGAAAGGAGGTTCCAATGCACCAAAGAACACAACATTTGAATACAGTATGCAAAAGTTGTGAAGGATCAAAGTGCTTTTTAGTAGATGTTCTCAAATTGTTTCTTCAACGTAGGTGCATATTGATTCTAGAGATTTATATAGAGTGATGATGGCGGTGTTAGGCATGGTGCAATAGTTTGGATGTTATCCACCTTATACTGCCCAAAAAATTATACTATTTCCTCTGAGAAGTTTTTGGAAATATTCTTAGGCAAAGGACCAAAGACAAAGAAATCAATTTGCTTCCGTGAAATAGATTAAGGTGGGTACTTCCAAAATCGCCACTACTTTGCTATAGTGCCTAGTTATTAAAGTTAGACAAGTCCAAATTTCTAGTTGGCAAGTAAAAGGAAGCTCCAATGCACCAAAAAGCAAGACATTTGGATACTGGATTCAAAAGTTACGAAAAGGATCAAATTTTATGTGGAACTAGATGTTTTAACCCCTAAAGGACATTTGTTCCCTTAGGGGACAAATGGGATTTTGGGCAAGTACCCGTGGGCTGAATTTTTGTCCTGATTTTTTGCAACTTTTTGAAAAGATAGAAAAACTGATAAGCTTTGTGGGAATATAATTGGTTTTTCAATTGGTGTCTGGGAACAAAAGTTATGCTTAAATAAGCTCAAAACAGGGGAGAGGGGGTAATAAATTTTTTTTTTGCAAAAATTGAATTTTTTTCTCCATAGATTATATTTTTGTCTATCTGGAAAGCTTTGATTCATTCCATTTGGATTTGTTATGAGAAATTTATGGACAATCTTATTTTTCGGGCACTTAGAGCATTTTCTTGAATTTTTTTTTTGTAGGATTCATTTCTGAATGCAATTCTTACAGTTTTTCAAAGAAAAAAGTTCCATGTGGTTTAGTTTTTTTGTTAGAACAATCTCAACATTGGGATTTGTGTATTTTCATTCCATATAAAGGATATTAATATTTTAGATTTTCCTTCTATCTTGTACCTACTTCTACTTAACAATTTTTTAATACTAAAAACTTTTTTTTTTTTTTTTTTTTTTTTTGATAGACTCTCTACTCAATTCTCCACTATAAAAATTAAAGATCAAAACTTTGTCGTGCAAAACTTTGTAGTTAAAAGTGTTCAAAGTCAAAAAATCTAGTCCCACAATGTTCTGAAAATCTTCTTTTTTCACTTTAAATGCAAATATCTTGCAATCTGTGCAGTCAAAAAATTCTGAAATTTTTTGCACACATTCTCATACTAGTTATGTGTACGATCCTATAATTAGATGTGTGAAAAAAAAGAATTTTCATATTTTTTACTCTTTGCTAAAGAAATGGCAGTTTTGAGTGTGTTTTTTGCAGAAAAAAGGCCTTGGACCTTTAGGGGTTAAAATCATTTCTTCAACACAAGTACAAATTGATTTCGGAAATGTAGACATAGTGATGATGGCAATTTTAGGCAGGTTGCAATTGTTTGGGTGTATTACCCACCTTACAATGCCCAGAAAGTTACTACTATTTGCTATGAGAAGATCTTGGAAATATTCTCAGGCGAAGGCAAGGACAAAGAACCAAGGACTGAGGACCGAGGACCAAGAAAATCAATTTGCTTCCATGAGGAAAGCCACAGTGCCATACTTGTGTGCAGACCGGTCCATGTCAATGATCACTGCGGCATAAAAACGTGTACACACAATGTTGGGCTCCCAAAGTTCATCACGTACAATTTTTTACCCCTCACCTACCTTCAACAAAATGGGACCACCAATGGCAACCATACAATCCATGAGAGCAATCCGTGAGTGGGATAGCCTGAAGTTTAAACATAATATGCAATGAAAGTCGCATTTACAACACTCACCAAAACAAAGCTACACTAAATAGTGAAATTAAGGTTGTTCCATGCTAATTTCTTGACAATATTTACTTGTACTTTACAAGAAGTACTACTTTGAATTAGGTGTTGTTGGAATTGGGACTTATGAACCTCTATATTATAGTAGAACCTCTCTTAGTGCATATTCTCTTAGTGCATAATATGTAGTGAAGAGAGGTCGTACTTTGAAGCATTTATTTGTAAACAGTAGTTGGAGGCCCCATAGTGAGCGCCCATGTTAGCCAAAGTCCAGTACAGAACCTCTCCAACTGCATAAACCTCTCACTTAGTGCATAATTCCAACACTATGTACTAAGAAAGGTTCTACTGTACAAACAAAGATATCATGTAGAAATGTCTATTGATTTTGATGCAGCTTGTTAAATAACTTTCTTGGGGTAATTAAGGCAATCTAATTAATTATTTACACAACCTAATTTCACTATAATTTAGTGTAAAAAACAACAACAAGGTAAACTACCCCATTTTAGGCCAAATGGGAGCAAAGCCCATTGTGGACAAAATTATGTTAGTGGTATACATTCAAGTTCAAAAATGTATACCACTAATATAATTTTATCCACAATGGGCTTGCTCCCATTTGGCCTAGGACAGGGTAGTTTACTTTATATTGTTGTGACTAGCTTGAAGGTCCATCCTAACCCAAACTGATTTTTTGCCATATTAGGTAGGCTCTTGTTAGAGACTTTTGAATTAATGTTTAGAAGTTGACAACAAGTTCACAATGGGTTGGTAAAAAAGGATTTTAGGAAGTTGAAGGAAATAAGGACACAGAACTTGTTATATTGATTTATTTGGTTATAATATTGAATTTCATACTTTACACTCCATTCAGTCTTCCTCTTTGGGTTTCAAGATGGATTAAGAAATATTTCAATAACTTCAAAGAGAGCAAAAACTTGAATGCATGATTGACAAGCTTTACACACTACAAGAGAAAGGGGTGTTTTAAGTGAGTTTTTAAGTATAGTCCTAGACACATGATTTTAAGTAATTACTTAAAATCATGTGTCTAGGACTATACTTAAAAACTCACTTAAAACACCCCTTTCTCTTGTAGTGACAACTACTGTAGTATATTACGGAATATATATCGTTTGGTTTCCTAAACAACTTAAAAAGATGAATGAACCCATTATCAACTTCCAACCTCCATTTCTTTAATTCTATACCTCCAATGTTTGAATGAATAAAAACTTGAGACCATAATTGAACTAATTTAGAAGATTGGGACTTACATACACTAATTCATATAAGCCATAAAGAAAACACACATGAAAACTAGGGATAGAGTTAACAGATACCTCAAATAATTTCTCATTTGCACTGAAGGAACATGTGTAATTTTTTGAAGTGGACTTGTTCAAGTGTAAAAATGTGGTTTTGATTCATTAGCATCTGCTTGTAAACATTTGGTGGTCTCTTGTCACCATACTGATTCCTGAGTACATAAACCACTTGCGGGACTTGTCCCGTTTATTCTGCGGGGAAGTTTCTGCGCCGTAATGCCTGATTACGTGGGCAAACCCGCGTAATCGGGGATTACGGTTTTTTCATCCGGCTCCAATTTATCATCCGGGTTTTCATTGAATTTTGCTTGTGCTTACATTGGGCAATAACCTTATTGTCGGGCATTGCGCCAAATAATCAGCCCTCCTTGTCGGGCTCCGCCCTCCTCGTCGGCCAATTATTTGTTGCAATGCCCTCCTCTGCGGGCATTGCCCTATACGTAAACCCCCGCCAATAAATGTGCCGTCCAAGAGGCAAGGAAATTATTTTCCATAATTTCTTCTTGGTGTGTGAAATTTGCGTATTCGGTGATTACAGATTTTCATTCACCGATCATATATTTCATCCATTTCTGCATGGGTGTTCACGTTGGGCAATTTCCTCGCTGTTGGGAATTCTGAAAAAAAAAACAAGCATTTTTGTTGAGCTTTGCCTTCCTCGTTAGCATGCTTTTTTTCCCAAATTCTGTTTGCCTCGGTGATTGCCCTATATGAATTCACCTCTTGAATAAGCGGGCTTCACAATTGGCAGGTTTGGTACCAAATTGGATACAACATAACACTTCTTTCTGTAATAGAAATTACATTACTGTAGTCTGTTGTTAAAGCAACCTTTCAAGAGTTGATTACACTTAGGGGGAAGCTGAACTCCTTGAAGCAATTTTCAGTATATTTTGGTGGAAAGAAAATGGAATTAGCATCTAAACCAAGTCGTTTCATATTTTTTGGACCTTTGTGGAATTAGTTATGAATTTTTTTATTTTGAAACTTATGTAGTCACAAAAAGTGATCACCTCCTTAAATGTACACTCTTGGTACATTGAAGAAAGAAAAATGTACCCTTGTGTTAGAGGTTGCTTTCAGAGTACCCTACCTTGCTGAGTTAGACTCCTTGTAGATTGTTGAAATACGATTTTGAAAGCACAAATTAGGTGACCCTCCTATTGGTTTAGAGGTAGACCAACCCTAAAACCATTTACCCTAAACCAACACCATATAAGGTCAACCAGCCCAATTCCGTTCACTATCCAATTCCGTCATCCTACTTTTGGCTTTAGTTTTGTCCAAAAAAATATCCAAATCCGTTCATTTTTTGACAAAATCATTGCATTAATGCTAACAAGGGATAACGTGTCAATCCTTAAGTGAATAATTAAATACCATTGGATACATGGAAAGGTAGTTATGGGTGGTTTATAGGACATTTATGACTCCAATGTACAAGCAATTTTGTAATTTTAGGTTAGATCATTTCAAAAATTCACAGAAATTACCATTTTAATCAAAAAATTATAATTCCACTTGGGTTTGATTCATGAAACAAGCGCACCCCTTTGAAAAATATGTGCCGTTCTTGGAGTTGGCCCCAAGATGTTCAGATTGCAAATTAGGGTGGTAATAGGCTTGTCTACCTTACATAGGTTTTCTAACCATCGAGGTGTGTGTTTCTAGGTTAGTACGTTAGTAGAGAGCAGGTGCATCTCCCTTATCCTTAGTAGCCACCTATTCTATTACTTGCACTCGACTGACGTCAGTTTTTATGTAACTTACAGTACTAAGGTTCATGACTGAGTTATACGAGGTTTGAGCTTTGGACTTGTCTTTCTCCTAGGAAATGACAAACGCCGCACAAGAATTTGCATTGCTCAATCAACAGAAGGAACGTACAATATCAGCACATAATTCTCGATGCCCCCAAATGACGGCAGATACTTCAGAAGGCGACTGGTGCTTTATTCATTATAAATAACATACAATCAGAGTGGGACACTGGGACCCCAAACCGCAGCATCGCTCCAACGCTAAGTTACCAGCTTGACAAACAGAGGAAGTCAATTCCAAATAACTTACTCCGTCTGAAAATAAATGTCTGAAACTTCTGACACCAATTTCATTCACTATACTGTAAAACTCATAATTCAAATGGGTTCAAATATTATATCACGAGAATCAATGAACCACATTGCATGTGGTCGTCAAAACATGAATCAAAGTGGCCAAAAGAAAGTCCCCAAATGGCCTACTCTGAATCTCCGATCTACTGAAAAAAACATGAGTCCCAATTCGGACACTTATTTCGGGACAGAGGCAGCGACTTACAACTGGTGACCTCCCATGCTGCTTGGCCAGAGGCATGTGCAATGATATATGGATCCCGCATATAATGGCGCGTCAGAACAGGTGCTCAGGATCGGAATTCGAGGGGAGACACTGACGAGGTGTCTCTAATCATACAGGAGCCTCCGGTTGGTCACGCAATGGAACCCCTGCTTTCATGCCCTTCCCAGGATCCAAGTATTGCAGTACTCGCTCAACACTAACATACGCACCCCACCAACCTAAACCAACATATTTCATCCGCCTCCATCTGAAAACATCAAATTGTTAGTTCAGTAATAACTTCGGAAGGGTAAAATTAATCACATTCCCCTTACATCTAAGCCAAGTGGAACACAATTATTTCGAATAAAAACATCACAAAAGATTGGCACAGTTTTAAAATTTAGGTCATAGGCATTAAATTCATCTATTACTCAGGTTGAGGTAATGTTAAGTTGATGCTCTAGTAATGCAAATGCTGATAATTAATTGTTAGTGCAATGTTAGTGTCCTTGATGTTATATTGGCAACTGTTAACATGAAGTCAACATTAACTCGAAGTTAAATGATCATTATTGTAGTCTTGATCTAATGTTCTGGTTGATTAACATTAATTTACCATGAACCATTTGAAAATCTAAAAGGGGAATCTTTGATATGAAAAGCTGGTAGAGAGACCACGATCTTACACAGAATTGTAAGGAAGGGCCATGCAGTGAAGATGAAGATGGTCGACACTGTTGAAAGGAGGCTTGTGAAAGCCAAATCTGCAAATAAAGTGCTGAGTTAGGATGAAGGCCATTCTCAGACAGACAGCAAACCGATGAAGTATTTACTGGCACGCTAAAATCAGGACAGTGTATAGGCGATCGCAAAAAAAATAATGGAATCCATCAAAAGTAAGCAGGCTGAACCTGTAGTTAGGAGCATCGGGCGCGTCACGCTGCAACGTTGACCTCCCTAGCTTGAGCATATGAGATACTGCACTTATCAAATGCACACGTAAGGCAGAGGATACACTTGCATGGCCTTCAATTAAAAAGTTGGGTATAATCAAGACTGGGTTGATTGTCTGCAACCAGTTATCTTTGAGGGGAAATAGTTTCAAATCACTTATAGTGGTTTACAATCTAACTGTATGAGCAATTCATACAAAATGATCAAAATTTGATGTCAAGAAAATCCGGCTCTTGCACCCGAAGTGAACTCTCCACATTTCTGCAGTGGTCTCCCCAAAAAAACTCCTACGTGTTAATTTCAGTGCTTAAAGTGACGCAAACAGTGACCTCTACCTTTAGTGATATACTCTGCATAGCGACTGCCAAATTGGTCGATCTCCACAGTTAGGATTTCGCAAGATAGACGCAGGATAAAACTTCTCTACTCTAGATTCAGGTTGATTGCTTACCCAAGGCATAATCTGCTTCGCCAGGTCGAAGATCTTTGACAGTCTTGATGTGGTTATTCGGTATCACAAGGTAATGCCTACGAAGATCAACCAGCAGAAAAGGATTCAGACGAACTGCAAAACAGTCTAAAATAACTTTGGAGTTTCCTCTTTCTTCTCTTCAATTTCCTCAACAATATTAAGGCAAAGCTAGACAGTTTTGAAAAGTAATGACTTTTCTTTTTCAGTCATTCTCCACTGATACGATTCCAATTGCCTAAAACTTCATCAAAGATATACAAAACTTCAATGCTTATTTAAATACCACAATTATAATATTATAGCGTAATAAAGACCCCTTTATAATATATCATAGTATTAAAACACATATAATCCATTAGTTCAAAATATTGATTCCATCAGAAATTATATTTTAATTAATTTATAATCAATATTTATTAATAATCAGAACACATGTGCGTCTATCGGCGGTTACCCCATACAACTCAATGCAGTTGCAATTTTAGACTATTGCTTTGGTCCACATGTCATGTGGAAGTACAAAAACAAAACTCCTAAAATATAGGAAACAGAATGATTGAAACATACCAACATTAGCAGGAATTTCAGAACAGCTTCTAGCATTATTGCACTATGGTATACTCAACAGGATCGGGCCTTACCGATGCAGTCACCCACCTATAGGCAGACGGATTGCGATCAACGAAGACAACTATTTGCTCATCCTGTAGTCAAAGCGGTTCACTTTTGTCAAAAAACAATGGCACGCTCAACTTCCAATTCCTGAAGGCATTGCTACAAGACCATTTATCCAATCTGATCGTACAAGTTTTCGCAAACTACTTTTCACCATACCACTTCAACTGCGCATTGAACTGCTCATCAATTGCATGCAATTGGTGAGCAGCTTCGTATAATGTGGTGTATATTTTGTTGCAAAAGACGACTAAAGGAACTAAGATACAATCAGCATCAGAATCGAAGCTACAGCAATACGATTAGTATTATTGACAGCTTCTCATGAAGTCTATCAAAACTTGTGTTAACAGCCACAACAAATTTCGACGCAGAGGAGCAACCCCAATGGAGTGCCAGCCAACTTGACCCCTTAGGAACCAAAGGCCTAAAATTGCGTCTTATGTTTTGTTGGCAATCTTGCGTAGGACATACTATATGGAGAATTTCTTCTGTCCAATTTTTAATTTCTTTTTTCCCATTTTATTTTACCAACACAAATAAAGCTCTACCCTGATTCTGGTGATACGAAATTTGCGCCGATCCGAATTATATGATTCAACATATGATCAATCCAATTGGTCATTTTAGAACCACGAATCCCATGGTCCGCTAAGAGAAGAGTCAGGTTCAAGGATGGACGAGAAAAAGAAGGAGCAACAGTAGTCAGAACGAACACTGACATACTCTGAACCTTCGGAGGCATCTACAGCTTCTCTCTAAGATCATACGAAAGTTGTCTGTGTCAGGTAAGCTAGGTCATAAATTCTGACTACACAAAGTGGAGAGAGGGTGAATCCTCCGACTTTCAAAACCCTGGAAATCTTCCATCTCAAATATAGTCACCCTAAACCCTATCCCTACCTCTGTGTAGAGTTCCAAAATTACAGCGACTCCTCAATCATTCTGTCTCGGATCCACCGAAAGATTGCAAAAAAATGTATATGAATGCGAAAAGACTGAAAGATGAACAAGAGAGAGAGAGTTATAGATTGCTAGTTTTCCGGACCTGGAACAACACATTGGGAGTGCGGCCTTCGGCTGATCCCGAGGCCAGAATACAAAATGGGCAATCCTGAGGCTTCTTCCCCTCCGGAAACAACCACTTCCACGGCGCCATCGCAAAGAAAATTCCAACTCGCACATAATCCGTCCATACGATTTCAAGTGCTTGCCCGTGTCGCCCTTCCGATCTATCCGGCAAGCTTCGCCATAGCCAAGAAGCACGCGCTTGGGACCTTAGCGCGGCAATAGATAGGTACCTAACCTACCGCCGTAATCCTGAAAGAACGGGCCCATGTCCACTTTTTCAATCTCCAAAGTTCTTCTTTTTTAACTTTCTAATTTTTTAATTTTTAATTTTTCAGTTTTCAGTTTTCAGTTTTCAGAGATCTAGTGACATGTCTTGTATATGTCCTAAAATTTTCAGATTTAATTGTGGGAATTTGAAATTTTGTTTGAAAAAAAATTCATATCAAATACAATATGCTCCAAAAATCTTAAAATATCGTAATGCAAAAACGTTTACTAAATCATTCTAAGACTAGGAAATTAATATTCCATAATAATAGGTTAAAAAGTTCAAACTGGAATTAAATTTTGGATTTTAGGTCTTTTAAAATTTTAAAATTGGAATAGGAATTAAACTTGATATTCCTCAATTTAGTAGTTGGACTCAAATTCAGAAAAGACTAGTGTGACCCTGTGCCGTTGGCCCAATTTTCATCTACTCCCGGTTCCACTCCTGGTTCTACTTCCGATTCTACTCCCAGTTCTACTCCCGGTTCCACTCCCAGTACCAAGAACGCCACCAAAATCAAAGTAAAAGTAATTTTCTAATTTTTTAATCAATAAATACTTTGAAATTCAATAACTTTTGCACCACCACTCCAAACGCCACGAAACCAAGCTGGTGCACCCCTCCTCGGCGAGAGCTTTCTGACGGTACCAAGCACGCGGCCGGGGGATGCACGGTCAGGAAGTTGTCCACGCTACAAACAAAACAAAACAAAACAAAACAAACAAACAAACAAACAAACAAACAAACAAACAAACAAACAAACAAACAAACAAACAAACAAACAAACAAACAAACAAACAAACAAACAGCCAAATTTAAGGTATAGATTATTTTCATGACTCAAATTCATGCCATAAATGAAGACCTAGAAGATGTTAAAATATCCTACATGGTGATCATGAATCGAGCATCTTTTTATGTAGAAAAGCCAAAAATACCACAATGAGGCAATATTTAACACCATTCTCAAAACATGTATTCAAGCACCTCTTACAAAAAAAATATAGGATGAAAAATTGCATTTTCCTATCCTCTATGAGACAAAGTCATTCATTGGACAACTCTTCATTGATGCATCGTTGCAACATTTTGACGTCCCAATTTTGGAAAATAAATACAGAGGTTGCAAGGATTTTTTTTTACCACGAAATTTTTCATTCATCCAAACAGATGCTTGACTTTTTTAAAACCACATTTTTTGTAAGACAATTTTGATTACATTCATGTCAATTTATACTTTTAAAGATATAAGCAAAAATATGCAAAATTCAAGAAAAGATTTAGGAACTTAAGGATAAATAACTTTAAAATTTGAATGCATTCTTGAATTGAAATAGAAAGAGGCACCATCAAACAGTAGGGGGTTTGTATGAATTTAAATTAATTCTATTATACAACAAAACCAAATATCTATTGCAAAAAATTTAGGAACATCAAGTAGGGACAAAAAAAAAGATTTTGGATGCTTCTGCTTTAGATTGTCACAAAGGCTACGAATTCAAATTCGTACTACATTATTGCTTCTGTAAAAGTGACATTCCAAAAAGCTCTTTTCTTTTAAAATAACCAAACCTAAAATCGACCTAAAACTAATACCTATTTTTGATGCGAAATTGAACAAAAGAAGGATATCCAAAATGATAAATATTAGAAAGACAAGTACAAGGTAGAGTTGGGGTCATTTTAGGTAGTGAATGGTTATACTTATAGTATTGTGGAGGTGGCGCTCTTACAAGTGGTTCATTCTAGATACCCTTACAAGTTATTTACTATGGCATGTTTGGATACTACTACTAGTAGTAGTGTCATTTCTTCATGTGCATCAAATGGATTTGGGCATCACCTACAAAACACTTTCGGCCTACTACTACACCATGCATCTATGAAGATTTGTAACCAATTCACAAGGTTTCTAAAAATTATAGAACTACCTATTCAAAGACTTCTCCTATTTGTAAGGTAAATATAGCCAAAACCAACAAATTAAGAAAACTGACGCTAGGATATAAAACCCTACATCCAGATACATCAAATGATCAAGAGAATACTTAGTGTCGGGGTTAGGGATTTTCTTAGAGATTTTAAGCATCCCTGTCCTCATCATTCATGCTCATATTCTATGGAAGTAACTGGAATAAAATAATAATTACACCAGTTACCAAGCTCGTTGCTTCTAACTGCAATCTAAAGTGGCACCCCTTTGCTATTGTCGCAGGTGGATTTCAAAGCCTTGAACTCACAACTACGTATGTCATTTCCTTCTTTGGCAAGATACCGCCAAATGTAACTAAATAGTCTGATCAAGCACATGCTACCACAAAATTTAAAGAGGAAAATGCAATAGTTTCAGTCATTTTTTCAGCAAATATGTTAAATCTATTGTAAATAGTCACAAATTGGATTGTCACTACCAAATGAACAAAAGCATTTTGTAAACTTCGCCATAATTGGTAACCTCAACCTAATTGTAAGTTGGAAATCCTCAATGGGAGGACACTGTACCATTCGGTAGTTCGCCAGGTTCTGCCAGAAGCAAACCCTAAAATTGAACCCTAAAAATTCAACTCCGAGAAATAAAATTCATTGCTGATACATAAAGAAAAACTGCAGACGACGCCGATTGGCTTGAATACAGTACTGTCCGGCGGGGGAAGGTAGAGATGATTCATTGTACGAAATGCTATGGCAACTCTTAAGCACAACAGACAGGAACTGTGAAAGTCTTTAAGAAAGCAGGAATGCAATAATCAAGGAAACCTCAGATTTAGAGTGAAACAAGAACACGAGGTCTCTGTAAATTAGAGCTTCCATTTCAGGGGAAGCCAAGAGGCACCACAACAAAGCATCATCAGCTCTGCTTAAAACCCTAATTCAAGGTCCGATGTCAAACCCTAAGCAGTCAAAATGACCGCACCCCCGGCCTCCTTGATCTTCTTCTCAGCCAGCTTGGAGAAGAACTTGGCCTTCACGACCATCGGCTGCGTCGGCAAGTCACCCTTTCCGAGAACCTTGAAAAACCCGTGCTGAGTGACATCCAGGAGAGGAGCGCTGCTGTCTCCATTCACCTTCTCCTTCACGGCCGTCGGCACCAAAGACCACAACTTATCAATGTTGACAATAGGGCAGTGGAACTTGTTCATCGTCTTGTGGAAGTACCTCATGCCAACCTTGCCGAAGTATCCTGGATGGTACTTGTCAAAGAGAATCCGGTGGTGGTGCATACCTCCGGCATTACCACGACCTCCCGGATGCTTGCGGTGCTTGCCCACACGCCCGTGCCCGGCGCTCACGTGTCCTCTTTTCTTCCTGTTCTTCTTCAGTCGGGTCGTCATGGCGACGTTCCTGGCGTTGTCTCTCGGAGCTCCTCCGAGTATACCACAGGAAAGCAAACAAAGAGACCGATGTAGCACAGAACCTCAGCCTTTGTGAGCTCCGAACCCTAATTTTCCGTCGGACGGCCCAGATCCATCCTGCGATGGCATTGCATCCAAGCCGTCCACAGTCTGTAATGGATATCTACGGCTCCGATTACGAGACCGATTTTGATTTTTGAATGAATGAGAAACGTCAGATATTCGTCAACCTCTAATAGTTTGAAGAAAACCGGTACCTTCCACTTAAACAACTCCACATGAGACTATTTTTTAATATATTGGTTATTGAAATCATGCTTTATACATAGGTATAGATAAAGATTAGCTTGCCCTGTGCCATTGCTACAATATAATAAAATCAAAGAAAAAATAATTCTCGAATTGTTTAGTTCATAAAAATTTAGAAATTTAATAACTTTCACACCGCAGGTTCAAACACCACAAAACAAAGTCCGTGCATCCCTCCTTGTTGAGGGCTTTCCAACAGTACCAAGAACACGATTGGGGGATGTACGGTCCAAGAGATCTCACCATAATAAACAAACAAAAAAACAAATAACCTGATTTAAGGTAGAGATATTGATACATAAAAACTTTTAAATATATATAGATATATTATGAACTCTAAATTTCAACTTTAAAAGTATCCTAAGTTGTTTCTGTATTTATGCACATGTATATTTAGATCATTTTGGACAACTTGCATATAGATATTTTCAAAATTGTTTTTTAGTTTAAGTTTATTATTTGCACTTGTATCTTAATAATTCATTTTAAGTTCTTCTATCTTAATAAATAGTTTTTGAATTAGATTGGTTTTCATTCCAGTTAGTTTTGATGATCTCTTTTTTAAGTTTAATAAAAGTGAAAAAATATGCTTAAAAAATATGTACCTTGAAAAGTGTCACAGCATCTTCAATTGCACAATTAAAAGAAATCAATTTTTAAAACTTAGCAATAATTATGAACTAACGTCCAAAATTCAAGTTGAACTGTAGGATTGAATAATTACAAATATATATAGTAATATTTTATTCAAAAAATATGATACTTGAAACGTCCTTTTCTTGCAATATTTGATTAAAATTACTTGAAATTATCTTAAGTAATATTTTAATTGAAAGAAAAGAGCCAACAAGAATTATTTCAAAATCTACATTGGATTTTTCAAAACTATAGTTAAGGTAGAGCCACCCATAACCGACCGAATAAGGAATTCCAACATGATCTGGAGTAGTGAAGGCAAAACAAATGTTTTTTAGACGTACATGGATAGAAATGACAAGGATTGCGAAAAATTTGGTAATTTTATTTCTTGAACTAAAATTACTATGAATTTTGGGAGGCAAAAACTGCTCTAGACCCGTGGCCAACCTCTAGACTCTTCTAATGCCGATCATTCAATAACTTTTTTCCTAATCATTATTTTCTACTTTCTTTCTCACAACTTGGGACATGTGTCATGTATTTATTAGTTCCAACCTTGAAAAGGAAAAAACAAAACATTCTGAGTTTGGTAAAAATACATGCATCTATAGGTCGGGAATGGGTCATTGGTCGGGAGTGGGTGCCTCAACCTTACAACATTCTAGACTACACTATAACATTGATCCTATTATTGTCTCAAGCATATATCTTGGTATATTGTTGTATGGTTAGATTTTACTCAAATTTAACAATTAGTCACCTAAAATTAAGATCCATACATCCGAATCTAGCAAGTGAGCTATGAATTGTTTAGAATCTTCACATAATTTGTTGTATTTCAAAGTTTGAAGATACAAACACCTTCTTACTATATCAATTTTTTACAAAATGACCCTAGTTAATGATTACATAATTTTAAAGAAAATGAACATGAAAGAACATAGCATGCGTCACGAACATTTGTGTACAACTGCGCCTTTTGATATCATCAATGTTGAAATGTGCCACCAAAATAACATAAACCAAATGGAATATTTGGTTAAATTTTGAAACTACTATAAAAATTTTTTTTGAATAAATAGTCAATTAATCAACAAATAACTCATTACCAACAAGTTTACTTTTTTCAACTACATTGTTGGTTTCAGTAATATCCACATATCAAGTCATAGACTTTAATCCCTATATGTCTAAGGTACCATATTTCATGTTGACAAAAAATTTAAGGTTAAATAATATCTTACAAGAAAAATTATTTTTAATAATTTTGGTAGAATATCCATTATAACCGTTATAAAAGTCTTTTTTAAACATCAAAATTTTGATTTTGATTTTTGAGAAAAACTTGTTTGTCTGAATAGCCAATCAACAAACTTTTGTATGAATAATTAATCAGTCAACAAAAAACTGGTTTTTGTTTTATCAAAATTAATATTTATTGAATTCAGGATTTTGTGCTAGTCTGAAAGGTGTGCATTGCAAATCTTGATTTTCTAGTGTTAAGGGCTCTTGGACATGATTGAGACTTCATTTACATTGGAATCTAAGAGAAAAAATCACATTAGAAAGTTATTCAAAAAAATTATAGAGTAGATTTTGAGAAGCAATTATAATTGGTTATGTTTATGTATATTACATTCTTTAAACTCATACTTTTTTCATGACCACAAATATTTCAGATTTGATTTGTGAAAACAAAATTGAAAGATTTTTATTTACTTTCAAGTTTATAATCCCCTTGTGATCAGATATCATAATCTTTCAATCCATTTCTAATATTGATGTATTTTCTTTTCTAGAGTGATCTATAATATTATATTTAGTTTAATTTTTAAAAACTAATAAAAATTATCAAAAATTTGGCTTTTTGATTAGTTTAGAGCAAAATCCATAAAGCTCAAAGGAGGCCTTGGGCATTGAGGGGTTCATCAATAGATGACATTCAATTTAGCATTAAACTTATGAAATAGTACAAATATTTGAAAATCGTTTACAAATTAATTTGAACTTCATGCCTACATTAATCCTACATTGCTAACTTGGAAATCAAAATCCACCTATAAAATAAAATAAGCAATATTTCATTCAAATTCTAAATTCATCACATCCAATCAATAGCTCATTTATTTTTATGAATAATCAATCAAACAAAGTATGACTAAGTTTAATATGTAAAGAACTTGGATGAGCTTGAAATTCAATTTGAATACAGTACTAAATCCTAATCCTAACCTCATCAAATTGAAAGATTGACTTTCAATTACAACCAATCAAAATTTTGAGAAGAATTGAAAAAGCATGTCATAATGTTATAATGATAGAGGATTAGCTAGGTCATCCTAACTATAGTTGCCCTTGGTATACATTCTAAATCTGAATCCAGCTCAATAATTTTAGCATGCCACAAAAAAGTTACGACTCCCACAACCGTCCATGATTCACATGATCTTATACTAATTCAACAAGGAGCATGATGAGATGACATCATCCTTAATTATTTCCTGTAAAGTTTTACATTTTAAAAATAAAGTCCTATTCACATTTCTTTCTATTTACAATACTAGTGTGGCCCTGTGCCGTTGGCCCAATTTTCATCTACTCCCGGTTCCACTCCTGGTTCTATTTCCAATTCTACTCCCAGTTCTATTCCTGGTTCCACTCCCAGTAGCCCTGTGCCGTTGGCCCAATTTTCATCCACTTCTAGTTCCACTCCCGATTCCACTCCCGGTTCCACTCCCAGTACCAAGAACGCCACCAAAATCAAAGTAAAAGTAATTTTCTAATTTTTTAATCAATAAATACTTTGAAATTCAATAACTTTCGCACCACCGCTCCAAACGCCACAAAACCAAGCTGGTGCACCCCTCCTCGGTGAGAGCTTTCCGATGGTACCAAGCACGCGGCCGGGGGATGCACGGTCCGGGAGATCTCAACGTTACAAACAAAACAAACAAAACAAAACAAACAAACAAACAAACAGCCATATTTAAGGTATTGATGTTAAGTGCTCCTTAAATCGTTACATCTACATTCTTACCCAAAATGAAGATATTAATTCTAATGATATACAAGCTTAGGGTGGATGCAAGAAAGACCAATACTATTTTGCGTCACACTTGACGTCCTGGAGTTGTCATAAGCTATAACTTTTGCAGCTTGAAGCCAATGTACTTGAATTTTTTTTTAAAGAAGTCTCCCTTGATAGTGAAGAGACATATTATTTTTCATAAATAAAAAAAATAAGTTTTATAATGAATTTCTAATTTCCCTAATTTGTCACACTTTGCGGTTTAAGGGATTTTAGTACTGGAGAGTATCCAAAATTAATTATCTAGAGCTAAAATTTTTCTAGACTATTTCCATAGTAGGAAGTCATATTTCTACCAAAGAAAATATAAATATACTTTATTTTGTGTCCTCTACATGAGTGCAAACAGGGCTCCCTTGTGCACGTATTTTTGAACATTGAAGATGGTTTTAAGATCATTCTTTTGGTGAAATCCCATCACCATCGATTCTTTCCATATGGCCAATTTATAGTTTTTTTAAATTTGCTTTCCTATTTTTTACAAATTAAAATGTGAAAGTACCTATTTTCATGAGATTTTGCATTTTTCTAGTTCTCCTATTTAGAAAAAAGTTCTATACTTTTCCTTCTTAAGGTACCTTCTTCTTAAAGGTTTATATACTAAACATATTTTTCATATTTTTTTTAAATCATTTTTCTAATTATACAGTACTCTCGAAAAAAACATGAGTATTGTGGAGAACGCTACAAAAAACCATTACAAAAAATTTCAAGCCTCAACAAGACTACGAGTGTGTGATTTTGGGCAGCAATTACGGATTTAAAAAAAAAAAAAAAAAAAAAAAAAAAAAAAATATTAAAAATGACATGGCGCTAATGTGGCGCTAACGTGGCATTGACAATGCTGATGTGGTTGAAATGCAACCACGTCACATTTTCAATTTTCAATTTTATTTTATTTTTTCCATAATATCACCACGGAGGGGGGGGGGGGGGGGGGGCAAGCTTAGCGGCCTTGTTGAGGTCTCAAATTTTTTGTAATGGGGCAGTTTTTCTTGCAACCACTCCTTACTATTAATTTATAGTTTCACTATAATAGTACTAAACATTATAATGAAAGATTAATAACTTATTCTTCAAATGTTTGAGCAATGCAAACTAAAATACTTTGGAATCATCTTTCATTTGCCATTGAGATCTAGTAAACATTAGATAGCATTTCGGGCATTGGAGGCCCATTTTAGGCCCGTTCCTCAATTTGGTCCAATTCTATGAACAACGGTACGGGCTATCAGAATTTTATTTATTTATTTTCAAAAATGATGTGGCGCAGTCCCGACCACATCAACTAGCTGCTACAGCTGCGTTCCCGTAGTCTAAAAACACAGGGAACTCTCCGGGAACTCATGATCTCCCAATGCCCTAAAATGTCATCTAATGAGTATGTTTTGTTACATAATAGCAACAATGCAATTACTAGAGATTATAGTTTCACTTACCTTAGATGCAATACTTGTAAATGCAAAGCTTCCTCTTTTAGTCCAAAGCCAATACAAAAATTAAAGAGATTTCTATACCAAATTAAAGTGTAGGATCTTTTGTCATCTCAACCTTTTTATAAATCAAGGGAAATTGCACCTAATCATGACTTGTTTGCAAAATTGTCCCAATTAATTCATGAAAATGTACAATCTGTATTCCTAAGAGTCTAGGATCTATTTTAGGTGCACTTCTTTTTAGCACTAAAAAATTCATAGTTCGTTGAATTCATTAGAAGGGATTTGGGGGTCTTAGAGGGCTTTGAATTCCCCTGCATTTCCCTATGTTCTCAGGCTACAAGAATGCAGCTGCAGCAGCAGCTGGCTAACATGGCACAACGACTGCCACATCATTTTTGAAAAAAAAAAAAAATAACAAAAAAAAAAAAAAATTGCTTAAAATGATATTTTGGTTAAAAATCATTATTATTATTATTATTATTTTGAAAAAAAAGAATTCTGACACGCCCATACCGGCATTCATTGAATCTGGCCAGATTGGGGAACAGGCCTAAAACGACCCTCCAAGGCCCTCGAATCCCATCTAATGAGTGTCCAAAAATTGTATTCTAAACAAATATTGAATCCCTTTTTTACTACCAAAAGGATCCAACATTTTTTCTTACAATTCAATAATAGAAACCATGCCCAAAAACTTTAATATATTAATATGTGACAATTTTAGGTGTTGTTACTATAAAGTGGTAAAGACTAAACTGCATTTCATCTTTTGTTTCTTAGGGTACAAAAACTTGAGTTTTTTCTCTTGATGAGTAGATGGAAAAATTTGCCCCAAACATAACAATACAAAATTGTTGTGATTCCTCCCTTCTAGAGTTCTAGAAAAGGAGGGAGGTATTTTCCATCTGTCCTTATCGGAGGAAGGTGGGCTTTAGTTCAAATCAATTTTGCTCATTAATTTTATCTAAAAAAATTATTTGTTAGAGGCTTGCAAATGCTAGGGGAGGCCACTCTAGAGTTGGGGGAATGAGAAAGGGAACCCTATATAAGTTAACATTGTTAAGATTTTGAAAAAGGCCAATTTCTATAATCTCTCCTAAATAAAAGCGTCTTTAACCCTTAAAGGATGTGGTCTCCCATAACCAAGGTAGTCACCAAAATGCTTCAATTATTGAACCAATGGGTGCATTCTTTGTTTCTACATTAAACAAAAAAGTCATCCATTGACCACGTTTTTTAAGGCCTTAGCATCCTTTAAAGATGTAAGGATGCAGAAGTTCTAAGTGGTTTGACGGATGACTTCATTGTGAACTATGGAAACAAAGAATGTACTTATTGGTCCAATAATTGGAGGATTTTGGTGACTACCTTGATCACAGGGCCACATCCTTCCAAGATTAACCCTTGAAGGATGAGTGAGGTCAAAAAGTGGTTGATGGATGACTTCATTTTTCATTGTAGAAACAAACAATTCACCTATTGGTCCAATAATCGAAGAAGTTTTGGTGACTACCTTGGTATGAGGCTACGTCCTTCTAAAGTTAATCCTGTAACACTGTTGCAGGCACTAAGTGTCCGATGAATGACAAAGAATCTTTGCATGTAGGATAGAAGTGCGATTGTTCATCCTTGGAATTTCGTGCAAAAAGGGGAGGCCTTGCATAGTAGTTTAACCTCAAATGAATACTTTTGGTTTTCTTAAAGTAAATGATGCACACTATATCAAAAAAGAATTCCACGGATTACCACAATGTGCATCATCTATTTTAAGAAAACCAAAAGCACTCATTTGAGGACAAGCTACTTTAGAAGGTCTACCCTTTTTGCACAAAATTCCAAGGATGAATAATCGCATTTCTGTCCTACATACACAGATTCTTTGTCATTCATTAGACACTTAGTGTCCACGGCAATGTTACACGGTTAAAGGGTTAACGTGACTCTTAAAATGACCTTATTAACCAAGGTTTTTTGGTGGGGGCTACTTTATCGCTCAAAAACTATACAAATTTTTTTGTGAAACATTTGATGGTATATTCTCCTTTTCCAATGGATAAAGTCGCTCAATTGCTACAAAAATCTAGGGACAAAATCGCTCAAGCGGGCGCTAATAAGGGGCTAGAGCAAGCAGACCGACCCGGCAGTAAGCTGCCGTCTGTCGTCCCTCTGCGCTTTCAAGTTCCGCCATAGCCATGGTGATGGCGGTCCATGGCCGAATTCGACGTTGAACGAGCTGCCTTTCGGCCATGGGGGCCATTGCTCTTTGCTGGTCGCATCCTCCTTCGGACCTCTCCCCTCTCCTCTCGTTTTCCAATTCCTCACAACCATCACCGGGCGATCTTTCTGTGAAATTGAAGAGGAAGTATGGCAGTCTAGGTCAAGACTGTTCCACGAATTCGGCCGAAATTCATGAAAATTCGGGACACTGGAGGGGGCGTATGCCGAGATTGATCTCATCGTTGCCCTTGGGGATTGGGGGTGGACTAGGGTGCTGGAATGGTCGACTGGGGCTCAGGTATTTAACCTAGCTTTTGAAATTCTAATTCGGATTACTTTTTGGACGAACGCAAGAAATACTCTTTACTGATTCTGGCGGTATAGAATTCGGCTGCATCTGCATTACGTTATTTTCACAATGTGATCAATCGAATTCATCGTGTTCGAACGATAAAACCCTTTGTCATTTGGGGGTTAAGAGCTTTCGAGGGATTTTGGGATAGGGTTCGAGTGAGTTTTGGTCTTTTCTCATAGCTGATGGTCGTTTCCTTTCTTGAATTCCAAGTCGACCACAGCAATGTGGAATTTTTCAGACTTCATAACAAGGTTATTTAATAGAATTTTCCAACTTCATGGCTCTGTGAGAATCTTTATCACCTCAAGGATCAAGAGGCTCCATACGGGCCAAATGATCTTTTGGCAGGTTTGAGTTGTCATATGGAGGCTTCATATGTTCAAATCTTTCGTTTTGGGACCAACGCATGCAATGTTCTTTACTGAGTCTGGTGTTATAGAATTTGGTCCCTTCTGAATTCTGTTATTTTCACAATATGTTCAATCGAAAAGATCGTTTTCGAACTATAAAACCCTTGGTCATATTTAGGGGTTATGAGCTTTCGAGGGATTTTGGGATAGGGTTAGGGTGAATTCGGTTTTTTCGCACAGTTGATGGCCATTTCCTTTCCTCAATTCCAACTTGAACGCTACAATGTGCAGTTCTTTATACTTCATAGCAGGGTCATTTAATAGAATTTTGCACCTTCATGGATCTTTTTTACTGCCTGCATTCTTTGTACCTTACGCCACTGTGTTCATGCAGGTTTACGAGTCTTAAAGGGTTGACAGAAATCGAGAGAAAACCTTTCAATTTATCTAGAAGGTGGTACATATACAAGTCTAGGCTTATTTGTGCTGCAAGAAGAGAAGAGGATGGCGGGAGGCAAGAAAGGAGCTACTCAGAGGAAGTTTATTTGGTGGATCATTACAAGGTGCTCGGCTTGCGCCGCCAAGCGACAGCCTCCGCTATTAAGTTGGCCTACAGGCAGCTCGCTCGCCAGGTTCAAAGTCTACTGTCTTCTTGAATCACGTTGACATTGCCAAAGTTTTCTGAAAATCTTGTCGATTGTCAGCAAGATTTACACTGTCTTCTTGAATCACGTTGGCATTGCCAAAGTTTTCTGAAATTCTTGTCGATTGTCAGCAAGATTTCTCACTGTATTCAAATCTTGCTTGATCCTAAGCACAATGTGTAGATCAATAAATGTTCATCTATGCAGATGTGAGCAATTCTATTTTGACGCAGTATACACAATGTTTTGATTGCCTAGAGGATAAATTGAAAATGTTGAGATTGAGTAATGAACTCAAGAATAAGTATTTATACATTTGATGGTGTGCAGTTGCATCCAGATGTGAATAAAGACGTGAATGCCAATGAAACATTTATGAGCGTTCGTCTTGCATATGAGGTGCGTTACCTCCCTAAATGTATATCTCTGATAATCTTTTCATCGGTTGATAACTTCATATTTTTGGTTGAAGGTTTACTCGATACATGTATATATATGTATATTTTGCATTGGGAAATGAGAGCACGAACTCATATAAACCGTACCATCGTGTAGTAGGGGACTTTGAGTGGATCCCATTATTAGATTGGATTTCTTTATTTGGTCTTGTGTCCATTTCAAGTGGATTCCAATGCACTAAAGTATGTTGTATTTGGGTGCTGTACTTCAAACTTCAGCAAGGACCCAATCTTGAGCCTACGCTACCCTTGAACAATGAGTACTGCATTTATGGTGCATCTCATGGAAGCATATTTGACTGTAATAAATCCTAGAAGTATCTTCTTCCTTACAATACATGTGTTTGGATGCCACCTGGATTGTAAATGGGTGACTTTTCAACAACGGGAAGGAGACCCCACGTAAATGGGTTCCCGACTTCCAAGTATCTTCTGTGAGTCCTACCTCTAACGACTTGGTTTTAAAATGTCTTCAGGTTTTATCTGATGAGGCAAGCAGGAAATTGTACGATAGCTCTTTGCAGGAGCAAGTCAAGACATCTCGAAGAAAACAGGTATATCAAAGAAGAGAGAATGACATGTGGTCACGGTCACGTCACTACAAATCTCATTACAGAAGAGCCCCGTATGAGAATGAGGGTTGGAATGATTCAGTGTATTCCTATGAAAGCGAGTATTCTAATATGGAGAGTTACTATTACACCTACCCCAGTAGTGGCACGTTTAGCAACATCAAGAAAAAACCATCCAGAAACTATTCAAACCGTGGCAAACCCCGTGAAGAAGAAGATCTCAAGCAATTGGATTTACAACGTATTGGAAGGGAGGGGTTGTTGTTTCTATGGGTGGTGTCGGCAATGTGGCATGCCTTGGGTGCCCAGACGTCTCTGAGTCTACTTGTAAGTGCATTGGCCCTTTGGAAAGACTTTGGAGTAGGTTACAGGCTTGCTTCGGGAGTGGCGTGGTTAATGGGAGGAGAGAAAGGTCTCGCTCTTATTGTTGCGCTCATAATCACCACCAGAGTCTTAGGAAAGGCTTACCATGCTGTAGCTGCTATTGTTGCCTTGGCTCTCTGGTTAGGTGGTGGAGTTCTCAAGGCTTTTCCTTTACCACATGGAGCAATCCTTGTGTTGGTGTATAAGTGCATACAGTTGCAGTCATCGATGTAAGTTCATGCTCTCAACTTAGTTTGCAATTCCTATGTAGTGGTCATTCAAGCTCAAGTTTTGATAAGGTTGGATGATAATGAGCGATCCTTCATGAATGCTTATATCAATGAAAACTTTGCAACATGACAGTAAGTACTTATACTGTGTTCTGTCGTTTTGTTTTGTTGTCATCAAAGTCAAAAAAGAAGGCAAATTGACCTCAGTGTTTTTCCCTTGCCATTGAGTTTCTTTAAAATTCATGTCATTTTCTGTTTGTATAAAGTGCGCTAAAGAGCATATTGGGCATGAATCGTCTTGGCAAGTGCTATGAAGTTCACGTAGCATCGAGCGGTCTTGAATCTTTAGGGTGATTCTCTGCTTTGGTCGGTGGCAGTACCGAGAAGAAGTTTTCGGGGAAGCTACCAAGGGCGCTTGTGTTTCTGATCTGAGCCATTTGGTCCAGGGGGGGCTCTTGAAAGTGAAATCGATGGCTTTATTGGAAATGTCCCGGTTGAGTGGCCGTTTGCTCCTTCCGTCATGATCTGCTTCAGCTAATTAGAATCTACATAATCCGTCTAAACTACCGGACGTGAAGGTCAGAATCAGACATAAATTAAGTATTTTTTGGAATGTCTGAATGTTTGGAATATTACAAAGTGAAATGTCGGAAGTGTTCCAGAAATTTCTCATCCATATTGTCTAAATTTTTGAATATTTTGAAAACTTGCATCATGCCTTAAGCCCTGCGTTTCCCAAAACAAGAAAACGTTGCAGTTGCCAAACACAACAATTTGGATACCAAAATGCAAAAACCCTAATCCCAATAGTTCTAGTTGTTGAAACCGTTTGCACATGAAAGATAAGGTTTTTTGCCACTTAGGTGCCAAATCAGGCCTTCACGTATGGTACTCTGTCCCTTAACCCTCTCTAATCACCCTAGTATTGTGCATTCTGTATATGTCTTGAGAAACTTTCGTATTGTGTACAAATCTGATTAGTTTCTGATAAAGAAATGCTTGCAACCATGTCTTTATCAAAAATCCTATTCAACTTCCAAAAATTATAACAAATTCATGTTTTGTCAAAAAAATATAATGCATACATTAATTTAGGCGGTTTGGTTTGGTTTGGTTTGTTATGGTGAGACCTTCTAGACCGTGCATCCCCAGTTGCATTCTTGGTACCATTGGAAAGCCTTTAGCTAGCAAGGAAGAACGCATGGAGTTTGTTTTGTGGCGTTTAGACCTATGGTGTGCAAAATATAGAATTTCAAAGTATCTATGAACTTAAAAATTTAAAAATTACTTTTATTTTCTATTTTTGGCTATAGCGACAGCAAAGGACATACTTGTAACTATCAATTAAAACAACAATTGATCAAAATTTTGTCTATCTAAAAAGTAATTAATTTTTTTGCACCATCTCAAAGAATTAGAGCTTGTCGAAAATGGAAGGTTTCATTGAGATCATATTACTTAAAACCAAAAAAATTTGTTTGACATCCATAATTGAAAACCAATAAAGTTGATTTTATAAAATCACATATAGAGATATTGCAATTAAACTAAAACGAAAAATGACATTCGAATATCATGCAAAAATTACAAAAGAGGTCAAAAATTGAATTGTTAGAATGTTCTACATGTTGAACATTCTTAAATGTGTGTATTTTATTATTGTCTAAATTTATTGGGACATACTTTAGAGTTCACACATGCTTTTCAATCATCATACATCATCATTTAATTCTCTATAATGATTATCTACAATTCTCTACAATTTATCCTATTAGTGAGGGTGCAAAATTAGTATCACTTTCAAAGATTAATGTCACTACAAGTTAATTTATTTTTTATTTTTTATAAAATTTGTGCAATACAATTGTATATGAGCTTGCCCTACTTTAAAAACAATTGTACCTTCGGTAAATGCTTGTCACCAATTAAGTTACCGAACTGAAAGCTTCTGGGGTTTGTCGGTCTTCTTTCCACTTGATCTCAAAAGAAAGATGGAAACAAAAACTTGAGGCAGGGTTTCTTCTTTTGCTTCCCAAAAAAGAAAAAGAAGACTTGAGGGTTCTCTGCCTGACCCCTCTCCTATTTTCAAAAATAGAAAAAGATGTTTCAAGAAGAAAAAAAAGAAAAAAGAAAAAAAAGACTTCAGGTTTTCTGTTTCGTTTCCCCAAAAAGAAAAAGAAGACTCCAGGTTTCCTGTTTCGTTTCCCAATAAAGAAAAAGAAGACTCCAGGGTTTCCATGTTTCATTTCCCCCCAAAAAGAAGAAGAATCCAGGGTTTCCTCTTTTGATTCCCCAAAAAGAAAAAGAGAACTCGAGGTTTTCCTTTTGGGCTTTTAAGAACAAGAAAAATAAAAGTAAAACGTGTGCCATAGAAATAGTTGGCTGGTGTCCGGAATTGGCGGATAATTTTAATACGATGTCAGGAGTGAGTCAAGTCATCATCACAGTGAGTCTTCAGCAACGACGTCAGAAGAATGACGTCACAAGTATGGCCTCAGAATGAAGTCACAGAAGGCATCCATTGCTGACGAGCTGGCTTCATTGAGAAACAGCGATCCCAAAACTGGCTAAATTTCGCTCAATTTCTACTTAATTTTTTCTGCCCTCAGTGTAAACTCCAAAAAAATCTTCCAAAAATGGACATTTGGCTAAAAACCCTGAACCTGTTCTGAGATCACTGTTGCGAAATAACCTTGGAAGTCGAGGGGATGATTCAAGGACCCTTCGCTACCATTTCAAGGGATTATGTATTAAGGGGACTATAGCAGATTTGCTATCTACAATATACAAAATAGTGAAATTAGGTTGCCTTTTCAATTAGGTTGCCTTACATAACATTACACTGAAATTGGTAAATAATATTGAGTGATAATTAGTGTTGTTCCCTGTTTTTTACCCTTAACACTATTTTCCAACTTATGTGTAAATAATGTTGGGGCACTTAACTCCCGCTGTTAAATTCAACTCTGTCCTCTACAGACTGGAATTTGTTGTGAATGGAGAATATTTAGAAGCAGTGAGAGAGGGTTTGGGGATGCGTGATTGGATTAGAACGAACTCTGAACTCTAAGGGGCATTCAAGTGAACATCGTAACACAGTGCGTGAATGCTGCAATTAATACCTGCTGGAGATCTGATCTGCACTTCCCACTGACAAAAGAGAGGATCAGAGGACTCAAGCTTGCATCTGCTGCTGTGTAAGCTTACCTTTGTAGCAACAGTTTAGAATTTCCTACCTTTTCCATTCGTCTTAACTCTTAAAAAGAATTTGGAGCTCAGTATTCGAGGAGCGGCAGCAACAGAAGTGAATTGTTTTAATCTTTTTTTGGGCACCAAATCGAGTGCACAACAATAATCTACAATAGAATCGGCTGCTCCTGTGCAACATGCTCACTTCAGTAAGTTGTTCAGAGCATCTGAGTGACAACGCTGACAAGTGAACCTCTCGACTACATTTTTACTATAGAGCTAAAATAGTGTTAGAATGGGTAAATAATGTTCTAACACTAACCTGGCAAATCACAATTAGTGTTTGCTGGGACAATTAGTGTTGCCAACACTATTTACCAATTTTAGTGTAGTGTGCCCTGTGTCGTTGCCACAGCCAAAATCTTAGTAAAAACTTTGAAATTCAATATCTTCCACACTGTCATTCCAAATGCCACAAAACAAAGCCCATCCACCCCTCCTTGCCAAGAGCTTTCTGACGGTACAAAAACATGACCAAAATCAAAGTGAAAGTAATTTTCTATTTTTTGGATCCATAAATACTTCAAAATTCAAGAACTTCCGCACCGTAACTCCAAATGCCACAAAATCAAGCCTATGCATCCCTCCTCGCCGAGAGCTTTCCAACGGTATCAAGCACGCAACCGGGGGACGCACAATCCGAGAGATCTCAACGTAACAAACAAAACAAACAAACAGCCAAACTTAAGGGATGGATTATTAATCCAGGTACCTCTCCCCAGGTGGAGGTATAATCCCCCCCACCCACCCCACCCCACCCCACCCCCACACACAAGATACGTAAGGGGACTTAAGTTATAATAGTCACAATATCATTGGCCAGGCAGAGCCACTGGGTCTGTGTTGTCAGACATATTGGAACCTCATTTGCTATACAGACACTTTTTTGTTGGGAGGCCTCCTGATTTTGGAGGAAGCAAAAGGGTACCCCCCCCCCAATGAACGTTAACAATGTTATATACCTCAAATAAATTACCTCATGGATCAATGCTTGTCTACATGGAGGCACATGCAACTCTTTGAATTAGACCTTGAATTGGTGCACTAGTCTATGCCATACACATGGCTCTGGATTGAATTCATCGTTATACAATAGCAACGAATATGTATGTAGTATGGATTGTCGAGAAATTAGTGTGGGGTAACCTGGTTTCACTATTTTTTGTAGTTATTTTGGACAAGCTACTTGTGAACTCACAGATTTAAAGAGATTAAAAAGTTTGAGAGAAGCCATTTGCAAGTAGAATCAAGACATACCAGCAAGAAATGAAGTTTTTATACTTTTTCAAAGTTTGTCGGAATTAAATTGTTTAAGTGTGGGTAGACCAATATTAAAACACATGCTCAGATTTTTCCTTTCCAAGTGCATTGTCATGATGCTAAAGGATTGTTAAAATTGTAGTATATGGGTAGGTGACTAATACAAATGGCAAGGTCCAGTACGGATGTCGGAATTGTTAACCTTAGAAAGGCGGGCCCATGATTATTCATCATATTTTATTTCTTGTTGTTTATTCTTGTTGTAAATTTAACCATAAAAAGGATATATTTTGAATTTGAGCCCAACTAACAAAATGAAGCTTATTAAGTAAAGTTTCTACTTCAATTGAAAATTTTGAAAAATTCATATACTTCAATGTTTTATAGCAATATGAACTTTGAGCTTGTAACCACAGTTTGTTGATTTTCTAAATTCAGGATGACATGGTAACTTTGGTTTACATCATGATGTTATATACTATAATATACATCTATGGCAAAATTTCAGATTTTTCAAGTATATTTTGTATTTGATGTGAATTTTCTTCATTTTTGCTTAAAAATTCATAATAAGTTCAAATTTTTCCCAAAACCTTGTCAGGACCTTGGCGCTTGTTTTATGCTAGCACCATCACACAAATATTTTTTGTGCTACAATGCTACAATTTCTTGATTTGGAGGAATTTGTATTCAAGAATTTTGTTTTGGGCCTGTCCATCCATCCTCTAAAGGCCCAAAAAATTTCATAGCTTTTGACTACATGGTTATTGTACAATATGTAATTTTCATTGGTCGGCGGGCAGTCCAGGCAGTTCAAATTTTTTCTCTAAAATCATTTAAAAAAAAAAAAAAATTGAAATTGGTTCTTTAGATTTATATATAAGCGGGAAGCTTTTAATCATTCCATTTTGATTGATGAGAAGAAAGTTATGAGGATTCTTAGTTTGAAGGTACTTATGGAATCTCTACTCTAAATAAACTTTAAAGTCCTTTATTTAACTCAATTTTCAGTGTTTGTTTGAAAAAAATACAAACTTTAGATGTAGATTGTTTATTACAACATTACAACCATTGGGATTGGCATTTTTCAATTCCACATCTAAATTCTTAACAATTTTGCATTTTGAATCATTCTTTATTTTTTTCTACTTACTATCTGTTTCCTATATGTTGTACAATTTCAAATGATCTGAAAATTTTCAAGTATGTAGCTGACTTGTCGTGAAGAATGAATTCAAAGAGTAACCACCATTTTGGAATTTTTTTCATACAAATGTGACCTTGTGAAGTGCACTTGCCCAAATTTTTGCAGGGACAAAAAAAGGATTTTGTGAACTCAAACGCTATTATCTTGCAATCTACATTGTGGAAATTTTTGAATTTTTTTCACAACTTCTCAAACTAGTATGATACAAGATCCTATGGTTACATTTGTCCAAAAATGTTCTTTTTCTAAAATTTGGTACTTGTACTAGAAATGGCAATTTTGAGTAGTTTTGGTGAAAACATAGTCTCTGACCTTTAGGGGTTAATAACCTTGGGAAAAGTATAAATGTAAGTTTATGGGAAGCAAAGAAAGAAAAGGGTCCTCCCACTTATTCAAGAATATTATGTTCTATCTATTTTTTCCTTATATGCATGCATTCTAGGGTGTTTGCATACTACTACCTTTGTCCCACTAAAAGGCTCTTGATTTTACTTCCTGTTTTTTTTAGTAGTTTTGAGTTCGCATATTCAAAGCTTGCTTGGGTCCAATTTTTATTTTGGTTGCTTTGAATGGATATAATGTTCTTCATGGATTGTAGTGATATAAAATTTAGACCATTTTGAATTATACATTTTACAACATCAATACCTTAAATGAGGCTGTTTGTTTGTTTGTTTGTTTTGTTTTGTTTGTAGCGTGGACAACTTCCTGACCGTGCGTCCCCCGGCTGCGTGCTTGGTACCGTTGGAAAGCTCTCGCCGAGGAGGGGTGCACCGGCTTGGTTTCGTGGCGTTTGGAGCGGTGGTGCAAAAGTTATTGAATTTCAAAGTATTTATTGATTAAAAAATTAGAAAATTACTTTTACTTTGATTTTGGTGGCGTTCATGGTACTGGGAGTGGAACCAGGAGTAGAACTGGGAATAGAATCGGCAGTAGAACCAGGAGTGGAACCGAGAGTAGATGAAAATTGGGCCAATGGCACAGGGTCACACTAGTGGTCAATGAAATTAGTATAAGAAAAACATGAGATAAAATAAGGAGTTTTTTATTGGGATAGAGGTAGTATATATTTTGTTCACATAATCCGGCATTCTATTAAATTATCCATCCGTAAAAGTCTTCATCCATTCCAAGTTGTTCATGGTTGGTGGGCTTGCGTAGGGATGATGTTGCTGTTCATCAAATTTTTGAAAAAAACAACTTCTTAGTTCCCTTGGAACTTTTTTTCCCTTGAGTTTCTTTTTGGAGGACAATCTTCTATGAGATGGTGTGTTTTTTTCTAGCGCTTTGGTGCAAAATTGCACCAAATTTTTTTGGCCTAACACCATGCCTATAGGAAAAAAATGGTACTAAAAAGACGGAAAATTGCCAGAAAACTTCAAATGAAAAAGAAATCTTGGATGAAATCGCCAGATTGTGGATGAAAACTAAATTATGGATATGTGATATGTTTTAATATGATATTTTCTATCCAATATGTGGATAAATGTTGAAATTTGGAATACCACTATAACATTCAATATCGCCACTTTGGCACTTCATTAAAAATGAAAAAAAAACCCTACTATGAGGTTGAACAACCCATTAAGGTCAAAAGACACATTTTGAACACCTAGAGAATGATCCATTATAAAGACTTTTCAATAAATGGGATTTAGGCCACAACCAATGGCTGAGGTAATGAAAATGGAGTGATTAGTGACTACAATTAGGAACTTCCCACTTTTGAGTGTAAATTCATTAGAAGAAGTGATTTTTAAGGCTTTAATATTGCAACCATGTTAGAAAATATTATGATTGCTTTAGGTGAGTATGATATCTATTATGTTTGTTGGTTTGGGATAGTCTATAGACTCTTTTGGGCCATGATAGGCAATACAATTTAGAAACTCATTGAAAATTCATACTTTATAAAAAAAAAAAAGATAATTTCAATAGCTCTCATTGAATCTCAAATTTATCTTTATGTGGGAAAAAACTTAAAGAATTTCAGCAATGGCATGAGGTCAAATTCCTAATTCTATTGTTCTACCTTATGTAAACCAATGCCAAGAGGATTATATTCAATTTTTATAAAGGGTACATAGTTAAATGAGGATTTGGATGCACATTACACAATTTGCCCACATAATTAGCCATTCTTCTTTCTTCATCCATCCCCATTTTTTTCCATCCATTTAAGGTTGTTGCTAAGCTGGTGATTTATGCATTGATAATGTTGCTTCTCATTAAAATTTGTTGGTCAATGGAATCGGTCCATGTGTTCCCAAAAAAAAAAGTTGTAAGAAAAAAGTGTCTCCTAGTGAAGCTCCGAACTCCTCATCAAACCTTTATGTTTCAAAAATTTTCACTTTGTTGGATATAGCCCTATACATATTTTTAACATTTTGATGCTACAAAAAAACATTGGTGGCCTTTTATTTTCCAAACTTTCCTCTATGTTTGGCATTGTCTTATACATTGCAATTTACTCCAAGAATCTTTGCAACATGATTGGCTTAGAGTTCATCTACTATATTCTTTAAACTATTGATCTTTATATAAACCGCTACCTCCAATATGCTCCCACATCTCAACTACTATTGGACCCTTTTTTTTAATTTTTTGAAAAGGTTTTGACCTAGCAATTCCTTAATACTTTGTGAGTCTTTGTAATACTGCATTCATTCTCTATTGTACCAAAACAACACTTTTCAATTGTATTCATGCCCTTTTTCATCCCAAATTTCCAACTTCATCTACATTTCCAAATTGAATTAAATATCTTTTGTCAACAAAATACTGTCATTTTATTTGGCAAAAAAAAGAGTTTGTTTTCAAATGGTGCAATTTGGCCCCTATAATATGATGACCAATCAAGGCTATTTGTTGTAGTCTACATTTTCAAATGTTCTCCAATTCATTCATGTTCTCATTTTGCCTTCTCTATAATTTGGGACTTAGGAGTATTTTTTTGGAAGGGTGAATTTTTGCCAATTGGCTACAAAGAAAACAAGATGGCTATTTTCTCAAATTTAGTCATGTTTTCATTCTACCTTTTCTATAATTCGAGACTTAGGTGTATTGTTTTGGAAGAGCAAATTTTAGCCAATTAGCTACATAAAAAACAAGATGGTTACTTTATGTAAAGGAACCCTAAGTTGTTTTTTTCAAGGGGAGAAGAACACCGGCAAAAAAGTAGAAAACCATGTGAACCCAACCAAATGGTGCAATTTATTTCTTGGACCTAATAATTCTATTTTGTACAAAATCAAACAAGAATACATTCATAGAATATTCTAAAATAGTTCTATTATTTTAAAGTCATTACATATAGGGTGCAATAAAATATCCCTTGGATTCAAAAGTGTGTACCCAAAACTACATGTATTGTTCTACCGCCCTTAAGGTTGTTTTTGGACAATATAACTAGATTATTGTTCTATTTTAAAACTCCAATGGCCAAAATTTACCTATGTATCACTTATCATACGTAAAGGTAAGATTCAGACATAAATTCAATATTTTTTTGGAAAATTTGAATGTTTGAAATATTACAATTGAAATGTTCAAAATATTGCAGAAATTTTTCATCCATATTGCAGAAATTTTTGAATATTTTTGAAAACCTACATTACGCTTTAAGTCCCGCATTACGGGTTTTCTAAAACAAAAGAACCTAGAATTTGCTGAACACAAAAACTTTGGACGCCAAAATGCCAAAACACTAACACCAATAGTTCCAATTGTCCAAAATCCTTTGCGTGCAATAAACAAACTATATCGGCACTCAAGTGCCGAATCCTTCACATACGGTAGTTCTCATACAGATATCACCAAGTATCCTACAAGCCACCTAGTTTTCATGTGCACATCACCAAGTCGTACCCAAGTATTCCATGAGCCACCTAGTTTTCATATAGATATCACAAGATATCACCCAAGTATCTCCCCAGACACCTAGTTCTCATCTAGATATCACCAAGTATCCCCCCAGCATCCCACGAGCACCGAAGAACTCGCTGGCTCCTTCTTTAAAAAAAGCGCTGCTCGTGGCGCCTCTAGCTTCGCAGCTGCTTCCCGGGCACCTCCCGAAAGGGAATTCAGGGATGGTGGCTTGGTCCCTCAGCAGAAGGTGCTTTCGCCAGTGCTCCTCCTTCCTTGCACTTTGCCTAGCTTGGCCCTCCCCTCCAGGATCGCCATCGCCATCAAATCCGTCTTCATCACTCGTCTTCCAAGTCGTTCTTCCCATTCCGCCGTTCCAAAACGGGCTTGAAACCACACTCGGGGAGAACAAGAAGGTCAGGTGGGAGGAGGCTTCCGTCGGGCGATTCCATTCTCCATGCGTGGTGCGACGAGAAGGAGGTTCTCTCAAGGGCAGGGTGCACTAGACAGGTGGGATCCTGGACCGGACTGAACTGAACTGAACTGGACTTGCTTGTGTTCGCTTATGTGTTCGCTTATGTGGGTTTTGAGTCTTTGGTGGTGGCTTTGAGCGGTTTCGTGGAGGTGGGGAAGGGTTTGTGGAAATGGGGTAGTGAGGGTGGGGGGTGGCTGGTTCGTGGGTGAGATTTTGGCAGGTTTGAGTGTTTCTTGGAGAGTTTTCTGTGAAATTCTCGGTTGGGTTGTGGATTCTCGGTTTGGGTTGTGGTGGAAGGGGAGTAGTTTCTGAAGAGGGCTAGGTTCTTTGAGGATTTGAGGCAAGATGTGCGTCTGTGCTGTTGTGAGTTTAGAATATGCGTGCGTGGGTTGTAACCGTGGCCTTTGGAATGGACTTTAAGGGTATGTGGTAGCTTTCGTTTTGTGTACGCGTTTTGTATGTTCAAGTGATTTCGAGTCACGATATGCTTGTGTCGTGGCTACTAACCTTAGTTTCCTCTTGGTTTGCCGTCAGGTCGTTCACCTATACTGCACGATGGTCGCAACCTTTCTCAGAGTATGCGATATGCGCTTGGATGTTATGAAGATTCTCTTCCGAGTTATTTGGGATTCGCGAATTTTAGAAGGATTTTGAGTGTGCGTTTTGTTTTGGAATAGAGGCAGGGTGCGTACTTAATTAATAATACCAATTTATTTCGTGTTGTCTATGTACAGGCTTCTCCAGACTGAACAGTCTTGCAAACAGAGGATGAGCTTAAAAAAAGGTCAACAAGCAGTTGAACGCCTGTAGTAGGCCAGCCACTCGCTCTTCTATCAAGGTAGCCAAGACTTTACCCGCCTCTCTCCTTAGTATGCTTTCGTGACACTTCTCAGATCTCGAAGGTGGTATTTGGGTGCCCATTCTGACCTGTATCACGTTGGGAAGGTTGATTGCATTGTTCTTAGGTCAGTTGGATTAGCTGCTGCTTCTGAACTGAGGCATTAGTGTAGTTGTGAGAAGAAATCGCCTAACTCGTGGAGTGATTTTGGACGATTGCAAATCACTATCCAGTGCACTTACTCGCATGATTTGAAATGGCGCTGTGCAGTAAATTTGCGACCTGTATAAGGAGCTTCTGAGGCGTCATCCACCAGAAGAAGGGCACCTTGCGAAGTGGGTGCCGGCGCGGGTCCCGACCCTCCCGCTTTTTCCATGCAGTCGACTAGCGGCGATCATTTGGCTCTCTTTTCTCCCGGAGTGCTCGATAGCAGCGGCTATGGCGCGTGGAGTGGGGGCTTCGCCGCCACGCAAATCGGCTTCCCCGATGTAGAAACAAAACGAGCCCCGAAGCGCAAAGACCGTGAGATTTGGAAAGATGGTGTTTCAATAGGATTCGACGAGCATGGCGACATGGACTACTCTCTAGACACAGGGACATTGAACTGGACGGACCAAGGCGAAGTCTGGAAGGAGCACCCGAGCATGAAGACCGTGGGGGAAGATCACGGCAAGGGCAAGCTCCACCGTGGGAAGAAGCCGGAGCGCTCCTCTAAGCAGCTGGACGATTTCAGCTCCGACGGAGATAGGAAGGGTGGCCGCAAGCGCAAGCGCAAGGAGATCGAGACCGCCGTGCCCTGGACGGAGGAGATGGTGAAGTACTTGTTCGAAACCTACGACGACGTGCACCGGCGTCTCTTCATCGAGAGCCGCGGCAAGGTGAAGAACCAGAAGAAGTGGGACCCCATTATCAAGACCATGCAGGAGAAGTTCGGCAGGGAGTTCACCAAGAACCAGTGCGAGAGCAAGTACTGGAAGGTGCGCCGCGAGTGCACCAAGTACAAGCTGCGCTTGGAGAAGCGTGCTGCGCACGAGAGCAACGCGGATGTGTACTCCGGCAAGGCAGTTCGTGAGCTTCTGAAGCCGAAGTTCTATGATGTGTGGTTGGAAGTCGCGAGCGACATCTCCAACCGCATGCCTGACATTGAGCTTGTGGACTCGGGCTCGGAGGATGACCTGCCGGAGCTGCCGAGCAAGGCGGGTGGGGGCGGCCATGACGAGGAAGTGCATGATGGTGAGGCAAGCCAGCATGAGCACCGACATTCGTCCAGCTGCGCCATTGTACGTGAAATGCAGCAGCTCATCACTGTGAGGCTGGAGGCGTCGGAGAAGCGCGAGGAGGCGCTCAACATCCGCGCCGAGCTCACCATGGAGCTCCTGCGGCAGCACATGGAGAGGATGGAGCGCACGGGGCTGACGGGCGATGACGCGCGGCAGCGGCAGCTGCAGATGATCGAGGGCGTGGACAACAAGCTGGACCGGCTGGTGAACGGACTAGGCACTTTGAACAAGAACATTGGAGCCATCATCGGCAGAGTGACGTCTATTCAACGATCCTAGAGTTCCTCACAGATCAGAGCAAGGTGCAAAACAGCTCTTTCCATCACTTCCAGAAATTTCATGTATATGGACTGTTGAGAATTGAAATTTAGAAATCAAAGGGGAAACGAAAACTGATTTGACCTAAAAATGTATTTTCTGTGAATTATCAAGAGTGGATCTGTATGGATGTCATTTCTATCAGCTTGACCGGGCCATTTGTTTTATCAAGTGAACCCTAGACTTTCCCCTAATATGGGGTTTGATTTGACAGGTTCCTGTCACTATTTTTGACACATTCTCATTTTCTACTTCGGATGGATTCAGGTCAAGGGTGTTCCTTGCTTCGCAGCAGATGCTGTGGGTTTTGCAAGATTACATCCTCGGGGTGTATTGCAATGGCCGAGGCTGGCAAAATTCGCAAGTATTGTGGGCTCAAAGTTACTGTGACGGGGCAGGTGAGGGCATTGAGACATGCCCTGGTGCCTTTGGTGCTTTTGGTTGTAGATACGTAGATTTCGTGGAGTCGAGTCATGGAGCGGGAAATGGAGAGAGTGATGAGCCTTCTGTGACGAGAATGGCTCCTGTCTGACCTGCATGAGAGGAAACGGAGGGAGTGATAAGAGCATCACAGTTGCAATAAGCAGTCGTTTACTGCCATGGCCTTTAGCAGCAGCTGTAGCAGCTGCTGCTGTGGTGATGCCTTGGAAATATTTGAAGGCCTGGGAATGGGTTATGTAAGACAGGGGTTTGTTTATTCTTGCATGTCTGTAGAGAAGGACTTACAGAGCCTTTGATGAAAATGTACATGCTAAAATAACTTGATTGTGAATTCAATTTGAAATTTGCGATTCTTTTGCATTAGTGGATTTGTGGAAGTTAAATGTGAACCGGTTTGATGTGGATACGTAACAGCATTGTCTTGTCAGACACATTTTACTCCATGTCTGTCGAACGGTGTCTTGCTGACCATGTGTCCAGAGTATGTTAGACATGCTCATAAAATTTGAGTATATATTTGGAGATTTGAAGATTTGAGTATATATTTAAATATTCTCAAATATTTTTGGTATATTTTAAGAATCTGCTTATTAGACAGGCACAAGCTCATGCAAATCTTGACAAATATCGTATTAGTTAGCATGTTGATGTGTCTGAAAGACAACCTTGATATGTATTGTAGTTAACTACGGGTACTGTGGAACTGTATATCATGTCACGGATGACTTCGACAATTTGTTGGTATGGTTCTAGTGCTTGTCTCTATCTTCTTAGTCTTCTTACTGAATGTTTTAGTGGAAATCCTACTCTCAAATCCTAGAGGATCTACTTCATTCAACTTGGACAACACTCTTTTGATAGGTGATTTTTTCAAGAAGAATATCTGTAATTAGGAGGGCAATATTATATTCTTGAACTTCTAAAATTGTGTACATTGACTCAACAATTTTCTAATGGGAAGCCTTGATCCATGGCTTTGTCAAAGACACTTGCTTTGTGTTTCAGGAGACTTATGATAGTCTGTAGAGGAATAGCATTGGTTGTCCTCTGTTGCTTGCTTTTGACCCTCTTTATTTATATATTCTATGTGGAATAAGGCAATTGGCAATCCGTTGCCAAGCTTGGATTTTGTTATGAACTTCCTAGAACTAATTGTAGACTGTTAGAATCGTAAGAATTATTGTTGTTATATATATTTGAGTCATTGAAGTTTGATTATATGTTGTATTTATAATTTTGTATCATAAAAACTAGTGTTTGAATTTCAATCGTCTGCCTAGATTTCCATCACTGTGATTTCCTGTTTTTTTTTTCATGACATCGTGTACTTGGCTTTATTCTTGCATCGAGGTTAATATATAGGATATTTCTTGAAAAGTTTCATGCCTTTTTATGATCTATGTTTATCAAGTTCAAGGATTTGTTTAATATTCATTGCTTCTAATAAAGAGCTTTTTGTGATGATTGTATGCTTTAGGCCCTGATATATTTGAATATGTTAGAAGAGGTTGCTTTTCTTCTATGTATTTAAGACCTTACATAATGTGCTCAGCTTTTGCTGCTGCATCTGTTGCCCTGGAATTTTCAAGGGGATTGCGGATGAAAGCGGTGTCATCCTCATAGTTTTGACCCATTTTGGATTCTTCTTTGCTAATTGGGGCCGTTGAAACATATTGGGTCTCAACTGGTTCAAAGACGCTTTCTTTCATCAATGGCACATATCAAGACCAATATGTGCAGTTGATCAAGAATCATTTATATATGTGCCTGTTTATGTGTTTTACCAATACACTATAGCCAAGCACATATATAAATGGTAGCCAAGTAAAGTAGTATTTAGCTTCTCTTTTGTATACATATAAGTTGATCAAAACATTTGAATGTTCTTCATGCAATAATGATATCAAAAGCCATGGTCTTAAATACTTGTATATATGAGTATGTACATTGATGTTCTTTGTAAATTGTCATGATTATTGAATTTCCATAGTTATTACATTTCACAATACTTTTGGGCTTATCATTTGGAAGCCCTATTTAAGAATTTGTAATCTTTCAATTTATTTTCTTTGATTTTGCTATGCATGTTTCAACACCAACTCTTCAGATTTTCAATGATCATCACAATTTCAGTTCTATATATCTTTGGCATCAACAACTCTGCAACAATTATCTTTGAAATAGAGGTTTAGGAAGTTTCAAAATGTGCGTTTGTCTAAACTTAATGAATATGGCCTCTCTATTGACAGTCAATCTCAAAAATCTTTGTCAATGACATTTGTCATCAACTAGATGTGCATTTATTAATAGGACTTGTCATGGATAGTCTACATGGGTGGATCACAATGGCGTACACAATATTGCAAACCAAAGCCATTCCTAGAAGCATAACTTGCATAGAATATAAAGTATAAATTTATTTATACAACAGAATGAAGGTAATTCAAGAAATGATTGAATAATGACACCCTGACTTCAACATACTCTTGCTATACTATAACAGGACCTACTAGTAAGGCACTCAGCCGCTACAAAAGTCTAATCCTCATTTTAGTCTACTGGTTTTTAAGCTCTTGTTTTTTATTGGCCTTGCGATAGCAACATACTAGTGGGATCCAAAACGTTGGTATTCTATTGAGTTGCTGCGCATTAAAGGTTAGTAAATGTCATTTTGGTGGATTAGCTTTGTACATTTCATCCAATGTCTTCCCAAATGCACCAAATACTGAGTGATTTGGAATCGTGTTTGTATTGTTGTCATATTCTCTCTGCAAGTTTTCCAATAGCATCTCCATTTGTATATATGCTAATACAAGGCTGCTTATCTATACAACTTGGACATAGATTAGTTCCCGGCTCCCAAGTTAAATACATCATTTTTGGTACCGCACACCAAAGGGCCTTTTACATTTCCTCCAACTGGCCTCGGGTCTTGAATTGATAGAGGGAGGTGTTTCTTCATTGATGTTAATACCCATTCCCCAATCACATAGTCTACAATTTTTGGGAAAGTGAAGCATAATATTCTCCAAAGTGATGTCATTATACAAAATAGAAGACTAGTGTACACTATGCAAATCAACGTGTATGCTAGTCTTGTGTGGTTTTGCCTATATGCCATGAGCCATTTAGCCAATTGCATTGTTTATAGCTTTGCTAGGTATGCAAGTTCTTGAATTTCATCTGGATCTTTGCTATCTTTGTTGGCTTTAAACATGGTGCCAAGAGTGCCATTGTTTCACCATTGAGAATATATAGCGTTCCATGTGTCACGGAGATAGAACCTTGGAGAAGTTCTAAGTCTTTAAAATAGAAACTTAGGCTTAAGTAGAAGAAGCTTAACCCCTAGAAGACCAAATGGCATTTTTTAGCAAAATAGTAATTTTGGGGAGCTCATTGCGAACAAAAATTTTATTATATTTCTTTGAAAATTTCACACCATGTATGCCCAAGGATTAGCTTTAAGGCCCAACAATTTTCGAAACTTTTGACGACATGGTTAAAAAGTTATTGAATGATATGTCATTTTCAATGGTGGGCGGGCATCTCAAAAAATTCTGAAAAATCCCTTTTTAAAAAAATAAAAAATTGAAATTGAGGTGTTCTAGTTTGCGGGCAGTTATGGATTCCCTATTCTAAAATAAACTTTGGAGTCTTTTATTTAACTCAATTTTTAATATTTTTTGAAAAAAATACAAGCATAGAATGTATATTATTTATTACAACATTACAACCATTGGAATTGACATATTTCAATTTTATAATTAAATTCTTAACAAATTTAGTGTTTTGAATCATTCTCTATTTCTATCTACAACCTATTTCTTTCACATGTGTTGTACAATTCCAAATGATCTAAAGTTTTTCAAGCATGTAGCCAACTTTCTTTGAAGAATGAATCCAAAGAGTAACCACCATTTTGGACATTTTTCATTTAAATGTGACCTTGTGAAGTGTAGCTGCCCGTTTTTTCACAGCGCCAAAAAAAGGGGTTTTGTCAATTAAAATGGTAATATCTTGCGATCCACATGGTGGGAAATTCTAAATTCTAAATTTTTTCTACATATTCTCAAACAAGCTTACTACAAGATCCTACGGTTATATGTGACCAAAAATGTGTTTTTTTCTAAAATTTGGTACTTGTACTAGAATTGGCAATTTTGGAGCGTTTTTGGTGAAAATATAGTCTCTGACCTTTAGGGGTTAAGTATATAAAGAAGTCAAGATTGAGAAATTCTTCAGTCTTATCATATCCTCTTATTATTTATTTATTCTATATTTAATCTTGAATATCTCTATATCATGAATATATCTTATACTTGTTTCATATTTCAATCCCATCCTTGACAGTTTGTCAAGACTACACAATAAGTTCAGTTTTGTCAAAATTTTCTTTTTTCTATTCTTGTTTTGTCCCTAAGCTTTTCTTTTGTAGACTTCTTTTTAAGTTTATAGGAGATTCAAGATGGATGATACAAACTTTCTGCAAGAATTTTCAATGGAGGATCTCTGGAGAATGATGCAACAATTCTAAGAGGAGAATAACAATTTTAGGAACGCTTTTGAACGACTTCAACCAGCTTCAAGCTCAATTGTTCCCAGATGCTTCCTCAAATTCAACCCCATTTGCAGCTAAAGAATCTTGAGTCAGTCTCCCAAACAAGTTTGATGGCAATTGATCAAAGTTCGGAGACTTTGTAAATCAGGTGTGATTTGTTTTTTGACTTCAGCCTTGAAGATATTCCATCGCTGAATCGCAATTGGGATTAATTGGTACCTTATTTACGGGAGCTGCATTATTGTGGTTCTCCCCTTTATTAGAGAAGGACACCCCAACTCTTGCAAATCTTGATCTTTTCTTGGCGGAATTCCAAAATACTTTTGGCGACACCCATAGGGTCTGAACAGCAACAACAAAACTTGGTCTTTACAGCACTGGTCGAGTGTGGCCTCAATATATGCAGCATAATTTTGACTTCTAGTGAATGATTGGGATTGGGACAACAACAAGCTAATCAATGCATTTCGATGGGGCTTGCGTGATGACGTTAAAGACTTGCTATTAAACCCGCCAGATCCTATTCTTGTATCAGAGGCTATCATGCAAGCCGTACAATGTGACAACCGGCTATTCGAGCGACGACAAGAACAAAGATTGGTTCTTGGATCATATTGAGCAGACTCTACAACACCAATACCACCAAATCCATCAACTTCATTTGTGCCAGAACCAATGTAGATTGATGCAGTTTGGTCAAGCCTTTGACGGACCAAGTAGAGAAATGGCGGCATGAAGAAGGATTGTGTCTTTATTATGGAGGACCGGGACACAAAGCTAATGGTTTTCCAAGTAATCAACGACGCACGCCTCAAATTCAAAGTATAAGCATTGAAGAAAACGACAACATTCAGCTACAATAGGGATTGTGCGGCTGAACTCCACATCCTCCTTAACAACTTCAGATCCTATATTATCTGCAAATCCTGTACCTTGTTTTATTATACTAATATGTTTGGTTTTCAAAAATTAGATACTTATGCCTTGATAGATTCAAGAGACTTTGCATGCTTCATAGATGAATCTTTTGCAAAATTACGTAAAATATCCCTAGTACAAAAAACAAAAGTCGTTCATGTTGAGGTTATTGATGGAAGACCACTATCTTCTGGCAATGTTAGCTCGAATGTTAGTTATGAAACAATTCCTCTACAAACTACTTCAAAAAATCATAATAGTCAAATAACATACAATATTATCCGTTCACCTTCTAGCCCTATCATCCTAGTATTTTATTGGCTTGAAAAATATAATCTTCAAATTGATTGGTCAAATTGTAATATTACTTTTTTTTTTTTGAAAAACCTTTAGTGCGAGAGTCCTCTGCAAAACCTAAATCTTATTCTTGCCAAAAATTTCAAAAACCATTATTCATTGGAGCGAGAGCATTCATGCATGCTGCAAAGACTAATGCTACCTTTGCAATCTATGCAACTCCAATAGCTAAAGCAATGACAATGACGAGCAAGCTTCCAAAGCAAAATAAGTCTTTTGAAGATATTTTTGAAAGGAAAAATGCAAATATGTTACCTCATACAATTGTGCCATCAATATGGAGAAAAATACACAACTACCTTTTGGACCGATTTACAACTTATTGCAAGACTAATTTAAGTGTTGAAGCAATATATTAGGAAAATTTAGCCAAGAATTTCATTTGGCATTCAAAATCTCCAGCTGGTGCTCCTATTCTACTTGTAAAGAAAAAGATAGATCTTTGCAAATGTGCGTAGATTATCAAGGCCTCAACAAGATAACAATTAAGAATCAATATCCATTATCATTGACTGCAAATCTTCTTAGTCAACTTAGTCAAGCAAAAATTTATACCAAGATTAATTTTAAAATTGCATACAACTTGTTACGTATAAAAGGAGACAAATGAAAAACAACATTTCAGACAAGGTATGGCCATTTTGAATATAACGTTATATCCTTTGGATTAATCAAGGGACTAGCCTTTTTTCAACACTGGACAATATATTTTGAGAATTTTTGGATGACTTGTTGTGGTCTATTTGGATGACATTTTAATACACTCCAAAGATGAAACACAATATGAAGAATATATGAGGGATATGTCCTTCATGTCCTTGAAAAGGTTCGAAGCGTTGGGTTATTTGCAAAATTAGAAAAAAATGTTTTTCACACATCTAAACCAGAGTTTCTTGGTTATATTGTTCCAAATAAGGGAATGTCAATGGATTCAAAGAAGATTCAAGCTATGTTAGATTAGGCTGCGCCAAGAACGGTAAGCAATGTTCAAAGAGTTCAATGCTGCAGAAATTAACTACAAAATTCATGATAAGGAATTAATTTCTATTGTGGACTCTTTCCAAGAATGGCCTCATCTACTTAAGCGAGCTACCTACCAGGTAACAACACATATATTGATCACAAAAATCTTGAATATTTCATGTCAACTCGTGTATTGAATTGTTGTCAAGCTTGTTGGAATATGTCTTTGTTGAGATTTGATTTTTTGTATTATATATTGGCCTGGAAACAACAAGGGCTGTTTGCAGTACTAGAAACGTCAAAACCAAAACAACTAAAATTCAACTAACAACGGTTGATTTTTTAGTCATTTACGGGGCATTGTTTAGAACAAAATATAACAAAAAGTTGTTGTTTTTTTTCCATTGTTTTGGACAAAAAGATAATATAATTTTTTTTTCATTTTTTTTTCATTTAAAAATTTAAAACAATGAAAAATAAAAATTGCTACCCGGAAAATCCGAGCAGCATGATTTTTTTTAATTTATTCTACCTACCATAGGGGCAGTGCCACCTAGACAAGCAAGCCACGTAGGCAGCCCCACCACCTAGGCAACCCCGCCACCTTAGCAACCAGCCACGTGGGCAGGTGTCACCATAGGGGTTTGAACCTGGGGGTCCTAACCACTAGACCATGCATTATTACAAGTATATGTATGGGTTGTGGAATTTTATATATTTTGTTCTTGCAATTGTAAAATCAACAAACTTTGGAGGCCATTTAGACATAATAGAATAACGTTTTTCAAAAAACGTTGAACTTGAAAAAGTTTGAATATCAAATTATTTGTTTGAGATTTGGAGCCTTTAATTAAAAGTTATAGGCAAAATTCAAAGAGGATGTTTGAAAATGTCAAAAAACATGTTCTTTCCAACCCCTCTCTGAACTTTGCCCATAACTTTTGATTGGACGCTTCAAATATGAAACGGATTTTTGGAAATGAAAGTTTATTTGTTTTTCTAATTTTTTATAGTTCAAAGTGTTTAAAAAAAGTTGTTCTACTATGCCCAAAAGACCGCCAAACTTTGCTGACCTCAAAAAATACCAAATTGTGAATAATTAAGTTAAATAAAAAAATCTAGAATGAATATAGAATTCCATTGGATCAAATTTTCAACAATCTTGTTGAAATAAAGTATGTATAAAGAACTCTATTGGATCTTTAGAACTACGTCAACTATCTTGTTGAAAGTATGGATAAAAAATTTCAATTCCATTGAATCTGGCTAATTGTTGTGGCTGCCTGGGTTTGCTCGTTTATAAAAAAATGACTTTTTCAAACATCAATTTTTAATCACAACTTTATTTAAATTACATTGAAATTTTTTAGGCATTGAGCTAGTATTGAAATACACTTTGGATAAATTTTTTATAGAATTCTACAAGATTCTACAAGATTTCAAATTACTTAAATTTTTTTTATAAGAATCTTCAAAGACTCTATAAGATTCTATAAGATTCTATAAGATTCCACAAGATTCCACAAGATTCCAAAAAATTCCAAAAACTCCCCAAAAATTCAAAAAAGATTCCAAAAATGATTCCAAAAAAATTCTTGATTCCCAAAAATTCTGTTGATTTGGTATTGATCTTCTAATAGTATTCATTGCACTGCTCAAATTAACAAAAAGGTTAATACAATTCTATTGATTTTCATAGAAAGTAAAAAATCAACAAAAAAAGTCATTCTACTACCCCAAATAACAAAAATCTATTGATTTTCTGTTGATTTGGTTATGATTTTCTAGTAGTGCTGTAGTGCTGTTGCATTATCTAGACAATCCAATCTTATGCCAAGAGCAGGAGAAGGAACGTATGATTTACATCGGACCACTCTTTTGAAGCGTAAATGTTTCCATCTACAAATAATTTTTGTTTCTATTGTAATTGACTCCAGTTTCTTAGAAAATGTCCAAACAATCTTGACCAAAGACTCTCTTGTTCTTGATATCAAACAAAGCCCTTCATGATAAGCCTGAAGATTCTAGTAAATTCAAAATCAAAGACAAGCTTCTATATTTTGAAGAACGTTTGTACATTCCTGAAGGACCTCTGTGTCTCCAAATCTTGCAAGCTTGTCACAACCTTCCAACTGTTGGACATTTTGGATACAACAAGACTTTGGAGCTCATTTCTCCTAATTTTTGGTGGCATCAAATGCGGAAGACTATAAAGGGATTTTTACTTTTATGTGATATATGTTCCTGTTTCAAGAATTTCCGTCATTGGCCTTAATATGGATTACTACAACCACTATCGATTCCAAAATAACCATGGTCATCTGTTTCAATGGACTTCATCATTGATTTGCCACTTTCATTGGAGTTTGATAGTAGTTGTATAATAGTAGACCGATTTTCAAAGATGGCACATTTTGTTCCATGTAAGAACACAATCATAGGCAAGAAAATAGCTAAGCTCTTTATTGATAATATTTATTGCTATATGGCTTATCCGATGATATTGTGTCTTATCGTGGACCGCAGTTCATCTTCAAACTTTGGCAATCGCTAATTAAATTTTGAAAGTGAAGATCAAGCTTTCATCAGGCATTCATCCACAAATAGATGGACAAATGAAGCGTATAAATCAAGTCTTGGAGCAATATTTTTGGTGTACTATCAACTACTAACAAGATTACTGGACCTCTTTGATGCCACTAGCCGCATTTGCTTACAACAACAGCGTGCACGCATCTACACAAGAGATTTTATTTTGTATTAATTATGGATACCACCCCAAGATTGATATGCTACCAACTGGAAGGGAGAGAGCCCTGCAGAAGAGATTTTATTTTGTATTAATTATAGATACCACCCCAAGATTAATATGCTACCAGCTGGAAGGGAGAGAGCCTTGCAGTAGAGGATTTTGCAACACATATGAAAGAATTACAAAAGAAGAACATCTTGAAGAAGCTCAAGTTTGTTACAAGGAATCTGTTGATGTGAAAAAAAAGAGCAACCAAATTTTCAAGTAGGCAATAAGGTATGGCTACTACAATGCAACATCAAGACTTCCAGACCAAGTGATAAACATGACTACCGCAGGATTGGACCGTTTCAAATTGAAAAACAGATCAATCAATGTTGTTGCATATTAATTGGAATTACCTGCATCCGTGAAGGTACATCTTGTTTTTCACACTTCACTTTTGTAAATCTATAGAGAATCTAATTTCTTGATAGAATTCAAGCATCACCGCCTCCTATAGAGATAGATGATTGTCAAGAATACAAAGTCAAGGATACTTTAGATTTGAGGATACGACAAGGTCAACTAAAATATCTTGTTCATTGGAGTGGATATCCAATTAGTGAGCGTACTTGGGAACCTACTTCAAATTTAATAAATGCATCATTGAAGATCCAAGCATTTCATCGGCAACAACTAGGCAAACCAAGATCTAGATAGAACAAACTCCTCGAAGGATCTCGGAGCTAAAAAGGAAGGTGATGTCATGGAGATAGAACCTTGTAGAAGTTCTAGGTCTTTAAAATAGAAACTTAGGCTTAAAATAAAAGAAACTTAAGTATATGAAGATGTCGAGACCAAGGAACAGTCTCAACAACTCCTCTTATTACTTATATATTTTGTATTTAATCTTGAATATTTCTATATCGTGAATATATCTTGTCCTTGTTTTGTATTTCAATCCCATTTTTGATAGGATCATGCTTGAAATCCATTTTGTCCCATGAAGGGACAATGGTCCTTTAGAAGTTCAAGTGAACCAAAAAAAAATTACTAAGAGTTCAAAAGCTTTGTCAATTTATTTTACTTGTAACCATCTATTCCTTAACCCCTAAAGTCCCATTGTCCCCTCGGGGAACAATTTGGAGTTTGGGTAGGTATTTACAGGCTGAAATTATATTGTGATTTTTTGAAACTTTTTGAGGACGTGTAGCTTTCCGAGAGGTTTGTGGATATGTAATTTTTATTCCAATCCGATGCCGGATGAAAAAGTTATGGGGAATTTTTGCCCAAACCAAACTGGAGGGGCAGGCTGGTTAGGCAAATTTCCTTTGACTTTGAAAGGGGTCAGTCTTTGGATGAGCAAATCGGATTTGGGAAGGGCAGCGGGTGTCTGTCGAGGGAGAAGAGGAGGGCAGTCTGCACGGCAGCCCTGCAGCAGGCGGGGAACTTGGAGAGAGCGGGGAACCTTCAAGGGAGCGTGTCCCCGACTTGGGAGCAAGCAGTCAGTGCATCTTCAACCAGAGAGCGCCCCCGGCCTCAACCCAACACGAGGAGGCACTCTGCAGCAAGTAGGTGAGTTTGCTTGGCCCCTGTCCGTGTTTTTTTTTTTTTTTCTCCTTATTTTATTTAATTTTCTATTCCTCTATGTTATCCTTTTTCTCCCTCCCTTATGAACAAACCCCTTGCTCATTCCCAAGGAAAAATGCTGAAATTTTTTATTTGCCACACATGATAGAATTTGCAAATTTTAAATTCATATTTGCAATCAATGGTCCCAAATTGAGCAAGAGGCGCATACAAGATAAATTCTTCTAGCATAAAGTAGGGTTTACATTTTCTTTACATACACCCCTAGAATGACTTTGGGGAGACAAGTGAGGGAGTCAAAAAATTGTGTCCGTTTTTACCATTGATCAAATATTGCACAATTTTTCTTTCTTTTTTTGTTTTTGGTCCTTCCTCTTTTTTCTTATTTCTTTGCTAGCACATTTTATCCTTTCTTCTTCTCTAAATTTTTGGTTCAAAGTCCATGATCAAATTTTGTTGAATGTCTACGATCAGTTTTTGTTCATCACTCTTTTCCATTCACAACTTCATTTCCTTTTCCCTTATTTCTGTTCTTGTCCAATTTTTGTTCTATTTTGATTTCCATATTTGTTTTTGTTCTAGGTTATTTATCCTAACGTAGTTCCTGTTTTCTATTGTGGGAACATAACATTGTATAACCAAGCAATGGAGTCCTTTGCATAAGCCATTACTTGGGAACATTTTGGGTGAAATTTGAAGGGAAAAAAATGCAGCATATTGGGGGATAAGAGGACCCGGTTGAGGCCTTGAGGGGGGCCTTATGGGTGTGGTTTGATGCATCGGGTTTTCTTTTTCCTTGTCAACACTAGCATCGTGAACATGTACATCATTTATGTGGACAAGTGCAAGGCACGAGATCCTCCAAAGTGTCCTATGACACATTTGTAGTTTTGCACTAAATTGTGCGAATTATTGACTGCGAGATGGCTTCAAAAGAGACGTACTAAATTTGAATAAGGACCCCACAGTAGGCGAGTGTGCTATCCAATATTTACGCAGGTCCAAAATCATTGCGTGGTTTGCAATGATGGCTCACTGCTATTGACAAGACCTAAAACATATTGCCCTACTTGTGGCAATAAGTTCATGTGTTGGCAAAAAGGATGCTTCCAAAAATACCATGAAAATCTTTGTTGAGATGATGTTGAACAAGTAAGTATCAATTACACATTCATTTTTTACAATGTTGGTGTTTGGCCATTTTTCATTTACAAGCAAATGTTGCAGTGACGGCTACTTACAATTCAAATGAAATGAAAAACAAAAAAGATTGTTATTATGAATTTCCAATGATTTTAGGATATTTTTTTGGCAATAACTAATAATTTTCAAAAGAGTTTTAAATATTTTAGAATGCTCAAATGTTGTTGTTTATGGCCTCCTAGCATTTTTTATTTTACTTGTAGGAGATATGCCATCACTCTGGAGTTTGAAGAATTTTTTTGCAAGCTTTCTGTGCAAATACTACTCTCTACCCATCCTAGGAGTATACCTCATGCTTCCAATGACTCCTATGTGGTCTGCAAGTCCATATGCATGGTATGGTGAAATTTATTGGGAAACTACAAAGAAGGCAGTTGATTGAAGTAGATGAAGGATCTTCGATGAAGGTGGGGAGCTCCTGCATTTTCAATGTTGGGAACGCAATGGAGAACATACTGGGTTTTACAGGGGACATCATGGACCCGTTTTTGGTAGTTGCCCAATGGCATTTTCCTTTTTGTTCATACCATAGGTCTTTGAAATTGCATAGAATGGAGGTAAAAAAATTTTTTCAAATTTTTATTTGAGGATCTTGTGAATAATGACTGCATTTTTCTATCTACCGTTGGGATTTGTCAGATCTGAAAGAATGGGCTACCAAATCTCATTGCAAAAAAAAGTATTGTATTGTCATTTTTCAGAACATAGTTGCATTGCAAGATTTTTTTGGAAATGTTGTAAGTCTCCAAATCTTCTGAAAATTGGTGGACATGTTCTTAACATGATCTACAATATGTTAGAATTTTAAACTCAAAGTTTGTAGTGCAAAAAATTTCAACAAATGGCAGTCAAAGTCATCTGAAATTTCAGGGCAGCACACAGAAAAACTTTTGCTCAAATTTTGAATGCAATTTTCTTCCAATCCGTACGGTCAAACTTGATGAAATTTTTACCACATGATCTTAGTGAAGTCAAACACAACATCTTACGGTTAGATTTATGAAAAAAATGTTTTTTCCGGTTTTTTAGGTGAACGCAGCAAAAATGGCAGTTTTCAGTGGTTTTTGACTACAAAATGGCCTTGGGACTTTTTAGGGGTTAAATAAGGTTGTTTGTTTGTTTGAATTTGTTTGATTTATAAATATATAAAACCCAACACAAGAGTCTACAAATATTTAGTAAATGATGAAAGTCATGTGGGTAGTGAGCTAGTATTGAGGCTTCACCATGGGAACTTCTACATCTTTGTAGGCTGGTAGGAGGGTCAATCTCACAAAGAAGATTAGTGAGTCCCAAAACCACATGAATGATTTGATTTGAAGTGACGTCTTTATATTGATATCCTAAAACCTCGATGGTCATGGAAGTCACAAGTGGTGGTCAAAAGATAATACTAAGTGTGATTAGACCATAGGGGTCATGGGTGCACTAGTAGAAAAACAGTGTCCAAATCAACAAAACATCAACAAATTTTTGTTGAATTAGATACTGTATTGTCCATTTTAACAGTTTGTGTTGATTTTGGTACACATTAACAAAATCAACACTTTTTTTTTGTTGATTCAGATACTTCAGCTCTAAAGTAACAAAAAAATCAATTTTTTTTTGTTGGTTTGGATACTTCAACTTAAAGTATCAACACTTTTTTGTTCATTTTGACTTACAAGAATCTCAAGTAAGTTTTTTCATTTGAAAAATGTTTAAATCACCATGGTTAGTATTCTAAATACAATTTTTTTTTTTTTAGAACTTTAATCATTCACAATTTGGTAGTTTCTTAACTCAGTAGACTTTAGAGGACCTTTAGGCATAGTAAACAACTTTTTTCAAAAAACTTTCAACTAATAAAAGTTGTAAAATCAAGTTAACTCTTACCTCCAAATTTTCTTTTGCAATTCCGAGTCTCCAATCAAAAGTTATGGACAAAATGTTGTCCATAACTTTTGATTGGAGACTTTGAATTGCAAAAGAATTTTTGGAGGTAAGAGTTAACTTGATTTTGCAACTTTTGTTAGTTGAAAGTTCTTCAAAAAAGGTTGTTTTACTATGCCTAAATGGCCTCTGAAGTCTGCTGAGTTTGAAAAACACTGAATTTAACTAGCAATAATGAAATAAATAAAAACGGAAACTCTCATGTGTACATGTACATGGATGCTTGGTGTGTTGGTAAAGGCCTTTATAAGCAAGGAGTGCAAGGTTCAAACCCCATCAACACCCCTTGTTTAAATGGCCGCTTGCCTAGGTGGTGGCTCCCTATTGGTTTGATTGGCTTAAGTGTCGGCTTGTCTAGGTGGAGTCTCTCCATTGGTTTGAATTGCCAAGGTGGCACTTTTGTGATGATGTGGCACTTGCCACGTGTCAATTTCTATATGGTCAAGTTTCCTTTAAATTAATTGTTTTTTTCTCATTCTTGAACTGACCAAATCAACAAAAAAATCAACACTTTTTGTTCACAAGTACCCAAATCAACTTGTCCAAATTAACAAAAAAAATCAACACTTTTTTGTTAAATTTTTGTTGATCTGGTCACTAAATTTTCTACTAGGGTGGTGGTAGAAAGACACCACTAAGTGCAATTCTAAGGCCATGTGGAATGGGAGTATTACTAAATGTGGCTATGGATATGAATAGAAGTTTGCATCTGACCAATGGCTAGCTACTAAGGGAAGTCCTAGAGAAAGTAAATAGGATAGATAGATGAAAAAGCATAGTTCTAGATACTCAAGATATTTCGCATTCATCTCTTGTTTGAAATTTGGAAGTCACTTGAATGTCTCTTAAACCTAAAAGGACCATTTGTCCCCTTAGGGGTCAATTTGGGTCCGTTCCTACTATCTCAAATTTTAGTGATATTTTTTGGAATTTTTTGTTGCTTTTTTAATTTTGTGAGAGCTTTGTGAATTTATAAATTTTATTTTAATTGATGCCCGGAGCAAAAGTTATGGCACAATAAGCAAAAATGGAGTTCAGGGGGCTGCACCAAAAAAATCACAAAAAGGCAAAATAATTTTTTTTCAATTTTTTTTCTCAAAGATTATATTTTTTTCTACATGAGAAGCTTTGTTTCATTCAATTTGGATTTAGAATGAGGAAGTTATGGACAATCTTAGTTTTTCAGGCAATCTAAGCATTTTCTTGAAAAAATAACTTGTAGAATTCATTTTTGAATGAAATTTTTAGAATTTTCCCAAAAAATTGTTAGACAAGGTTATTATTTTTTCTAGAACAATCTCACCATCGGGATTATTGTGATTCAATTCCGTCTAAAAGCTATTAACAATTTAGTTCTTTCTTTAATCTTGAATCCACCTCTACTTAACAATTTCTTAATGAGTGAAAATTATGCATTTTTTTGGCCTAAATTTTTTTTGTAGGTTCTCAGTTCAGCTATCTAACATAAATAAGTAGAAATTTAAGATCAATAGTGCAAAAGATTTGAACTAAAAATATTCAAAGCCAAAAACTAGTCAAGCAAAGTGCAAACAAACTTGTTTTTTTCACTTTAAATGCATATATCTTAAAATCTACATGTCAATGTTTCTGAAATTTCTTCCACGTAATTATATACTAGTCAAGTATAAGATCTTATGGTTGGATATTCAAGAAAAAATAATTTTTAAAGTTCTTTTCTCTTTACAATAGAAATGACAGTTTTGAGTGTTTTTTAATTGGAAAATCACCTTGGTCCGTTGTTGTTAAAAGTCAAATTAAAATTATGGTTTTAAAAGAACACTTCCTCTGTCCCACTTAAAATCTCTAAATCATTAAAAATTCTTGTTCCACTAAAGAGCTCTGTTTCCTAATTTTAATTATTGAGTAAGTTTTGGCCGGATTGGGCAACCTTATAGGGGCAAGTCAAGCGATTCGGGTGCATTTTTCTTGTAGAGAGCTTGGCCTTGCCATATGAGGTCCCTTGTACTTGCTGTACTTCCGGGGACAGTAGTATTGACGATGTATTTGATGACCAATTAGCCGCTATGAAGATTTGTTCATGAACTAGTCTAGGTTTCTTTATTGTGGATATTTAGATTGGGATACATATTTCTAGAATCTCATTGTTGCCACCAACCTTTAAATCATCAAGAATGATGGAGCTGGCAACACTTACAAATTATATTCAAAAATTATACTTTATGCATGGATTTTGGGTGCTTAGATGATGGCGCCTAAGCTAGAGATTTTGCATAGATCTAAAGGATGGATTACTGGTTTTTGGATGCATGTATCACTAGCATAAAGACTAAAACTGCAGTTAATCCCTTGTGAAGAAGCTTTTTGAAGGTTATTAGTGGGATGGAGGGAGTATGAAGTTAAAGGACATAACATATATAACCATTATCGATATATAGCATACCTTCAAGTGATATAAATGAAATGATTAAAATCAAATGTAAAACATGAATTTAAGCGAGAAATAGAATATGAATATGGATGCAATGAGGATGGATGGTCATGAAATGTAGAAAATAGATGTAAAATGACAAATAAAAGACCATTGTAAAAAGGAAAAGTAAAAGATCAATGTAAAAATGAAATGAAAATTAATCTAATGGATGTAGAACATAGATGTAAAAGTAAAAGTGAAATGTAAAAGGCATACTCAAGCCATTACCTATAAATAAGAAATACCTTCTCAAATCCGAAACTCAAAGTGCTTTCAAAATTTGAATGGCTTACAAATCTTTTTGTAACCTAGCAAAAAACTCATACAGATTGCATCATTGCCTAATTTTCTTGTCTCTTGTAGAAGATCCAAAGTGATCTAAGCTAGAAAATTTGAAATAGAGATTGAAAGTTGTCCATTGATTAGCCATGACTACCAATACACTTGTTTATTTTAATGGTCTCATGCCTTCTTTCTTAGACTTAATAGATCATACAAAACTCTATGGGGCGGCACACTCTTTTATTGTGGATACTGAAGATTTGGAGGAGGCAAATGTCATTTCTTGTCCTTGCAATGATGGTTGTACCTTGGACACTTACAAATGGCAAAAGATTAATAATTTAAAGGAATCCAAAGAACCTCCGGCAAGAGGCTAGTGGGCTAAGGATAAAATTGGAAGAAAAAGAACTTACAATGCTTTTGCTTCCATTGACAAACGTCAACGGAGGACCGGAAGACTCAATCAACACGAAGATTTTTCAAGAACTTACAAATTGACTGCATAAAAATGTATGACTTTACTTCACTGATAGTGTTGAATACAAAATTCATCAAAACTTTAGCTTGTAAGGTGCCTTGAGATACAAAGCTTATTAGGACAAGGTTGCGGGGCTCACAAATGCCAAGCTTAGCAAGCTCTATCAAGACAAGGTGGCAACATTTCTCCAAAGGTTCGGCAATATTTTACTGCAAACAGGGTTTTTTGGGCTGAACAAAGATTGGGTCATTCAGTTAGGCTTATCTTGAGAGGCTACCTGGTTTTTTGTGCTGATCTGATTACTTGGTGCCTTGTTGGGTTTGCTACAATAGTTAGTTGTCTGAAAACGTTTACAAAATTCTTGCCAAAGGCTTGCTTCTTGTTTGCTGTACTCAGGTTCCTTTGCAATGGAATTGGTCAATGTATTTAAAAAAAAACAAAAAAAAAACTTAGTAAAACCAAAAATCTATATCAACAAAGTGTATTTAAATTATACATCAGCTGTCATGAGTAGTGGCTTTAAAAACCAACTTAACCCCTAAGTTGATTAGAGAACACATTGTGTCCGCTGGATTTATATGCGACCCGTATTTGCCAAATTCCTTGAAGTATTGGCCAAATATGTAAACTACAAAACTGAAGGTGCAATAGTCATTGATTTTCATATGTTTTTAGAAAAATATTGCAATGCTTATTGTTGAAATGAGATGCTATCAAATATGTTACAGTATGTATTACTAAAAAAATACGTGTACTAGAGATATAATTTTACAATATTTACAAAGTTGGTAGTATGGCCAATGCATCCAGAAAGTGTGCATTTTGATAGAAGACTTCAATGCACATTCAATAGAAAATAAATACAAATTCGATGGACAATAAAACATTCACAGGCAAGGCTGTGTACATCGCACTTACGCTATATACAAAACTACAGATGTATTGAAAGACACCCAGAATCACTTAGGGGTTAAAGTAAGCTTATGTCTTGTAAAATGTGGTTCACTTGAAGGTAAAGCCTCAATTCTTTTGTAAATCTGAGAGTTATGAAATATACAGCTTAAATGTGATATCTTTCAGCAAACAAATTACTTGATACTAATATACTTGAATTACTCTGTAGCTGCATCTAAGTGTCTTAAGTTATTCTTATTATGCTTTCAACTTCTTTTAATTAGCACAAAATCCAAAAACCTACAAGAGGGGATCCTTACAATGAGAGATGCTGTCCACTTGAATGTATCTGAGATTATGATTAAAAAAACTCTAGTATGAAAGGTTTTGTGAATTTGTGAAGTTTTTGAGGTATCATAGTATCAATTTTTATGAATTATAAAATGTATTCAACGGACACCAAAATGTCACGTAGAGTGTAAATATCTATGAAGAATGTGAAGTTGATAACCATGGTGAAATGTCATGTATGTAATTGAAAAATTGATAAGATAAAAATTAAACCTTTAAGATGGGGATTTTTTTAAGGGAATACCAAATGGATTATAAAATACAAATTTTATAAAAAAAACTGAAGAGTGCATTAAATGAGACTTTTTTAGCACCAAGATTGGAGATTTTCTATACAATCAAATTTGAAAAATTATTTAGAGATTCATTTCAAATAATTTTGAATACTTTTTACTTCACCAAAAGCATAGTTTCAGCTTTTATCTTTAGAAGATTTTAATGATAGGCCAAATTGTAGCTTCAATTGATTTGTAAGGAAAACAAAGGCTTTAACCCTTTAGTGACCGGTCGACCACATTTTGGTCGATTTATGGACTCTATGCTTGTTGTAGGTCAAAATACACCTAATTTGTAAAAACCCAAAGTGGAATGGAGTTAGAGCATCTTTAGACGCTCACTTTAAATCCTAAAGGACCAAGACCTTTTTTCTGCCAAAAAACTTTCAAAACTACCATTTCTAGAGCAAAGAGTACAAAAAAATTTAAATTATCTTTTTTCCACATCTAACCATAGGATCTTGTACCTAACTAGTATGAAAATGTAAGGAAAAAATTTCAAAATTTTTGACCGCACAAATTGCAAGATATCTGCGTTTGAAGTGAAAAAAACAAGATTTTTAGCACATTGCGGGACTAGATTTTTTGACTTTGAACATTTTTAACTTAAATTTTTTGCACTACAAAGTTTTGAGCTTTAAATCCTTTTAGTGGAGAATTGAGTTGAGGGTCTAGGAAAAAAAAAGAAATTCAAAAAAACTTAATTTTCATTCTTAAAAAATTGTTAAGTAGAAGTAGATACAAGATAGAAGGAAAATCTAAAATATTCATATATTTTAGATGGAATTAAAGTGCACTAATCCCAATGGTGAGATCATTCTAGCAAAAAAACTAAACCATGTGGAACTTTTTTTTTTTTTTAAATTGCAAAAATTGCATTCCAAAATGAATCCTACAAGTTCTTTTTTCCAAGAAGATGCTCTAATTGCCCGAAAAACAAGATTGTCCATAACTTTCTCATAAAAAATCCAAATGAGATGAATCAAAGCTTTCCAAATAGACAAAAATACAATCTATAAGGAAAAAAAATTAAAAAAATTAAATTAAATTTTTTGAAATTTTTTTTTGCTACCCCTCTCTCTTGTTTTAAGCTTATTTGGGCATAACTTTTGTTCCCGGGCACCGATTGAAAAAAAATTATATTCCCACGAAGCTTATCAGTTTTTCTATCTCCAAAAAAAATTTCAGAAAATCACAACAAAAATTTAGCCTGTAGGTACCTGCTCGAAATCCCATTTGTCCCTTGAAGGAACAATGGTCCTTTAGGGGTTAAACCAAATTGTTTGGTAAGGCATGCAATAATGTGTGAGCTATGCTAGTTTGAATGAATCTATGTTGGCCAAGGAAATGTACAAATAAGCTTCAATCTAGCCAAATTTTTATCAAAATACATGAGCCATGAAGGCAACAATGTCACTTGGCAATCCCACCACCGTCTAATCCATGTAATCCAAGGATGTACATAGATTAGCTAAGGTAGGAGGGCCCAGAACTACCCATCTAAGAGTTGAAATTGAGTTTTGGGGAGGTAAAAAATTTTGAATTATATTTCATTAAACAAGTAGAATTGGCATCAAATCCAAGTTATTTCAATTTTTTGGAACTTTATGGAATTAGTTATGAATTTTTGAAGTTCAAACGGCAAAGGTTTAAAAACCATGAAATGTACATTTTTTGTACATTCTTGTGAATATGGAAAACCAATATGTACAAACAATGTATACTTGAGGAGTGGAGTGTTTTAGAGTGTGAGAGAATCTTGAGCCACCTACTTTAGAGACACTTTTTGCTTAACCCCTAAAGGACCATTGTCCTTTGGGGGACAAATGCATTTTCGGGCAGGTACCTGCGGGCTGAAATTTTCTTTTCATTTTTTGAAACTTTTCTTGGAGGTAGACAATCTGATTAGCTTCACGGGAATATAATTTTTTTCACAATCGGTGCTTGGGAATAAAAGTTATGACCAAATAAGCTCAAAACAGGGGATGGCGGGCAGGGTAAAAAAATTGCAGTTTTTTTTTGTTTTTTTTTAAGTATTTTTTTTCTCATAGATTGTATTTTTGTCTATCTAGAAAGCTTTAATTCATTTCATTTGGATTTTGTATGAGAAAGTTATGGACATTCTTGTTTTTTGGGAAATTAGAGCATCTTTTTGAAAAATATAATTTATAGGATTCATTTCTGAATGCTATGTTTCAAATTTTTCAAATTTTTCTTTTTTACATGGTTTATTTTACTTGCTAGAACAATCTCACCATTGGAATTAGTGCATTTTAATCCCACCTAAAATATATAAATATTTTAGAGTTTCCTTCTATCTCGTACCTACTTCTACTTAACAATTTTTTTAATAATGAAAATTAAGTTCTTTTGAACTTTTTTTTTTTGGCTAGATTCTCAACTCAATTCTCCAATATAAACATTAAAAGCTCAAAACTCTTCAGTGCAAAAAAAAGAAGTTAAAAATGTTCAAAATCAAAAAATCTAGTCCCATAATGTGCTGAAAAACTTGTTTTTTTCACTTTAAACGTAGATATCTTGCAATCTGTGCGGTCCAAAATTCTGAAATTTATTCCACACACTCTCATACTAGTTAGGTGTAAGATCCTATGGTTAGATGTGAAAAAAAACTTTTTTCAGATTTTTTTACTTTTTGCTATAGAAATGGTAGTTTCGAGTGTTTTCTGGTAGAAAAAGGGCCTCGGTCCTTTAGGGATTAACTATAGTAGATTTAGTTTTCACTTCAATCTTTGAGCCATTCTCATATCTAAATGAAAGCTTCGATCACCTTCATTCTTGTGGCAATACATTGCCAAGGCCTTGTAGCCTCAATTCTAAGGTCCAATTATATTTATCTAGCTCAAAGCTCATCCCAAAATAAATTTTTAAAAGTATATCTTGAAAAAATGACTCGCCCCCCAAATCAACCACAGTCACTGAAGGGTTAGTGATGAAAACATCTAAAAATTCTCCAAATATCAAATTTTCTGTCATCGAGGGAATATTTAACATTTTGCACTATTATTTTTTATATGAAAATGTTTGAACATAGCCATTTTGGTTTGGAATATAAATTAGAAAGACAAATCAATCTAATTTATATAATAAAATTAAAATTAAAAAGGAGTATAGTTTCTTCCATACAATAGAAGGCTACTCCATAGTCCATAAATAATTGACTGGGAATTTAAAGATTAGAGTTGAATCCTTAACCCCTAAAGGACCAGAATGTATTTTTTGGCTGCATAGCAATTTTGGGCAAGTATGTGTGACTAGAAATTTCTATATTTTTGGCCCAAACTTTAATCAAAGGTGGGAACAAGGAATATCTTTCATATGCACTAAATTTCATGACATTTGGAAGTATGAATAAAAAAATATGGCCTAAAATATATATATATTTTGTAAATGGGCAATCCAAGCTGATAAAAAAAATCACTTTTTTAGAAATAAGAATTTGAAATTGGATTTCTAAAGTTATATATACATAGAAAGCTTTGAATCATTCTATTTTGAATTTTTGATCAATGAGTCAAAAATTATGAGGAGTTTTTGATTAAAGGCAATTATGAATTGTCTATTCTAAAATAAACTTTGAAGTCCTTTATCTTACTCGATTTTCAATATTTTTTGAAAAAAATAAAATCATAGAATGTAGATATTTATAACAACATTGCAACCATTGGGATTGGAATTTTTCAATTCTATAATTCAACTCTTAACAATTTAGTATTTTGAATCATTCTCTACTATTGTCTACTTACTATTTTTTTCTATATGTTGTACGATTCCAAATGAACTGAAAATTTTCAAACATGTGGACAACTTGTCTAGGAAAAAGAATCCAAGAAGAACCACCATTTTGAACATTTTTTTATAGAAAAGTGAGCTTGGGAAGTGTAGCTGCCCTATATTTTGCAGGGCCAAGAAAATGATTTTCAATGAATTTGAATGCTTATATCTTGCAATCCATGACGCGAATTTTTTTGATTATTACATTCTTTGGGACATAAAGTAGGCAGGGTTGTCATATTGGGCGGACGTTTGGTTCGCCCATCCGTCTGCCCGTCCCATCTGATAAAGGTCCCGCCTGTTCGGTAGAGGTCTCGCCCGTCCGATGTAGTCAACAAATAGTTGACTTTTTAGTAAAGAAAAAAAGGGCAACGTAGCTGCCACTCAACACCACCTAGCTGTCAAGCGAGACCTTGGGCACGGATGGAATTGGTAGGGGCGCGGACGTCAGGTCAGGGCGCAGATGTTTGGGCGCGGATGTAAGAACAGGGCACAAACGGACGGGCGCGGACGTAACATCAGGGCGTGAGCGGACTCCAACTCTGTATTCGGATTCAATTTATAATCGGGCCAGCGAAGAATGATGACGTGTCATTTACAATCAACTTTTTCTATCTTGAAAAAATTTTAAGATCTACAAATTGAAAGCCGCCCAGATCGTCCACCTGTCCAGTCTGGTTTGCCCGTTTGCCTGTCCCTTCCAATGACCCTAACTTGCCTGTTATGACAACCCTGAAAGTGGGTGAATAGTTATAGAACTCCAACCATTGGTAGATAAAGTTGTCCCAAAGGATGTAATGTAGCAACTAATCTTCAAAGTAAAATTTAATTATAGTTCTGAACGTCTTCTTGTTTGCAAGAAGGTTTTTTGTATTTTAAAATATGATGGACTAAGATACATACATCTTTTTGCACTCGTGAGGTCTTTTTCACTTCTGTCTTGAAGGCCTCACTTTTATGCAACCACAAATGATATGTTAGCTTCATAAAAACTTAGCCCAGGTTTTATCCAATTTTTTCTTTTTGAATAGATCAAAACCTTCAATAATTGTGGATTGATTTACAAGACACTTTGAATATTGGGCCCAAGACTAGATTCCTCTTCAAGTTCTCTTAGAGCATCCAATACCTTCTACATAAGTCCACTTGAATAGGCTTGGAGGTGCCAATACATGACAACTCTGGAAATAGAATATTTTGGCATTGTAAGTTTTCAAAGTCTTCAAAGATTCTTGCTATTGGAAGCTTTCTATTGCAAGCCAAAAACAACTCTTTGTATTTTTTGGGGGATAGCCCCAAGCAAACACGTAAAACTATATTGTATTTGTCACCATTTTGTGCATATTCAAGGTGGTTAAGAATTTGGTTGGGCTTGCACATTCTTTTGCCACCTACTTCTTTGTATTACTCATTTCAATTGGAGTTCTTTAAGCTTTCATGATTTAATTTCACAAATACAAAACCACATAATATAAATAATGTTCTTTTTACAATCTGACACCAATATATCATGACACCTCTTCCACTTACAGGTGCTTGAGCAAGACCTGCCCTAGGCAAATCGAGATTCCAAAAGCCCCATGCGATGAGAAGAGTGAGGATGAGGGCTACAAAATGGTGCCTTTGTACCTTCCAATGGCATCATCCTAAACCCCAAACAAATCCTAAAGACTAAGCATTGCACCACCTATTAGAGCTTTTATCTTGGTTGCATCTGATGTCCTTGCTATGTTTTGAAATTAAGACGCAGCCAAAATGGGGTTGTTGAAATATCCAATTTGATCATAGATGATAATGTTTTTGAAAAAAAATTGGTTTTCAACGTCCAAACCAAGGATTAATGTCCTTGTCCAGATGCCTAGACAACCTAGGCAAAGCAAATCATCTCGCAACAAATTCTTTCTGCATCTCTCCAAATTATTTCATCCACCCTCTGCTGCCATTAGCAATTAGTACCTCGGCAATAATAACCATTACATTCATTCAAAGATTGTTGTCAACTTACTAAAAAACCAGACACTAGAGTTTTGCATGTTGCTTACCAATCCACTAAATTTAACCCCTAAAGGACCAAGGCCTTTTTTCTGCCAAAAAACACTCAAAACTGCCATTTCTATAGCAAAGAGTAAAAAAAATTGAAAAAAGTGTTTTTTTCACATCGAATCATAGGGTCTTATACCTTACTAGTATGACAATATGTGGAAAAAAATTCAGAATTTTTGACTGCACAGATTGCAAGATATATGCGTTTAAAGTGAAAAAAACAAGTTTTTCAGCACATTGCGGGACTAGATTTTTTGACTTTCGAACATTTTTAACTTTAATTTTTTGCACTATAGAGTTTTGAGCTTTTAATCTTTATAGTGGAGAATTGAGTTGACAGTCTAGGAAAAAAAAGGAAATCCAAAAAAACTTAATTTTTATAATTTATAATTAAAAAAATTGTTAAGTAGAAGTAGGCACAAGGTAGAAGGAAAATCTAAAATATTAATATCTTTTAGATGGAATTAAAAAATACTAATCCCAATGGTGAGATTGTTCTAGCAAAAAAACTAGACTTTGCGGAACTTTGTTTTTTGAAAAATTGTAAAAATTGCGTTCAGAAATGAATCATACGAGTTATTTTTTTCAGGAAGATGCTCTAAGTGCCCCCAAAACAAGATTGTCCATAACTTTCTCATAACAAATCCAAATGAAATGAATTAAAGCTTCCTAGATAGACAAAAATATAATCTATAAGAAAAAAAATTAAAAAAAATTAAGAAATAAAAAAAAAAAATTTTTGGCTACTTGACGTCCATTGTTTTGAGCTTATTTGGGCATAACTTTTTTTCCTGGGCACCGATTGAAAAAAAAATTATATTCCCATGAAGCTTAGCAGTTTTCCTATCTTCAAAAAAAGTTTCAAAAAATCACGACAAAAATTTAGTCCATAGGTACCTGCCCGAAATCCCATTTGTCCCCTAAAGGAACAATGGTCCTTTAGGGGTTAAATGAAAATTATTATAGCTCTGCGGCATTACCAGCTTAACCATCAATTCCACTCAGTTATTACTAAGGCAAGGTTATGGACCTTTTTGGAGGGAACATTATTTAACCCCTAAAGGACCAACATGCGATTTTTGGCCGTATAGAAATTTTGGGCAGGTACGTGTGACTAGAGATATCCATATTTGAGGCTGAAATTTTAATAGAAGGTGGGGGCGAGGAATATCTTCATGTGTACCAAGTTTCATGACATTTCAAAATACGAGTAAAAAGTTGTGACCTGATATGTTACTTTTTTTCGTAACCGAGCAGTTTGGGCAGATTAGAAAAAATCTTTTTTTTCCGGAATTTTTTTTTGAAATTGGTTCTCTACATTTATATATACTTAAAAAGCTTTGAGTCATTCCATTTCAATCAATGAGTCAAAAGTTATGAGGGTTTTTGGTTTGCCGACAGTTATGGATTCTCTACTCTTAAAAAAAACTTTAAAGTCGTTTATTTAACTGAATTTTCACTATTTTTGGAAAAAAATAAAATCCTAGGATGTAGATTGATTATTACAACATTACAACTGTTGGGATTGGCATTTTTAAATTCCATGATTAAATTTTTAACAATTTAGTATTTTGAGTCATTTTCTACTTCTTTCTACTTACTATTTTTTTCCTATATGTTGTACAATTCCAATTGATGTGAAATTATTCATGCATATAGACAACTTGTTTAGGAAACTGAATTCAAAGAAGCACTACCTTTATCGGCATTTTTTCATTGAAAAGTGAGCTTGCAAAGTGCAGCTGCCCGGTTTTTCGCAGGATTGAAAAAATGGTTTTCAAGACTTTGAATGCTTATATCTTATGATCCACATGGTGGAATTTTCTGAAATTTTTACCACATGTTTTCAAAATATCATACTACAAGATCATACGGTTACATAAGTCAAAAATTGTTTTTTTCCAAAAATTTGATAGTTGTATTAGAAATGGCAGTTTTGGAGCGTTTTTGGTGATTACATAGTCATGAAACTTTAGGGGTTAAGACACGTTATTGCAAGAGCTGAATTTTATCCTACCACTGCTACACTAAACTTTATTCCAATTCATGACTCATTTAAAGACATTATGGAGAAGATATTCAATTGCCTAATCTACCAATACCATCAAATCAAAGTTCATCAATCATAGAGTCATAGCATCTAGATAGTTCTCAATCTTGTTCAGAGGACGAGTCTAAAGTAGAACCTGGTGAAGAAATATAGTCTCAATGCCACTTTTCTTACTTTAATAATTTAGGCCATTGTCAAACATCAATTCTTTGCTACTGAGTGACCTTGTTTTCATGCATTGTTAATATTAAGGTTACAAGAGTGTACTTGGTATAGAAGGGAAATAATGTTAATTGAATATTCTTCTAATTTCCTTTTGCCTTGTTGTATTTGCTTTAAATACACTACTTGGTTAGTAGACATACCAGGGAGTACTAACTATTTTTTGGAGTTAATTTTTTTTTCTATACGGTTGTCAAGTGTTAGTCTAAGCTATTTGCTTAAAGCAATTGTTTTTACTTTTGGTATGTTTAGGTTAAATCCATTCACTAAGCAGATTTGGATTTCTATAAGACAAATTCACCACTAAAGTAAATAACAAATTTTAGTAATTTTAACCTTGTCTTTGTGAATCAAGAGTCAATGCTTGAATTGTACCTCCATAGTTGTTGCCTCAATTAGTTGTTGAGATTTATTCTTAAATCTTATTGTTGAGAGTTTGAAGACTATTATGTTTACAAGATGTAGATCTATAGCATCAACTCCCATTGGGCAATAGTCTTCTCAAGGATAACGGAATTCTTCTACTTTTATAGTGGAAATTGCTCTACAGGGCTAAAGTCGCTAGTAGAAAATGTGCCCTGGATCAATAGACTTTAGTCACTTTAGATAAGTTGATTTGAACAAAATCAACAAAATTTTGCTAAACCCTAAATCCTAAGCCTTTCCAACCCTATAAGACTACAATCACTGCATCAAAAAAGTCCCTAGCACTAATTTAGTGTTGATTCAATAATTTCAATTGCTTTTAGTATAATTACAATTAATTGATAGATACATACTACAAAGTCATTGTGATAGTTCTAGAACAACATTAAAATTCCCATTTTAATTACATAATTTTTATTTAAAAATAGATCTTTAAATCATTTTAGTACTAAAAAATTCTTCATTTTGGATTTTTTTAGTACTAAAATTGTAGGAATGTAACTACAATATTTTTTTTGGTGCTATTTTGGCATTGATATGATGACACTTTCACTTTCAATGTACCACTATGTTGTTAGTTATTATGTCACTTTACATTTTTGACTACTTCATAATAAAACAAGTGCAATTGGAATGCCCACTGTGGATACATCTTCTACCTTATATATGTTCCCAAAGGACTGGTGAGAGAACGGACCCTGTTATAGAATTATATTAGAGGATGTGATATTAAAGAGGGCCGAACAATACCCGCACAATAATCTGTTTCGATTGATGTTCGGGGCCCAGATAAGTCGAGCAGCGTCAAGGGTATCAGGAGCAGAACTACCGTTTACGCAAAGCAGGGAGCCCAGAGCAAGCTTCGAGCAGGAATGGACATGGTGAGAGAGGTTGGGATTCCTTGATCCCAAGCTCGCGAGCTTTTGCAGAGCCAGGGTGCTGCATGCTGCAATCTGTTGCGGGTGCACGTAGGCTGTTGTGGTGAATTGAGGGCTCAAGGAGGGAGATTTCTCGCACTGTTGTGCTAGGATGACTGAATGTGGGAAGTACTACTGCAATGCCCGCTTGTCCAGGATTTGTAGTGGGATTCTGACTTGTTTCTCTGCTCTGGCAGTCGGTTTGGAGCCATTTTCATATGAGCTCGTGGAGTGTGATGGAAATTGTAGGAAGGAGGTGAGATGCCAGCTGTTGTAGGGGAAACGTTGGATCGACCTTTTCTGCTCTAACTACAGGAGAGTAGCGCTTGTTTCTTCGGAGCTCGTGGAGCGCGAGTAATGAATTTGCTGACTGATGATATCTTGCTGCGCAATTAGTGCAGTGCAATTCAAATAGCAGGTCCTCTAATTCATCCCGGGGGGTTTGGGCTTAGGAGCAGATATGGGAGTTTCCCAGACTGAGCAAGAAGAAATGAGCCGTTTCGCGAACTAGGGTTTAGGATTTTCGCTGGAGGAAGTTTATTCAACTTGGAATTGGGAACTCGTGATATATTGCGGTCCGTGGCAATCAGCATAGCTATAAGTTATTCAATGCTGATGACTGATGACTGATTCCCAGTCTTCGAACCTTGAAAGAAGCTTGGGCCTGCAAGAGAAGAACACTGATTCATGTCTTTCCGGATTAGTACTTATTCCCGGCAAAGCTAGAAAGAACTGCTCAAAGTGTGTATTATAGATGTGGTGTGAGCTGCAACAGAGTCAGTGGCAGCAGTCTGGATTTAGGGCCGGTAAGATCTATCGAACCGATTGAGAACTCACGTTTGTGTTGCAGAGTCGAAAGCGACTTTGCTACTGTATCACCTTTGTTTGCTTCACATTTGAACGATGTGCTGGAAATGTCCAAATCGGTGCCACATATGCTGATTCCTGTCATATTCACCCAATACGAGGTATCGTCATATGTCAGACTAGGGGTGTGCACGTGCGCACCATGGGGCAGGAGATTGGGCAGCGCGAATAGCAGGGAGGAAGTCAAAGTTGTGTCAGACTGGGAACGAGACAAGTCGAAAACACATTCCGGGAACTGGATTGAGCGATCTGGCTGGGTTGGGGATTGGGTTCTGCCCCCTGTTGCGGTTCATGGATGTGTTATGACCAATTCTGATAGATTTTCATGCATATTTCTATATATGTCATTCAAACGATCAAAATTTAAATTAGTCTTGTCATTCATACCAAAGGAGAATTGTAATTTAGTTTAAACCTAAATTTTTGATGACCACCTTTGAAGCGATGGTAATTTTCAATAGTCACGTCAGTTGACTGGGGTTATATGCTAATCAATGGGTGTATGTTCAATTCTGAGGTCCATTCCGGCGTTGTTCTTTGTGATGTTCTTCTTAGTAACAGTTGGATTCTGTAATGCAGGCCGATAGTGATGGGATTGCCACCTCAATTGGTGTCGTGGGATTTAGATTGTAGACAACAATTGGTGTGCAGGAGAGAACAGAGAAGCTTTTTGTTGGTGCGTGAACTAGGTGGTGCCCAGGTGAGTGAATTAAGCGGTTGGATGACTTGTGGCATGGATTGGATTACTGTGGTCATGCTGATAACAAATGTGTCGAAATCTTTACAGCAATGTTTGATAAAGAGGTTGTCACATTTTTCCAAACGTAACCGGATATGAACATGGTTGACCAAACCCCTAAACCCCGGTATTGATGGGAAGAGCGCTTTGAATGGGATGAAGTTGCTTCTTAACAGAGTGTTGACGTTTGTGTATCCAGGATATCTATGCAATCTCAGTCTTCAGGTCTCCATGGCCTATCTACCCTTCTTTATCCCTGTCCTTATCCTCTCACATACGAGGCAGTGGACCAATCCGGTGTTCACCAGTTTCATCAGTTTGGAAGAGATCACCTTCGAATTTCAATGCTTCAGGTATGTATCATATGCCCATCGTCACAGAAAGAGTTTGCCTCTCCTGCTGAGAATGTGACTGACATGGGTAAAGCATGTTGCGGTGGATTCAGGTGAAGTACAGTCGGTTGAAGAACTTTGGAAAGAGTACTTTGCGGATCCTACGCAGTGGTGGGACAACAGGGCTGACAAGGTATGACTAGATAAAAGAAAGCGGATACAATACTCGGCTCAACAAGTGACGGGACGTTCTTGCTTGTACAAGGCCATGGGCACTTGTGGGCACTTCGTAAAGCAACAAGTATGAAATTGCGTTGTTTGCTGTCATTGAGTGGAGTGAACACTGCTCAGATCATTGCAGTGTCATCAACAAATATTCTTGGAATATTGATTGTTAGGTGCAAAATGAATATGAGACAGGTTTTTAGGATCTGATCGTGGGTTGTGGTGCCTACAGAGGAATTCTAGATCACCTGACTTTAGGCATAAGGTGGCAAGGAAAGCACTTTGGATATATGGCTGGTCAACTCCACCATGGGTAAAGGCAATGCTCAACTTGGCAACTGAAGGGAGAATGCAACCTCCTGTTGATTATCGCTCCAAAGATTCTCAAGACACAACACAAGGAGAGAGGTAACTTTAGGACTTGAGTTGACTACGTTGTCTAGTGACTAGAGTAGGTGCATCTAGAAATATGTGATTTTGGGTGAGTTTAAGGATTTTTGTGTGTGCTATATGCTCTATTCTTCCTTTTGGTTATTGGGTGCACTTAAAGTGGAATGATTTGCAATGAATTGCTGTGTATGTGAGAGATATTAACAATTCAATTAGATGGATGCAAAATTTGTGGATGTTGAAATATGTGATACTGGGCTTTAGTGGCCTTGCACCCTTTCACTGTGTATCAGTGTTCTTCTTTCGAACGGATTTCTATTGAAGAATCTATTGATGAATCAGGCTATCTAAGGGCTACAATGGAACAAGATGCATTGTGCCTAGTACTGCAAGAGAGTCGAGGCATATTATACCGGGTGGTGGTGGTAGTATGTCGTTGAAAACTGCAAGAAGCACGACTGAAGCAATTGGTAATTTGAAGACTGGACTAGAACAAGGCATGGCCATCGACTCGTTTATGTATGTTCAAGTTTTGAGACGGTGCTTGAAGGAGGAAAACCTTAATGTTAATGTCGCGAAGCAGGTTCACGACTACATCAACCAGAGTGGAATGGAGCAGAATACATATGTGGCAAACAACCTAGTGAGCGTCTATATCAGGTGTGGAGAATTGGAAGATGCACGTGGAGTGTTTGTTAAGCTTGTGAACAAGAACGTGTTCAGTTGGACCATTATGATTGGAGGTTACGCAAATCACAATCATGCTGAAAAAGCAATGGAACTTTTCAGTCAAATGTGCCAAAAAGGGGTTCAGCCAAATGCATTTACTTTCTCGAGCATCCTGAAAGCATGTGCCGATCCATCAGCTTTGCAGTGGGGCAAAGAAGTTCATGCGTATGTAAGACATGCTGGGCTTGAATCAGATGTGCGTATGGGCAATGCGCTTGTCCACATGTATGGAAAGTGTGGCAGTTTGGTTGATGCTCGGCTCGTTTTTGACCGGATGGAGGATCGTGATGTGATCACGTGGAATGTGATGATTAGTGGACTTGCACAACATGGGTGTGGGAGTGAAGCATATGGACTGCTTCTTCAAATGAAACAGGAAGGGCTCGAACCCAATGCAATCACGTTTGCGAGCATTCTGAATCCATGTTCAAGCGCAGGGGCCTTGGAGTGGGTGAAGGAGGTTCACAGGCATGTCCTGAAAGCGGGACTTGAGTCGGATTTGCGTGTGGGCAGTGCGCTTGTCCACATGTATGGAAAGTGTGGCAGTTTGGTTGATGCTCGGCTCGTTTTTGACCGGATGGAGGATCGAGATTTGATCACGTGGAACGTGATGATTGGTGGACTTGCCGAGCGCGGATGTGGGCAAGAAGCATTTGAACTGTTTATGCAAATGCAAAAGGAAGGCTTTACACCCGATGCATTCACTTACACGAGCATTCTGAATCCATGTTCAAGCGCAGGGGCCTTGGGGTGGGTGCAGGAGGTTCACAGGCATGTCCTCACAGCGGGACTTGAGTCGGATTTGCGTGTGGGCAATGCGCTTGTCCACATGTATGGAAAGTGTGGCAGTTTGGTTGATGCTCGGGTAGTTTTTGACCGGATGGAGGATCATGATGTGATCACGTGGAATGTGATGATTGGTGGACTTGCCGAGCACGGATGTGGGAGTGAAGCATATCGACTGCTTCTTCAAATGAAACCGGAAGGCCTCGAACCCAATGCAATCACGTTTGCGAGCATTCTGAATCCATGTTCAAGCGCAGGGGCTTTGGAGTGGGTGAAGGAGGTTCACAGGCATATCCTCAAAACCGAACTTGAGTCGGATTTGCGTGTGGCCAATGCACTGGTTCACATGTATGCCAAATGCGGTAGTTTGGATGATGCACGACTAGTTTTCGACAGGATGGAGGATCGTGACGTAATCACATGGACCGTGATGATTGGTGGACTTGCACAACATGGGTGTGGGAGTGAAGCATATGGACTGCTTCTCCAAATGAAACAGGAAGGCCTCGAACCCAATGCAATCACCTATGCGAGCATTCTGAATCCGTGTGCAAGCGCAGGGGCCTTGGAGTGGGTGAAGGAGGTTCACAGGCATGTCCTTAAAGCGGGACTTGAGTCGGAATTGCGTGTGGGCAGTGCGCTTGTCCATATGTATGGAAAATGTGGCAGTTTGGTTGACGCTCGGCTCGTTTTTGACCGGATGGAGGATCGAGATTTGATCACGTGGAACGTGATGATTGGTGGACTTGCCGAGCGCGGATGTGGGCAAGAAGCATTTGAGCTGTTTATGCAAATGCAAAGTGAAGGCTTTACACCCGATGCATTCACTTACACGAGCATTCTGAATCCATGTTCAAGTGCAGGGGCCTTGGAGTGGGTGAAGGAGGTTCATAGGCATGTCCTCGAAGCAGGACTTGAGTCGGATTTGCGTGTGGGCAATGCGCTTGTCCACATGTATGGAAAGTGTGGCAGTTTGGTTGATGCTCGGGTAGTTTTTGACCGGATGGAGGATCGTGATGTGATCGCGTGGAACGTGATGATTAGTGGACTTGCACAACATGGGTGTGGGAGTGAAGCATATGGACTGTTTATGCAAATGCAAAAGGAAGGCTTTACACCCGATGCATTCACGTATGCGAGCATTCTGAATCCATGTTCAAGCGGAGGGACCTTTGAGTGGGTGAAGGAGGTTCACAGGCATGTCCTCACAGCGGGACTTGAGTCGGATTTGCGTGTGGGCAATGCGCTTGTCCACATGTATGGAAAGTGTGGCAGTTTGGTTGATGCTCGGGTAGTTTTTGACCGGATGGAGGATCGAGATTTGGTCACGTGGAACGTGATGATTGGTGGACTTGCCGAGCACGGATGTGGGCAAGAAGCATTTGAACTGTTTATGCAAATGCAAAGGGAAGGCTTTACACCCGATGCATTCACTTATACCAGCATTCTGAATCCATGTTCAAGCGCAGGGGCTTTGGAGCGGGTGAAGGAGGTTCACAGACATGTCCTTAAAGCGGGACTTGAGTCGGATTTGCGTGTGGGCAATGCGCTTGTCCACATGTATGGAAAGTGTGGCAGTGTTGATGTTGCTCGGGTAGTTTTTGATCGGATGGCGGATCGTGATGTGATCACATGGACCGTGATGATTGGTGGACTTGCCGAACACGGATGTGGGCAAGAAGCATATGAGCTGTTTATGGAAATGCAAAGGGAAGGCCTTAAACCCGATGCATTCACTTATACCAGCATTCTGAATCCATGTTCAAGCGCAGGGGCTTTGGAGTGGGTGAAGGAGGTTCACAGGCATATCCTCAAAGCCGAACTTGAGTCGGATTTGCGTGTGGGCAGTGCGCTGGTTCACATGTATGCCAAATGCGGTAGTTTGGATGATGCACGACTAGTTTTCGACAGGATGGATGATCGTGACGTAATCACATGGAACGCGATGATTGGTAGACTTGCAGACCATGGATGTGGGCACGAAGCCCTGGAAGTGTTCAAAAATATGATTGCAGAGGGTGTGAAGCCTAATTTGATCTCTTTCGTTGCAGTGTTGTCGGCCTGTAGTCATGCTGGCCTTGTGGATGAGGGCCGTAGACTTTTTCTGGCTATGACACAAGATTATGGCATCAAACCTACTGTAGTGCTTTGTAACTGCATGGTGGATGTTCTTTGCCGAGCAGGACACTTGGAGGAAGCAAAGCTCTTGATTGGCAACATGCCAGTGGAACCAAATGGGGCAACTTGGGGAGCCTTGCTTGGTGCTTGTAGAACGTATGGGAATATGGATTTGGGCAAGCTTGCCGCTAATGAGCTTCTCAAGTTGGAACCGAAGGATTCCTCTGCATACGTGCTTTTCTCGAATATCTGTGCTGCAGCTGGCAAGTGGGAGGAGGTGTTGTGGGTGCGCACTATGATGCAGGAGAGAGGTATACGCAAGGAGCCCGGGCGTAGCTGGATTGAAGTTGATAACAAGGTTCATGACTTTGTTGCTGCGGATACTTCTCACCCAGAAGCGAAGGATATCTATGCTGAGCTGAGGAGATTGAGTGAGAGAATTAAGGCCGAAGGGTACATTCCTGATACGCGGCTAGTGTTGCGGAACATTGAGGAGGAGGAGAAAGAACTTGCTCTTTGCTCTCATAGTGAGAAGTTGGCTATTGCTTACGGACTCATGCGGACACCGCTTGGCAAGCCAATTCGGGTGTTCAAAAACCTTCGAGTGTGTTCAGATTGCCATACAGCAACCAAGTTTATCTCAAAGGCGACTGAACGAGAGATTGTTGTGAGGGATGCTAATCGCTTTCACCACTTCCAGAATGGCGTATGTTCTTGTGGTGATTATTGGTGACGAGGTTGGCAATCCTGACCAATTGTAACCTATGTTGTTGTCTGGAGTTCTTCATTGGAACTTGTCATCATCTGTCAATATGTTATGGTGTTGATCATTGATTGAAAACTATTGCATTGGTTGGAAATGACTCTAGGAACATGTTCATAGAGGTTGTCACCTCTTGCATTTTCTTCACCTATTGTTTTTTTGAAGATTATGAAATCAAAGGTTGGCAAATTTAGCTATAGAAAATGATGGTAGTACTACCATTTGCTTTACATCCTTTTGTTGGCAACATCAAAATCTAAGGATTCTTTATAGAGACTATTCACATGGAAATGTAAATTGATTATTTTGAAGTCCTTCCACAACAAGAAGATCATGCAAGCTGTTATTTTTTTCCTATAGTGAATTTACTCTGATTGCTTCAACAATTGTGCTTATAATTAGGTAACTTGATTTTTTGATCCTTGCTTTGGTGTCAATTTTGGAAGTTAATCCCTACAAGATTAAGAGTACATTTAATAAAACTTGTTAGAACTTGTCATGTTTAAGTGCATTGAGAGAAAATACAATAGAAAAAGTTTCTTTTTGAAATTTAATTGTACAAAAGTATATTGAATGGCTACTATGGGAATTTGGAAAATTTTAGCCCATTTGATTGTGTAGATTGCAAGCTTATAGAAGAAAGAGTTCTTTTTGGACCTTGTTCGACAAGGTCATTCTCATGGAATGAGGTTTTTGCACTACACATAGTTTTTTCTTACCATTTCCTATTATATCATGGTAAGTTAAATACATGCCAAATTTTAGAAACAGATGAGTTTTTTTTCCACCAATTGCTCAAAGTTGTCCCTTTTGCCCAAGAAACTTCAAACAACATAACTTATGTATTTTGATGAAGTTCTTGTAAGCCCACATCTTGTTTCAAAATTTCACAAACATCCATTCTAAAATGACTTCTTTGATACCAACCTAAACTTCCTGTTGTACCTTTGAGGGACAATGGACCTTTAGGGGTTATTGTTGAGGTTAGGTGATTTAAGTGTGTGAAATGTATATTGATGTCATTCTAAATTTAAGAATAATAAACATTTTTTGATTTGGAATGTATTTCTATTGTAATTCAAGATTGTTTACATGGCTTTGTTTTTTCCTCCATTTCTTGTTCTTCTCTATGGTTTGGATGGTCTTTATTGTCATAGGTGTTCCATTTATACTCTAATTTTGAAGCCATTTGTTGAATGATTCTATATGAGTTTTAGGCTTTTCAAGTGTGATAAGTGATCCATTTTTAGGAATTATAATTAGTTTGCTACGTCAATAATTTATCCTATTAGTGTGTGACACTATTTGAGATATATTGAAATTTACACGAAAGATTTCAATCTAAAATTAAGATGACGCACTATTTGAGATATATTGAAATTAGTTTAGATTGAAATCTTTCGTGTATTCTATTAATTTTTACAAAATAAAATTAGTGTTTAGTAAATCTATAACCTCTACAATCTATTGTTGTTTAGGTAGTGTCTAGCAAATTTATAACCTTTAGTATTTTAGTTCTAAAGAATAAAAATAAAAAATTAACAAATCTATAACCGATTCTATTCTTACAAAGACACTAATATTGTACTTTTACTAATTGGATAAATGTATGTAGCTTAAACTAGAGCTAACAATATACTTGACCTTCTCAAATGACATTGTTTTAGAAGAGAAATGGGCTTCTAAATGAAGTCGTATGTTTTTATCACATAACATTCACTAACGTTCATTGGCACTGCCTTTGCCTCTACAGTAGATGGAGCCAAATATTCTACATTCAACAGTGCTCATTCCACATTCAATTTTTCCCTCCCAAAATGCCAATGCTATATGAGTACTAGTAGAAAACTATGTTAAATTTAATGTTTTCATGTCAAAGAAAATACAAAAGTCATCAAAAATTTCTTTTCTTCAACATGATTTTCTACTACTATATTGAAGGTGCAGAAGGGATGCATCTTTTGCAATTATTTCCATGTATTCCATATATTATATGGAGATTAGCAGGCATATCCAAGGATAAATATAATAAATATTTGCATGTAATTGTATTTTTCAAATCTAACTGTTTCAATTCATTCTCAATCAAATGAATTACTAATCCACACCGTTTCCTTTAGCACTTATAATTCCTCTCCGAGTATGAGTTGTTTTATTTTCATATTATAAAAAACAAATTGTGGTTCCTTGGGACCGAAAGGGTTAAGGGTTAAAGTTTCAAATCCACAGAATTTGCATCCGCTGTCCATTCAAACTCTCAAACTTCTCCAAAATTCAAAAATTAAGTACTCACGTGTCACCCACCAATTGATCCTCCTAAAGAGTCTGATGTGGCAATGCTCTCCTTGGTTGTGCTTATAGTTGTATGATGAGCCTAAGGTTGAATGTGAAAAAAAGCCCCCCTATTTTGTGCCGTATTAAATCTATTTTTCTACACCTCTCCTAGCTACCTTGGGACCTCTAATTGCAAATATGAACTCAAAAATTTGCAAATTTTTTCATGCGTTGCAAATAAAAAGTTCCCCGGGAGAAAAATCGTGGGGGCAAAACGGCTCGTCATACACGATCTTGTGTTTGGTGGGAACATGCGAACGCCGGAACTTATTTGGGAACTCCATTTGAGAACTCCGTTTGGGAACTTCTTCTCGCACCTGGTGCTCTCGTATTAGGTCTCCATTCCCCATGTCGGAGTTTCTTTGCGGGGCTAGCGACGGATCCTTGTAAGCATCGAATTCCCTTACACACCTTCATGCCTTTGTTTTCTTTCCTTTATGTTGTGACTTGATTTCCGTCTTACTTTGTCGATGACGGTGGACACTGTGGTGGAATGTGCGGAAAATTCTCGCTGGGGTAGACGTGTTGTATAAATTTTGGAGTTTAGGTTATGCGTTAGACTTGTAGTACGATAGTTCCCTGTAATTATTTTGCAATGTGGTGGTGAGGGGATCACATCCATTTACATCATTCAAATATTGCCACTGCTTGACGAACATTAGTCTGGTGTATGAGAATGCTTTTTAAAATCTTCTCTTCCACTCCTCCGTTTTGTATCCTCTCTTCCAGGAATTTGCACGTCCTTCCATTCTCAATTCTCTCGGCATTTCTTGATCTCAGGGTTTTCTATTATGATTTATATTGTCTCTGGCTTACATTGTTAAGTTTCAGAAGGAGTAGGGCTATGGAACTCAATTTTTTGTGTCCTTAGCAATTATAATAGCAATTATAAGGCAAGTCAAGGGAAGACGGGCGAGGGGAAGTTTTTAAATGGGGACATTGTAATCAATTACTATGGATTTGTTGAATCTCTCGACTACAAATTTTTTTCATTGTTACATATTAGAAAGAGATTTGATGTAAATGATGCAGCTATGCTACTCTGTCTTTTGTTGCATCTTTAGTCAACCTGTTGTACCTGCTATTTAACGTTTTGGGATTTACTGCCTCCTTTTAGATGTCATTTCTTCGATAGTTTTGTAAGCACCGTTCTACATTTGTGTATGATACTCTCCCATTATGCAGTGTCGTGGTCTGCTTCTTGATAGCGTTGTGGACGGGAAATCGTTTATTCCCTTCAGGTTCCTTCTGCTGTAAAGTGACTTTTATTTTGTCCTCCTTGCGTTTAAGTAGGTCAGAGTTTCTTGCTGTCCTTTCTTCCCTTCAAGCTGTGGTATAAACATTTTTTGCACCCTTACTTTGATCTCTTAGTTTCATCGTCGCTGCAAGGTTCCTCTCTATTATAATGAGAAATGAATACTGTTGGTGACAGACTCTTTTTTTCGTCACGTTTATTAAAGTTTCATCTCATTGTCCGTCACGATCGTTGTCAAGTTCCTCATTAATGTTATGAAATCATTCCTCTGGACCTTCCAAATTTGATGTATTGCTGTCTCAAATCCCCTGCAGATACGCCACGACCTTGTGAAGGATACACGAACCGCAGAAGTCACTTACAATGGTGAGGACATACACTTTTGCCGCGATGGTGGCAGTGACGTTTGGCGTGATCACGAGTGGTGATCATGTCTATCGTTGGATGGTAGAACGTCAAGAGAGCAAGATTGAGCAGATCAAACTAGACAGACAAGCAACGAGGATGAGAAAAGATCTGCTACAAGAACTGGATGAAAAGAATGCTGCTGCATCATAGTACAGTATCCAATTCGTTTCAATAGGATCTTCTTAGGGACTGATGAGTTGACGAGCAGCCCACGGGATGCAGTCAGCTTCTGGCCTTCACAAATAATGTGCAGTATCTGATGTGTGGAGCAAAGATGGTTGACCTACAGACGGAAGATGATTGTTTCTGTACTTTCTTATATAATCCAGGCATGTTGAATTATTTTGAAGAACGACCACACAACTCTATTAGCTTCAGGTGCAGACCGTGTCTTGTGTTGTTCTTATATATATAATGTAAAGATACCCACATGGTGTGATTGAAAATTGTGTTGTTATGTGTCTGCTTTGCATGCCATAGTGCTCGAATTTGAATAGTGTCAGGCCACTGTAGCATGTGGGATTCTTCTAAAACACTAGTTACATTCTTGTTGCCAGTAAGCGGAAGCGTGGAGCTACTGAAGTCCTATTTTGTACATAGCAATCTACACGGCTTGTGTCGCAGATCGTGAGGTGCCTATCTGTGGGTACACCACCAAAGCCGTCAACTTATTGTTTATATTTTGACATAACATTAGAATTCTGGGTGTGTTGTACACAGTTATCTCTGGAAACTGTTTTGCTTGCCTGCTGGAGTGTCATCTTGTAGTCTTTCTGTGTAATGGATCATTCAAACAAGACTGGTAGTAATAACGGTTCATTGCTGTGTTACAAATAATTTCTTAAGGATTATTGGTTGCCGAATGTGATTTATTAATTCATTAGTCATGCACTTGTATCAATATCAGCTTCTCGCGACGATTTCGTTTGACCACCACGCTGCAAGGCGCCTATCTAACGGAATTGTATTAACGAATTTCAAATCTGGTGCATTTTGATTGACATTTGAAATTGAATTTGGCATTCCCTTGAGCATCTCACCAGGTTCAACGAATGACACCATGCCAGTTGGATACTCGGGCTGGGGACATCCGGCTCATTCTGTCGGGGTCCACCAGCTCCTGATGGTGAGGCTGAAAGTGGCCTCCTTACCAATCTTGTAGTTGCGTCAGTATTCTTACTTCTCCGTCACTGTGCCTCTAAAAAGTATTCTGGAAAATTCAGTGCCCATCAGGTGGAGTCCGTCGTCCAATGGCTTGTGTCCTGTTTACCGACGGACTTGACTTGGGGGACTCTCACCATGCATACTTGCGTGAATGATTTTGTTCCCACAAAGCTCCCACATTTGTTGTTATGGTGGAGAATTGTTATGTGTGCCTGTGCCTGGTTGGGGTTTGGAGCTTTGATCGTATGGGGTTGTGATCGAGCCTCCTCTGCTGTGAACTTTGTAGTCAGTGCGGAATGCCGTGGTGGTGAATGTTTGGAGGAGTTCGTGGCGATGTTAATTGATAGTTAGTAATTGAGGTGATACCGTGGTTGCTTGAGCCTTTAAGGGTGGTTTAAATTTGGTTAGTTTCTTTTCCGAGTGTTGCTGTTGTGCTCTTGACTTGCTACGATATATTGCAATTGCTGCTGAGGGTTTAGGAAAGGGATAGATTGCAATTGCTGCTGAGGTTTATGAAAGGGGTAGATTGCAATTGCTGCCGAAGGTTTAAAAAAGGGATAGATTCCAATTGCTGCTGAGGGTTTAAAAAAGGGATAGATTCCAATTGCTGCTGAGGGTTTAAGAAAGGGATAGATTGCAAATACTGGTGCAGGTTTAAGAAACTGCCACGATGATGAGAGGGTACTATGCACCGCGCGGAGCCTACGGATATCCTCGAGAGTATTACAATCGGCATTACCAAACCCGAGGGCCATCACCGTGGACCCCCGCAGCAATTCTGGGCGTGATCTTGCTTATCACGGCCATGCCATACATGAGACCTCCAGCTGCCACCATGGCATACTACACCGCAGTGCAATCCTCTTCCAGGTTCCCAGGAGCCGTGCTGTGGATTCCCGTGCTGGGCGTCATCGCTCTCCAGTTCTTTGGGGGTCCATGGTACCACGGATATGGCCACGCTTATGGGCGATACGGAATGAGAGCCCCAGGCATGTTTGGCTACCCGAGTGGCGCCTTTGGGGGAGTGATCGATCACAGAGCTCCTTGGGGCGCATCATGGAGGCCGTGGTCTTCGTCTTCGTCTTCGTTGTGGAGTCCTTACAACCGGTATTATAACATCCACCAGCAGAGGGGAGTGGTGTCGACTTTCATGGATTACGGAGGGCACTGGCTTCTCATTTTCCTGGGAATTTCAGTGTTCCTAGGAATTGCCAGTTCTGTTTCTTCCACTCCTGTTTTTCTCGCTCCTCTCTGGCGGAGGTGGTTGTTTTGAAGGGCAAGTCATACATTGGGTTGAACACAGAGCTGGCAGAGTAATTAGGTGAATGAGTCTCCTGAGAATAGTTAGATCTTCCAAGTTATTTTCTCTTCTTCAACATAGTAGTCAAATTCTTGGACTGGCGGCTCCCCTCCTTCTTCACAAACGCTAGGTAGGCCTTGGTGTTGAAAGTGGAGGATCAAACTGATATCATACAAGGACCTCGACAACAAGGTTGTCTCCCCAATTTACAAAAACTGCCAATTCCAAGTTGATAGTCGGGTGTGGCCAAGGCATGAGAATCATGACCGTCGCTGCGGTTGCCATCGCTCACCCAATTTGCCAATTCTCCAGAGTTTGCCTTTGAATCATTTTCTGGATTTCTTGACAATCCAATGTAGACCAGTCATCCTTGTGATGGATCTCTCAATTCAGATGCTTGTACATAAGCTTAAACAAGTGTGGTTGAAGCATCTGGCGCTCTTGTGTGGGAAACCATAGCTTTTAGAGGAAGGATTGTGTCACTTGGTGGAATCACAAACAGTCTAGCCGTAACTCGGTTATCGGACATAACCCTCTCCTGCAAACCGACTGTCAAACCGACCGTCAAATCTTGGAGATGTAACTCTACTCTCTAGAGTGAAAGTGAATCATGGATGGGATTAGGACTCTAAACCCTCCTTCCCTCTTTCCAATTGTCCTATGTCATGTGGCAATGTGGCAATGAAAGTGATAGAAGAGGGTTGTGCAACTCACCATCTTCAAAGTGTCATTTTGCTAGTGACTCATCATTGTGGCTATTTGACGTGGTGCGACCATTTTCAAAGGCACTATTAAATTAGGTTTCTTGTATAATCAAGCCTCTTTGTATTTTGTAATGGCTCTTAATAAAGTGTCATTTGGCTTCACAATGAGTAGGTCTTTGAAGCATGAATTTTTGGATTTTTACAGATTGCTCATGTGACAATAACTGTAAGGTGAAGGCACTTGTTTATGCTATTTCTAAGGTAGTTTTTACTGATTTTGTCCATTATATGGTTTACTGTTATGAAACTCTATGGTGAATCTATAGCCGAGGCTCAAATGAAGTTGCTTTCTAAAAAACACTCAAAAGTCCAACACTATTGTTCCCATGAAAGAACTCACCAAACAAGCAATCTATTGCTCTAGATTAGCATCACAAACAAGGCCAATAAATATTACAATAGTAATGCTATTATCATTAATTATTCCGTAAAAATCCCACTAAAAATCACAAACGAATGAAATCAAATTTTGACCAAAATAGAACCACTAGAGGTTGACATACACTACATACACCATATTAGTCACATCTTTCCATTCCCTGAATTCAAAAATCTCTTCAAAAATACTATTAGACAACATCTAAATATTAGAGACGCATATACTCCAACTGAAACCATTCTTTGCACTTCAAAGTATAAAAGTCAACCTTCAGTCACCTCCATGGAACAAAGCTCAAAAATCCAAAAACATACTCACCCAATACGCCCAATTTCATCATGCCTTCAATACAAAGAAAAAAATAACATAGATAATTATTATACATATGGATTGTTTATACCACCTACCCGCCTAATGGTAAAGGTGACACAATAAAATATGAAATTTGCATGAAGAAAGAGGTGATTGCAAGAAAGAGGGGTCCTTTTTTCTTGTCACATTTAGATTAACAAGCTTGTCATGCACTATAACTTTTGAAGCTTGAATCCAATGAACTTGAATTTTTAATTGGAGACTAGCAATTGGTGCTTGCTTTGCTACGCATTAAATGTATTACTTTCATCAATTTTTCATGTGATAGAATGTAGATAAACAAAGTATGTATAAGCTTAAAATGAAAATATTGACATTCTCATTTAATATTCTTTAAAAAAATTTATATAGTGCAATATAAAGTAATTAAAGAAAATCTTTATATCATAATTTTTACTAAATAACCTTTGCAAAGATGAAAACATTGCAATAAGAATAAATTAATCAAGTGAACAATGTAAGTAGAATCTTTGCAGTTGAATACGTAGAGCAACGCTAGCGGTTGGTGCTTCCTTATTCTTTAATATCACATTTTAAAAAGACATGGAATTTATTGTCTGAAAAGTTTCTTTGAAATTCTTTTAGAAGTATCCATTTTATTTTCAAATATTTCACAAAAAGAATACATAATATATAGTAGAAAGTATCCTATGGCTATTACAAAAGCAATTGAAATTCTATAATATTATTCAAAATTGAATAGTGATATTATGGAGGTCGTTGTGATTTTAGTAGTATGATGGCTATCTTGATTGTAATCATATCCCTTATTTTCAAAAATTAAGAAAAATCATTTTATATCTAAAAGTAAATTTTGCTAATTTGTCATACTTCAAGGTTTTGCAAGGTTCAGTATTGGAAAGTAGCCAAAATTAATGATCTAGAGTTGAAATTTTTGTGGTCTATTCCCACACCAAGCGGGCATATTCCTATCAGAGGCATCAAAAATGTGTTATTTTATGTCCTCTATATTCGTGCAAATAGGGCTCTTTGGGGCACATACTTTTGGAGAAATCTCATCACCATCAAATACTCAAAAATTGCCAATTTTTTTGTTTTTTGTAATTTTTTTCCTTCTTTTTTACAAATTCAAACACCAAAGTGTCTGTTCTCTTCAAGAAATTTGTCATTTTATTTATTGAATAACTTTTGATCTACATTTCTTTGTAGATCTCAAATTATGGTAATATATTCTTTTTTGTATAATATTAATTATCTATATTTTATTTTATGTTTAACCCCTAAAGGATCAAGGCCTTTTTTCTACCAAAGAACTCTCAAAACTGCCATTTCAAGAGCAAAGAGTAAAAAAATCTGAAAATTGTTTTTTTTTGCACATCCAACCATAAGATCTTATACCTAATTAGTATGACAATGTGTGGAAAAAATTTCAAAATTTTTGACTGCACAGATTGCAAGATATCTGCATTCAAAGTGAAAAAAACAAGATTTTCAACACATTGCGGGACTAGATTTTTTGACTTTGAACATTTTTAACTTAACTTTTTTGCACTACAAAGTTTTGAGCTTTAAATATTTGTAGTGGAGAATTGAGTTGAGAGTCTAGGGAAAAAAATTCAAGAAAACTTAATTATTTCTTAAAAAAATTGTTAAGTAGAAGATAGTGCAAGATAGAAGGAAAATCTAAAATATTAATATCTTTTAGATGGAATTAAAATGCACTAATCCCAATGGTGAGATTGTTCTAGCACAAAAACTAAACCATGTGGAACTTTTTTTTGAAAACTGCAAAAATTGCATTCCAAAATGAATCCTACGAGTTATTTTTTTCAAGAAGATGCTCTAATTGCCCAAAAAACAAGATTGTCCATAACTTTCTCATAAAAAATCCAAATGAAATGAGTCAAAGCTTCCCAAATAGGAAAAAATATAATCTATAAGGAAAAGAAAATTTTAAAAGAAAATTGTATTTTTTGCAAAATTTTTTTGCTGCCCGCTCTCCCTTGTTTTGAGCTTATTTAGGCATAATTTTTGTTCCCAGGCACCGATTGAAAAAAAATTTATATTCCCACAAAGCTTATTAGTTTTTCTATCTTCAAGAAAAGTTTCAGAAAATCACAACAAAAATTCAGCCCGTAGGTACCTGCCCGAAATCTCATTTGTCCCCCAAACGGACAATGGTCCTTTAGAGATCTGTGTAGGGGTTAAACATTTTTTTTCGAAAAGGTCATCGTACAACCAAATGAATTACAAATCCAGATGCTACCAAAAACAACTGCTCTTCTTGCAACCATCCAAAAATAGGATAACCTAAAAGACTCCCTGGACTCCAAAACATCTTTAGAATTGAACTCGCAAAAATACACAAAACATCAATTTTCACACAAAATAACATTGAACCTACCCATATATTTACAGACATCTTTATATCCCTATATCTAATAAATACAAAAACTAGACGTCTTGCACTTCAAAACAACCATTGAAAAACTAATCGTTATAGAAATCACTAAATTTCCACAACATCAAAAGTCCCCAATATACCTCCATTAATAGTGTATGCGTATATAGAAACATACAAGGAAAGAAGAAGCTCACAAACTACTTGAAAACAAAAAAACAAAAAAACAATGAAAAGAATCACAAAATAGCATGAAAATGAATATACAAGCCTATATAGGTTACATATATCCATTCTCCAAAATACACTCAAACCACAAAAAGACCCTATTAGCACTACAAGAGAAAGGGGTGTTTTAAGTAGTGTCCTAGACATCACGTCTTTTAAGTAAGTTTTTAAGTAAAATTTTACTAAAAAGATTGTCTTAAGACTCCATATTAATTTGCTTCTCAAATTTTGCATGAAGGTTCCTAATAAGATTTAGAACTCAATGATGGAGAGACTCAAATTTTGCATGAATGTTCCTAATGAGATTTAGAACTCAATGATGGAGAGACTCAAATTCATCAAGAGCAAGAATTAATTGAACAGTTTGCAATACCCAACAAATAGATATTTAACTTCAACTTCTCTTGTCTTATTTATAAAACAACATAAACAATCTATAAAATACAACGCCCTAACAATGTAGTATAAATATTATACAATCTCTTCATGAGCAAAAAAACACAAGATGTTATAACCTAATGAAAAATAATAATCAATCCCAAGACAATACAATTGTTTTTTTTGTCTCATGTACAAAACTAAATTTATTTACTAACCACCATGCACTTTCGCAAATAAAAAGAATACTACAAAACTCTATAGCAAGATAGCTTCATGCGTGTATGATTTGATTAGGTACAGATTGATTTGTTATGCCTCATTTTGACCCAAAGTGATTCACCAAAAATTTCTAAGATTTTAGTTCAAACTAAATTAATTGATGAAATCAAACAACCAATAAATCTTGAAAAAATGCCTACAATCCTTTCTAGATTTGGAAGATTGCAAAAAAACATTATAAATACAACTAAAAGAGATATCATGACCTTGATGTATGAATGAAAGTTGTAGATTATGAATTTTAGATTCTATCCATATGGTTAGATCTATAATTGCAATCACAAAATATTTTGTATAGAATTAAAAATTAAAAATTAAAAATTATTTTGAAATATGATTATGTAAAAGATATTGACAATCTATGCATGAGATTTGTTGTGATGACTTGAAAACTAATACTCCAAGTGTAGTGGTTTTTGAAGATTTATTGGTTGCTAATTTTCAATATGATTTGTAATAATTTGAGGGTATTCTCATTTCATTTTTGTGAATATTAAAAAAATAATTTAATTTACAAAGAAAAATTGATCTTTGATTGAACACCCTTCCACTAAAAGGCTTCTTAGAAATTCATAACATGTTGAACTGAGAAAAAAAAATTTACCACAAAAACTAGACTTACAAGACAGAAATTATTTCAATAAATTATTATTTATTGAAAACATACAGTGAATGAAGGAGAAAACAATCATCAAAATTTATTGCAATTTCCAAAATGTCCAAATTTTGGACATGGCATTAATAAATAACAATAAGTATGTACTCCTTGAACATATAGACTACAAGTGGCACCTTAGTTAGGGCATATGGATGACAAGCATAAGGTCTTAGGTCCAACACTAAATGGTGCAAGTGGTGGGCCTACGGTAGTTTGTAGCAGTTCTGGAGATAGTCATTAGAGGAGTTTTGGGGGCCTTAGAAGACTGTTTCAGGCCTGTTCCCTAGTCTGCTCAGATTCAAGAAACAACGGTACGGGGGTGTCAAATTCTTTTAAATAAAAATTAAAAAAAAAAAATTAAAAAAATATCATTCTAACCATTTTTTATTGTTTCAAAAATGACGTGGCAGTCGCTTGACCACGCCAGCCTAGCCATTTGGCAACGTTCCAGCATTCCTGCAGAGTTTCCACAATCCGGGAACTCGCAGTCTCTTAGGAGGCCCGAAACTCTTCTAATGTTGGTGGTTGTAGTAGATTCGGGCAACAACAATTTTTTGGAACAACAATAATTTTTTCAAGTAGAAGTAATTTTTTGGACAATAATAATTTTTTTTGAGCAGCAGTAATTTAGTTTTTTATACAATGGAAAGAGGTTTGCTACATACAACTTTGCATGAGTCATAATAATGGCTACCTAGTTGCGCAATACAACTGTTACAAATCGCAGTAGAGGCAATCTAATTCTGCAATGTGATGGAGTAGCCAATTGCACGTGGTAGTGAATGCCACATTGGCAATTACATAAGAAGAATACATTATCAAAGTCCTAACTAGGCAAAAATAACCCCATTGTCCTTACAATTACAATTCTAAGAATAATTTGTCTACAATGACTGTTCATTTCAAAATTTTCACCAATCACAATTCAAATATTACATTCAATTGAAAAACACTTGTTCTTGAATTCAAAAAACCTTCATTTCTTCTAGTGAATGCACCTATTGGTCAAGAAATCATAACATTTTTGAATGAGTACCTTGGTCAAAGACCAGTGTCCTTCCTTGGTTAATCTAGATAGGCGGTGAGGCCAAAAGTGGCCAATGATTGACCTTTAAGATTATTGTAGAAACAAAAAATGCATCTATTGGTCCAAATATCAAATCATTTTTGGTTTACTATCTTGGTGATAGGTCTTATCTTTTCAAGATTAAACTCTAGGTTGGTTCGGTGAAAAAGAGCTCAGAATAATTCAATGAAATTTTCCTCTAAAACATTGACTTAAAATTGACCCCACTCTATCTAACATTGTATAAACAAACAATGGTCCTCTTCCATGCTAGGAACGTATTATACTTTGCAAGATTCCCGTGAGGAACTTTCTAATGAATTCAAGGAGACATCAATAAGACAATTTTGTTCACTATACGGGTCCCTTTTTCAAATATGCAAAAGAGCCCCTTGCCTCATTGGTAAATGATGTTAAACTTATTTATTGTCAAGTATCTTGAGTATTTTTTGGATTGAGGACCAATGGTTACAAATCTAGCTAAATTTTGCAAAACTTTTACTCGGAAATCTATACGGCTACATGCCCATTAAAATTGAAGGGTTAAAATCATGTCATTTTTGCCACATTTTGCATTTGAATTGACGTTAAGGAGACGAGGTGCAAAAGACTTGGTAGTTTGCGATCAAGTCAATTTCCATCTATGAGATCATTTGAGTAGCTAGATTCCAACATAGGTTGTATATTGAGATGGCTTAATTTGGGCTATCCATGCAGCTTAGCCATTCTTTTTGATCCCTTAACTTAGAATAGTCAACCAAATCTCTTCTTCATTGCCTTGTTGCGTTGCCTTCATTTCACTTTGCCACCCTAGATCTTGGAATAAAATAGGAGGTTCTAAAATAGTTCAAGCGATAAATGTGTTTCTTTACATAGAAGTACTTATTGCTTTCTTCAATCGACCAATTGCATTTGTCAATGCACCAACAATAACCATATTAGGAGACGACAAGATGCTTTCAATGCCATATGTGATTCCGACTTCAAAGTTCATTAAAAATTCCACAAAGGTCTAAAAAATCTATGAAATGACTTGGGAGAAAAAATGTCACTTCCATTTTTTCTCACAAGTGAGACTAGGAAAATGTGAGAAGTTACAATTTCTTTGATACAAGAGCTTTTGACATTGACAAAGTGTCAACCAACAAATCCGTAAAATGATAGCACTTTGCTTCACAAATCATTTGTCATGGTAGACTTCTTTGCGGAAATTTAAAAATGTAGACATCATTTACTACAGAGCTGAAAACTCCATCGCCAGCTGCATTCTCGAAAAATTTCACCATGTGACAAAAATTTCACCTAACCAATAACAGGCCGGTCGGTTAGTATACTGTAAATGTGGAATACTTTCAGGAATTGAATTTGTTAAAAATAATAATTTATATTGTTTTATTTTACGGCTTTTTTTTTCAAGTGGAGAGCATTGGTGAGTACTTCAGTTGTAGTATTGGCCTATAAGGAGCGTCTTGCAGAGGCTATTTTGCCCCCCCGTTTTAGCTTTGGGAAAAATGCAAGAACATTTTATTTGCAATGGATGAATAATTTTGCAAACTCTGAGTTCCTATTTGCAATCAGAGGATCCAAATTAGCTATGAGAGGTGTTAACAATTGAACAATGACGACACAAAATAGGGGGTCTTTTTTTTACATTCACCCTGATCTTTACCTCCGCAAAACGCTCCTATTACTAGTTCACTACTTCAGAGATGACCGAGGACTTCCCTGTAGAGAGGCAAACAGAATCACAAACATGCTGGCAAATAACAAAATATCCGATCACAATTACTCTGCTTTGTTGACAAATTGCAGACGTACGATTAGAAAATGTCTACAAAAATTGGTCCAACTAGGCCAAGGTACTGACGTAGAAGTAGAGTACTTTTAATTTCCCAGGGTCCTCACAAGAATTCTGCAGACACCATTCCAATAGGTGGGTACTACCCAAGTTTTTAAATGAAATATGGCTCTGAAAGCTCGTCACATATGCTAAATATACGCACATTTGTCAATTCTAGACAGGGAATGTTGACCTCGATCACTGCACAAAATAATGAAACAGTAGAACCTCTCTTAGTGCATAGTCTGGGGATTATGCACTAAGAGAGGTTTTGTACTGAACATTGGCCAATGTGGCCTCTCACTATGGAGCCTCCGACTACTGTTCACAAATAAATGCTTCAAAGTACTACCTCTCTTACTGCATATTATGCACTAAGAGAGTATGCACTAAGAGAGGTTCTACTGCATTAGGTTGTCCCACACTAATTTCTGGACTGTCCACATTATATAGAAATTCACTGCTATTGTACAATGATGCATTCTATCTAGAGCCATGTGTATGGCATAGATTAGTGCACTAGTTCAAGGCCCGGTTCAGAAAGTTGGATGCATCTCCATGTGGAGAAGCATTAAGTCATGAGGTAATTTATTGTAAGGGAACCTAATTGGTAACGCAACCTATTTTCACTATTTTGTGTAGGTGTGCTATGTTGCAAGAATTTGAATACAAAAGTGAAAACAAAGAGTTATGTATGTGTAAGAGGATTCTGAATTATCTTAGTATGAAACTCTTACAATCCCCAAAATCCTTTAATTTCTAAAGCTCGTTTAAATTCAAAATGGTTTCATGGTGTTTTGGGCATCTAAAGACAAGTATCAAATTTTTTTTTCTCTCAATTTTGTTTTTTGAGATTGGAAAATCAAATGACTTCTTCAGGAATCTAATTTTTACAAAGATCCAAAGATTGGTTAAAAAGTTATATTTTTGTTTTTGTTTTGACCTCTAATTCAAGCACCAATAGAGAATGTATTTTTTCACAAGTGAAAATTAATCATCAAAATTTTATATATCAGTACAAAAAAAGATAAATTTAGCTTAAGAGTGGCATTTGACTTGAAGGTCATTGGCAAGGATTTTTTTGGGTGTAAAATATAAAACAATGGATTGATAAATCTTTACACCAATTTCCATTCTATTTGTACTTCTTGAAAAAATTCAACTCCATTGAATTGTCTTTAGTGTATTTACTAATTATTTTCATTTTTTGCTACAAAATTATAACAATGAAAGTTTTCACAAAACGAATTGAGTTTTTCTTTAGTAATGGGCAATTTATAGTATCATATATTAGAAAAATATAAGATTGATATAGAATTAATTATAAAGTGTGTGCAATGCAGACCATGAGCTAGAGTTAAATCCTTAAGGGACATTCTAAGCTTGGTCAAACTTCATTGGATTTCTACATTGAAACACATATTTCAAAAATTAAAATTTTTTTCACATGTAGTTATATATGTCTAGAATGTAATCTTTTTATTTTGTAAGTAAAACCATCGAGTACATTTTGCTTCAATAATCTACTTTTTTCTACATTTGAATTTTTTAAATTAGAATGTAGCTCCAAAAGTGACGCAAACAGTGAGGCCCAAAGTGGCCGATGGTTGACTTTTAAGATTATTGTAGAAACAAAGAATGCATCTATTGGTTCAAAAAGGAAATCATTTTTTGTTCACTACCTTGGTAAGAGGTTTTGTCTATTCAAGGTTCAACCATATGGGTTTTTCTAACAATATTTCAATGAAATTTCCATCCAAAATGTTGATTCAAAACTAATTGCAGTCCACCTATTCATTGTATACCGGGCTAGTGATCCTTGGCTCCTCCATGTTGGAAAGGTATTATACTTTGCAAGATTCTTGAGAGAGACTTTCTACTTAATTCAAAGGTTTAGGATGACTAAGGAGACATCAATAAGACAATTTTGTCAGCAATTTTATATTCTATTGGAATATTTTAGAATATTTTAGAATATTTTAGAATATCTAGTATTGTTTTGAAAATATCCATGGAAGGACTTTAGCTTCCGACTAAGGTAGTCACTCAAAAATGATCTACTTTTTGGACCAATAGGTGCATTCACTAGAAGAAAATGAAAGATTTTCGACTACAAGAACAATTGGAATAAATTCTCAGTTGAATGGGACATTTGAATTGGTACTAGTGCAAATTTGGAGACTCATAATTGTAAAATTGTGGATGAAAACCGGAAAGTAATTTTTGATCAAAAATAATCTTTCAACAATTGATACCTATTCCATGGATTTTTTTACATTTATTTTTCATTTTTCATTTTTACATTTATTTCCTACAAAATTCAAATATTTTCATTAATATTTCCTACACTATTCAATTATGCCATGTCGTAATTTTTGAAATTTTCATTACACGCCATATTTATTTATATTTTGAATTATTGCTTAATAAATTTGATCCAAGTGTAGGATATCTCTAGGACCACCACAAACTACTATAGAGTCGACTGCTTACACCACCTAATTTTGAACCTAAGACCTCATGCTTGTCATCCATATACCCCAACCAAGGTGCCACTTGTAGTCTTATTTGTTCAAGGAGTATATACTTATTGTAATTGATTAACGCCATTGTCCAAAATTTGGACATTTTGAAAACTACATTAAATTTGAAAGTTGCTTTTTCTTCACATAGAATCTACTTTCAGTAAAAATAAATTATTGAAAGGATTGCATCTTGAAGTGCAGTTTTTGTGGAAAAAATTTCATCTCAATCCAACATGTTATGAATTTGTGACAAGTATTTTATTAGAAGGGTGTTCAATCAAAGATCAACTTTTCTTTATATGTTTTAAAATTTTAAAAGTATTCTCAAAAATAAATTGAAAATGCCTTCAATTTATTACTAATTATGGTGAAAAACAAATTAAAATTTTAGAGCATTTTTGACTCCTAAATGTTTGTAGTCTTCTCTAGATTATGAAGATTGAAAAAAAACCATTATAAATACAACTAAAAGAAATATTTTGAACTTGATGTATGAATGAAAGTTGTACATTATGAATTTTAAATTCTATCTATATGTTTAGATCTACGATCGCAGTCACCAATATTTTTGTATAAAATTTAAAATTATTTGAAATTTGATCTGGTAAAAGATATTGACAATCTATGCGTGACATTTGTAATAATGGTTTGAAATGTGATATTCTAAGTGTAGTGATTTTGGAGATTTATTGGTTGCTTAATTTCATCAATTTTATTCTTCAAGAGCACTTTTGAGTCGTTCGAACTAAAATCTTATAAGTTTTTGGTGAATCACTTTGTATTGAAATGAGGCATACATTTTTTACAAGTCATCCTCTAGACCTCTATCTAATTGGATCATACAGGCATGTCTATCTAATCGGATCATACAAGCATGAAGCAATTTTGCTGTAAAATTATATAGTAATGTTTTATTTGTGAAAAGTGCATAAGGGAGAGAAAAGAAATTATAGTTTTGTACATGACTTAAAAAACAAGGGCTCATGTTGTAAATGAGTAAATACCCTTGTTTCATGCATGATACTCAAAATTTAACCATTAATGCTACGAGAGACCAATTTCTAGCCGTTGTCATTTTTTAGGAGTATCCAAGCTCAAAACATAAATTTTTGAATAATTAAAATGATTTCTAATAGAAAATCAAGTCTACTTTCCAATACAATTTGAACTAGAAAACTCCATCGCCAGCTGAAAACTCCATCGCCAGCTGCATTCTCGAAAAATTTCACCATGTGACAAAAATTTCACCTACAGTACCCCAACAGGTCGGTTCGTATAAATGTGGACTACAGTACTTTCAGAAATTGAATTTGTTAAAAATAATGGATTTCTGTTATTTTATTTTAGTGTTTTTTTTCAAATGGAGAGCGCTGGTGAGGACTTCCCTGTAGTGTAGCCAGAGAGGTAGAACGGAATCACAACCATGCTGGCAAATAACAAAAAAATCCGATCACAATTACTCTGCTTTGTTGACAAATTGCAGACAAAAATAGGCCCAACTAGGCCAACTAGGCCAAGATACCGACATAGAAGTCTCATAGTGAACTAGTGGCCATAAAAGATTACTTTTAATAGACGTATAAGGTAACTACACCTAAAATCAACCGTGTTCTAATTGCGACCCCTATCTAGGAAGGACTGACATGTTGCTTGAAGTATGTTCTACTGTCAATGATGAGTTAGGTAGGCTTAAATGGTCGCTTTAAGACTATACTACCTTACAATATAGTGTCACTATTCCCAGGGTTCCCACAAAAATTAAAATTCTGCAGACACTCCATTCCAATACGTACAGTATACACGCTTGGTCTGGCCTCTTTAATAAGGTAGACGTACCCAATACCAACCGCTAACCTAATGCCACCCAAATGTAGGTCCTTCATTGATTATAGAATGAGAATTTATAACACAAGTACATGCCTTAACCTCCAAAGTCCCTAGGCCATTTTTCTATCAAAAATCACTCAAAACTAATACTTTTGTTGCATTCATCCAAGAAATAAAAAACAATATTTTCTTTAGAATCTAACCATAGGATCTTGTATTACACTTTTCTCAAGTCATGTGATAAAATTTTTGTGATGTTTGACCGTACGGATTGAAAGATATTTAGCATTCAAAGTGAAAGGAAAAGTTTTTTTCAGTAAGATGCTTTGATTGCCGACAAAACAAGAAACTCTATAACTTTCAAATCACTAATCCAAATGGAATGAATCAAAGCTTCCTATTTAGACAAAAATATAATCTATTAGAAAAAAATTATTAAAAGAATTATTTCAATTTTTTATGGATTCTTTTTGCTGCCCGATCTCTCCCGTTTCGAGGTTATTGTAGCATAATTTTTGCTCCCGGGCACCGATTGAAATAAAAATTACATTCCCAAAAGCTAATAAGTTTTCTATCTTATGGGAAAGTTTTAGAAAGTTTCACCAAAAATTGAGCTGATAGGAACCTGCTCGAAACCCATTTTGTCCCCCATAGGGACAATGGGACTTTAGAATTTAACTTCACTTATTGTGAAGTTAAGGCATGTACTACTGTCATAGATTCTTACTCTAGAATCAATGACAACCCTACATTTGGGTGGTATTAGGTTAGCGGTTGGTATTTGGTACATCTACCTTATCACCACTCTGTAATGTCACATTATATGGAGTCTTGGCAAAGTAGGCGGAGCATTGGCAGGGTACCCAAGTTTTAAAATGAAATATGGCTCTGAATGCTCATCGCATATGCTAAAATATACAATTTAAAATCACATTTGTCAACTCTAATTAATTATTGGGCAGGGAATAACCTTAATCACTACGTATGGTATGTTGCAAGAATTTGAATACAAAAGTGAGAATAAAGGGTTATGTACATTAAAAGGATTCAAAATCATTTCTAGAATTTCTATAATTCCAAAAATTCTCTAAATTCTAAAGCTCTTTTAAATCCAAAATGGTTTTAGGATGTCTTAGGCATCCAAAGTGAAGTACCTCTGGTTTATTTTTTCTTTCAAATGATCTTCTAGGGAATCTATTTTTTACAAAGATCCAAAGGTTGGTTTGAGAGTTATGTTTTTGTTTTTGTTTTGACCTCCAATTCGGCATCAATAGGGAATGTATCATTTTTTCACAAGTGAAAAGCATCAAAATTTTACATATTATTATAAAAAAAGATAAATTTAGCTTAATAGTGGCATTTGACTTGACGGTCATTGGCAAGGATTTTTGGGTGTAAAATATATAAAATAATGAATTGATAAATCTTTACATCAATCTCCATTCTATTTGTACTTTTTGAAAAAGTTTCACTAAATTGAATTTTCTATTCTATATTTACTAGTTATTTTCATTTTTTGCTACAAAAGTTATAACAATAATAGATTCTTACAAAACAAATTCAATTTTTTTGATACTAATGCCACAATTAATTACTTCTAGACTTTTGAAAGTCTAAATTAATACTGGTCATTGGGAGAACAAAATGGGTCATCAAGAGATAGTCAAAAACATTGGGAGATCTATGTAAAACATTGAGAGATCTTTACAAACATTAGAAGATCAGTAGAAAACGTCTGGAGATCTATACAAATTTTGGAAGATCTCCCCATATTATTATAGTTAATTTAGAATTCATTGAATAGTCCAAAAGTAGTTAAATGTGGCAAATTGATAGGCAATTCATAGTATCACATATTAGAAAAATACTTAATTGATATTAGAGTTAGTTGTGAAGTGTCTGCAAAGAGTCGGAGTTTAAGAAAAACACTCCATAAAACTCATTGGAGCACCAAAAGTGGGGTGAGATGGAGTTAAGAGATGTGTTTTATATGTATTATTCATAGTTAAACCTTCCTCTGACACCACTATTACAACTGAGTGGGGAGGACCTTTACAATCAACTCTAGTTCAAGACAATTTAAAAGGCTCAAACATGATGTTTATTAAGACTCGGGATCCAAATCGAGCATCTTGCTAATGCTTTCAACTGGATTTCCAATCTAGTTCCTACTCTCCAATGCAACTATTCCAAAGTCATATCTCCCTCAACGGAACTTGATCTATGAAACAACAGCAATATGCATACGGCCAATCATGATACATAAAAAGCACAAGAACACACATGCCAATCGAGAAGCAACCATAGAATCAATTCAAGGAGGCATTGGTATCAAGGACTCATCATTTGGAATAGTTCTTATATTAACGTATGTCAAGTGAGGGACATTGCTCCCTCACCGAGCTTTAATTCATGCTTCGTTAACCAACTAGGAATAACCGCTTCCTCTCCTACTAGGAGTAATCGCTCCCCGTCCATCATGGAACCTTGTTCAACTTAGAGCGACGTAGTCGTGACATTATCCCCCCTTTCACGGCATGAAGTTTGTGCATCGTCAAATTGTCTTGTCCGGCTGCTTGTGGATGATGCCTGTGGAAGTCAGCTACAACATCCGGAGCATTGTGCAAGTTTCTAGCCAATTCCCATGAATTCTCTTCAGGCCCATATCCCTCCTAAGCAACCAAGTACTAGAGTTTTTTCCATCGTCCTATGCGTCGAGAATAGAGAATTATGTTCACCTCCCACTCAATATCACCTTCCAAGGTCACAATGGGTGGCGGCGGTCTCTGTTGTCGACCTGAGATGGTATTAGGTCGATACCTCTCTAGCAACAATATATAGAACACATTGTGTATACAAAGAGCCTTTGGTAGTTGAAGTCGATAAACCAAATCAGATAGTTTAGCAATAATGGGAGATGGTCCCAAAAACTTGGATGCCAATTATTTTAGTGGGCGCAGTCGTAGAAATATTATCGTGTCGAAGTAAGACTTTGTCACCTATTTGAAATGACGGTTGCAGCTGCACCCCTCGATCATAGTTAAGCTTTGCTTGGTCTCCTGCTATTTTGATCATAGTCTTTACCTCTTCATGTATTTCTTTTAGGAGTCGAATCCTATCCTCTACTGCCGGAACAATTGAAGTTGTAGGTGTAGCAATTGATAACGCCGGGTGGTACCCATAAGTGGCATAAAACGGCAAAAGACCTGTTGCTGAGTGGATTGAATTGTTGTAGGCAAACTCCGCTATTGGAAAGAGGTCCGACCAATCATCCTGTTGTCGGGTTGCAAACATGCAAAGAAATTGCTCTAGAACTTGATTCACCCTTTCTATTTGACCGTCAGACTGTGGGTGGAAAGCCGTTGTCGAAGTAGATTGAATGCAAAGAAGTTCGTTTAGGCGTTTCATAAATCTGGAAATGAATACTGGTCCGCGGTCGGATATAATTTCCTCTGGAATCCCGTGATGTTTCCATACATGATGGAGGTATAAAGTGGCGGTCGCTGAAGAGTCAGTCGTTTCATTTGTCGGAATAAAATGTGCTAATTTGGTATTTTTGTCCACAACAACCAAAATAGAGTCGGATCCATTGCTATTCGGCAATTTGACAATGAAATTGGCCATGACCCATTTCCATGGTGCCTTTGCCGTTGGAATGGGTTTCAATAACCCATGGCAAGCATGATGAGTGGGTTTTGAATGTTGGCACAAGTCACAACCGTCAACATACTGGTGCACATATTTTCGAAATGTGGGCCAATAGAAATTTCTAGACACCAAATCCACAGTCTTCGCCCGACCTTGATGTCCCGCCCTTGGTGCATCATGTCTTGAGCATAAAATTTGTCATTGTATCTCATCATCATCCGGTACAAAAATTGCATCCCAAAAATAAAGTATTCTGTTGCAAATTTTATAATCTTGAAATCGCCGACAAATGTTCACCGGGGCCCGCTCAGGATTATTCATAAAGAATGCCAATATTGGCTTAAGCAAGATATCCTCTCCCAAGGCTATTTTTATGTGTTGAATAATTTTAGCATTGGTCCAAACGGGCTCACACACCTCCATGGCTGCTAACCTTAGAAGTAGCTTGGGTTCTTCTGATGAATCTTCTAGTATGTCGGGCCGTCTTGAAAGCATATTGGCACATCCATTCAACGCCCCCAGCCGATGGTGTATTTCGAAGTTGAATGTCAAGAGTTGTTCGGACCACCGTGCCTGTCGTCGATTCAATTGTTTAGTTGTTAGGAAGTGTTCAAGATTTTTTTTATGATCAGAAATCACCCAAATTTGGTGTGGTGATCCCTCTAGATAGACCCGCCATTTATGAAATGCAAGTACAATACTCAACAATTCCTTGTCATATATGTCATAGTTCCTCTCAGCCAGTTGCATTTTAGAGCTCCGATAGGTGCATGGATGTAGATGCCCATCCTCCCCACGTTGTGATAAAATAACTCTTATAGCACTGTTTGAGGCATCTGTTTCCACCACAAAAAGGGAGTTGAAAATCAGGGTGAACTAGCACCGGGGCCTTAGTGAACCGAGACTTGAGTTCCTTAAATGCCTCATCCGTTGAATAGGTCCATTCAAACTGTTGATCTTTTCATGTCAACAAAGTAAGAGGAATAGCAATTCTTGAACAACCATATATAAAGCGCTGGTAAAATTTAGCAAACCCTAGGAAAGTCTGGACTTCCTTCACCAATTTTGGAGTGCGCCATTCTTGAATTGCTTGCATTTTATTGTGACACATTTCCAATCCCTTTTCTAAAACCATCATTCCCAAAAATTCCACACAACTTTGGTGAAACTAACACTTAGAAGCTTTAGCATAAAGGTCGTGATGAAGCAAACGTTGAAGTACTTCTCGCACAATTGCCTTGTGCTCCTCCAAAGTTTTGAGAAAATGAGAATGTCATCCAAATAAATCACAATGAAATATCCAGTAAATCATAAAAAATACTCTGCATGTGCGCTTGGAACTGAGCGGGAACATTGGTTAAACCAAATGGCATTACCAAATACTCAAATAATCCATAACGTGTTTTAAATGCCGTCTTAAATTCATGGCCCCTTGATTTTTGCACTCAATGATAAGCTTGTCTTATATCAAGCTTTGGGGAAATTTTGGCTCTAGCCAATCAGTCAGTTAAGTCAGGAATTAAAGGAAGAGGGTACCAGTTCCTTATTGTGACTTTGTTCAGGTTCTTGTAATCGATACAAATACGGATGGATCCATCCTTTTTTCGAGCAAATACATTGGGAGCCGAGACCGGAGACTTGGATTGGCAAATCCATCCTTTGCCTAGATTTTCTTCAAGGTATTGTCGAAGTTCTACGAGTTCTAGGGGGGACATAGGCCACAATCCCATGTTACGGGGCTCTTGTCCCTCTTTAAACTCTATCTTCATATCCGACCCACTATGATTGGGTAAGTCATTAGAAGCTTTCTCACTAAATGCCTCTTGTAAATCCTGATATTTTTTGGGGATTTGGGAATCCAGTTGTCCCTTAATCTTGTTCTCACCCAATTCTAATATCTCCAAAATATATTGCTTGGCTTCCTTCGATGAAAGATGGAATGCCGGGCCCGACACAAAAGCATGTTTCGGCCCTGTGCTAATCAGGGACCCTGGCTGCCTACTAGCTTTAATTCCAGCTTTTGGGAGATTGGCTTCAAAGTTGTTCACGGATACAGACCCTAGGGGTTGGCGAGAGTTGATCATACACGTAGCTAGGAAGCCCTGCTTGCGAAGGCGTAGGAGCTTGATGCCTTGTCTGCCGGGGCTCTAGTAGCGGCACAGGCTGCCGGCCTGCAGGGTCCAATATAGCATGCCGAGACGCAGGGCCCTCCTTACCATCTGATGTTTTCTTTTTCATATTTGCATCTATGCAATGATATCGACAATACTTCAAGTCAAAAATCACTTGATGTTGAGGCCAACAAATGGTGGGGTCATGACAAACAAGCCACAATGTTCTCCAAATGCAATGATATCGGCCAGTGTTTGTGAGATCGGCCACAATCATTTCTCGGTGATATTCCACTTCCAATTCAAATGTTGCTTCATGGGTAAAAAGTCCAGAGTTAATCACTCTCTCATCTATAACTTGAACCTCTCGTGGAATTTAAATTTAGATTGTATTTTTGCTTCGCAATTTTGAGCAAAATCTTGATGCATAAAGATGCCGGTAGCACCCAAATCAATTAAAGTTACAGTTGTCGCAATCGAGTTGATAAGTGCATCCATAGTTAGATATGCTACCGGCTCTGTAGTGGCCCGCAAGTAACGTGGCGGCACAACCTTGGTGGACCGCCGTGATTGTTGAAACGTAGAATCATCAACCAAGTCCCCTTTTGAGATCGCGCTCGCCGCCGTTTGATGCATGCCCGGGTACCGAATAAAGGGCTTCAGTCCTGAGCCCGACCTTTTCCCAATCCGGTTGATCCATCTTCCTCTTCTCCAATAACTGCAAGGGAGTAGGATTTGGAAGGATTGGTAGGGCACTTCACTTGCACATGCCTGTACAATTTGCAACCTCAACACCTCCCTTGTTTCTGGTAGTCTATACGGTCCACCGCAGTCTTTGCCATAGCCGTCGACGTAGAGGCTACATCAATCTCCATTGGTACCGGGCCAGATCTCCCTGAGTTAGCTTGAAATCGGCCAACCTGATCTCGTGGGTGTGAAGCTAGAACCGGTGGACGTTGATTTTGGCGTCGAGACCATAAGCGCTCATCAATCCGAGAGGCCATGGACATCCACTCATTCAATCGACGCGGTTGATTTTCTGCAGTGGCTACCAGATCAAGAATTTCTTCCTTTAATCCCCTACAAAACCGTGCCACAAGACTTGGCTTGTTCTAATTGACTTATGCGGCATATTCATTAAACATGGAGATATAATTTGCAACCGATCTTGTCTGTCGGATTCTTTTGAGCCGATCCTCCGCCGTATCCTTGCAATCAATATCTCCATACACAGCGATGACCGCTTTGCGGAAAGCGTTATAGTCTACTAATAAATCATGAGGCCGCCCTTCGTCTAATGCTTGAAGAATCGGCTCGCCCAACTCTACGCTGCACCACTCATATAGGAGAGTGCATATGCAACTTTATCTTCATCATAGCGGTAGGCATGTGGCTTACTTCGGAACACCAAGCGAAGTTGCGCAAACCACTTGTACACTTCCCCGCCTTTCTTCCCCGCAAATTTGTCCGGTGTCGCAATCTTGGAGTCTCGTCCTTCAAAGTCTTCACTGTCATGTCCTTCCGATCTCAACGGCGTATAATCATTAACTCTTGTGGAGGCGGATGGAGATACCGGATCAAGCCGACCTACAGCGCGCTCCAAAATTTGTTGGACAATATGAGGAATGGCAGTTTGGAACACCGCCTGCACTTGCTGTTGAATGAAGTTCACCCACTCTGATCCAAGTCCCTCCGGAAGGGGCTGTGCCGATTCCTCATTGGACCTTTCTTGAGCCATAATTAAAACTAAATAATTCTCTCAACAAAATTCAACCACTTCTGTGGATCGATTGACTCCCAATCGCCAATCATGTTCAGTAGGACACCCTCCACCATGGAAGTAGGGGTAGTCAAGGACTTGACATACTGTTAAGACCGGAATCCAAAGCGGGCATTCTGCTTCCGAGTGCAGTGTTTATTAAGACTCGGGATCCAAAGCGGGCATCCTGCTAATGCTTCCAAGTGGATTTCCAATCCGGTTCCTACTCTCCAATGCAACTATCCCAAACTCATATCTCCCTCAACATAACTCAATCTATGAGACAACAACAATATGCATACGACCAATCATGATACATAAAAAGTACAAGAACACACATGCCAATCGAGAAGCAACCATAGAATCAATTCAAGGAGGCATTGGTATCAAGGACTTGTCATTTGGAATAGTCCTTATATTAACGTACGTCAAGTGAGGGACATTGCTCCCTCATCGAGCTTTAATTCATGCTTCGTTAACCAACTAGGAATAACCGCTTCCTCTCCCACTAGGAGTAACCGCTCCCTGTCCATCATGGAACCTTGTTCAACTTAGAGCGACGTTATCGTGACAATGTTCCGGCCAGTGTTTGTCTTTTTGGCCTTATGAGGCCCAAATGCCTAAAAAAAATGGACTACATCATGCCTGTAGGAAAAATTTGAAGAAAAATTGGATGATAGTGCCAAATTGCTCCAATTTTTTTAAAATTTGGATGAAATTGCCAAATTTAAATGAAATTCATCCAAATATGTGGATGAAAAGATAATTCTACCCAAAATATAGATGAATACTGAAATATTTGGCTACATCATTTTTTCGTATGTTGTCACTTCAGCACTTCTCCAAAACCTCCCCCACTGGTTCCGGCATTTCGCAATGAATCTGGTCCTCTCGAGCTCAAAGAGGTTCCGATTGTGCCGTTTCTTCCAGGCAATACCCCGACGCCGAGTACGGTATCACCCTTCCTGGGGCGCTGACAAGGTTTGCTTTTCGGCAGGCAAGGCAGCCGACTAGTTTCGTAACCGATCCTAACTTACTGAGTACTAACTTATAATGTCTGCACCTTCGAAGGATCTCATCTCCTCGGACTAATAATTACAGCTTGGAACTTCTTCGTCTTCCATAACGCGTGAGAGCTCTCTACAGTAGAGGTTTCCTTCCTTGGGAGCATTGTTGCAAGATCAGGAACAAAAACTCAAGTTCACTTTGCTTCAGGTTTTGCCCTAGGTTTGCTTTGGAACTTCACAGCGATCGATCCTATATCAAGTCTGAGTGAAGGAGATCAATTCTAGGTACTGACGACGCTAGCTTGCACGGCCCTAGCTTGAATCGGCTGAAGCTAACTTGAACTGGTGGAGTTCTAGTTCTAGCTTGCTAGCTACCGACAGATTTCAGTTTCAGGTTGGTGGAACGGTTGGTTGTTGGGCAGCTTATTAGGGTTGTGAGCGGATAAGATTCCAATCCCTGGGCATGCTGTAGCTAGTCTTGACAACGACGTTTTGAATCAGTATTTTCTGTGGTTGTGTCGGTAAAGCTTTTAGTTTCGATCGGTATCTGATCGACGGATCTGGGTTTGCCTGGTTTTCACACTTGCAGGTTGAAGCTAGGAGGAGGAACTATGGTGAAGTATCTCCAATTGACGCTCATTAGAGCCGTCCAAATCAATGCCTGCACCAGTATGAGTAAGTCACTCGGTTTGTTTACATTCTTCGCTTGTTTGGTTGTAATCGTACGTTGAAATAGTGAGTTGTTGCGACCTTCAAGTAACCATGCCAGCACTTTGAGAACTTAGACTGGGCAAGTTATCGGTTTTAGTCGGCCGACCGAAACTGCTCCTCCAATGGCACTGAAATTCTCCATTTCGACGATTATGGGGTTCGATATTCATATTTGTTGATATGGCGTGTTTCGAAGCGCTGGATATGGGATGGTCAAGCTCTCAGAGCTTTGAAAATGACGACTAGTATAGATCTGAGATTTTAGTCGGTCGATTGAAAGTGCTCCAATTTTCACTGAAATCCACCCCCGAACGTATTGATACGAAGTTTTTATGGTTTTGTTTGCAAAAATGGCGAGTTTCGATCAGAGCACTAAAGTTGTGACTTTCAAGTGTCCAGTGCTTTGAAATCTAGGACAAGACAAGATTTGAGGTTTCAGTCGCCCGACTGAAACTGCTCCAATTTCGCTGAAATCCACCCTTTGACGAATATGAGGTGGTCGTGTTTGTTGAAATGGCCTGTTTCAGTGAGAGCGCCAGAATCGGGACCTTCATGTGCTCAAATCTCTTAGAACTAGGATTGGTGTAGCTCTGAGGGCTCACTTGGGTGACCCAATGATATTGAAATCCGTCATTTTAACGAATTTGAGGTTACTTTGGTTGGGAATAGAAATGTGTTGTTTCCGTCGACTTCTCTTATATTCGTTAAATCGACTTGTTTAAAAGTGCCAAAATTGTGGCAGTCAAGTGCACAAAAAGCTTCGTAAACAAGGAACATTTGATATAGATCTGCGCTTCCAGATTAGCATAGACATGGAAAAGTTCCAATTTCTTGAACTTTTGCCATTTTGTTGAACATGGCGATCCATTTTTCCGAAATTCCTCAGCTGTATTAGTAACTAAGGTGATGTTTCCATATGAATGCAGGAGCTCGAACGAGGGTATACGCAAAAGCTTCTTACAAAAATACCATCCACACAACCAGTCCAGTAGAAGGTATGATCCAGTCTTCCTTTTGCCTAATTCTGAAGATTCTACTTGTGTTTGATGCGTGAATTCTGGTGTGTACGTTCTGTAGAGGAGGCTTTTTCAGTGAGATTAGTGCCGACGTTTAGGTTTAGGGTTTGATACTCTAGAAGAAGTGAAAATGTCAGAGGTACTCCGGGCATGATCCAGTCCTACGATATAACTTGAGTTATAAACTTGATGGGTATAGACTTATCGTAGTTAAATACACACCCAATTGTGTAAGCCTGTGATGTATGGATTGCTTGGATTGGGATGGTTGCAGATATGGGACAGAATCCTGTATTTGCGGGGGACGGAACCAATGTGTGTCATTTCGCCTACGAGAACGAGACTGAGTGCATTACCCTTGAATTGTTCAACAGGAATCACACCTGTATTGGAAATTCAAAGTAAGTTTCGTTGGAAGAAATTGCACAGGTTTTCATTTGACTCCCAAGTCTCTTAGGTTCCTGCATTCACTACTGCACTACCCCTCACTGGTGCATCCCCATTATGGGGAAAGAATCAACATAGATAAACCGCCAATTGCATTGAATTGACATGGTTTTTGTAGCACTTGACATTCATCTTCACAAAGCTTTGAAAACTAGCTGAGATTGATATATATGTACGTTTCAGGCTGGCATTCCGCCAGTTTAACTAAATTGACGTTAAAAACAACCTGGAGTTGTTGTTCCATTCTTCCGCTTGGTTGAATTATCACTTTGTAGTTTTTAAAAAGTTGTTCAACAGGAGAATTTCGGTTTTGCGTGATGACAAATTTACTGTATGAAAAAAGAAAACTTCGATGACACAGAATTTGAATCTTGATAAGTTTTATGACTATTTGACACATGGATGATCATCTGATTGGGAACTGAACGACACTTGCGCACCCAATCATTCTACAAAGTTTCTTCTAATGACGGCATGCCTTCAATCTTCAGAGGAGAAAAATGATCAGAATTTAGCCTGCTTGTTAGTTCAGTTTCACTTCTGTTTGACAAAAAGGGTCTAATCTTTGGGGAGACAATCTGGCAGACTTTCCTTCGCGGAGCTTGCAAAGTTAAAGGCGGAGCAAGACCCAGAAGAGAAAACCTTGCCAGTACTGGTCGATTCTGGTCGCAACCTCTCCTACCAGAAGCCGTTCGGAAAATTAATCTTGACAGCTCAAATGAAACTGCAGAAGGTGAGGAGATTTAAGGTTGAACGGTTATAATCTGTTAAATTGGATTGTTTCAAAGTGCCAATACTGTGACATTCAATTTCACAAATCTCTAAAAACTGGGAATGATATGAATTAGGAATCAAATAGATCTGAGGTTCCAGACATGGAAAGAGCCAATTTCTCAGAACTTTGCCAATTTAACAAACCTGGTGATTTGATTTCTGTTGCAGTTTTGTGAGTTTCTACGGAATCCATTCTGATGATTCTAGAGAATTTACTCCTCACAACCGGGGATCATGGATCGTTGCCTTGTTGTGGACAGGCTGAGGGGGAGGAGGGAAACCTAAATGTTGTGCTTAAGCAAGGAAACATCAAGGGGCTCATCTCCATTTTTGGATGTAATTCTGTTTGCCTTTGATCTCCACTTCTTTTGTAATCAGTAAGGTGGAGGATGCTATTTGTGTCATTTTGAAAAGCATTTTACATACATAAAAGTGTGATTTTTATGTAGATTTTATGTGATTTTTTAAAGCTGGTGCGATAGTAGACAATGAATCTCATTCATGATGAATGGCCATAGAGATTTAGGCAAGTCATGCTTACAGCGTCTTGCTAATTGAAGGCCAACTAAGTATATGAATAGGTTTCAGGAGTAAATGAACAGCTGAGATTCTTCTGTTTGTAGTAGGGTCATTACATGAGAGATCGGTTGAGTATCTTCCATGCTTCCATGCTATTTTTGATGCTTTTGATTTGTACCACAGAACCCATATATGAACTCCTCGTCCATGAAGTCTATGCAATGATATTGGTGAAGGTACTGAACCACAATTTTATGTCTTATGCAGCAAGGACAGCTAAAGTGAATGCGAAGCTCACCTACAAGCACACTACATTAGCAAGTGGAATCCTCGAAGGTGAGTTTACATGACACCTTGAAAGATGCCAACTCGATGAAGATTGTTAACAGCTTGAAGATCTATGGCTCTCTGCAAAAGGATGAGATTATGACTCGGCTAACCCCTCCTTGTCTGCTAAACCCTCCTTGTTCCCTGATGTCATGGGCATTGCTTTTGTGAGGTGTGTCAGATATGGGAAACAAATTTATGTGGCACACGGACAACACGTTCTGTTTCGTAATCAACTCTTCCGACCCAGCCGATGTACTTGAAATTGAGGTCTATAATGGATTAAACAAGGTCGGGCAATGCAAGTAAGTGCAAACATGCTGTAAATAATCCTTGAGTTTACCTTCACTTGTCTGTCGTGTCTTCCGAGGCCCGTATGGCATTTGTATTTGAAGCTGCTTTAGAACTGAACAAGGCGGTACATCTCCTGATTGATGATCTACATTGTCTTACTTTTAGATGGCAACATTTCAAGAAATTTCCAGATGCTCTCCATTCTGAAACCTCAGATCTCTATCAGTCCGCTTAGTATTTAGAGGCGACTGCTGACTTGAATGTCACAATTTTCAAACACTGAATCCTGCCATTTTAATAAAAATGGTCGGTCACCCTTGTGTTTGCAGGATTCAGATGCAATTGCTCATAACAGGAGAGGAGGGTCTCCGAGCCGATCCGAGGGGGGTGATTACTCGAACAGCAGATCTGCTCGTGAAAGATAAAAACGTTGGATTCATCGAAGTGGCTACCACTTTCACCAAAACTCATGTAAGTCCACTGCAACACAGAGATACAATGTCATAACTAGATAACTGATCTGTTTGTAATATTTAGGTGCTCAGTTGCTCACTAAAGTCAAGCCTCTCCATCCTGAAGAATGTAACCCTGTAATAACACAAATCCTCATTTGAATTTTGGCATTTTCTTAACTTCCATCTTTCAATTGTTAAAATAACTGAGATTTCTCACTTTCAGAAATGAAATTGGTATTTTAGAAAAGGATTGTTTTTTAAGATTCAAACAGTACCTTGCATGAATGCATCACTTTGACACACTATGTTCATTATCTAGAATTCAGTATTTAAAATACAGAAGCAATTAAGATAGAGGGTTAAGATAGAGGGTCCTTCCCATCTCCCAAGTGCTTACAATTCGGATTTTATAGTTCAGGTAAGCTAAAGCACAGTTTACTTCTTCCCATTCTGCTGAATATGAGGTTACTGTTACTGATTTTCTTAAATTGGCGCAACAGGGATGCCAAAAATTGTGACAAACATCTACACAGAGCTCTAAAAACTAGGACCGGTATAGATGTGATCTCCGTTTCAGGCGTGGTTTCAGGGCTCGAGTTCTGCAGTGGAATTATACTGCCAAATTGCCGTTTGAGGCTAACCTTCTTATTGCCATTCTTCTCCAGATTGTTCGAAGGAATTCTTATCCTCAGGATCACGCTCACACGCCATCTATGTATCCTCCTTGGCAAGAACCACATCTGCCCATTCCGCCGCATCACGCCCACCACCAGTCACAGCCCATGCCTAACATCTACTTTGGATACCCAGTTGAGGGCTCGCCGTCATCGTCCGTTCCACAGTCTCCACACCAATTTTACCCCCCCGGGCAGTCACATCTGGTGCAACCGGAACACATACCTCGGGCGGCACCGGGGCCGTATGAACCATCTGCACCGTCTGCTCCGCAGGCATTTTACCCCCCAGTGTATTCATCGGCGACACATGTTCGTCAGACTGAGGCGCACGGGGCTCCTCCGGGCCAAGAGGAGAAGAAAGCCTACTTCCAAGACCACCCTGAAATTGCAAATTATGTGAATTGTTTCCATTAAAATTAGGGTACCAGCGCTGCTGCTGTGGTTTGGTGGAAGCTAGGTTGCAGTCTGTGTGTATATTAAGTCGTCGTCAGTTTTCCAGCTGTGATCGAGCTGAGGAGTTGTATACAGTAGTCCGCACGATGATTTGATCTCAAAATTTGAGTGCTTTCTTATGCTTTGTGATGTAGCGTTTGCTACACTTGCCTTGCGTTGAAGCTTGATCTGAGGCTTTTTGCACATGCTTTTTGTAACTGTGCTAACTTTGCACTTGTGACGTTCGAATTGTCTTTAGGGTTTATAATCAAATTAGTGTATTAAAAAAAATTTAGACACCATCATGTCGAAGCTCTTCCTCATGATTCCTGGGGAGATTTTCCTATGATCAGTGTTCATGTGGAGGTTTCCTCATGTATCATGGAGAGGCCTCCATAAGTGAACACTGGCCTTTGAGAATGTTGTCCGAAAGTTTTTCTAAAGTTTTGGAAACAGTCAATGAGAAAACTCTGTTTGTAAATGTATCTAAGGCAATTGAGTTTTGAGAAGACAGAATTGCTTTAATAATGGTTTATAGCAAAAAAGAAAGAACCAGTTTCTTGCCCATGAGTAGGGGGGCAAGGTAACTTTTGCATGACTTGCTCTTGTATTATTTATCATCCCAAAGCATGCACAACAAGCAATCTTGTAATCTGACAACAAAACACAACCTAATCATCACAGCAATATTCCAAAACCCATCGTCATTAGTCCAATTCCAAAGCATGAATCAACCTTGTACAACAAACAGACAAGCAAGCTCAGCAGAATAAAATGCCGAACTCTTGACTACCGTATTGTTCAACAGATCCCATCAGCAATGCAATTTCACATACTGGCTGAACCACATCTTACTGTTGTTCTCACTCCAGTACTAACATCAATTCCTTTAAATTGGCAGTAGTCCATGCGCCATTTTGACATTCAAATCACCTTGTTGTGCCGATAGATCCGGTGATAGATATGTGAATTAATTTGCAAATTGCATTTCCTCTAAGGTGCACCTCTAAGCTAAAATTTCTAACCTCTGTCCCGGCTCCCTAAATCATTTTATTTCCTTCCTTACGCCATTTTAATGGAATTACGGACGCCAATTAATTTGACGAAGTTGTCGTTGCCGCCTTCCTTTTCAAGTCCGAAACAGTCCATCGACTCAACCTCTTCAATTGCTACCAGAAAAGCAAAACGCCTGCAACGACCAAGCAAGTGAAAAACACCTCCAGGCTAAACTGGCGATCCATCTTTCCAGTATCAAAATCATCGGAAGGCGATGGAGCTGGTGCGAAATTCGAAGGAGCAGGAGCTGGTGCGAGTTTCGACGGAGCAGGAGCTGGAGCTGGAGGGACTGTCATCGGTGGAGGAGCTGCAGGGGATTCATGCGTCTGGTTTCGATGAGAATTTCGTGTTGCTGGTGGACGTTGTGACGGCTTTGGATGGAAATCTGGATGGGAATGGGAATGGGAATGCGACTGGGGTGGTGGAGGTGAAGCTAAAACTGGAGGAGGAGGCGAACTTAGAAGCGGTTCTGGAGGACCAGCTGACACTGGAGCTGGAGCTAAAGGCGGGTAGACTTGCCCGGCGTTGGGTGGAATTGCTGGAGGAAATGGCTGCGGAGGGGGTGGACGAGGATTTGGAGGAGGTGGAGAATGGGGTGGGGGGAAGGGGGGAGACTGTAGGTGGGGTGGAGTAGGATTTGGAGGCGGTTTTAGCGGTACTGGTGGAGGGGGATGATTTGGAGGTGGACTTTGCATTGTTGTGGATCCCGTCACCACCAGCTTGATTAGCATTCCTCCTCCTTCGCAGTGGCCAGCGAATCCACAGATGAAGCAGTGTGTGCCTGGATACTCCAAAGTGACGAGGTCGTGGCCGGACTCGTATTGCTTGATGGGGTTCAAGGTATTGCACGTCGCGTAATCGCTGATGTTCACTTGTTGGACGTTGTGGTCCGCTGGATCATACCTAAAACCTGCGCCATCACATCACAAATTGATGGCGAAGTTTTGGGGACATTTCTTAGAAGAAACTCGTGGCCAAGATGATGCAAGCTTCATGTCTGGGAGTGACGAATTGTGAGATCGAGAGGAAAGGTGCCGTAGTAGAATAACGCCTAGAGAATGAATAGATTAATGAATAAATGGACGCATTGAATGAATACATGACGCTTAATGGCATCCTAAACGACACCCTTACCTCAAAAGAACGACACCTTAAGTGTCATTCAAAGTTTTGGTGCCATTCTTGGGGTGTCATTGAATGTCTCCCGACCTTTGGCAACTGATGGAAGGTTAACTTGGTTTTCAGTAAATTAGATGATTTGATGAATTCGTTAACAATATCATTGATCAAGGGGGAGGCAAGCAAAGCATGACGTAAATCCTGGGAAGACCTCTCTGTCTATGACTCTCTATGTGTCAGTGACAATATTTTGTGCACAAGGTTTTAACGATTTTAACGAAATGAATATAAAACTCTGCTCATGTCATCATTGACCTTCTTTTTCAATTTAAATTTCCAGCCCCTCGTTGTGCACATCCTTACGATTCATGTCCGAAAATAACTCAAAGTTCCAATTTGAGGTGAGTCTTACTTAGTTGATCTCCAGGCACAAAGGTGTTTTCAGAAGCCCAGTCTGAGTAATAGGAAGCTGTGGGGGCGAAGTTCCATCCAGCGGGTCCTCCCACAATATACACCACGGCCACGGCCACTTGCACATGACTGAGTAGAATTGTGGCTTGCAGGAGGTTCAACAATATTGTGTGCGCCATCTTCAAGGGCATCTTGAATTGCAACCACACTCATCTCAGCTGCATTTTTAAGCAGGTTATACTGCAATTGAACACCACAAAAGAAATCAGAATTGCTGAATCAGCGAAATCGCTTAATATTATAGCTTCTTTTATTATTACTGCATAACACTTGGAATTGACAGGGCTTTTACAACTGAAATAGGTTAACAAAACTGAGTAATTTCATAAAAAAAAACGTGGAAAATAGTGCAGGGAAACACGGTGCTTGGTTGAGATAATTGGGGTTTGACAGGAGTTCGGCGCATAAATAGAGTTAGTGTGGACTTCCTAATCAGTGCTGCTTGCTACTAACTTACAACATGTCCCTGAAAATGGGGCGCTTGTATTTTCAGCTCAAATCAGTGTGTGCTTATCACTGTTTCACCTCACTGTTCAAAATAAAAGATGCCTTCTTGGTATCAAAGTGAGAGCCTCTACCACAAATGGAAGCAACGGAAGCAAGAGAAGTCCATTGTGGTTAATCGCCAAGAAGCTCAAAATATACGCAGTGTATACGTGAAGCTGCAATATGAACACTTTCGACACTATCTTTCGAGCAAATTATCAGCAGCTCCTACAAATGTGATCCTGCAGCCGCATATTTACATTAATGACTTCTCTCGCACCAATTTTTTTGATTCATTGTCTAGGTAGCTCGTCTTCTACTGTAGTTGCCTTCATGTCTTTTGGAAAATAAATAACGCGTAGCCAGCCACAGTAGTGCTGTAGCCCTTCATGTCTTTGGAAAAATATGCCCCGTTCTGACGCACATGGAGCAAGTTGAGTGTCATTAGTTGATGAGAAAATTGATTTCAGTAATGAAGAGGAAGGAAGAGAAGGGAAGAATTGATCGGCAGAGCAGGGGCTCCATGATGGACGGGTGGGATTGAACTCACTAGTGAGTTTTTCAGTTAGTAACCTGAAAAATGTTGATTCGTATGGTAGTCTCATGACAGTCTCACCTCTCAAATGCAACACTTTACGTTGGATTTTGGACAGCACAACCTGGTGAGGAATGATTCCGTGACACCTTAACAATTTGAGTTCGCCAAACATGTCATATCAGAGAGGTGAGAGGATACTGTAAAAAATTTGATTGCTTATGGTATGATCATTACAATCTCACCTCTCTAACGTACCATTTTACCGCAGTTGATATTCCTACAATTGGGCATTTGATAATTCAATCTTGTGAGGCATGATTCTCTGACGCCTTAACATTAGGGTTCTCAAACATATAATATTAGGTGAGACCATACTGTAGTTTGCACCTTCAACCTCTGCACGATAACTTGATGAAACAAGTTTAAAATGCTTATGGTATGTCTCATTAACACAAAATATGCACCTTCAGCCTCTCTTGAATGAAAGCTTGATCATTGATGCAATTGGGATGTAACACCTCATCAGATGTCATAAAAAGCTGATGCACTCATCAATTCTGAAACGTTTACTCGGCGTGATTCCGAGCACCAAATTAGTGATGCTCTAGTGCCTAGAGCTTCCAATACAAAGCCTGGAGTCGAGTACAAATGGAGTTTTTTACTGTGACTCACAACGCACAGTCAACAACCTCCCACTTTAAAATTGCATAAGAAACTCATACAGACTGACAAAAAAAACAATTTATCTCAACAGATTTGTCTCAACTATCCAAAGCTCTTCCTTACTACTATACAACACATCTTCCAAAAACAACACTCCTCCATATGAGGGAATGCTTAAAGTGATGCACCTAGAATCCTGTACCTTAATCACCCAACCACTTCGTGGTCTTGAGCTGCCTTTACATGACCAACTTACACCGTGTCAGGGTCTTCCGGCTGTGGAATTGATGATTTGGGAGGATGTATCAAGAAGTTGTCAATATGACGATTATTTGCGAAGGATTTGAAGTGGAAGCCACGGACGTATTCTCCGTAGGTGAGAGATCTGTAAAGAGGGGGGTTCCTCTCAGACAGCAGCTCCGGGAAGGGCTCAATGACGGTATCCTCTATGGGGAGTAAAAAGTTGGGGAAACTATGTCTGCCCTCTGTAGTGTTGGTCCGAGCCCTGTGCATCACACTTTTGTACTTGGCGTTGCTGATAATCTGCAGACCACCACCCAAAATTCATTTATCAGCCTGTAGTTCAACACTTCAAAGTGGAATTTTTAATCTGCAATTAAGGTTTCTTCAAGTCTTGACACTGAAATTACAAAAAAATTACAAAAAAATTACAAAAAAATTCTCCAAAATACTAAGACCATTACGATTTCCATCTATCTCTGAGACAAATTAACCTCTACTTGTAAGTTTCGATTTTATCCATAACGTCAATTTTGTTAAATTGATAGGCATTCCATTAAATTTGTCACTTTCAGGCCTAAAACGTTTTGAAAGCTTTGTGTAGATTCGTGTCACAATTCCTGGCGCAGGATCACGCCAAGTTAACGGAATTGACGATCCATGAACATAAGCTTGGATGAATATTGTAGATAGTTCGATCTGGCTTAAACAAGAGGGTTTGTGAGACAAGACTGCACGTCGTCACACAGCAGAAAAGTCCAAAGTGTGCAGCTTAAAAATTGATGAAAAACTTAATGAAAGCGACGTCACCTGCAATTGATCTCCCACGTTGACAACGAAGGCATCCTGGAGCGGCGGCACCTGGAACCACTGCCCGTCTTTCAGAATCTCCAGGCCAGGGACTCGGCCGTCTTGTTGCAGCAGAGTGACGATGCTGGAGTCGGCATGGGGAATCAATCCCAGCACGAGCTCTGGTTGCGGGCATGGGGGATAATAGTTGCAGGAAGTTCGGACCCCCAGAGCTTCGGCATTCAAACGCTCTCCTAAGACATGCGCCTCCAGGCCCAACGTTACTGACAAAGCTTCCAGGAGTCGGTTGCACAGCTTGAAAATGGACTGGGAGTAGGCGTCCACCACTTCTCTGCAACAGAACAAGCATTCCTCATTCTCCAGGTTTCATTCCACATTTAATTCCAGTAGCTTACTTAGTAAAGCCTCAAAATCAGTCGTCCGGACTTAGTAAAGCCTCAAATAAATATCGCCAATTTCGTTAAATTGGTGAGGTTCCGGTGCCAAAAAATGACAAACATATACGCAATGTAAACTCTATAAACTAGGTCACTCAGGTATAGATTTACGTTTCAGGCAGTGAATTCAGTCCTGGTTTTGCCACTTGTAGTAGTGGAATATTGCCAATTTTTGACCGAAATTGACGTTAAATTGGCTCATGTTTAGTTAGGAAGCGTTTGATCCAGATCGTCAAGTTCGTATGTTCAAAACATTGGCGCTTTTGAAAGTGTATACCAGTGTAATTCGTAGAGTTTGGGGCTGTTAAATATCGTAATTTTGACTCTCCAACTTGCGCCAAAGTAATGAAATTGACGCCCAAGTTTGTTGATCTATTGATCAACATCATTTTCGTTAAAATAGTGGAATTTCACGACTTTAAGCACTTTCAGCCTTTCAGGGCGTGCAGCCTGTAACACAATTCTACACCAGTCCTATTTTAAAATCTTTGTGGAGATGAATGTCCCAATTTTGAGCTTCCAGAATTGCGCAAGTTTAACTAAATTGACGATAACCTAATTACAATGCGACGATTATCTGAATGTAATCGAAATTGACGATTATCTAATTAGAATTGCAGGATAGATCGCGTGTAACTTACCTGAATTGCTCGGGCTTTGATGGCATGCAGGGCTCGGCAAGTTTCTGAAGGTCACCATAAATCCATAAAACGAGGCGGTCAATCCAATTGGCAACACTTTTCTTCGCCTCGAACAGCCGTCCATAGCCCACAGTCTTCCCAGGCTTCATGGCGTTCACTTCCTTCTCCTCTGCACTCATTGCAAAGAAATTTTTCGTTACCTTCAGGAACTCTGCCATCAAAGCTGGTGGCACTCCATGATTGATAACCTGCAATTCCTCATAGAAACAGCCGCTTGTAAGGTCTACTTGAAACATCATGAGCGGACAGTCACTACAATTGGCTGCGGAGAGAAACTGAGAACGACACTCGGAACAACATCCTGGCCAATGTCATTAAAAATCGTCAATTTCGTTAGATTGGCACTATTCTGAGAGCCAAAAATTGTGACCTTCATTTGCACAAAAATTTATGTTCCAGAGCCAATCAATCTCCCTATGACAATACCTGAAAGAAGCCCCATTCTTCACAAGCCGCAGCCATCTGGGCCAGGACCTCATCCCTCCGTTCGCCACCGTCCAGCAGCGACATATCAATGACAGGAATCTGCCGGGAGTTTCCTATCGAGGGTCCAGCTCTCAGGTCCTCAGGCTGGATAAACCTCGCTGGCACTTCCTTAATCCCTGCTTCCACCAGCGGTTGCACCATCGCCAAGGGAGCTTCCCTTGCGCTCCCCTGTAAGGATTCTAGCTCCGGAGCAGCGTTTACCATAGCTACCAGTGGCATGGCTCTCAGCGTAACTCGTCACTGGCACCAGCGTGCAGAGGGGGAGCTTAATTTATCGTTCGAAGTCTCTAAACTGTAATAAGACGAGATTAATGAAATTCAGTTCTTCACCGACGGTAGACATAAGTAGAGAATCTGAAACTCGGGCTGGAGCGGCACCTGAAACCCATGCTAGCTATTCCCACAGTCTTGAATGGACCAAACCTCGTCATCCTATGAACAATGATAGAGCCTAAGGCTCTGAAATACCAGAAACAATTCAAGCACTCACATTGATCCTTGTACCCCTAAAAATTTGTGGCTGGCAGTGAAACAAGCTTTGACGGTCGACGTACGTCGAGACGACAGGGGAATAATGAATTAATCAAGGACTAGTTGCAACAAAACTCGAAGACTTGTAGAAATTGATTCTAAAGCACAGACGCTTCGGCAGCTGGGCTTGCAGCACTAAACTGTAGATCTGTTCTCAATGATAGACCAGGTGAATCCGGTACAAAACAACCCGGCTTCACCCCGAGAAATAGTGTAATTAAAAAAAGGTCCTCTTTACCCCTCTTAGTGTGAATGTATCCCGGGGCAGCCGGCTAACCAGGCGCGCGTTGAACGCGCAAGAAGCATATGGTTCACAGTTCCAAGTGTACAATCATACGTACTCCCGGTATGCACGGTCCAGCTCACTTCACGCGGCGAAGTGTGAAAAACGGCGCGTCGCATGGTTTCGTTCTTTTCAAGCACCTTCGTTCTGACGACACTCTCCTTTCGTTCGTTCTTGAGTGCCCAGGCTGCTATCATTTTGCTCCCTCTTTCGCACGCCTTATCGGACCGGGAAATGGTAGCACCAAGCTGGGGGAACGATCGATGAGCTTTCCTCTTCTCGCGCTTTCCCAATCGCTGATTGCTGTCTCGCGGTCTTGCCTACCTTAGCCGATTCCGCCGTTTCGTTTTTTATGAAATTCAGTTAAGATTTGAAGAAGTTGTGTGAAGTCAGAGGAGGTGAAGAGGCGCCGGCAGCTTTTGCCGACAGATATTGGTCCTCAGGAGTGTCTGTCAGACACAGTTGCCATAGTCGCCTTGCCAGTCCTCTGACACTTCTGTGTTTTTCTTGGAAATTTTGCTATTATTCCGTATTCGATTGCCCGCCGTTAGAGGATGCTCTGTTTTTGATTGATTCCATAGAGGCGGGATTTCTGACACCGTTGCGGTTGCGTTTTCAAACAAACTTAAAAAAAACAGATTGTCGAAACGTTAGTGCATTCCGGACGGATGTTGTGTGTCTGATTTCTTAAAGGTGTATTTGTACACCGTTGCTGTTGCTATTCAACCAAAACTTAAAGAAAAGTGTCGATCGTTAGTGCGTTCTGTGCTATTGTATTAGCTGTGTGTCTTCTCGTTTCCATTTCGTACGGTATTGAGTCTCGGCGCAAGTTGCGAAGGATTGTGAGACGTCGGACATTTGGGGACAGGAGCGCGCCTTTCAGTTGGTTTGCTGAGAGAGGGATTGTTGATCGAAGGGCTATTGAGTCTTTCTTGTGGAGTGTAGGAGTTTGTAGGAGGAGACGCATCGGTTTTTTATTGTGTCGGATTTAAAGCTTCTCTCTAGCTTCTATCTCGCTGGAGGAGACGGAGAATCCAAATCATTCGGTATTTTGTGGAACATTCGTGTTTCCACCTTGTAGTCTTTAGTTTTCAGAATCTGCAGTAAATTAGTTAGCTATCCTCTGTGCAGAAGGAAGTAGTTGCTCGCAGTTGGTCAGCGTTGCGAGATTTTATGTTACAAGTTCACCTACTGGTTGGGAAATTGTGCATTTCTGCGCATGAAATTTTGGAGTGGTGGACGGAGGATTGATGATGTCCAGAAATCTCTGGTGAAAAATTCAAAAAAAATTGTGTTGGAATATTCTAGTTGTAGCTTCTGGTATAAGAAGTGTTGTAATACTTAAACCATCTCGCGAAAATTTGAGGTGTGTTCGAGAGCGCCATTTGGAGAATTTTCCAACCCCAGGGATCAGCAAGTCAAGGCCAGAATCTTCGGAGAGCGCTGACGTGCTGACCAAGGATATGAGACAGCAGGTTTGGAGGCAGCTATACTTATCTTGGTTATTTCGAGGATGCAGGAATGCTGGGCACAGATGGGGCACGTGGAATTGCGCATTTCCATGATTTTTAACTTTGAGAGACAACGGTGTGGATTTCAAGCTGAAGGATTCCGGGCTTAAGCGTGGATGTGGAAATACTGTTACGAGAATCTGTCGCGACCTCCTGTCCACAGGACGAGCAGAACTTTAGGTCGACTGAGTGGTAAAGAAGATGAGGGAGGAAGACAGCTCTCGTTATATGAGCTCCTTGGTTAAGCAGGACTTAGCTAAGCTTGACGCGGATGGTGACACCCGGCGTGCTGCGATAAAGTCTCTCAAGCTGCTTGTGGAGCAGCTGGATTTGTCTACCTTGCCCCGGTTTATTTCACAGGTAAATTTTCTTCCCTAGGAATTCAAACTTATCTTTGAGTGCTTGTCTTCATTAGGCATATATGACACAGCGTTTGAATTTGACTACTATGCCGGCGCGAGTTGACTCTGTTGAGGTTTTAATGACGTCCATTTGAAATTCTTGAGGTTTTGTTATCTGCCACATTTACCAACCGAAATTATTTGGTTCGTAGGTATGTACTTGATTAACTTCCACAGTCTGCGAATCCATAGTTGAAAGAACCGTCATAAGCATTAACGAAAAATATTTAGCATAATTGTTGAACAAGTTTAGTCAGGTTCTTTCTTTGACTGCACTGTGCATCTCTTCTTAGCAAAAAAAATTCCTTACAGATTGCAGACTCGCGGGAGTCCGAAGGGACGCTATCCTACTCAATTTCCTTGTACGAGGACGTCGCAAGAGTGCATGGCAAGCTTGTCGTCCCCTACATTTCAAAAGTGATGGGGTCTCTGGTGCGCTCCTCATTTGCTAGCGGAAGCTTCCCTCAATTGCAAATTGCGTCTGCAAGAGTCACTGTAGCCCTAGCACGGTACTCCATCGACTCCAACTCCGTCCAAGAAGATGCGGAGAAGATAATGCAGGAGATTTGTGCCCCACTCACTGACGCACTTGCAGGGAAGCTGGAGCCTGTGGCAGCGAATGCAGCTACCAGCATCCACGCACTAGTTGAAAATGAGCAATGGAAGTATGCCCACGACGAGATCGTCCACGAAATTTGCCAACGCACTACCGTAGCCCTCAGTGAAAAACCAACCCGCACAGCAGCCCACATGCAACTCGCCTGCATTCTCGCATCAACAAACCCGGACACTCTCAGCATCTATGGTGCGAGCTTACTGAGAGCTGGTGAGGATTCTCTGAAGGTTACGACCAACGCGTGGCAGCTCCGAAAAGCTGCTGCCAAGCTGCTTCAGTCGGTGCTCACCATTCTTGACAAGGAGACGCTGGAAACTGAGCTCCATTCTGCTTTACATGTACGTGGATATTCTGAACTCTTTGTGTTATGTGAATCTGAGATGCGGAATTTTTTAGGGTTTCTGCCTTCCTCCTCTGTTTTATTAACCCAATTCCTTTGAATATTGCAGGTGCTGGATAGCTTCCGCCTCGACAAGATGCCCCACGTAAGAGCAGCCGTGACTGAGGCGCTGCACACAGCTAAGATGTTGGCTTCCGGAAGTGCAAACCCCAAATCACTCGGTATGGCAGCGAGTCCTGTTCGGAAGTCCTCAGAGCATAACCATAGGAGTCCTTGGTCGAGCGACGAGAATCGAGGTACCAGTCCCAGGGCTTCCATGAATGGGAGGGCTAACTCTCTATCCCCTGTTCCGAAGCGTGGTACAAGCCCGAGAGCTCCCAGGAGTCCCATCGGAGCTGGTACGAACAATACGAGGATTGGTAGTCCAAATCTGAGGGCGGCGAGTCCAACTTCTCAGCATTCCCGCGGTTTCTCTTATTCACCTGCTTCTACTTCAGTTTCCGGGTCTGTCCAAGTTTCTTCTGCCCAAAGCATTAACAGGTCGAAGGCTAAACGAGCACCTGTTTATCCTCGGTATTCACCCCGATCCGGTGGCACTCCAGGCTCGTCTCCTTCGAGTTCTACCACCACCGTCGAAGAATGCGAATCACCATCACGAAGATGTGAGAGCTGGCGCCATCCATCCATGCGTGTTATTACTTTGCGTTGTGACCCCGATCTTTAAATTCTGCTGAATCTCTTTGTCTTGGAACAATACATATAATTTTTTTATTTACCTTCTGGCGTGCTTATCTATATCTGTACGCTCTTTCCGGTTTCTGGAATTTTTGGAGAATTTTTGGAATTAGTACGTTGCACAGCAAGCACATTGAGTTTGTGCTTTGTTAGGTTGGAAAGGTTTGTTATGATACTCGAGGTCCGTGTAAAATTGTTGTTGGTTAATTTTTGTGTGTCAAGCTTGGAGAATTGTGTAAAATGTTCTGCTCCTTTCATCTTTGACATGTGCCTTGCTATTTGTGCAGTGATAATTGCGAACGGGAGTGGTCGATCACGAGGCACGAAGGTGAATGGCCTCTGTTTGGAAGAGGATGAAAACCAAGATTCAAGGAATGTGGACACCGACGTACTACTTGGTGAGGACGCTCGCCATGCGAGGCTAAGCTTGCCTAGGCTAAAGCTGGGGGGCATCAACTCACGAACAGGGCCGTCAATAGACGGTGGTGTGAGAACTGAGAGAGAGAACGACCGGGATATTTCTAATGCCTATATCGAAGAGGACAAACGCGAGATTGCCATATCAGGCATACTAATGCGTGCTCAAAGCTCTCCGGTAGCTGGACTGGTGGCCAAGAATGGAAATTCAAAGGTAGGAGAGCGTTTCTTAAATGGACAACCAATTCCTCAAGCACATCGCGACGACGCTTCTGCTCATCTAGGCGTCAACTCAGAGGAGGTGAGAAAATCAAGGCCCTTGAAGTGCTTGTGAGTTTTCGATTAGTGCTTGTGCTTTGAATTTCTCCCTATCGAGTTGCTTCGATCCCAAATATGAACTTCGCTTAACTGGTCTGATGAGGGGTTTTTCTATTTTTATTTTCCTTTGCAGAGAACTAAGTCACTCACCATGGCAAAAGATTTTCTTCCATTCGTTCCCCCGACACGGCTGGTGCACTCCCTATCGAGTCTCTCCAATCCGGAGACCTCTAGGGGAAGTTTGTTTGAACGAGACATGAAACTGGCTCATGACGAAGCGGTCCGGTCAATAAATGCAGTTGCAACCGAATTGGACGCTGAAACGTCTAGCGAGGCCGGATGGAGTGTGCGTGACAACCCAATGGCATCCGAAGAATCGTTTTCATCAGACAGCTCTGACGAGGATCTGGACCATCGGAGCAAGGGAGAGGACTTTCCAAGACTTCGCAAGGTGGGCTCTTTAGACAGTAGCCCTCGGGAGATTCACATGATCATAACAGAGTCTAAATCTAGGCGGCCTTTCGATGATCCTAGCGGTCGGAGTCGTAAACCTGAGGGGGCGAATGATACGATTCATGTCTGTCCATGTGCCGACGGATTGTCGAATCTACTCCACAAAGACGAAATGGTCCAAGACCAAGTTTGTTCCACTTGTATGTATAGACATTGTGAAACCAACGTTACTCTACGACATGCACATGCTGCTGCAGGAGAATCAGATACTCCATCTGCCAAGGAGGGTTCTCAAGGTTTGAGCCAATTCTCTCCTTTCCGGCGGCTGGTGAAATCTTCAAACTGGAGAGCGCTGCGTTGGTGTGCGGAAGCTGCATTGGGTGGGTCATTGTTCCTTGTCCTGGCTGCAGTTGTGGCTGTGGCTGTACCTGTGGTGATCGTTGGCAAGGCATTAAATGTGCCAATAGAATATGAGGGCCTTGTCCCTACATAGCCCAGTAGACAACAGATTTTTGCATGATATTGGTTTCTTTTGTAACTTTAGTGTGCACGTAATTATATCAAGAGTTGTAATATAGGTCGTTCCGGAAGTTGCTGTATTTAGATTAAAGTTTTGATAATCTCATCGTCCGCCAGCTGAAGTACCGCAAATTTTAGTGAGCATTCATATAGTCTTCGAAACTGATAACTTGGTAGAGAAAATGTGTACCACGTGTTACGTTTGTACGAGATTTGTTATGACCATAATAAGTGTGTTTTGATAAGACAACCCAATATCTGAATGCTCCGCTTGTAGTAAAAAATATAAGATTTCTCTAACTGAACGGCGTCTCCAAAAATCGGCCGGGGTGAATTGACCCCCTCGCTTGGCCCGCCCAAGCCATTCTAGGGGTGCATGTTAAGAAAACGCCCCCTACTTTGTGCCGTGTTAAATCTATGTTCTTCACCTCTCCTAGCTAATTTGGGGTCCTGATTGCAAATATGAATTCAGAATTTGCAAATTTTATCATGTGCAGCAATAAAAAGAATTCAAGGTTTAGGTAACGGCCGAGCGAGGGGGTCGGTTCACCTCAGCCCAAAAATTTGTGCTTTTGTTATTAGTTATCTTTAAAAACGATCAATTCTTAACTCCCGAAAGGCAGGCTGGTCACAATAGAAATCAGCCTTTCTAGTACCATGTAAATCATTTCTTAATCCTTAATCCCTAAACGTCCAGAGTGTTCTCCAGAATTCACAATTTGAAAGAATATTATGGAATTTATATACAAATAAATGTTGTAGACTTTGAGTTTTAGACTCCATCCATATGGTTAGATTCACCAATGTTATCACCAATATTTTTTATATATTTTGAAACGAAAATTTCAAAATTCCTTCAAAATTCAATTACAAGCAAAATATTATCATTTTTTGAGTAAAATTTGTTGGAATGGATTTGAAATGAGGTTCTCTTAATATGGAGATTTTTATGAATTTTTTTCTTAAATACGTGGACCATTTCCATTGCAAAGAAGGAAACAATATATAGAACCATGGGACAAAATCCCCGGCAAACCCATATGGAATTTCTCAAAAAAATTGTATTCTTAAAATCTATAACCTCATTTTTGCAAATCCAATTTTGAACTGGAGTAAATGCAATTTTAGCTTGGTCAACCACTTGACATACTCCCACATTTGTAACTTCCACATTTGTAATTTTAGAAAAATAAATATTCTAGTAACACCAAATTCATCCATTAGAGCATTTTGAAAGTCAAAACATGAATTTTCTTGTAATTTTGATTTCAAATGTTTTAAAGCCTAATTAAAAGAATAGGTTATGTTTAATAGGTTATGTATAAAAATCAACATTTATTTGGTTTAATAGGTTATGTTTAAAAAAACAATAACCTCTTTTTTTAATTCCGTTTTAATTTCTTTCAAAATTGATAAAATTATAATTTTTGTGACACTTTGAAGATAGCATCTTGAAAGCTCAAAACCACTTTTGAACTTTTTCTATTGCTTTTTTCTTAGTGTGAGCTCAAAAAGTAAACCATTTACACTATGTTTTAACTATTATTTCCATTTTCTTAGAAAATTCATACTATCTTAAACATTTTTGTAATTATATGAAATATCTTTAAAAAAATAGTTTGATATTTTTAATTATAGAATTTTAAATTAAATTTTAGAAATATATTACTATATGAGAAAAGTATCAAAAAATTTAAATGTATATTTTGATGGAGAAATCTAATGAAGTTTGACTAAGCCTAGACATGAAATGTCATTTATGGGTTAAAAACACCATTCATTGGAAATCAAAACTATTGTGCAAAACCTTTGTTTTTTACACAAAATTTTAAGGATGAAAATTTGCATTTTTGTCTATATAGAAGTTTTTTTAGTCATCCACCGGACACTTAAGTGTCTATGGTGTCTTTCTAGAATTGATTACAATAATGTCTATCTCCTTAGAAAATATCCTTCATTATAGGGCATAATGTCCTTGTTGCAATGCCCCAAAATGGTGTATTAGGCATGATAAGATGAGAATCTGCTCCACAATGGACATCTCCAAGACTCTCATACACAGATTTTACTACTGCCCGCGTGTCCAAGTGATATGCCCAATCTATCCTCATTCATCTTTGTAGAGATTAATTAAATTTTATCTTACACACAAGATTCAGTTAGAAGCATTGTATATTTGGAGGCACAGTTTCTATGAGGTTTTGGTTATTTAAAACAATATGGTCCTTAATTAGAGGTTCATCTCTATGGATTATATGGATCTCTAGGAATAGTAAGGTGTTCACATAGAGTGAATGGTCACGTAAACGCATACACAAAGCCATGTGGACAGCGCTACTAGACTCAGGACAAGCAACACATATTAAGGCATACAATGCAGCTCACCTGCAACCACAACACTCTAGGTTGATTTGGGCAGAGTTTAAAAGGACTTGGCTCCAATGCCCAATTCTAGCTACTAAGGAAGATGGGATATACATGTGGCCAAAGAGGGCCCTCCGTCTTGTAGGTTTGGATGCCCTTGTAGGCTTTTTTTAATTATAGGTGTCTTTGCTCGCTTTCTCTTCATTGTCCAGCCGTGAGGCTTGGCTATTATATTCCTGGTTACCATTTTTTAATGCAATGGGTTCTCCCATTTGTTCAAAAAAATAAAATAAGATGAGGATAATAGTGCCTAACATGATTTGGTCAATTTCAAATTTGGACAACCTTGTCATTTCTTAAAATAAATTTCAGGGCTAATTAAAAATCATAAAAATCAATTTTAGACAGTTCTTGAATATTTTAAAATCAAGGAAATGGGCACCACTAAAAAATGTGCAGCAATCAGGATTGGCGGCCCTAGTGTTTCAAGCAATGGGATGGCCCAGGCACTACTTGGGTTGTCACATGATGGAAGGCCCTTGTGGTGGGGTGTCCCACAATATATAATTTGAAAAATTCGCAACCATTCCGACCATTGTAAGGGCATGGATGTAGATTCTTATGGGCCATGGAACAACTGTTGAGGCCTTTCACTTAGAATATGGATGTGGATGCTCTAAGGTAAATACACCCAAAGTCATCTGATTAACCTCTAAAGTTCTATGACTATGTTTTCACCAAAAATGCTCAAAAAATGCTATTTTTAAAACAAGTACCAAATTTTTGAAAAAATACACTTTTGGACACATGTAACCATATGATCTTGCAGTATGATGACTTGAGAAGATGTAGTAAAAATTTCAAAAATTTCCACCGTGTAGATTGCAAGATATAAGCATTCAAATTTACTAAAATCATTTTTTTGGCCCTACAGAAAATAGGCCAGCTGCACTTCACAAGCTCACTTTTCTATGAAGAAATGTCCAAATGGTGGTGCCTCTTTGGATTCATGTTCCTAGACAAGTTGGTTGCATGCATGAAATTTTTTCCATCATTTGAGATTGTACAATATATAAGAAAAAAATAGTAAGTAGAATGAAGTAGAGAATGATTCAAAATACTAAATTGTTAAGAATTTAATTATGGAATTGAAAAATGCCAATCCTAATGGTTGCAGTGTTGTAATAAATAATTTACATCCCATGCTTTTGTTTATTTAAGAAAATATTGAAAATTGAGTAAGAAAAAGGACTTCAAAGTTTATTTTAGAGTAGTGAATCCATATCTATCCGCAAACAAAAACTCCTCATAACTTTTCACTCATTGATAAAAATGAAATGATTCAAAGCTTTTCACGTATATATAACTATAAAAAAACAATTTCAAATTTTTGTTTTTGAATTTCAAATTTTTGTGCTTTTTTCTAATCTGCCCGGACTGCCCAGTTACAAAAAAATGCAACATAATAGGCCATAGCTTTTGATTCATATTTCCAAATGTCATGAAATTTAGTGCATATGAAAGATATTCCTTGTCCTCACCTTCTATTAAAATTTGGGCTAAAAATATGAAACTCTCTAGTCACACGTACCTGCCCAAAATTTCTATGTAGCCAAAACACTATAAAAAAACCCTGTTTTAGGTGACGAGCCCTAATTTTTTATGACAAATTTTAGGTGATGTCAATGTTGACAACCCAAAAGTTTTATGTCAACAAAAATGTACAATGTAACATCAATAGTGACAATCCAATGTTTTTATGTCAGCATTCATTTGATGTTAAGTTGGACACTTTTGTTGACATAAAAATTTTGGGTTGTCAACATTAACATCACTAAAAGTCCTTCATAAAAAATTAAGGCTCATCACCTAAAATTAGCATTTCTTATAGTGAAAAATGCATGTTGGTCCTTTAGGGGTTAATTCAAAAATATCTTGCTTAGAATTTCAAGGATATCAAAGTCTAAACTACACTAGAACCTAATTTGCTTTATGGCACACCTATCATTACCGCTTAAAAAATTCATAATTCATTCCTAAGGTATCCAAATAATACATTGGTAAATTCACTTGCTAATTTGTCTAGAATTAAGTATTTTTTGACATATAATACTCACTCTGCTTAGTTACAATTTGTGGTGATTAGAGGTGGGTATTCCTTTGACTGTGCTCATCATGTTGGGGGGTTTTAGCGTCATTGTTGACATTTTTCCTAGCACTCATTCTTTTTAGACAACATTGTTCTAAATCTATATTTGCTTCCGTCTACTTTAGTTGTTGTGAAAATTGCATGTATTAAAATTGATGTCCTTCCACCGTGTTGTGGTTTCAAATGTGTTTCAACCTTTCAAATATGTTCTTGAATAGAGAGATTGTTTGGTGGTGACGCCATTAATTTTTAGAGTGTATGGCAAGGTGAGGTTGAAAAGGAATGCAATCAAACTACCTTATCCTTTTGTCTACAATGTAGACAAAATTATTTTTTTGTGTATTAATATGTATATTTTAAATATTAAAAAAAACATAATACCTGAAAAATATTGAAGCATTTTGAATAGAAAATTTTGCAAAGGGTCCCTTGTATTGTATCAATATTAAAATTCTTCATAAAGTGTGTTGATCATAGATACCATTAGAAGGTGTCAAATTAAATCATTGAAAAGCCTGAGTTTCAAAAAAATTGCAAAATTTTGCACAAAATATTGGTGAAATAATAAGTCTTTGAAAGAAGGTCAAACCTTGTTATTTCATCTCCTCCTCATTCAATTTTTATGCCCCCTATTTTGGTTGTTATTTTTTAATCTTGAAAAGTTGAAGGATCCAAATGTAGCTTATGAATGGCTTATTATCTTCTATGTACTTAAAATAGATGGTTTTCATCCATTTTGTGTATATTTTTCTTAGGAATATGTCAATGTAATTGAATTAAAATCAAATCATATTATTTATTTTTAATCTAGCCTAAATTTGTGACGTTCCTTTTATGCTTGCTATCTCTTCATTTGTCTAGCCTCATAGCTTGGCTATTTTGTATTTTTTTTTTTTTTAATGCAGTGGATTTTCCCTATTTGTTCAAAAAATAAATAAATAAATAAATTTGTTACAAAAAAGAGCAATCAAAAAACAAAGAGAAGGAAGAAGTTGAGTTCCGTTTTGAGTAAGCACAAAAGTCCATTTCAAGTTTAAAGCACTACAAGAAAAAGGGGTGTTTTAAGCATAGTCCTAGTAGTATTGTCTTTTAAGTAACGACCTTTAAATAAAGTTTTTAGTAAAACTTTACTAAAAAACTTACTTAAAGGTCATCATTTAAAAGACGATACTACTAGGACTATACTTAAAACACTCCTTTCTCTTGTAGTAGTACTAGTGATACAATAGATAGAGGAGTAAGTAAAGGCTTTGTGCAAGGTACAGTAACTTAAATGTTTAAGGACTATACTTAAAACACCCCTTTCTCTTGTAGAGAAGACCACAAAACTACTCAAACTTGCGCTTAAACTTATTTTTTGTATGATTATTGATGAATTTTTTATAAGATCCTAAATATGAGGTGCCTTTTGATGATTTGGGCTCGTGGTTGATACATGTCAAAATTCATATTTTGGTAATCAATAAGATATGCAAAAGCTTTAGTTTTTTCAATTACATGTAAGTAACTTGAAACCATTGAAAGTTTTATTGTTTTTAATCAATGTCTATAATTCTATGATTGTACATGTTATTAAAAAAGTGTATCAGCTCTTGATGATATCTAATGCCACATAATAAATAATTGTTTGTAATATTTATATTTATATTTTTCAAATCTATATTTATCATGAATATTGGTTGATGGAAGTATGTTATTACTCAATCCCAAGGGTCCATGTAATACTTGGTTGTTCTATGTTTGTTGTATCAACCTTTACTTCATCAAGGATGTTTACATATAGCACCAATCATTTCAAATTGATTTTCATTTAAATTAAGCTTATATAGGGTAGTGCTTTGGGGTCATTGCAAGAAAAAAATGACTATTTTTGTTCCACTTTGGTCTTTTTTAGTAGTACTATAATTTTTGCTTTTAATATTAAAAATATGGAGAAAGTATACACCTATAAGAAGAAGATATCCTATGAAGGAAAAGCCCAAAAAAATTATCTTTAAGTAGGAGAACTAGAAAAGTTCAAAATTGCAAGAAAATAAATACTTTGATGTTTAAATTTGTTAAAAATAGGAAAAATAATTTGCAAAGGAACAAAAAATTGACCATTTTGGATAGACTTTATGGTGAAGAGATTTATCCAAAAGAATGATCTTGAAACTACTATCTTCTAATGTTTAGAATTGTGCACAAAAGAGTCGTATTTACATGAACTTAGAGGACATAAAATAATATGTTTTTAAATGATCCTTGGTAGAAATATGACTTCCTAATATAGAAATAGGCCGTAGAAACTTCGGCTCTAAATCATTAAATTTGAGGACTTCATAGTACTCAAATCCTTTAAATTCAAAAAACAATGCATTAATTTAATTGATTTTTAAATACAAAAGAATTTTTTTAGTTTATAAAAAATATGAAATATGATTACAGTCAAGATAGGCATCTCCAATAAAAATTTCAAAATCATGCAAATCATACTTTAGACAATATATAATTTCTTTAAAGCTAAATGAATTCAACTATTTTTTAATCCCTACAGTTCCAAGGTTTGTTTCTTGTCAAAGACAGGTGAAAACTACCATTTCTAATACAAAGATGGCAAACTTTAAGAAAAGATTTTTTTGGCAAGTCTAATTGTAGGATCTTAATAGACTTGTATGAGAATGTGTAGAAGAAATTTCAAAAATTATCTGCATAAATTGCAAGATATTTACATTAGTGTCAAAGTGATGTAAACATGCCTTTTTGACATGCCTTTATGGCAAACAAATTTATAAGACCAGGAATCCTCAATTTGAGATTTTTGTGTTATAGTATTGAATTAAAAACAAAAGAATTACGTTGTAAATTGAGTTGAGAATATTCCTATTTTGACTACTCCCTCTTAGCAAGGACATTGAAACCTTCAAAGGAATAGTCACCCACAAATTAGAAGTTCAACAAACTAGTAAGTATAAAAAAAAATCTAGACTTTTGAAAAGATGAGACATGTCATTCAACAATGCAAATATAGGAAATAAAATAATAAAAAAACAAAAAACAAAAATCTAATGTGGCACTTGAGGTAATCACATGACTATGATTTTTATATATTTTAAGTATATATTTTTAATTTGTTTTAATTTTGATTTTTACTTTTTGTTGTATTTGCACATAGAAACGGCTCTCTAGAGAGTCTAGATATTTTCTAATTCTAATTTATTAAAAAAATCATTAAAAAACATTCAACAACAACTCATTAAAAAATTTGTTTGTATATTTCTTATTTCACATGAATTTTTAACAAAAATGACATTTCTGTTGATTAAAAACCAAACTAATATTGCTTAGTGCTTGGATATAGAAACTATAAAAAAACCCATTGTAGACCCTTAAGCTTGTTATTTTTTTGGCGGTTTTGAGGTTTTCTAAAGATGGATAAAAATAACAACATTTGATTGATTCCAAGAAACATTGGTGATGTTTCAATGTCACACATTGCACGAATTTCATATCTTCTTCTATAACTTTTGAATTATAGAAACAATGTATTTGAAATTTTAAAGGAAGATATATGATATTTTCTTAATGCAATCTTATATTTTGAATGTAAAAAATAATAATTTTGTTTTATGATTAGTTTTGATAATTTGTCACCACCATGCGTTTTATAGTTTTTGAACTTTGGAGTACTCAAAGTTAATCATTTAGAGGTGAGCTTCTAGGACCATATATACAACAATGGCAAAAGTTTATTTCCATGCTAATCTAGATTCAATGACACATGACACTCCCAATCAAATGCTAATTTCAATTGGGTTCAAATCATTCAATGATACATGCCATTGACACATCATTACAAAAAATTTCAACTCTCCGAAGGGCTGCTCCAGAGTGACAAACCAATCTATTTCAAAGCTTGGTCTGTCACTATGGACAAGTGCTGCAGTGAACAAGCAGTCAACCAAGCTGATTGAGTACCGAAATAGTCAGATTTTGCAAATTTTTTTTTTTTTTTTTCAATTTTAAATTCTTAAGACTTGGTTCTTGCGCCACTGCCACTACAAGTTTAAGTGGGCGGGAATAGGGAAAAAATGATTTTTTTAGCCCCCAAAAATCAAATTTCAAGGTATTTTGGGAGACTGTAGAACAGCCCTGAGGAGGCCTAAAATTTTCTCTAATGGGCACTTCCAATCAAATGCTAATTTCAATTGGATTCAAATCATTCAATGATACATACCATTAACACATGGCACTCTCAATCTAGATCAATTTTGTTTCTTCTTTAGATGCCATATTTAATTACTTCTAGACTTTTGAAAGTCCAAAACTTATAATGATCATTGGGAGATCTCCCATTTGGGCATCAAGAGATCTAAATTTTCATTAAGGAATCAATTCAAAACATCAGAGGATCTATGCAAACATCATAAGATCTCCCGATCTATACAAACATCAATAGATCGATGCTTAGTTCAGAATTCATTGAATAGTTCAGAAGTAGTTAAAATACGTCATTTAGGCTTAAATGCTTCATGTTGTAGAATTAACAAACTGCTAAAAGTTTCTACGTCTTTGAGTCATTTATGCTTCTCCTAAACAAGGTACAACATATATGAGTTTCTACATCTTTGAATCATTTATACACCTTTTAAACAAGGTATAACAAATATGATTCCCTACAGACTGACTTTTTATTAATCCCTAAATGTCCGAAGCCTTTCTTGAGCTTCTAGGAATTTGTCTAAATTGAACAAAAAGCCAACATTTGATCAGTTGTATCAATTTTTTTGAATTGTAACCATACAAATTCAAACTAGAGTACTAGACATGCTAGAGATCACCATAGGAAAAGAAAACACAACAATATTACTTGTGGATTGAAAGATTATAATGTTTGATTATGGGATGTTGAAATTGCAAAAGTAATTTGAAGTCTCTTAGTCCTCTTTTCACATGTCAAATTTAAAAATTTGGTCACCAAAAAAATATGAGGTTAAAGGGCCTAATATGCATAATCCAATAAATTTATGGCTTCTAAAAATCTAATATACAATTTTTTTAAATGAATTTCTAATGTGATTTTTTCTCAAAGATCTCGTGTACTTGAGGCTCATTTCCAAGAGTCCTCAACACTATAGAAAGTCAAGATTGCAATGGACCCCTTGGACAAAATCTTGAATAGAAAAATCATAGTCAATCATTTTCAAAATTAGATTTTTTATGCTAAAATTAAACTTCAAAAATAGTTTTCAAAAATATAAACAACTAAAAATAGCAACTTGGTTAGGTTTTATTTAACTTCAAAGTATTATTGACACCAAAGTTTGGTGCCTTGGGCACTTAGGGGTTAACACTTATGAATTGATTTCAATAATACCTAACATTTACAAAATAGAATTCATAAGACTTCACAAGTAATTATATAATATTTATAAAAAATAAAAGATGAAATATATAAAAAAGATGAGTCATCATTTATCTAAGTTGGTTGAAAGAAGGAATCTATAGTAGTATGATAAGATTCTTCTACATTCCAATCCAAGATTGTACTTGCTTATGAAGTGCTTGGATATTCTTAATGAATAACATGATGTCACAAGATTTTGGCTCCAAAATTTTCTTCAAAGTCTCAAATACACTCTCAACTTCATTCAACCTTTTCTAATTTCATCACAACTTTTTTGAAACTTTCTTATCAAAGTCAAATTAATGAAATAAGGAGCCAAATTCATTTCATGCACTCTTGAAAGTAATATTTAAGATTTCATCAGAAGAAATTTGAAGCCTCCAAGAGACCACAAGTTATCTTGCGTTCCCAGATTGTGGGAACGCAGGAAAGCTGTTGGCTGATGTGGTCGAGAGAGTGCCATGTCATCTTTTGAAAAAAAAAAAAAAAAAAATGGACCTAAAATGATATTTGGGAGAGAGTTTTTTTTTTTTTTTTTTTTTTTTTTTTTAATTAGTTAATTAATTTTTTAAATTCTGACAGCCCGTACTGGCTATTCACAGATCTAGCTAGATTAGGGAACAGACCTAAATCGGCCCTCCAATGCCCTCAAATCTCTTCTAATGGATAGCATTAGAGAAAATTTGAGGCCTACAAAGGGTCGTTTGACTTTAAGCAAAGAGTGCAAATATAAAGAAATAAAAAATAATATCAATACCTTAAATCAGGTTGTTTGTTTGTTTGTTTTGTTTGTTACGTTGAGATCTCCCGGACCATGCATCCCCCAACCGCGTGCTTGGTACCATCGGAAAGCTCTCGCCGAGGAGGGGTGCACGGGCTTGGTTTCATGGCGTTTGGACCTATGGTGCAAAATTTATTGAATTTCAAAGTATTTATTGATTAGAAAATTAGAAAATTACTTTTACTTTGATTTTGGTGGCGTTCTTGCTATTGGGAGTGGAACCGGGAGTGGAACTGGAACTGGAACTAGAAGTGGATGAAAATTGGGCCAAAGGCACAGGGCCACACTAGTCTTTTATTGAAATTAAATGTTTTTTTTAAAATAATATTTTTTTTTCCACATCACCTAAAGTGACTTGAAATTTTTTTATTTTTTATTTTTACTTTTATCATATTTGCACTATTGTCGAAAGTCAAACAACCATATGTAGGTTCCAAATTTTCTCTAATGTATATATTTTACAGGTGTACAAATCTCCATAACACATATAAGATTTTCACATGCATAGAAGTAGTACTAATAGAAGGTCAATTGTTTTCATTAAGGTAGCTATTCTAATTTCTTGAGGTAAGAGAAAAAGAAATAACTCCAATATTATGTCAAGGTTGGTGTAAATTAACTCCGTAGCTCTCCAACATCTTGATCTGGAATACAAAATGGAATGAATACAAAATTTCAAAGGGATTTTTAGATTACATAACTTCTCATTCATCCAAACTAATGCTTGACAATTTTTTTTAAACTTTTTATATTGTGAATTTTATGAAATTGAGATAAATAATATGTGTTTATAAAGACCTATGGCAAAATATACAAAAATTCAAGAAAGGATTAATCAAGCGCTATAGGATTATAAATCTATTCATCTAAGGTCTCACCTTAGATCTTGAGATGAATGAGGAGTGACAAGAAGACTATAGACCCTTGGTAAAGAGAAGACTATAGACCCTTGGTAAAGGGAAGACTACTTTTATAAGAATAACTTCTATCTATGCAATTCCCCTTCTCCTTTCATCAAGTGCCAATGAGCAATTGGCAACTATTTGACAGTTACTTTCTCCATCCCAAATTATGTGTTCCATTAATGTCATGAAAGTCCATGAGATTATGAAACTCTAATTTTTTAAATTTAGAAGTTTAGAGTTAAAAAATAGGATTTAGACTTTAGAATTTAGGGTTTACAACTACAAATTTAGGATATTTTTGTCTTCTTATCATTGCAACATTGCAAGATCAAAATAATGAAAATCAACAATGGCAGCAATTATAAGGTGCTACATATGGGAAAAGATGACTTAGAGCGTACTAAAGAAAGTTACCTACCACCTCCCTTGTGATGCACATATTGTTCAATGCGCTCATGAGGCTTTGCAAGGCATAGTGGACATTGAATTTGGAATTAAAAAAATACCAAATGAGACACTTAATTTGGGATGGAGGGAGTATATACATAAGAGCCACTATGAATGTGAATTGCTCTTTCTTGCTGTTGAAGATTTTTTTAAGGCAATTTTGTTAATCCTTAAAGGTCCAAGAAGCCCAATTTGGATTCCAATATGGTGTTTTTTGTATATTCAATATACAAGGTGCATGAGTTGATATATACACTAGTTACAAAAGGTTGTACACATGTTGAGCCAAATCCAATGACATATGGCACTTCCAATTTAGATCAATATTGCACCTCTTGAATGTCTAATAAATTGCCAAATCGACACGTATTGTACATGTATGTTGCCATTGTTGCCATATTGAAAATCTATTAAAAAATAGCTATATGATAGATTTGAGAGAAATTCTAACCCCTACAAGAATCAAGTAGGAAGAGGATAATAGATTTGGAGCTTTGCCAAGCGTAATAAATTCTAGTAAGTTTAGAATTCAAATATAGAATTTGCATTTCAAGAAGTATCTCCCTCTCTCAATATGGACTCCAACTTTGTGCAAAAACCATCAAGCAGCCAAAATACTTGCATCATTGAAGAATAAACAAAATTTACTTTGAATATAGCAAGGAATATAATTGGTTGTACTTCATCCGATTCATTACATAACTTCCACAATTGATTCTAAAACAAAAATTGTCCATCCATAGGAAGTCAAGGTTCTCTTAAAGATTACTCTCTAAATATTCAATCATCCATTTATGGAAATCAATGATACAGATAATTTAGAGGGGCTACAATAATGATTTTTTAGAAGTAGTATTCTTATCTTTTGCTCAAGTAATTAACCCCAAAAGGGCCATCCTGTTATTTTTAGCAACAAAGTGATTTTGGACTGGTATCTGTAACTAGAAATTTGCATATTCTAGGCCCAAACTTTAATAAAAGTTGTGGACGAGGAATATCTTTCATATGAACAATATTTCATGACATTTGGAAATATGAGTCAAAAGTTATGGCCTAATATGTTACTTTTTCAACCGGACAGGCAGTCTGGACAGATAAAAAAAATTAAGTTTTTTTATAAACAAAAGTTTGAAATTGGTTTTCTAGAGTTATATACACTTGCAAAACTTTGAATCATTCCATTTCAATCAATGAGTCAAAAGTTTTGAGGAGTTTTAGTTTGTGGGCAAAATTCTCTACTCTAAAATAAACTTTGAGGTTGTTTTACTTAATTGAATTTGTAGTGTTTTTTGAAAAAATAAAATCATAGGATGTAGATTGTTTATTACAACATTACAACCATTAGAACTGACATTTTTCAACTCTATAAATAAATTCTTAACAATTTAGTATGTTGAATCATTCTTTATGTCTTCTTTCTACTTACTATTTTTTTCCTATATGTTGTACAATTCCAAATGATCTGAAATTTTCAAGCATGTAGCCAACCTGCCCTGAAGAATGAATCCAAAGAGTAACCACCATTTTGAACATTTTTTCATACAAATGTGACCTTTTGAAGTGAAGCTGCCTGGTTTTTTGCTAGGGCAAAAATTTTTTTTTTGTCAATTCAAACACTAATATCTTGCAATCCACATTATGGAAAATTTTGAAATTTTTTCCACATCTTTGCAAACTAGCGTACTTCAAGATCCTATAGTTACAATTGTCTAAAAATGTTCTTTTCCAAAATTTGATACTTGTGCTCAAAATGGCAATTTTCAAGCGTCTTTGGTGAAAATATAGTCAAGGAACTTAAGGGGTTAAGGATCAAAATACCTAGATACAATACTTCATCCACATACAATATGGTTCAATGCATTGATCTTGATGCCCAAAGAAAATTGAATTTCTATTTTCAGATAATTTTTATTTTATTCATTCAAAATTGGTACAGTCATCTATTTTTTGTGATGATCAACCATCTTTAGTGACAAGAAAATGTATTTTAGAACAAAAAATAACTTTTGACAAAACTCACATTCAAAATTTGCTTTTTGGCAAAAATTTGCTTCTACAAAAAAAATGCCAATTTGTTGTTTTTTGATTTGGTAGGTAGACAATGCAATATTTTTTGTACCTTTAAAAGGGCTACTAGAGTTAAAATTTGTGCAAAAAGTAGTCCTAGAGACCTAGACTTTACGCCATGATTCTCAAAACAATGAATATTCTTCATTCACAATTTAAAATAATTATACTTTCATTCATATTTCAATTTCAAGTGACTGAACCACACTTTTAATGTGTTCTTGGTATTTAGTTAATTTATCTTTCACAAACCATGACTTATTTAGTTGAATGCAAGATAAAATTCTATCACTTTTGTAATCAAATGCAAAAGTTCATCTACACATATTCTTAGAGATTTTATTATAGTGAAGAAATTCCTTAAATGACAAAAGTATTGAGTTAACTTCTTTGGAAAGAAAGTAATTTTTACATACTACTTATTCATTTTGTTGAAGGTCAAATGGTTTAAAGAGTCGCAACTAATAGATATGCTCTCTTCCAAAAGGGTCTTCATTGAAGTCTTCACATCCAAAAATTAAATGTACATTCATCAAATTAAATTCCAAATGTTTAGAAAATCCACTTTTTGTATTTGATTTTAAATCAAGAAAATGAAGTTTGATAATTATAGTTCTTATTATTTTTCATTTATCTGAAATTCCAAAAATGATTGCATTTGTAAGTTCAATATATTTAATTATAAGTTATAAATTATTCTATGTTTACAAAAAACTAATTGCATATAATTGTTTCTTATTCTAAGCCTTCATATTTTATAAATTATTTGATAGTTGCAATATAAACTATAATCTATCTTTCTTTAAAAATTAGACTCTTTGAAAATGACAAAGACTTGGTTCTCAAAAAATAAATTATTATAGAAATTCTTTTATATATTAAAAATATGAACTTTTCCAACCTCTAAAGTTCTTTCATGTTTAGAGGCCTAAAATAAGTTCAAAAATACTTGTACGCAAAGCAAGGCTAAAATCTTCATCTATATTTAGTTTTTAACAAATTCAATTGTAGGAACCTTTAGTTAACTTAATGAAGTACATCTTTTCAAAATTTTACAGCAAATACCCTAACTGATTGCAAGTTCAATGTGCCTAAACTTCAAAATGTAGACTTTTCTAGCCCTTTCCAAAGGTGAAGTTTTGTCTTTCAACATTTTTAGAAAAACTTGTATATCCCATAGCTTGTACATTTCATTCAATGAGTAAATGAATTGAGAACATGTGAAAAAAATTTTAACCAAAAAATATTTCATATTCATCTTTATAAAAATTACTAAGCGGAAGGTGGTACTAAATAATAGAAAAAACTTAACTGCTAATAACTTTTATAAGAAATTGAGAATTGCTAATTCCAATGGTGAGAAAATTCTAATAAATAATTTGTGCCCTTTTGTTTTGATTTTTTATGAAAATTTTCAAAATCAACTTCAAAAAACAACTTTATATGCTTGTTATACCTTCATTGCCTGCAAAATAAAATTCTTAATAACTTTCACCTCATTATTTGGAATTGAATGGTTCAAATGTTTTTGAATAGGTACCAATAAAGTTAATCAATATCTTTTGGAATGTATTTTTAGTTGACCAGCTTGGCATTGAAATTGAAAAAAAAATTCTAATATTCTTATGCAAGTTTAAAAACTCAAATATTCTTAAAATTCTTTTGCAGGTTTCATTAGAATGATATGAAACAAAGCTTCATATGTAGATTAGGATGATTCTCGTCCATTTAAAAATTTGATGCAAAATTTCCAAATAATAGAATCAACAAATTGCATGTCTGAGTTCTCAAGAAATTCAAAGTAGGCTCTTTGGTCATTTAGGGATTAATAAACAATTATATGAAGAAATAGTGGTAACGGAAGTAGTAATTTGAGTTTAAGTTATACCTAAAGGTATTAATGGTGTAATTAATAAATAATTTCAAAAAAATTTATACTATCCTTCATTATAACTTGAACCTTGAGAAAAAAACTCAAATTCAATAAGTGGATTTTTGTAGTTTTATTTTCAGTTTTTGTAGAAAAGAACTTGATAAGACATTTTAATTTGGCATTTTAAATCTTGAAATGTAATTGTACAAGTGTAACATGGGATCATGAAAATATGTGTCACTGTTTGTAATTAAATATGAAATGTGGGGTATAAATTTTTTTCCTTATTGAAAAAAAAAATCATTGATTTTTTTCTATCACTAAATCTAGAGATTTAAAAAAAAAATTAATTCAACTTCAATAAGGAATATAATTCATTTCTATTTGTCTCTTTAGAATAAACTTGAAGTTAATTCTTACTTGTCAAATTTGAGAGTAGATAGTATAGACTCCCGTATGAACTTTTGAAAAATGATACACAATGCAATGGATATAATTCTCCTACTGTATAATATTTTTATGGTTATATGCAAAAATATTATGCGTATTCTATATAATATGGCTATGCGTATCAATTCAACAAAAAATAATTAATACAACAATCACTAGAAAGGTTGTGATTTTAAAGTTTTTGTTATGATTTGAAATTTTTCTAAACTTCATAAAGAGAATCTCAATTCTTATTCACACTTATAATAGTTGCAATAATTCTTCAACTTTTAACTTAAGAAATAAATTAAAAAAATAGTCTTATAAGCCACAAAATTTATTGACCAGATCTTACTTGGCTATTTGGATCTTTAAAAAATAATTTTGGAAATATATATTGAAACTTTAGGGAGTTTCAAAAAACATAAAAAAATTGTGTGGTGGAAACACAAATTTCAAAGAAATATTCCTATGTTTAGCATCTTCCAAATTTGATTTTCCAACTTTAATTAAATATTCAGCATGAAATGGTAGCCTAGCTAGCCAGATATGATATTCATGTCAAATTTAACCCCTAAAGTCCCAAGGCCATTTTTCTGTCAAAAGTGACTCAAAACTACTAAATCTACTGCATTCATCCAAGAAAAGAGAGAAAATAAATTTTTTTGAATCTTACCATAGGATCTTGTACCTAACTTATCTCAGGTAAAAATTTCATAATGTTTGACCGCTCAGATTAGAAGATATTAGCATTCAAAGTTGGAAAATTTTATTTTTTTGAATACTAATTTGTAGTTTTAGATGACTTTGACTGCCATTTATGAAAAAAGTTTGCACTACAGACTTTGAATTTATTTATTTTTATGTTGAAGAATTGAATTGAAAATCTAGGAAACAAATTTCAAAAAATTATCACTTGATTATCATTCTTTTAAAAAATTGTTAAATAGAAGTAGGTCTATAATAAAAAGAAAAACTAAATTGTTAATAGCTCTAATATAGGATTAAAATACTACAATTCCTACAATGAGATAGTCTTAGTAAGCAAACTTAGCTTTGTCAAGCAATTTATTTTGAAAAACTGTGAAAATTGCATTCAGAAATGAATCCTATAAGTTATATTTTCAAAAAGATGCTATAATTGCCCAAAAAATAAGATTGTCCATAACCTTCACATGGCAAATCCAAATGGAATGAATCAAAGCTTTCCATAAAGATAAAATTACAATCTATATGAAAAAAAAATTTAATTTCAAAAAAAAAAATTGTGTGAGGAGATTTTACCCGCCGCAATGAAAAAAAGGACCTTTTGTACCATAATTTTTGCTCCCGAGCACTGATTGAAAATAAAAATTATATTTTTGGAAAGCTAATGTGTTTTTCTATCTTCACAAAAAGTTTCAAAAAATCATGATGAGTATTGAGGCCATAGGAGCTTGCCCAAAATCCATTTTGTCCCCCAAGGGGACAATGGGACTTTAGGGATCAACCCCTAAAGAACAGAACACTGTTTTTTGGCAACATAGCAATTTGGGGTAGCTCACTACGAACAAAGTTTTTGTTTTTTTTTCTTTGTAAATTTCACAAAACATGTGCCCAAGGAGTAGCTTTAAGGTCCAACAATTTTCATAACTTTTGACTACACAGTTAAAAAGTTATTGCGTGATATGTGGTTTTTGTTACTCAGCGGGGAGCCCAAGCAGCTCAAAAAAATTCTTTAAAAATCACTTTTTTGAAAACTGAAAAGTTGGAAGTGGTTCTAAAGAAGTATTTAAGAGTGGAAAAGTTTGAATCACTCCATTTTGTTTAATGAAGCGAGAGTTATTAGGGATTCCAATTTGTAGATAGGTATGAAGTCTGTGGATTCCAAACCTACCCCCAAACTGGATTTCCTAATAACTCTCACTTCATTAAACAAAATGGAGTGATTCAAACTTTTCCACTCTTAAATATTTCTCTAGAACCACTTCCAACTTTTCAGTTTTGAAAGAAATGATTTTTAAAGAAGTTTTTTGAGCTGCCTGGGCTCCCCGCCGAGTAACAAAAAAAACACATATCACACAATAACTTTTTAACCGTGTAGTCAAAAGTTATGAAAATTGTTGGACCTTAAAGCTACTCCTCGGGCACATGTTTTGTGAAATTTTCAAAGAAAAAAAATAAAAAACTCCGTTTGTAATGAGCTGCCCAAAATTGCTATGTTGCCAAAAAATAGTGTTTTGTCCTTTAGGGGTTAAGCAGTACACAAAATCAAATAATCATAATTGGCTTATGATTTTCTTATACAAAATTAGATGAATGTCTTTGCTCATAAATTTACCAATAAAGCAAATTTGAACAATTATGCATGTGTGACATGTATTTTGTAATGTAATTTTTTTTATCACCAAAATCATCATTTCTTTATCTCTTACATTACAATAAGAAATGGCACAAATAGTACCTCCTTTAAAATTTGAATTTACTCAGTTTTGTAACCCTCTATGCTGGAAATGCCATTACATATAATGCATATAATGTTTTGTAATAAAGACTAGTATATGTATAAACATCATCAAGTTTACAAAATAGTTTTTAAAAGTGGAAATAGCTTATTGATTTTCATTTTGACATATTGAAATTTTATATGTAACAAATACATTGATATCAATCTTCCTTGTCATCATATCATCATAGTGGCACAAAAAAATTATAAACACTTGAAATCACACTCAATAGTGAAATGCCTATGTTCACATATTTCATTTGACCCAGTTGCATTGATACTGTTTAACCACAAAGAGCACACACATAAAACAATCATTGTTTTGAATAAATGAAAAGTAAACAAATAGATATAAATATAAATATAAATTCATAAATTTTAATGAATTATGTTATAAAATTATTGAGTTATTATAATTTAATTAATGAATTCATCCTCACCAAGCAAACAAATATTTTCACAAAATACACTTATGACAAGACTTAAGATCAAGAATTCATATCTACTATGCATAGATCAACATATATTTGAAACTATTTTTTTTGCCTTGTATACACTTAGCTCAAGTCAAGTACATTGTTGTTTCATGACTTTTTACCTTAAGTTTTAAGAGAATCAAGACACTTATAATATATCCAACCTTTAATCAATTATTGTAGGAAATGTTTTGACTTAATATCGTAGGTCAAAGGTAGGGTCAACACATCTTGTATGAATATTATTACTATTTTTAAAATCCACTGAAGGATTTGAAAAATTAAAAAGAAATGTTGTGTAAGACACAGTTGTTCTCCATGCAAGACAATTTTGACATCTATTGAAAGAAATACTTTCCTTCATCCCTAAACTATAGCTATAGTAATATTGTGTATACAAAATATTTTTCATAAGAGATTGCAACCACCATTCGTGATGCAGATATAAGTGCTCATTGCACACGTGTGTAGTACAAAAGGTGAACCTTGTTTTGGAGTTTTGTAGACTTGTAACCCTAAGAGGTAGCCGTAGACACTTAAATGTCTTATTAATGATAGAGAATCCTTCTATGTAAAACACAAAAAAAATTTGTTCATCCTCGGAATTTAGTGTAAAAAGGGGAGGTCTTGAACAATAGTTTGACCTCCAATGAGTGCTCTTGGATTTAATTTAGCAAATGATTTATACGGTATCCATGGTAACCAACCCCATCTTTCTAGGGTTAAAATCCCATGCACACCGCTATGCACTCAGAAAAGTAGGCACCCATAGTCTAAGATTGACTTGTATTTACTAATATATATACCGGGTTCAAAGTTCAAATGACCAATTGGTACATGTGATGACAATTTATATTAAGCTTACAAGATGAACTGCTGCTGTTTCCATAACCTTTCACTGCAGGGGCTGGAGGTCCACATCCAATCTGCATTTAACACGCAATTTGTCATTTCTGCAGACCTTGCTATTGATTCATGAAATGAATTCTTTAATTTTTCCCATTTTTTTTTCCCACACTTGCTTTTTCTATCAATATACAAAATCAAACTTTTAGACAATTTATTCAATTAATAGGTCAATTAAGAGTAAGGAATTTTTCATTTGATGGATACTTGGTTACTTACTTGCAGCTATCCACTACTCAATCCACTCAAAAGAGACCCTACTAATAAGTTATGTAAGATATTCCTTCTGTCCTGAATTGATTGTCCACCTTGAATGTCATATTTTGTTAAGGTAGTTTTGAGTAGGTCATATGGAGTCAAACTTCCTTGTGACTCATTTTATTTAGGTTGCAATGAACACATGCAAAGCTCTTCATTGATTCTAGTGATATAAAATTTGAAACCTTTCTTAAGTATGTTTTCACAATATGATCAATGAAATTGGCATAAAAAATTCTCAACAAAATTGTGGACATTGTGGACAATTGTTTTGGGACGGAGGGAGCCTACTTGGTTAAGTTACTTACAATGAGTCCTGGAGGAACCAACAAAGTGCTGATGCCTTGAATGGATTGTGAAATTTTGGTGCTCAGATCGGGGTCACTGATGGTCGAGTAGCCGTTGAGTCGGAGCCCCCCCTTGGTGATGTTCAATTTGTGTCCAGTAAAAGCTGTGCCTGAGACATAGTCCGTGTTGACAGCCAAATTCTTCATTTCTTGGTACGATAAGACTTTTCCAGGAATGATATGGTATTGCAACACACTGGTTGCAATTGTCTTTCCAGCTAGCGTCTCAACATTGGTGAATAGACATGGATATTTCTGTGCAAATTTCCACTCCAACCACTTGAAAAATATTGTATTTGAAAAAAAAATAAAGTTCCAACTCTAATTATATCCGTCATGTCACAAATTTACCCAAAGCACATTCGACGGATTCGTTGATTTTCACATCCTAAAATAGTCCATCCAAATCCTTCTTTTTTGTGTATTTTTGTTTCTTGCTGGGGTGTGCACAAGGAATTTGGTTGAGGCTACACCAATTACAGCAAAATATTGCATATTTTTTTGGGTTATTTTGTAGCTAATTATAACTAATACAGCTTCTGACTGTTTGCAACAAAAAAGGTTAAGTAAATGATTGCATTTCCCCATCTTCGAATTTCCACGTTAGCCAGCACCAATTTTATTTCAAATTAAAGTTGGTGGTATTCACGATATTTTGTTGGGAAAAAAATAATGAAGAAAATGATGGAGTCCATGATCATTCAATGGTGGAGTTTTGTTTTGGATTTTTAGAATACTGACCTTGACGGCTTTGTTTTGAGGTGCAAAGAAGGTGAAAGTTGCTGAAGGTCCTTGAGCTGCTGGCCATGATGCATTGAGAAAAGCTTGAAGGGTGTTGCCACTGCCTTGGTACCTTGCCGGTAAGACCGGAGGTAAGACCGGAGGTATTCCCTGCCTCGCAGCTTCTGCAACTTCGCCGCATATCAATATAAGTACCACAATTATACTTATTAAAATTTTCACTGACCCATGAAAATTTTCTGTATACGTTGTCTTCAGCGGTGACCGCCTCCAATCCCTAATCTTTTGATCTCCCATTTTCAAATTAATACAATGCAATGAAATAACGATATTCAACCTTGGTTGAATTTCGATCAAGTGAATTTTTTTTTGATCAAGTAGTCATTGTCATTGTATGATTTCTCGATTTACTTCCACAATCAAACAGATTTGAAACTTTGATGCAAAATAATAAATCCATGTCAAGTCAAGGACTGCATCAGAATTTTCCTTCATTGTTTTTTGAGATATTGGAGCAATCATGTGAGATAATTGTATTGAAGACCTCCCTGCTACCAATTTCAAAGTATGAGCGAAAAAGATTTATTTCATTTTATTTTTTATGATTGTGGCTTTCATGAATGATATCACTTTTGATTCAACAGTCAATAGAAGAGTTGAATCATAACAAAGTAATGCATGACACAAAGTACATAATATCAGTTGAATAATGAGGATTACGGGTTAATGGTGGTGGTTTAGATAAGAGTGTCAATTTCTAACTCATTATAACCTCCATGGTCAATGTTTTTCAAAACATCTATTAACTTATTATTGAACTTATGATTATTATGGAATGAACTTTAACCCCTAAAGGACTAAGGCCTTTTTTTTTGCCAAAAAACATTCAAAATTGCCATTTTTATAGCAAAGAATTAAAAATTAATTTTTTTTTCACATCTTACCATAGGATCTTATAACTAACTAGTATGAGAATGTGTGGAAAAAATTTCAGAATTTTTTACTGCACAGATTGCAAGATATCTGCGTTTGAAGTGAAAAAAACATGTTTTTCAGCACATTGCGGGACTACATTATAGGACTTTGAACCTTCTTAACCCCTAAAGTCCAAGGCATTCTTTTGTCAAAAACGACTCAAATCTGCCAATTATGCTGCGTTCATCTAAGAAAAGAGAAAAAATAAAAAAATTTAGAATCTAATTGTAGGGTCTTGTACTAAACTTATCTCAGATCATGTGGTAAAAATTTCATAAAGTTTGACTGTATAGATTAGAAGCCTATTAGCATTCAAAGTTGGAAAAAATTGATTCTTTGAACATCGACTTGCAATTTCATATGACTTTGACCCCCATTTGTAAAAAAAACTGCACTATAGACTTTGAATTTAATTATTTATATGTTGAATAATTGAGTTGAGAATCTAGGAAAAAAAAATCCAAAAAAATCCACTTGATTTTCATTCTTTAAAAAATTGTTAAGTAGAAGTAGGTCTAAGATTGAAAGAAAAACTAAATTGTCAATAGCTCTAAGATGGAATTAAAATACTATAATCCCAATGGTGAGATTGTTTTAGCAAGCAAACTTAGACGTGTCCAACATTTTTTTTTGAAAAATTGTAAAAATTGCATTCAGAAATGAGTCCTACAAGTTATTTTTTCAAGAAGATGCTCTATTTGCCCCAAAAATAAGATTGTCTATAACTTTCACATAACAAATTCAAATGGAATGAATCACAGCTTCCTATATAGATAAAAATACTATCTATGAGAAAATAATTTAAAAAAAAAATTTTGTGTGAAAAGATTTCTGCCCGCTGCACCAAAAAAAATGACCTTTTGTGCCATAACTTTTGCTCCAGGGCACCAATTGAAATAAAAATTATATTCCCATAAAGCTAATGTATTTTTCAATCTTCACAAAAAGTTTCAGAAAATCACAACAAATATTGAAGCTGTAGTAGCCTGCCCAAAATCCATTTTGTCCCCCGAGGGGACAATGGGACTTTAGGGGTTAACCCCTAAGTGGTTCTTGGTGTCTTTTGGTGCATTTGTACATACAAAGTGCAATGTAGATGGCCTTGCATGTCCATGGTTTACTATCCATTTAATTTTTATTTATTTTTTGCTGAATGCACATGAAGTCTTCTATTGAACTATACACTTTCTGGCTACATTGGACATGTTACTAATCTTGTAAATATTGTGAAGTTGTATCTCTAGTACATGTATTTTTTTAGAAATACACACTTTTGCATATTCAACAACATCTCATTTCAACAACGAGCATCGCAATATTTTTGATAAGAAAATTATGACTAAAATCATAAGAAAATCAATGACTATTGCACCTTCAATTTTGTAGTTTACATATTTGGCCAATACTTCATGGAATTTGGCGAATACAAATTGTGTATGAATCTAGAGGACACAATGCGTCCTCAAAACCACTTAGGGGGTAACTTTATTTTTGTGCTATAGAGTTTTCAGCTTTAATTCTTTATGGTGGAGAATTGAGTTGAGAGTCTAGAAAAAAAAAATTTCAAAAAAACTTTATCTCATACTTGAAACTAAACTATGTAGAGCTTTTTTTTTTTGAAATTGTAAAAATTGCATTCAAAAATGAATCCTGTAAGTTATTATTTCAAAAAGATGCTCTAATTGCCCAAAAAATAAGATTGTTTATAACTTTCTCATAACAAATACAAATGGAATGAATCAAAGCTTTCAATGTAGACAAAATTTTAATCTCTAAGTGAAAAAAAAAATTAATTCAAATTTTTGAATTCTTTTTATTGCCCCCTTTGACCCCCCTCCTCCTTTCCTCCCTCCTTCCCTCCCCCTCTTTTTCTATTGTTTTGAATATAACTTTTGTTTCCAAGCACCAATTGAAAAAAATTATATTCTCACTAAGCTAATCAATCTTTCTATCTTCGAAAAAAAGTTTCAAAAAATCAAGACCAAAAATGAGACCGTAGGTACCTACCCAAAATCCAACTTGTCCCTTGAAGGGACAAATGGTCCTTTAGGGGTTAATACCATTGATGACCTTTAAGTTTATAAATGCATAGGTTCTTTTTGTCTACAAGATGAAAATACTTAAATTTGTCAAAATAAGCAATTCAACTGCATAGTTGGAGGCATAGTTTTCAAAAAAAGAAACATTTTTGTAGTATTAGTAGTTGAAAAACATGAATTTTCATTAAAAATTTAGAATTTCTGGATAAGACATGTAATTATTATGAATTTTCAAAGTAGAAGCTTCCTTCCTAGGCTACTAAAAACATCACAAAGCCTGGGCATAGAATTGGTTTCTAGGAAATTGGTAGTCAACCAATTGCAATTAAGTATGAGAAAGGTTTATTTGCACTTTTGGAGACACTTTCAATAGAAGTCTACAAGTCAGGAATTGATACACAGACAAGTTTGGGTGTGTCCACCTTATGTGAGCAATTACATGGTACACTTATATGTGGGCAATGAGCTCCTTGTAAAGTTTTTTGGAAAAAAAAATCCCCTGGGAAAAATTCAAGAATATATTATTTTTAAGATTTCAAAATTTTGAATTTACATTTGGAACCATGAGTAGTAGCTAATTAACCCTAAAAAAACATTGAAAATAAGAAATGGATGATGGATGACTTTCAAGATTATTGTAAAATTGAAAAATGTTCTTATTGGTTCAACAATTGGATCATTATTGGCAAAATATCTAGGTAACAAAACTTGTCCATTCAGGATTAATACAAAATTAACCATTCCTATATAGGGGGTAGGTTTTTACATCTATCTATACGAGTAGAATAAAAAAAATTCACCATCTTGGAGACGGCTCTCCACCCACATATACTTCTAGCCATTATGGAATATTATTGTTGTTGATACAAAGGACATTCTGTTAGTAAAGTCAATTGAAATCATAAAATACGGTAAAACCGTAATTATTTTTCTAGCTTGGATGTTTTTTTCAAACTCCACAACTTGAAAGGTTCATGATTTTTTTGTGTTCTATAGGTTGAACTCTATTACATTCATCTAGAATGAGATAGGTTGCTGATGCGGTCTTCCATTTCTCCTAATGGCTTCTAAGGATTATTTCTAGTTACTATTTTTTTTTATAAATAACTGAAATTTCAACACCTCAAGCTCAAAAATCTTCAATTAATTGTCACTAGCAATGTGAAAAGTAGCAAGATGTCATTTTGTTAATAAATTACTTTTTTATTTTTTGAATTAATTGAACTACACTAGGTCTTGACTTCTCTTTGCACTACTACTAAAGTTTATTCAAGTAGTGCAAGAACTTGAATAGTGCAAGAGTCCATCACAAGAATTGCATGCATTATAGATGAATGTAATTTAATTAGTATAAACATTTGGATGAGACTGCATTGTGTCTATATGAAACCAAACCAAATGAATGAATTTTTTTAGATGAAAGATGGATGGAGATTGCACTCTCTGAAATAGTTAGAAAACAATGTAGTCTAAATTATATTGATTTTATCATAAACATTAATTACTATCATACTAATGTCTCTTTTATATTCCTATAATTTCAAAATTAGGTCAAGTGAGTGTTATTCTTGAGCTACACACTACTTGAATAAATTTGATTAGTAATTCCAATTTAGAATTTAGAAATGACAAATTTTGAAAACTTGAAAATTTGAAATCTAGAATTGTATCAAATATGAATTTGTTGATATTCATATATACATGTGTTAAGCCCTGAGGATTTAGCATAAAGAAGAATGTTGATTTGGATTTTTTTTGACAAAATATAATATAGCTTGGAGAAGAATCTAGATAAAAAATCTTCATTTTTATAAGTATTCCATTTCTTTCTATTGCAATATAAACTAATTCATAGTTCAGCCAAAAAATTTACTCCATATGAAACAACAAGTGACCATGCTAGTTACATCATTGATAAAAATCTCAACATATATGGACGTTCTTCATTCATTCAATCTTAATTCCATAGAAAGCAATCATAATCAAGCTGTGGATGCTATGACGTTTTAGTGCATTTTAGACTTGAGACTTGAATTTTTGAGAGCAATTTTTTTGTTGATAGAAGCTTCAAAAATTATGAAGACCAAAAAGTTGAATTTTACACTTGAAGTTTTAGACCCAAGGGAGAAAATGACAAGAACAATTTTTATTTTTTGTAGCTGAAGAGTGCACAAAATTAGAGTCCCCTAGAATTATAGTCAAGCCCATAAAGAGAGGTGGGCTTGGCAATAATTCCAAGGCTTTCTTGAACTAAAAGGCTCATTGCCAATTATTTAAAAATAATTCACATTAGAAGACACCTTATTTTGGAAAATATACTAAACTATTGATACATTAGTGTTGCCTCCTCTCACTTTATACTACTACAAGGTAGACGTACCTAAAAGTAACAGTAGTCATTTACTAGCATTTAAAAAACAACCGAAATCCAAGTGCATTTGGATCTAAAGTACACAAGTGGAGTTACAAAAAATTGTCACTGTCATGAAGGTAGGCCTTGTCTTGGCCAATCACTTACACGTGATCCAAGTTCATAATGTGTCGCTTTTGGGCGTTTCCCTGACCATTTATATGTTAGTCTGTAGTCTACAATAGGTGCATCAACGCAATTGATTTCATAAATTGGTATTGTATCGATCCATTTAAGCTTAGAAAAATACAAAACCAATTTTGTTGGTTTCTTAAACCATTTCCTAACAAGCGTACATCATTTTATTTTGTAGCTACCTTCAAGATTTGCAGATCTTGAATAAGTGTCACATTTAGGTGCTCTACTTTAATTGCAAGATCCTTAGTATGGCGAATTGATAATTATTATTTGATAAAATTGGTATTCAGTCACAATACTCTCAAAAGTCGTGACCTTCAAAGACTCGCCTTTCAAAGACAAGCTATAAACCTTGAAGAATTTTTTTCATCTGACCTCTAGTCTAATCTAGTCTAAAAAAAGAACCTTAGGAGCTCTCCCTTCAAATGGGAGGCATTAAACCTTTCTCACAAAGTGGAACTAGCAGGGTGAATTTACCTTAGGGGAAAATGCAAGGATTTTTTATTTGCTACATATGAAAAATTTGCAAATTTTAAAGTCATATTTGCAATTAGAGACCCCAAATTAGCTAGGTGAGATCTACAACATACCCTAAACGTGACAAAAAGAGATTTTTTTTTAAATTTTTACCCCTGAGAACACAATATTTACCCTGCTGATCGCACTTCGTGGGACGGTTTTAACGTCCTGCCCCCAAATTGCCAATGTCTATCAATTTGAGTCGGATAATGCAAAAGAGTGAAATGTCTGAAATGCAGCACGGGGCGGCCCCGTGAAGTAAAGAATAATAGGTACTCTCACCATAAGATGAACATTCTGAAATTGAAAATCTACGTTTTCTCCAGATTTGGTAGATACTAGACCTTCTTAAGATGTGTTCCTTTTTTCTTTGTCGTCTCTCTGAGTTCTTCGTCTCCCCCAGACCCCCTTTCACCAGCGCACAAGCTATGTCCTGTTTTCAATCAACTGCGAGCTGAGGCTCGTGTGGCCTCCGTAGGAGCGTTTTCTGAAGCTCGCTCAGATGAATTTGCGACAAGAGTAGCGACATCACTGGAAACAACTCCATGGAAGCAATTGCAAAACACGACTCCCGGCACTCGGCAATCCACAAGCTGAACTAAGTTGTCCATTTAGGGTTTCGCGAGGGTTTCGCGAGGGTTTGTAAGCAAATCGATTCGAGATGGCGGACTCCGGTGACGACGATGAGGAGGAGTACGAGGAGGAGGGCCAGGATGAATATGAGAAAGACGGTTTCATAGTTGATGAGGAAGAGGACGAGGATCCTGAAGAAGAACCGCATGAGAGTAGCGACGAAGAGGTGAAGGCGAAGAAAAAGAAGCGCAAGAAGAGGTACGGGACTTTCGTGTGGACGTCTTGGACGGAAATCATTGGAAGAGATGTAGTGGCCGGCTATTTGTTCTTCCTCCACTGAGTCTGTATTGATTGTTTGGGTTATCATCTTATTCACCGCATAGAGATCGTAATCACCGCATTTGTGTTTGAAAATTCCCTGACTCGGTAACCTGCAGAGGGGAGGAGACCTATGAGCTTGACGAGGATGATTACGATCTGCTGCAAGAAGCGAACGTCACGGGGTTTCATCGACCGCCAAAAGCAGTACGTTCTGTCTCGTGTAACAATAAATTACATTGGTCTGCAAGAGCGGTTTATTTTTTTGGATTTTTTTTGGAGTTTAAAGATTGACCAGACTCCATGACTATTAAAAACTGCGTGGAGCAATTCGTCGAGTATTTGAAAATTTTCGCTTGAATTTCACGATTCAGTAGTACTCTTGTTTCTCATGGACTTACGTGTCCTGTTCCTTATACAGGATGGGAAAACAAAATTTAAGCGACTGAAGAAAGGTGGAATTGGTGGAGAGAAAGGATCCGGTGGTTTTGGTCTCTCAGATGAGGACGAGGAGGATGATGGAGGTGGTAGGAGAGGTCGCACAGCCGAAGAGGAGCTCAAAAGGTCTTTGTTCGGAGAAGACGATGGTATGTTCAGCAGTGGAAATGTTTTTGGTGAAATGTTGGTTTCACCTTGAAGTTGTCTTGCACAGGTTTTTATTCAGTCTGATTCAAGGTGCGTGTGTTTGGCGTTGAGTAAGGAAATTTCTGTTTATTTTGTGACAGGGGCTGCGGCTGAGGACGTGGTGGAAGAGGAAGAATTGGATGAAGAAGAGGAATTGGGAGAAGAAGACGAGATGGCTGATTTCATTGTCGACGAAGAAGAAGTTGACGAGCATGGAGAGCCTTCTAAGTATTGCCCGTTACACCTCACCTTCAGTTTGAATTTTCATAGATGGTTTGTTGCTTGTATTGCATGCCCAATCTTGTTGATCACGTTAGAGAAGTCTGTTCATGTGTGCGGTCAGCTTGTACTTTCAACTTGAGTTTTTGTACTTATCTTCTGTGTTTTTTAGATTCAGGAAGAAGAAAGTTAAGAGGAAAGAATTTAGACAAGCTCCTGGAATTAATTCTCTAGCATTACAAGAAGCTCAAGAGATTTTTGGAGATGTGAGTTCTTTGCTTGAGGAGAGAAGAAGACGTGAGAGGGATACACTAGCTGGTCTCGATGACGAGGAAAGAGCTGATGAGGATGAGGATGACGATGATTACGGCCGTGGCCGAAAACCGCCACCTCAGAAGCTGTTGGAGAAGCAGTTTGAACCTAGTTTGCTAGAAGAGAAGTTCTTAACAGAAAGAGATGACCGTTTACGAGAAACAGACATTCCTGAACGACTTCAAGTATGTGTCTTTACTTGCAGTCGTTTTTCTGCTTCATTGCTTTTGGAATCTTTCTTTACTGGCAAATGCATTCACCCACTGGTTGCGCTGATGTATTATTTGAGAGAATTTTTGGTATGCCTCGGGGTTTCCCTTGGTCTAGCGTTGATTTACTCTCCCGCATTTCTTCGCGTATAAACCATCTGGAAATATGTTTGGTTCGTCAGCTTTTAAGCTCATTTTTTTTAATCTTGGACTGCAGATATTGGAAGAAACTGTTGGTACCTTAACTTCCGCAGACATGGCAATTAGACAAGAAGCTGAATGGATTTTTGACCGAGCCTTTGGTCACCTTGCAGTACCTGCCCGTCCTGAATTTGAGAACCTTGCCAACGAAAGAGATTCCATTTCTAGACAAATTGCAAACGTCTTGCGTTTTGTACATGATGATAAATTCGAGGTATGCTTTACTAAATGCGGACATTTATTTGTGTGAAAAGGATTTTTAAACCATCACGTTTTTAGAAACTGTTCTTAGTGTCCACAGTATTAGCAGTTGGAATAGAAAAACGGGAGGACAGCAAGTGATTTCGATGGTATCGGGGTTCTTGACCTCTTTATGTTTTTACTACAGATTCCATTTATTGCAATGTATCGGCGGGAAGACTGCTTTGATCTTCTGAAAGAGCCGTCGGATGATCATGAAGACAAAGAAAGGCCTGTGATTCAACAATACGGGGTCCGCTTTCTTAATCTTTGATCAGTAACTAATATTCTCATGCCCTGTTTTGTATAGATTTGTAATTTCCCTGATGATGTTTGTTTGGTTTATCTTAGGGCTCAGGGTGTTGGGACTGTATACGGTAATCACTAGCCGTTTGGAGGAGGAAATTGGCAAGATTTAAGCTTTGTTTTGTGTTGCCAGTTCAGATTGCTTACTCGTTGATTGAATTGCGTGATACTGTTGGTTACGACTGTTGGGATTCGGGACGTGCCTGAACTTCCTTCGTCATGTTCTCTTCCGGCTTTGTCGGGCTGATATGTGGGTTTGTTGCAGGCACTCTGGGCAATTCAACAGTGGGACAAGAAGTGGCTGCTGCTGCAGCGTCGGAAGACAGCGCTTCAGACTGCTTATGACAAGCGTATTCCTGCAGATGTTAGAGACGACACCGAGAAAGAAGAGCTTGTTGATAAGATGTTCCGTGCACTTGCAGATGCCCAGTCTGATCAAGCTGTAGATGATTGTGATGCCAAGTTCAATCTCCACTTTCCTCCTGATGAGATTGAAGTTGTGGATGGGGGATTCAAGCGCCCCAAGAGACGGTCACTTTACAGTATCTGTCGTAAAGCAGATCTGGGTGCGCTTGCGAAGGAATTTGGATTGGCGCCAGAGCTCTTCGGAGAAAATCTGCTGGCCACGTACAAGGTATATACAAAGACCTCTTTTACTCTGGACTTTGTACGATTTGTATGAAGGGCTGCCTTGTCTCTGAAATCTTCATGTAGTTCTACTTCAGGGACTTTCATTAATCGCAAACCTTACGGAGCGAATTTCAAGCATGGGTTCAATGATTTCTTACAATACAGGGGTCTTTTAAGGGGTTGATCTCATTAGCTTTGATTTTTATGAATACACTAGTGTCCTCAGACATATAGTGCCCCAGAGAGAGAGATGCATGTCTTTAATGGGCGAGTTCCATAATGTGCTCCAGCAGCAAGCATTTTTCTGAAGGTTTTGTTCTTGCTATGCAGAGGCATGATGTTGAGGATAAACCTGTTTCACCAGATGAGCTTGCGGCCAGGTTTTGTGCATCGAATAGATCGGCAAATGAGTTTAGGGACCCTGGATCTGTGCTACGAGGTGCTAGGCACATGGTAAGTGTCGCTTTGGGTTTCGGTATTTGTGTTGATACCGGTAATGTAAGCTTCCCGGGCATCGGATATAGATGTCTAGCTGTTTCGGTACAGGTCCGTAAGTTTATCTTTTGGAGAAGGGTGTCTTCTTTGAAATGTTCACTGTGCTGATTGAGTCGAATGAGCAACTCCTGCAGCAATTGCATTGGTCAGCTATGCCGTATGCAACAGTCAGGCGGGGAATTCCTAACTTTCTTAAATGTACTGTCCAGGTTTCTGTGGAAATCAGTACAGAGCCTGCAGTGCGTGAGCATGTTCGGGGTCTTTATTTAGAGAGGGCAGTGGTCAGCACACGACCGACGTCAGATGGGAACGATGCGATTGACACATTCCATGAATATGCGGGTGTGAAGTGGCTATTAAACAAGCCAATCATTGCTTTTGATGATGGCCAGTGGCTTCTTATTGAGAAAGCTGCTGAAGAGAAACTTCTGGAGGTCACAGTTAGCTTGCCGAAAGAACAAATTGCGCCCCTGATGCAAGATTGTGAGGCATTGTATTTGAGCGACGGTGTTAGCCTCACAGCCCAACAGTGGAATGAACAGAGAAAACAGATTTTACGGGATGCCATAGTGGCGCTTTTGCTCCCAGCTATGGAAAAAGAGTCTCGGATGTTGCTGACCACAAGGGCGAAGCAGTGGCTTTCATCGCAGTGTGGTTTGCAGCTATGGAATAAAGTTTCCGTTGCTCCATTTGTTCCTGAGAAGGCTAATGATCAGGATGAAAGGTGTGGTGAAGGTTTCTGCACTTTTCTCCTATTATGTCCCCTTGCGCCATCTACTTTTCTGGCAGTGTAGTTTGATGCGCACTAGTAAATCTCCATCCTATCCTTATTAGCCCATTAGTTGATTTTTCAGTATAAACTGGCCATGCCGAGGTATTGTTCTCCAAAGATCAGTACCGTCCGCTTCTCATCAGACTCTTTATTATCTCTTTTCCTACTTGAATCTGAAATGTTGTTACTTACGATTATGAGATTATGTTCATTATAATAGCTCTTCGTCATCATTTTAGGAAGCGCTTAATGAATTTTTTGGGGACTTGATAACAGGATGGATGATGGCCCTTCACTACGGGTGCTAGCGTGTTGTTGGGGCCCAGGCAACCCGGCAACTACTTTTGTGATGCTAGATACAGCTGGAGAAGTAATGAGCGTTTTGCACACTGGATACCTGAACATGAGGGCTTCAAGTCCTGAACAGAAACAGAGGAAAGAAAATGACCAAAATCGCCTACTTCAATTTATGAGAGAATACCAACCTCATGTTTGTGTCCTGGGTGCTGCAAACCTGCATTGTCGGCATTTAAGCAACACCATTTTTGAAGTAAGGATGCTCTATGTTCATTTGCAACTCTTTATTTGGAGATGCTTTCAGGATTTCTGTTGCTTCAAATATGCCCATGTGTGGTAAATGGTCATTCCTTATCCTTTCTAGGTGTGCTAGAGGCATAAGAGCATGCCCTATAGTGTTTAATATATAACGTATGCCTATCGAGCATCTGGACCTCCATCGTGCAGTCGTAATATTTGGACCTCGCAGGGCCCTTTTCGAATATTCCCCTTTTTTGGCTTCAACTATTCTACTTATGATAAATCACCTTTCTGCATTGGGCACCTAGCAACAGTTGAATTGCTCGAGTGGGTCGTAGGCTACCGTGGATCCTAATGCAAATTGACCCGAAGTAAGAAAGCAGTCAAAGCACCGTTAGGGTGGCTGTTGTTGGGGGGACGACGATTGACAAATGATTTACTTTTGGCTGACATTTTTCGAACTTTATGTATGCAGGTGATTTTTAAGGTAGTCGAGGTGCATCCTCGCGACTTAGCAGAAGGATTAGATATGATTAAAGTGGTTTATGGAGATGAGACCATTCCTTCATTGTACGAGAATTCAAGAGTTTCTCAGGAGCAGCTTCCCGGGCATCCAGGTTCTTATCTTCTCTTTTGATAATTTAAAATTAATCTTACACCTGGGAAGCTCGAGGCATGCAACTCGCGGCAGTTAATAGTCTGACTGAAGTTACTGGTTTTGCACCTTGGTTTGTCTCCTTTTTTGCTTTGCCTGAACTCAACAATATGAGTCGTTTGACTTATTTGTTTTTGATGCTATGTTTTTGATGATGTGAAGAGGGGCCCACTTAAACTAGGCTTGCCGAGTGGTGTCTGTTTACTAGATTCGTTACAACTTTCTTTTGTTTCTATCACCATCTATGTTATAAGTTTGGCAGATTCTCTTATATTTTTGTCAAGTGGCAGTTTTATTTTTGAGGTTTGGGTCTGATGTATAATTTTTTTCAACCGCACTGGCACAGTAGTCTCTCTATTCATTACATGTATGTGTGCGGTTTGCAGGTATTGTGAGACGAGCAGTTGCCTTGGGTAGGTTCCTGCAAAATCCTGTGACTATGGTTGCTTCTTTATGTGGTCCAACGAAGGAAATTCTCTCGTTCAGGTTGCACCCAATGCAGAACTGCTTGACAAATGAGGAATTATATGAAGCCATAGAGCGTGTCATGGTTACTGTAATTAATCAGGTGGGCACCGTCTCTTTCTCTTGCAGTTTGGTTTATCCTTTTTGGTAGGAATTACTTACTGTGCCATATTTGCAGTAGACTTGAGACATGAATTGTATCATCACTCTGCATGTGAGGTCCATGAGACATCTTTCTTCGGATTGGATGAGTAGAAGTGCTCATCATTAAACCCGTCAGTTGCACTGATCCTTCAGTCATTGCAACCATGTTCATCCCCTGAACTCAGGACTTGTTTCATGCCCTGGTATGTTCAGGTTGGCATCGATATTAACCTGGCAGCTTCACATGATTGGATTTTTGGCCCTCTTCAATTTGTTGCCGGACTTGGCCCTCGAAAAGCCGGGGCTATCCAGAGAGCCATCCAAAGTGCCGGGCGTGTGGGGACTCGGAAAGATCTTTATGCTAGTATACGGGTTATGGACAAGAAGGTTTTCATTAACTCTGCTGGTTTCATCCGAGTTCGAGGCAGCGGACAAGCAGCTTCAGGCATGCAGCATTTGGATCCACTTGATGATACTCGTATTCATCCCGAGTCTTATCAGGTATGTTTATAATGACCATTATCGTATCAAAGACACTTCTGATATCATCATCATCTGTTTGTGGCTGTGACGTCTAGTGCTGTCACCTAGACCATAAAATACTGGGGTACGATGTTGGTAACCGACAGACCTGGGTGCCAGTTCTTATTTAGTTCGGAAATTATTATTTTTAATTGCCCCTTCATTGTTATATTCTTTCTTTTGATAGCTATTATGTATATACGAGCGAATACTTATATAATATGTTGGTTGAACTGGATCAGACTGCAAAGAACATGGCTGAGGCTGCTTTCAAAGAAGAGGCTCAACAAAACGATGACGAAGTTGATGAGGATATGTTAGAGATGGCTGTGGAGCATGTTATGACAAATCCCTCGGTCCTAGACACCATGGATGTGGAGGAATATGCTCGTAGTGCACTCGGACGTGCACAAAGTAAGAAGGTTCCTACACTCAGTCTGATTAAGTCGGAGCTTCAACACGGCTTCCGAGACTGGCGCAAACCTTATGCAGAGCCATCTGCAGAGGACCAGTTCTATATGCTGTGCGGTGAAACCGAAGAAACATTGTCATGTGGTCGCATTGTGCATGCGACTGTGAGGAATGTGCAACAGAATCGTGTTATCTGTGTTTTGGAATCTGGGTTACTCGCTTTCATAGACAAGAAGGACCTTTCTGATGATCGTGAGGTGGATCCCAGTGAGAAAGTTGCAGAAGGCAGCATCGTGACCTGTCGAGTGAAAGAAGTGAAGTTGGCCAAATTCTTAGTGGATTTGACCTGCAGGTAAGCCGCTCAGTCTCCACCTGATATCAATGTCGATGCTACGTTTCTTCAGTTCTATGGATACACTCATCGAGTTTCTGAGATCTTATTTTGGATTTTTATAATTTGCATGAGTTTCTGAGATCGTATTCATAGCGCTCTCAGCTGCAGCTATGGGCCTTCTTCGGGTTCATGTCTCGTTGTCAGTAAAATGCTATCGATCCCTACTAGCCTGTTCTCTTTGGAGTTGGCTTCTAACTTTTATCATTTTTTGCTTGCTGCAGAGGGAGTGACCTTAGAGGGAACCATTGGCGGCCTAGGGTGCCACCCGACCCGTACTTTTCACCGGACAACTCTTTCTTGCAGAACGAGCAAGATAAGGTTCGCAAAAAGAAGGAAGAGGAGAAAAAGAAGGCCTTCAAGCCTCGCATGATTGTTCACCCTTATTTTCAGAATGTTTCAGTTGATGATGCTATAAAGGTATGTTGTTACCACAATCAGCATTTGTAATTGGTCTATAACTGACGGGCTTCTGAATGTGTGGGCGAATTTCATCCCGAAAGACTTGGCAATTTTGACCCTAATTTTTTGGTTTTGTGATTAGTTACTACCTAGACAAGAAATGGATTTATGCGTTCTGTTCCACTAACTTAATGAAGTGAAGACATCAATTTGGAAGCTCATTGAGTGTGGGAACTTTTTGCAGGCACTTGCTGAGAAGGATGTGGGGGATTTTATCATTCGTCCCAGTAGCAGGGGTCCAACCCATCTCTCTATGACATTGAAAATCCACGATGATGTTTTCACGCACATAGATATTGCTGAGGGGGGCAAGGAGAGTCGCGACCTCACAAGCTTTCTAAGCCTTGGCAAGACACTTACAATCGGAGAGGAATCGTATGAGGATCTTGACGAGGTTTGCGGCTTCTCTTCTTTCCTTCGATGGCCTTTTCAGTTTTTGCTAGTCTGAATCGTGAACCTGAAACGAATCAGTCGTCGTGCTCTTTCTGACCGTTTTTGTGTCTGCTGTGTGTCATATATAGGTTATTGCTAGATATGTTGAACCTCTAGTTGGCTATCTGCGTGAAATGCTGCGGTATCGAAAGTATAAGCAAGGGACCAAGATGGAAATTGATGATTTACTACGTGTTGAAAGAGCGGCAAATCCCAAGCGCATTCCCTACTATTTCTCTGTTGCTCATGAACATCCTGGGGCGTTCATGCTCTCCTACATCCGGGCTGTGAATCCTCATCACGAGTACCTATCACTATCTTCAAAGGGCTTTCGTTATCGGAAACACAACTTTGACAACATCGATAAGCTTGTGGCTTACTTCCAGAAGCATTTCAACGATCCAATACCTGAGGCTCCGAGGAGAGCAGTGGCTGCTATGGTTCCTCCTCGAAGCCCAAGCAGCTACAGTGCAGGCAGTTATGGTTACAGCGCAGGCTCTCGGAGGCCTTCCGAGTCCGGTGCCTCCGGCTATGATTCTCGAAACAGCTGGGGGGGAGTGGGTGCGAATTCCAGGGGCAGTGGACCTGGAGGCTGGAGACAGGACAATTCCTGGAACAGTGGTCGTGGAAGTGGAAGTTCGGTTTGGGACAAAGCTGCTGAGCCGCGTCCACCAAGTCAGCAGGTTGGGGGCAGCAGCAGCTGGGGTTCCGAGCCTTCCTCTGGGAACGGCTGGGATGCTAAGAGTGGAGGCTCTTCCAGGAGTAGGTGGGATAATCCTCCTCAACCGGTCGTCTCCTCTCAAGGAGCTTCTCAGGGCGCTTCTCAAGGAACTTCTCAAGGAGTTTCTCAGGGAGGTGCCTGGGAAAGTGTGACCAACTCAGACTCAGCTGCAGCAGACCCATGGGCCGATGTGCCTTCTTCTGACGGGCCCGCAACGTCTTCCGCATCTGGATGGGATTCGTTACCAGCCCCCGGAGCACGAGTTTTTTGAGCCGCCAAGTTCTGTGGAGGGCTTCTGTGTTTCAATTTGATCTTGAATTTAAGAGTTTCAGTTTGGTCTTGAAGCTCAACAATGGACCCGATTAACGACGTAGAAAACTGCAAGCCGAGTGAGTCAGGACGAATGGAGTCTGTTTTGGAAAGCATGACTGTTTGTCTCAATGGTAGACAATTCCATATATTGCCTTAAATAGTAAATAGTTGAAGATAGGTCAATGAGAGTAGCCTCCCTCCCCCTGGCCCTGTAAGCATTTGCAGTTCTGGTTTATACTCGACCGGTTTTCTATGCCAGTGTTATACCCACTGTTAATTTAATCCAACTCGTCTATGAAGCGTCCACTTTGCAGGGAATTGCCTCAGATTCTTATTCTCCATTTGTTGCGATAAGTTCTGCTTCGAGTTATCGAAATCTCCGCCATGCCGCCTCCAATTTCACAGGTTGCGTAATGGCAGCCCTTTGGACCTAAGAAGTGAACTTGTTCATTTCGACATTATTTCGAATAGCTGTCTGCAGTGAACTCGGAATTGCGGGGAGTTTAAGGTTTCGAGTTAACTGCCGAGTATATTTTTTCGTTTCTTTAGGTCTTCACGCTGGGATGCATTCCAGGTTCGTGATTTGATAGTCAGTCAATGCTGGCTTTGCTTCCGTAAAAACTGGGATTTGAGTTCTCAGCATAGATTTCCAAAGAAGATTTTCGCAGTCTGGATCACAGAATTAATGCGACGCATCGAAGGTCGTGGCGCGCAGGCAAAATTTAGAGTCAGGGACTCGGGGTGCGCAAGGATACTGTAAGTAGCGGGAATCGTTCTTCACGGACCCTTTCTACTTGTGCTGCACATGCAGGACCATAAAGTAAGTCGTGCAACCCCACTTCAAGCTTTTGAATTTTTGTTATAAATTGGAAAATTGCAATCATTGTGCCAGATTTGATCAGAACACACTTTTTTGTTTTGATTCAAAAAACTCGAGGCTTTTTTCAAAAACAATCGACACATTTCTTACCTGTGAACGATGCGCTAAATACTGAGTAGAAATAACGGAAATCCTCTGTACAATTATGTGCCAGGAAACCAATACAGGCCGGCTCAATTGATATAAGTAAATAATTACCGAAGCTCTAAATTCAAAATTGTACAAAACTTAACTGAATTTTACATTTTTCAAATGAATCACTCCAAAAAAGCACAAAAATTAGTGCTGATAATATGCTCAAGCCTCTAGAATTCTAGATTCTTAAGGGGTTACTATCCATACAGTGGAAACAAGCTTCACTGGTATAGGTCTAACTAATGTGTCAATAGAAGCTCAACAGCAACTCATCAGGTTGGACTTATCATCATTTGAATGTATCTCGGTAATCAGTCTCCAAATTAAGTCGCTCCTGAACATCCTGAAGCAGCCGCTTCAGTGAGGGTCGAGTATTTTTGTAATGAGATGTGGTGTCAGCTTGCCTAAGTGTAATAAATCATCGTTGACTGGAAATGGGGTTGCCTGCAAAAGTGGCTTCGCACTTTGAAATCACATAAGAAAGTCACACATTAGTGAATGAATTTGATCTCATCCACCCCCAAAGATCTTCATGTCCATTCCATGATCGTCTCTTGTCCTGAAAAAGCTCCAAAAGCTCTACACATGCCCCAAAATCACACAACTCATGCATGATACAACGCTAATTAAGTAATGCACAAAACATCTACGAAATTTTGAGGCCGAGCTAGCTACCATTACAATTAAACCAGGTATACGCCCACGGATTCACTACCCTCCACCAGCTGAAATCCTTTGCGCAATTACGTTTTTACACGATTTGCTCCATCAAAGTAGAATCCTTGAACTCGGCCCTGCTCCTTCTTGTGAAAAACGAACTCCCGAGCCGGTTGCCACAACGAAACCACCATCCCCACCACCGCAAACCCCACCACCAGTCCCACACCAAAACCAGGACTCCGCACCACATCCGAAACAAGAGTAGTAGTGTGACTCCCACTTGGGCAAGCATCTAAAGGGACACCACACAAGAGCGGATTCCCTTCAAAGCTGGAGAGTTCGTTCTTAAAGTTGAAGCCATTTGTAGTCGGAATCTCTCCCGACAAATCATTATACGCCAGCTTCAAGGAGCTTAACCGATCCAAGTTCCCAAGCTCCGGAGGAATAGGCCCAGTGAGCTTATTGTGTGCGAGGTCCAAACTCTCCAGCTGCTCCATCAGAGACAGGCTACTTGGGATCGTCCCTGTCAAGTTGTTGTTCGCCAAGCTCAAGGTGTAGAGCGCTTTCAAGCTTCCAAAATCAGAGGGTAAATGCCCTTCGAGGCTGTTGTTGGACAAGTCCATCACCGTCACCGACTTTGTCAGCAAGTTGTAAATGTAGGAGCCGTTTTTCACTGACAATTGGAATCCACCGTGAGGTTGTAAGGCTCCAGCCAAAGAAGACTCGTTTGAGAGTTTCGTGAGAGCTGTGAGACTCGAGAGATTGCTTGCAATAGTTCCTGTGAAGTTATTGAAAGCTAAGTCTAGAATTTGAATTGCGGAGAGTTTCCATATCCAAGAAGGAAATGATCCCGTTAGGCTGTTGTTAGAGAGGCTCAGCACACGAAGAAGTGGAAGAAAAGGCTCCCTGTTGGACTCGGGTAAAGCTCCTGAAAGAGAGTTGCTGCTGAATTCGACGTATAACAAAGTACTGGTGTTGAGAAACGCGAATGGAACTTCTCCTGTCAGCAAATTATCTTGAAAGTCCACCACGGATAAATTTTTCTGAGTCCACCCACCAATCTCGCCAGGTATGGAGCCCGAAAGCTTGTTCTGCTTCAAATCGAGGTACACAAGGTTGGTGCAATTGCTTAACGACCTCGGAATCTCCCCACTGAAGCTATTGTTCGTCAGGTGTAACAGCGCAAGCTTCTTGCACTCTCCTAGAGAAGTCGGGATCCCGCCCGTGAAGTCGTTTCCTGTGAGATCCAGATACTGAAGAGCCTGCAAATTAGCGAACAAATCTGGCACGGCGCCACTAAATCGGTTCCCAAACAAAAACAAGAAACTCAGGCTTTCCAATCCAACAAAAGATTCGGGTACACTACCCTCGAGTTCGTTGTCCCCCAGATACAGCCCTTGCAACTTCTTCAACTTCCCAAGCTCATCAGGTAACGTCCCATTCAACGAGTTATTAGTCATCTTAAACCAAGCGAGTTCAGTGCAGTTTCCTAACGACCCAGGAATAGATCCAGAAAGCTCGTTATACTGCAAGTTCAACGCAGTAAGCCTGGAGCAGTTCCCCAACTCCACCGGAATCCCTCCAGTAAGATTGTTGTTGTAGACATAAATGTCCCGAAGCTTCTGCAACTGGCCGAGTTCCTTAGGAAGAGCTCCCGTCAGCTGGTTGTGGTCCAGGTGCAAGTAGTCCAGATTTCTGCATAAGCTAAGCTCCGGTGGCACGTTTCCTGTGAGATTTGTGTATGAGAGACTGATGTTTCCCAGGTGAGTGAGGTTGCAAAGGAAGGTCGGGATGCTTCCTCTGAGATTGGTGTTGGTGATGTTAAGCTCCACCACATGTCTGGTTGTGGTGTTGCACGTCACGCCCTGCCAAGTGCAGTAATTGACGGCGTTGTTTTTGTTCCAGGAGGTGAGAGTTGAGAAGGGGTCGAGGATCTGCTTGATGGAAAGTAAGAGTTGGGCTTCTCCCGAGGTGGGGAGAATTGATCTTCTGGACTCGGGTTCTGGTTGTTGTGGACTGAGGTCTGGGGAACATGCTCCTGCAGGTACTCTTGTGCCGAAAAGAAAGGGCAGCAACAGAAGGATCCATGGCGCTGTGAGATGAGAATGGAAATGGGAACATCCTCGTTGCGCCATTCTTGAGGCTGGAGGTTTGCTCTTTGACATTGAGTCTCCTAGGCGTTGTCATGTTGGGAGGGAGGGCCGGACCTGTGATGTGATGCAGCAGTCAGGTATCAGCATACAGCGTGAATTCAGCAATGACAGCGGATGCTTAATTTGAATTCATCATGGACGTTAATAAGCTCTGTGATCGATAGGACAGAAGTGGATTTCATGGCTCGAGCTTGCTGAAAATAAATATTGGACCTGGAAGACGTGATGACGATGTCAATTCCAGTCGACGGTCACTGTAGATATATGGAGCGGATTGATCAAAGCAACAAACTGAAAATTTGAACCGACATTATGTGCACATGGGTTGAGCTTACAAGCTTAATTAAACTGTATTCTAGTGCATTTTTGACACCTAACTCATTGACGCAATTGAGTTAACAAGGGTCCAACATATCTGAAAGATCTCAATGGCAGCTTGTTGCATGCCTCTAAGAGCCATGCGAGTATCATCTTTCTATGCTCACTCGTCTCCTGGACTAGTATACTGTCACCATGGAACTAAACTGGATAAAATGAATAATATATGGTTCTTGATTCAATTTAGGTTTATGGCTTCGTCCTTATGTCAATGCTGTGGATTCGACCATTGCAATCTAAGTGGCACTAAGTCACCTGCACGCTGCAGAGGACCAGAAAGAAAGAGGCCATAAATAATTGAAAATCTGTAAATACTCGAGGGATGAGAGGGCTCGCCTGAAAAGATGCCAGCTCGTCCAGCATTGTCACCAACGTACAGTTGTCTTAAACCTGGCTTTCAAGGAAGACGAGTCGATGTAGACTGTGCAAAACAAAAGTTACAACAATGAAAGGAAACAGTCCTAATATCCAAATTTCAACAAAAGCCTCAACAACAAACAACGTTACGTTGGTATGAACATATACAACCAGCAACGCAACAAGATGCTCTCTACCTGTGGCGCGGCCAGTTTCAAGTTTCAAGTAAGGTCCTACTCAAACTTCCTCCCATTCAATATGAATGTAGTTCTTATCGAATCAAAGCCTCCTCCCCTTCCATCCAGAACCAATTCAACAAAAAATACCTGTTGATTTGAACCTCTCTTCCTCAGAGATTGGTGTGCTCTCCACCACATGCCATGTTGTGTTGTTGCACTTCACTTCCGTTGGTATGAACACAAACAAGCAAGAGGCTCTCTACCTGGCCACGCCGTTTCAAGTAAGCTCCTACTCAAAACTTCCCTCACATTCACTGCAATGTAGTGAAGTTTTTCTTGTCAAATCAAAGCCTTCTAGCTCCCCTTCTATCCAGAGCTATCCAGCACAAAATGGAACTTTCTTCTCTCGATTCGTGCGCAACTAGCTACACTAGCTGATGTTTCGTCACAAACGCCATCAACCACTAAGTGCAATGCCAGACTGATGAATTAAAACGTGGAAACGAAAGTTGAGGTGAGGAAAGTACTTCCACCGAATGCGCACCTTTGTCAAAGCTAGAAGCTCTCCTGGACGTACGTTAATTATTAGCTTGAGCTGGATGGGTCCTTCACATATGCACCTCCAGAGCTCCTGCAAACCTACGCAACCACCCTTGCACCATAGAAATAGGTCGCAAAACGCACACACTAATAAGGCTCAATGTAATTGGGTTTCCGCAGCAAACAAAACCCTTAAAAGTATTGAACACTTGCAGTGGTGTTCGAGAGAGTGTGAAAGTCGACTCTGTTCCACAAGTGGATAGCCGAAGACATTCTGTACAGTCAGTACAGCACTGTGCACGGCTTGAGTGTTGATTCCGCTGCATGTGGAATTCTTGGGCTCCGGAAACTGTTTATGGGCAGGGTGTGGACCCGGCGTGCACAAACTTCTGGAACTTTCAAGACCATTCCAAGGGTCGAGCTTAGGCTCCGTTTCCATGGGGAGCTGGATCTGGAGGCGCCATCCAGGGTGCCCACGGGCAGGGTTTAGCAAATCTCTGAAATCTCTGTGAAGTGAACAACCCAGGAAAAAGGGTCCAGCCTGATGTCCAGAACCTCCAGCGTTGTTTGCGCCTTTTACAGCATTGGAGGCCTGGAGGTTCATTTCTGGACCCCTCCAGGCCCCATGGAAACGTGCTCTTATAGATATATGACGAGCCTCTTGTGGAGACTGTTTGGCCCCCCGCCCCCCGCCCCTGGGGAAAACGCAGGAACGTTTTATTTGCAACACATGAATTTTTTTGCAAATTCTGAATTTATATTTGCAATCAAAGACCCCAAAATTAGCTAGGGTAGGTCCTAACAATTGAACAAAGACGGCACAAAATAGGGGGTCTTTTTTTTTACATTCACCCTAGGCTTTACCTGTACAAGAGGCTTGTCATACAACTATAAGCTCGACCATTCTAAGTACTGCTCCTCTAGGTTTAAAAGCGTCCTCTAATGCAGAAGTACATTTTGCTCTCTTTAGTGCACCAATAAGGTAGTCTATTCTTGAACCAACCATTTAAGAGCTGATTGCCTTTTCGGGGAAGCTAAACTCCTTGATACAATATTCAATAAATTTTACATAGGAAGAAAAGTGGAATTGGCATCTAACTCAAGTCGTTTCATATTTTTTGGACCTTTGTGGAATTAGTTACAAATTTTTGAAGTTGAAATGCAGTGGTCACTAAAACCGACCATCTCTTGAAATGTACACTACTAATACATTGCAGAAAGCAAAATCTACCTTTGTGTCATGATCACTTTTAGAGCCTGCTTGCTTTTAGAGCAAACTACCTTAGTGTACATTTCAGGAGGGGGACACTTTTAGTGATTCTCATTTTGAATATAAAAAATTTGTAACCAATTCCACAAAGGTTCAGAAAATATGAAACGAGTAACTTGGATTTATTAGATACCAATTCCATTTTTCTTCTTACAAAAATTTACTGAAAAATTGTTCAAAGGAATAAGCTTCCCCCAATATTCAATCAACTATTGTAGATGTTGCATTGGGGGAAGTGTTATTATATGAGTAGTACATACCCCATAACAATTTACATGGGTCTCCAAAATACTTTTTGAAGGTCTAAAAATAAAGCTAGACTCAAAGTGAAGAATCATTTTTCCTATGAGTTTAGAATAAAGTGAAAGAACTTGAAAATATACTATACAAACAAGTGTCTTGTTTTTATTATTAACTATGTAGCCTTCAAACTACCCACAGCCAACTTTGTGACGGTTTTGGGTGCACCCACCATATGTTCAAAACTCCCAGGTATCCTTCCTCCTATATTTGAATCAGATTGGAAAGACGTCTGGCACAAGGTCAGATCTCAAAAAGAGGCGGCCTTCATGTGGTCCGCGTGGCACAACGCAGTGGCGTTTCACTCTTGGTGAGCACAAATTCAATCGGGCCTGAACGTCAGATGTGATTGCTGTTCTTCATGAGATGACAAAACTCCTTTACACAAATTCTATCAGTGCCCCCGAGCCCTTGAGATATGGGAATATGCGCAATCCATTCTTCACCACTTACTAGGAGAACAACCACTGCTTGGACCACATGTCCGTTTTGACCATACCTTATGTATTTTTGGCTCAAATCTTCCTCGTAGGTTTCTTAGTGTGAGAACCATTTGGTCCCTCTTACGTGGCTCTTCCCTCTGGCTCATCTAGATTGCCCGCAATCACAAAGTTTTCTTGCAAAACTTGTGGCCAAGAGGTTTGGTGCAGCAAGCCCTTTGGGATGCCTTATTAGACTCAGGACGTGCTACCCAACTGAAGGCAAGGACTGCCGCCAGACAAAGACCTCATTAGGCTAGTATTATCTGGATCAAGCTTGACAAGATCTGGCTTAGATCCCAACTCCTTGCTTCTTGGGATGGTGACTCTATTAGATGGCAAAGGAATGGTCCTACTCTCTGTCAATTCTTGTAGTTTTTTCTTTGCTTTTTTAGGTTTAGATCTTTTCTTCTCTTTGCTCATTTTCTCTTCATTTGACAAGCTTTCGGACTTGGCTGTTCTTTGTACTTTTTTTTTTTTTTTTTTGCAGTGGGTCTCCCATTTGTTCAAAAAAAAAAAAAAAAAAAAAAACTCAAAAGAATCACCTTTTGACAAATCATCCTTTAGACTAATCACCTTTTGACTTTTGCGTGAGTGAAAGAGACTAGACGGGACCATCACTGATACAAGTGGTGAACAATTATTTATAACTGAATTAACTTATATGAAGTTTGACAAATTTGAATTCCTGTTTGAGACTTTGAGTGAGCTTGGCAAGCAACCGACTTGATCTGGAAACCCACCGAGGGCCTTTAGCAAGGAAGGAACCAAAAATAACTTCAAATCAAGTGAGTGAGTGAGGTCCTGCCAATTTTGCTGACCATGGACACCAGCCAGCCAGGCTCTCAAGTCTCAACTGGGACAGACCTGGGAATCACGGTATCCGCATTGGAGGCGTTTTGTCCGCGTCCGTTTGTCAGTCTCACTGACCCGTCTTCTTAAAAGCAGCACCCTGGCTGTTGTTTTGTCAATTTCTTGGTTGTTTGTCAGTGGAGAATAATATGGACTTCTACCATTCTTCAACCTATCATGCTAATTCGGTCGGGCTTATAACCATGCTTCGGTTATAAGCTCGAGCTTAAGGTGGACCAGCCTATTACCACCCCCGTCTCAATTCCGTCCTTATGTACCCATGGGGTACATTTTAGATTTAAAAAAAATGTGCACCACAGGTACATGAGGGCGGAATTGTAATTTGGGTGGTAATAGGCTGGTCCACCTTAGTTGTATGACGAGCCTCTTGCGGAGGGCGTTTTGCCCCCCTTGTTTTATCCTGGGGAAAATGCAAGAATGTTTTATTTTCTACACATGAATTTTTTTGCAAATTCTGAGTTCATATTTGCAATCAGAGGCTACAAATTAGCTAGGAGAGGTGTTAACAATTGATAAAAGGTGGTTTAAAATAGGGGGTCTTTTTAAAAAAAATTCACTCTGGGCTTTTTTTCCGCAAGAGGCTTGTCATACAACTATAAGCTCGGTCTGCTAATTCCCTCAAGTCCCTGCTTTCTAAGATGAAAACAGGCACTCAAAAGCGTCAAAATATTAGTATTAAGGTAATTGACCCATTTCCAACCACTAAATGCCCAAGATTTGTTTTGAGCCTCTTGGAATTTGCTCTAAATTGAACAAAAAGCCAACATTTTGATAAGTTGAATCAATTTTTTTGAATTGTAACCGTACAAATTCAAACTAGACATGTTAGAGATCACATAGGAAAAAAAAACGTAACAATATCATTTAAGAATTGAAAGATTAAAATGTTTAATCACAAGAGTGTTAAAACTATAAAAATCTTTGAGCTCTCTTTTTGCATGTCAAGTTTTAAAAATTTAAGACCAAAAAAATATGAGGTTGAAGGGCCTAACCAAAATAACCCCAATCAATTTATGATTTCTCAAAATCTACGGTACAATTCTTTGAAAGAATTTTTAGTGTGATTTTTTCTCCAAGATCTAGTATATTTGAAGCTCATTTTCAAGAGTTCTCAACACTACAAAGAGTCAAGATTGCAATGGATACCTTTGAACAAAATCTTGAATAGAAAAATCATAATCATTCATTTTCAAAATTGGATTTTTGATGCTAAAACTAGACTTCAAAAAGAATCTTTCAAAAATATAAATTACAAAAAATAGCAATTTGATAAGGTTTTGTTTAACTTCAAAATTTCTTCAATACTACATTTGGGTGCCTTGGGCATTTAGGGGGTAAGCAATGACGTATATTTGGAGAGCAGGTTTTTTGAGTGCAAAATTTTTTCCATGTACGGAAATAGAGTTTGGAAGGATTGCCTATTTTTCCAAGATTTTATCACCAAAAATGTAATTACTAAGAATTTTTAAGGGAAAGATTCTCTTCGACCTATAATGGTGATATAGACCTTTCTATTTCTGACTACAAGTTGATTGCAAAGTTGACCAAGGGCTGCTTGCAATATTGAGAGCCTCATAGCAAATCACAATGCGCCACAACTGCTCCTTGAAGTGAGTCTCAATTTGAATAGTTGATGGTCACAAAGAAAGCAGTCTATAGGTTGGAAATCAGGGGGTGGTTGGAAACAAGTTGGCTACCTTAATTGTTAAAATTGGTCCTATGTTTGGAAACTGGTGTGAGAGGAAGGTTTAATTGAGAATAGTACAAAACAAATACAGCACCAAACTCCATCAGACTTGAGTTTTGGTGCTCCAAGGAGTTTTGTCATGTTATTTTCCCAAACTTCAATTCCTGGTCTTGCATTGCAAGTACTTCCTATTAATCTGTAAAGGACCATTTGTCTCCTCGGGGGACAATTTGGATCAAAGCAAGTTCCTATTGTCTCACTTTTTAATGATATTTTCTAAGGGGTTTTGAGGTTATGTATTTTTGCGAGAGCTTTGCAAAAGCATAATTTTCATTTTAATTGACAATAGTTATGGCACAATAAGCAAAAATGGAGTTCGGTGGGCAACATAAAAAAAGTCACAGAAAGTCAAAATAATTTTTTTAAATTTTTTTCTCAAATATTATATTTTTGTCTACATGTAAAGCTTTGTTTCATTTAATTTGGACTAATAATGAGAAAGTTATAGACAATCTTAGCTTTTCGGGCAATCTAAGCATTTTCTTGAAAAAATAACTTGTAGAATTCATTTTTGAATGTGTTTTTAAGAATTTTTCAAAAAAGACTATTCAATAGGATTAGATTTTTTTTGCTAGAATAATCTACCATTGGGATTATTGTGATTCAATTCCATCTAACAGCTATTAATAATTTAGGTTTTTCTTCAATCTTGAATCCACCTCTATTTAACAATTTTTTAATGAGTGAAAATTAAATGCATTTTTTCCTAAATTTTTTTTATAGATTCTCAACTCAACTACCTAACATAAATAAATAGAAAATAAAACCACTAGTGCAAAAGAATTGAACTAAAAAGATTCAAAGCCAGAAAATCTAACCAAGCAAGGTGCAAAAAAACTTATTTTCTTCACTTTAATTGCATAAATCTTGCAATCTACATGGTCAAAGTTTCTAAAATTTCTTCCACGTATTCATATACTAGTCAAGTATAAGATTTTATGGTTGAATATGCAAAATTTTTTTTTTTTTTTAACTCTTTTCTCTTTGCAATTGAAATGACAGTTTTGAGTGGATTTTGATAGGAAATTCACCTTGGTCCATTAGGGGTTAAGCAATTCAGCATAGTTGGAGGCACCTTTTTCAAGGGGGAAAAAAAAACAATAGTTTTGTAGTATTTACAATTGAAAATCATTAATTTTCAAAAAAAAAAAATTTAGAATAAGAGAGGTAATTATTATGAATTTTCAAAGTGGAAGCTTCCTAGGCATTTGAAATTGTTATGTAGCTTGGTAATGAAAGTGAAATCTATAGAAGCAATAGTCAACCAATTGCAATCACATAAGGGAATGGTTTCACCCCTAAAAGACGAAGTGTTTGTTCAATAAAACCTTAGGTAGGTTCCTATGAAGTCAATTTGATTGGATATTTTGACAAAATTTTGATACAAGGTTTGAATATGTATCCTTTTAGTGAGGAACATAATTTTTTTTGATCGGGTGCCCAGATCAAAAGTTATGTTGCCTTGAACTTTTTGGGCAATGTGGACAGCTTCAAGTAGCATGTCGGCAAAAATCCTCTTGTAATTTTAAAATTTGGCAAGTATGTAACTTACATGATACAAAATGCAAATGTCAAAAAAAAAAAACCCATGTTTAGTGTAAAAATCTTACTCAAGGAGGCGATTTTTCCTTCAGTTGTAGGATATTTGCAAAAAGAAAGTAAGTTTGAAATAGGTTCAAAAGGTGAAAGTTCATTTCAAAAAGTGACAAAATGAATCTTTCATTTATAAATTTAAAAGTCATGATTTTACAATTGATGAGTTTTTCTTATTTTGGAAGTTTTGGAGTTTGCACTTCCATAAGTTGAAAAAAAAACTAGATCTATTAGAAAAATAATCATTAAAGAAGAAGAATTTTGCATTGTTTTAAAATAGGATTTTATAAACTAAATTTTTAGTATTGTACCAACAAAATGTCTAAAATATTGTCCTATAAATTGTCTAGAAATGATCCTACATTAACTTTCTAATTGCAATTATTTGTTGAATTTTGAATGATATGTTGCATTTCTAATTGCAATGATATGTTATTTGATTTATATTTTACAACTTCTATTTGATAGTTGATTGAATTTTTATTCTAAGTTGCATTTTATTATACCTTTTTTAAATTTTAGAAATTTAGACTACTCATAGATTTTAACCCTTAAATGTTAAGCACAGCCATTCTAGTACAATTGAATTACTTGAGAATCTTTGAATATGCAAAAGCTTTAGTGAGCACTTTGAGGTTAGTTGGGGTTTGATCAAATTAGCAAGAAGGCAAAATATCTAATGGGAGGATATGTGGTTGGAAATTGAGTGGAAAATTTGAGCCATTAAAACCAAGGTTGCCTTATCAGACAAATTTGTGGCCATGTTGGTCATGCTAAATGTTAGTGGAATGGTGTCATGTTGAACATTTGTTTGATATAGTAGACATTCTCGTAATTCTACGCTTAAATATTCTTGAATATTTTAGATATATTATAGAAATTTTCTTGATAGACAAATGGAACATCTTGTCAATCAACCAAGATATTGCAATGTAAGGAATATGTAAACAACAACTTTGTTGCTTGTATGTGCACTCATGTTGTTCTTGAGCCTTGACCAAAGCCTTGGAGATTCATTTGGATTTGTATATAGTAAGCCTCTTGCCCTGCTTTGATATGCTTTTTTAATTTTATATAAGGAAGCTCTTAAGCAACCATTTGATTTTATAAAGGTTCAAGGGTTAACATTGACTTTACTTGAACATTCACTGATTTTTTTAGACTTTTTGGTCATTAACAAAGATACAGTGGTTTACTTCTTTCCACTAATTCTAAAGAGCAATCAATCCAATTGAATAATTCTATAGATTCAAATTAACAATTCACTTTATTTTGCATGATTATTTCCATTCCTCATCCATGAAAAAGCTCTCAACGGTTGAAGATATAATTTCATTGGAAGTTAAAGAGCTTCATAATTATTCTTTTAAATTTTTTTTATAGGCTTGGTGTTGGACCAAAAATTATGTCAGAATTCAACAGTATTCATCCTTAAATGCCTAAATGTTTTGTGCAAAACTTAATACACAGTTATGTATAGATTTTATAATTTATAAAATTTAAATTCAAAATGAAGATTGTAGAGCACATGCACATGTTACTTATAAGGATCTTTTTTGAATCCTTTTTTTTTTAATTACAAAGCTTTGACTAAAAACCTATTTAACTTCTAAAAGACCACGTTGCATTTTTTGGCAGCATAGCAATTTTGGGCAGCTCACTACTAACAAAAAAAATCCCTATATTTTTTGGATTTTTTTTTGGATGTAGGTACAAGGAGTATCTTGCCACTTCACCAAATTTTTCACAATCGGATGTGCCCATGAGGAGTTATGGAAGAAAATGCCGCTTTTCATAGATAGAGGGGAATATGGGCAGGATAATTTGCACTACAACAAAATTTGCATTGCAATGCCCAGAAGAGCTTAGATAGGACCTTGGGCAGCCTCAAACCGGGTTTTTTTCTAATAATTTTTTGGAATAATAAATTTTACACAATGTACAAGGAGGTGGTTGCAGAGAGGCAACTACTCTATGGCTTCCTTTGACCCAATGGGGAGGTTACTCCAAATTGCCACATTTCAGAAAAAAGAAAAACGCACAAATAATACATTGAATCAATTACCAATTTGTCATTTGACAAATTACCATCCAAAAAATTTGATGGTAAAATGAAACAATTGCTTCATTGACATTTGTAGGAATGAAGGATGAAGAAGTGATTTTTACAATCAGATTCATTGTTTGTCATGAATCCTTAAAGGTTATAGCATCATTTGAAGATGAGAACTTGGCCACTCATTGTCAAAATGTAGGAATTATGTTCAAAGTGGAATTTCAGACTTCATTTTGGCATAGTAGAATAATTTTTTTCAAAAACTTCTGACTAAGAGAAGTTGGGAAGTCAAATTAACTTTCATCTTCAAATTTTTTTTTTACATTTCAAGTCTCTAATAAAAAGTTATGGACAAATTTCAAAGAGGATGTTTGAAAATGTCCCTTCCAACCCCTCTTTGAAATTTGTCCATAACTTTTGATTGAAGACTCAAAATTTCAAACAAATTTATGGGAATGAAAATTAGCTTGATTTTCTAACCTTTTCTTTATTTAAATTTTATTAGAAAATTTTATTCTACTATGTCAAAATGAAGTCTAAAATTTTAATTTGGACACAATTCTTACTTTTCACTTAACTATGAGTGGTTGAGCTTCTAATAATTCTAATTTACATATCCCATATGGGTTGTTTTATCTCCTACCAGTCCATTTGTATAAAGATCTTCTCTTTTCATCTTAAAATACACAAATGTATATGATTTCACAAACTATAGGAGATCGTTGGCCTCTATCTTGAAGTCATTGAAATTTAATGTACAATATTCTAAAACTATAATTTATGGAGCAAGGAACATCTTCAAAATCAAGAGGAAGGAAAACATCTTTAGAATTAAGGAAAACGTGATCTAATGTCAATGCTTTGTGATGACTCAGGTTTCGCTAATCCTGACCCAGACTCTTCCTATGCCTGGCCCAATATGCCCACTTGCCCTTCACTTCAACTTGGACACAGATTGATCAAGCTTGCCAAAGTTTAATATTTTGGATGATTTTTATTTTTATTTTTCCTCCTTAAAAGCTAGTTGAAACCTAGAACTCCATTGTTCACATTTTGAGAAGAATATTGTATGTGCAAGCCATAAATTGTTGAAAAAAAGGCTTTGTATGAGACTTTTCTTGAAGCTAGTTTCCTAATAGAATTTTTTTGTACATATTTCCCAATTTGAAACGTTATAAATTTTTTTGAACATGTGGCCAAACTTATTACAAAAAGAAAGCAAAAAAGTTTCATGCAAAAAAGTGAACTTAACTTGTGCAAAAGCCTCAAGTTGCCCAAATTTAGATGCCCCCCAAAAACATTTTATCCAACTTCAAATACTATAATTCCACAATCTGTGCAGTCAAAACCTCCCATTTTTTACTACAACATAATAAAGTACTCTACCACTAGATCTTCCGGTTAGATGCAACAAGATTCATTTTTCATTTTGTAGGGGGCCTTTGCCCCATTTTGAGTGTTTTTTGGTGAAACATAGTCAAAGAACTTTAGGAATTAAACACATTGAAAACATAAACATGAATCTTATTCATTGATTCCTATTTGGGATTGGCTAAAATAGTCAAATTTATGCCTTGCTAAAAGTTACATGCATTTACAATATCTGTTATGTAGAAACTTCAATTCCAAATCTATTACAAATAAATGCAAATAATTTTTTATTTAAATGAGTTAAATATTTCATCTTCTAATGAAATTTTGATGTGATATATGCTTCAATTTTACGTATTTTGTATTGTATGATGTAAATTTTGTATGGATGTGACTTAGAACTTCAAATCCATAAATATTGTCTAGGAGCTAAACACAAAAGGTTAATTTTATCCTTACTCTAAAGTCAATCTAGCAAGAGTGGAAAATCAAATTGTATATAAGAAATCTAAACCTCTTGCTATTCTTTCGAATACATCTATAATATAGAGTCAAGATATATTCTATTAATCAATTATTGATGAAAATAGTAAAAAATAGTTAAAACACCTACCAAATGATACCAAAACATCTAAATTGTATTCTTTTCACCATTGAATTGCTCTTCTTAAATTTTCAAATTTACACTAATTGCATGCATTTTTCATGTAGAACAATATGAATCTTTCTATCCTTGCAAAACATATAGAGTGTAAACACTAACTTTCAATGGTCTCCTAAGTTCAAGACACATTATGTAGTTGATCCTTTAATTCTTACCATAAAAAATAAAAACCATCCATAATAGACTCTAGCACTTTACAGCTATGTATGTTGCACTATATGTAAAGTTGAGGATAGCTACCATCACGTTTTGAGATCATGCTAGTGTGCCATGTGCCATTGCCATAATATAATAAAATAAAAGTGAAAGTAATTTTCTAATTTTTAATTTCATTATATCTTTGAAATTCAATATTTTTCACACCATAGGTTCAGACACCACAAAACAATATCAGTGCACCCTTCTTTGCAGAAATTTTTTTGACTGTTCCAACGACACAACCATATGCACCATCCAAGAGATTTCACTATAACAAACAAACAAACAAAACAAAACAAACAAATATAGATTGCTTATAAAATTGATATCTCAACTTTAGCAACAAAAGAATGTTGAGTCATTTGTATTCCATTCAGTGTAGATTGTACAAGACATTGAGCATTATCGGAGTGATGAAATTACTTACATTAGAAACCTGGGTGAAACATGTAAAAACATGGATTAAATCTATTTATTCATCCAAAAATTTTCCAACCCAAGATTTTGTAGCTATTCAACCATTCCATTCCATAGGCCATATACAATTTATCTCCCCTATGCTCTTTTGGATTTTTGACCTTGTTAAACTGAGCAATAAAGATAGGCATCAGTTGGAAGGTATGTATTAGTTTATTATAAAGTAAATCAACCTAAAACCACCAGCTACCTATTTCCGCCCAGCTATTTTGGCCACAATTCTGCCACCAAACCCATCAAAATCCATTCACCTTTCTAACAAAATCAGAGCATTAATGCTACAAAGGATAACTTGTCAATCTTTCATTGGTCAATACTTAAGTGATAATAGATACATAGCAGGGTAGTTATGGGTTGTTAATTCCTAAAGGACCATTGTCCCTTTCGGGGACAAATGGGAATTTCGGGCAGCTACCTACGGGCTGCAATTTTGTCTTGATTTTTTGAAACTTTTTGGAAGATAGAAAAACTGATTAGCTTTGTAGAAATATAATTTTTTTTTCAATTGGTGCCTTAGAACAAAAGCTATGTCCCAAACAGATCAAAACTTGGTAGGAGGAGTGGGGCAACAGATTTTTTTTTCAAAAATTTGAATTAAATTTTTTTTCCTCATAGATTATATTTTTGTCTATCTGGAAAGCTTTGAATAATTCCATTTGAATTTGTAATGAAAAAGTTATGGACAATCTTATTTTTTCGGCACTTTAGAGCATCTTCTTGAGAAAATAAGTATTCATTTTTTCATGCAATTTTACAATTTTTCAAAAAATTAAATTCTACATAGTTAAATTTGTTTGGTAGAACAATCTCACTATTAAAATTAGCGCATTTCAATTCTATTTTAGAGATATTAATAATCTAGATTTTCCTTCTATCTTGTATCTACTTCTACTTAACAATTTTTTGAAGTAAGAAAATTAAGTTTTTTTGAATTTTTTTTTCTAGACTCTTAATTCAATTCTCCACTATAAAGATTTAAAGCTCAAAACTTAGCAGCGCAAAAAATTACAATTAAAAAAGCTTAAAGTCAAATAATCTAATCCCGCAATGTGCTGAAAAATTGTTTTTTTTTACTTTAAATGCAGATATCTTGCAATCTATGTGGTCAAAAATTCTGAAATTTTTCCACACATTCTCATACTAGTTAGGTGTAAGATCCTAAAAAAGGTTAGATGTCCCAAAAGAATTTCAAATTTTCTTACTCTTTGCTAAGGAATTGGTCATTTTGACTGTTTTTAGGCAGAAAATCTAGTGTTTGCAAAACTTTGGGCCCAAATCTGGTGTTTGCAAAACTTTGAAGCTAAATAAAGCCTAACCAAGTTGCTATTTTTAGTAGTTTATATTTTTAGAAAGTTCTTCTTGAAGTCTAATTTTAGCACCAAAGATCCGATCTTGAAAATACATAATAGTGATTTTCTATTCAAGTCTTTGTACAAGGGTATCTATTGCAATCTTGACTTCTCGTAGTGTTGAGAGCTCTTGGAAATGAGCCTCAAATACACTAAATCTTGGAGAAAAAATCACATTCAAAATTCATTTAAAATAATTGTGGAATATATTTTAAGAAGCCATATATTGATTGGGGTTATATAGGTTAGGCCCTTTAACCTCATATTTTATTGGTCACTAACTTTTTAGATTTGACTTATGTAAAGAAGATTGGAAGATTTTTGCAGTTTTAACACCTCCATAGTCAAATATTATAATCTTTCACTCCATAAGTGATATTGTTGTATTTTCTTTTCCTATGGGATCTCTTACATGTCCAGTTTTAATTTGTACAGTTACAATTCAAAAAAAGTTGATATAACTTATCAAAATGTTGGCATTTTGTTCAATTTAGAGCAAATTTCAGAAGCCCAAAATAGGCCTTGGACATTTAGGGGTTAATAGGATGTTCATGACTCCACCCTCTAGATAGTTTTATAATTTCGGGGTAGCCCACTTAAATAATTCACAGATTTTACAATTTTAATCAAAAAATTATAATTCCACTTAGATTTGATTTGTGAAACAAGAGCACACCTCTGAAAAATACATGCCCCTCTTGGAATTGGCCCAATCAATATTCAGATTGCCAATCAGGGTTATGATAGTCTTGTCTACCTAATTAGGGGAGTCACAGTTGTGAAGCCCTTCATCATGCCCATCTCCAAACTCTTTGAAACTCAAGGAAGCACTGTTCACCATTACCCAGCAGTAACTGCGCCTTCCCCTATTCTTTAAATGGAATTGCCCAATAGCATGTAATTTGGAGAACGGTTTCTAAATTTCTAGCAGGAGACTAACTGATGAGAGAAATCAACATTTTTAAACCTCAGTTGCCAAGTGCTCTTATACACAAAGATAATCATACAACAAGCAAAAAGCAATGTGTCAATCAACAGTCCACAAAATGGAAACAATTTGACTGATGTGCTAAAACTCTCCCACTTCGTGCAAATGCTTTGCGCAGTTACGAACTAGGTAACCTTCGAGCCGCCAGGAGGCGGCGAGAGGGTTACAGGGCGTAACCAGCTCTGTCCCCGGACGAAAACTCCTGTAACTATTGCCTTTGTGGATGAATATCGTGTGATTATGAACTAACTATCCTGCTCGTGGATGAGACTCGGTTGAGCAGAGAGATGCACACAATCAGAGATGGTTACGTAATTTACAATTTTAAATGATTTGCTGCATCGAAGTAGAATCCTTTCACTCGGCCCTGCTCCTTCTTCTTGTGAAAAACGAACCCCCGAGCCGGTTGCCACAACGAAACCACCATCCCCACCACCGCAAACCCCACCACCAGTCCCACACCAAAACCAGGACTCCGCACCACATCCGAAACAAGAGTAGTAGTGTGACTCCCACTTGGGCAAGCATCTAAAGGGACACCACACAAGAGCGGATTCCCTTCAAAGCTGGAGAGTTCGTTCTTAAAGTTGAAGCCATTTGTAGTCGGAATCTCTCCCGACAAATCATTCCAAGCCAGCTTCAAGGAGTTTAACCGATCCAAGTTCCCAAGCTCCGGAGGAATAGGCCCAGTGAGCTTATTGTGTGCGAGGTCCAAACTCTCCAGCTGCTCCATCAGAGACAGGCTACTTGGGATCGTCCCTGTCAAGTTGTTGTTCGCCAAGCTCAAGGTGTAGAGCGCTTTCAAGCTTCCAAAATCAGAGGGTAAATGCCCTTCGAGGCTGTTGTTGGACAAGTCCATCACCGTCACCGACTTTGTCAGCAAGTTGTAAATGTAGGAGCCGTTTTTCACTAACAACTGGAATCCACCGTGAGGTTGTAAGGCTCCAGCCAAAGAAGACTCGTTTGAGAGTTTCGTGAGAGCTGTGAGACCCGAGAGATTGCTTGCAATAGTTCCTGTGAAGTTATTGAAAGCTAAGTCTAGAATTTGAATTGCGGAGAGTTTCCATATCCATGAAGGAAATGGTCCAGTTAGGCTGTTGTTAGAGAGGCTCAGCACACGAAGAAGCGGAAGAAAAGGCTCCCTGTTGGACTCGGGTAAAGCTCCTGAAAGAGAGTTGCTGCTGAAATCGACGTATAACAAAGTACTGGTGTTGAGAAACGCGAATGGAACTTCTCCTGTCAGCAAATTCTCTCGAAAGTCCACCACGGATAAATTTTTCTGAGTCCACCCACCAATCTCGCCAGGTATGGAGCCCGAAAGCTTGTTCTGCTTCAAATCGAGGTACACAAGGTTGGTGCAATTGCTTAACGACCTCGGAATCTCTCCACTGAAGCTATTGTTCGTCAGGTGTAACAGCGCAAGCTTCTTGCACTCTCCTAGAGAAGTCGGGATCCCGCCCGTGAAGTCGTTTCCTGTGAGATCCAGATACTGAAGAGCCTGCAAATTGGTGAACAAATCTGGCACGGAGCCACTAAATCGGTTCCCATACAAATACAAGAAACTCAGGCATTCCAATCCTCCAAAAGATTCGGGTACACTACCCTCAAGTTCGTTGTTCTCCAGATACAGCCCTTGCAACTTCTTCAACTTCCCAAGCTCATCAGGTAACGTCCCATTCAACGAGTTATTAGTCATCTTAAACCAAGCGAGTTCAGTGCAGTTTCCTAACGACCCAGGAATAGATCCAGAAAGCTCGTTATACTCCAAGTTCAACGCAGTAAGCCTGGAGCAGTTCCCCAACTCCACCGGAATCCCTCCAGTAAGATTGTTGTTGTAGACATAAATGTCCCGAAGCTTCTGCAACTGGCCGAGTTCCTTAGGAAGAGCTCCCGTCAGCTGGTTGTGGTCCAGGTGCAAGTAGTCCAGGCTTTTGCATAAGCTAAGCTCCGGTGGCACGTTTCCTGTGAGATTTGTGTATGAGAGACTGATGTTTCCCAGGTGAGTGAGGTTGCAAAGGAAGGTCGGGATGCTTCCTCTGAGATTGGTGTTGGTGATGTTAAGCTCCACCACATGTCTGGTTGTGGTGTTGCACATCACGCCCTGCCAAGTGCAGTAGTTTACGGCGTTGTTTTTGTTCCAGGAGGTGAGAGTTGAGAAGGGGTCGAGGATCTGCTTGATGGAAAGTAAGAGTTGGGCTTCTCCCGAGGTGGTGAGAATTGATCTTCTGGACTCGGGTTCTGGTTGTTGTGGACTGAGGTCTGGGGAACATGCTCCTGCAGGAACTCTTGTGCCGAAAAGAAAGGGCAGCAACAGAAGGATCCATGGCGCTGAGAGATGAGAATGGAAATGGGAACATCCACGCTGCGCCATTCTTGAGGCTGGAGGTTTGCTCTTTGACATTGAGTCTCCTGGGCGTTGTCATGTTGGGAGGGGGGGCCGGACCTGTGATGTGATGCAGCAGTCAGGTATCAGCATACAGCGTGAATTCAGCAATGACAGCGGATGCTTAATTTGAATTCATCATGGACGTTAATAAGCTCTGTGATCGATAGGACAGAAGTGGATTTCATGGCTCGAGCTTGCTGAAAATAAATATTGGACCTGGAAGACGTGATGACGATGTCAATTCCATCGGTCGGTCACTGTAGATATATGGCGCGGATTGATCAAAGCAACAAACTGAAAATTTGAACCGACATTATGTGCACATGGGTTGAGCTTACAAGCTTAATTAAACTGTATTCTAGTGCATTTTTGACACCTAACTCATTGACGCAATTGAGTTAACAAGGGTCCAACATATCTGAAAGATCTCAATGGCAGCTTGCTGCATGCCTCTAAGAGCCATGCGAGTATCATCTTTCTATGCTCACTCGTCTCCTGGACTAGTATACTGTCGCCATGGAACAAAACAGGATAAAATGAATAATGTATAAGATTCCTGAGTCACTTTAGGTGTATGGCTTCGTTCTTATGTCAATGTGGTGGATTCGACCTGTGCAATCTAAGTGGCACTAAGTCACCTGCACGCTGCAGAGGACCAGAAAGAAAAGGCCAGAAATAATTGAAAATCTGTAAATACTCGATGAGAGGGCTCGCCTGAAAACATGCCAGCTCGTCCATCATTGTCACCAACGTACAGTTGTCTTAAACCTGGCTTTCAAGGCAGACGAGTCGATGTAGACTGTGCAAAACAAAAGTTACAACAATGAAAGAAAACAGTCCTAATGTTTAAATTAATATCAACAAAAGCCTTAATAACAAACCAGGTTAGTATGAACATAAATAAACAGCAACGCAACAAGAGGTTCTCTACCTGTAGCGCTGACTCAAGTTTCAAGTAAGGTCCTACTCAAACTCCCTTGCATTCATAATGAATGTAGTTTTTATCAAATCAAAGCCTTCCCCCCCTTCAATCCAGAACCAATTCAACAAGAAATACCTGTTGATTTGAACCTATCTTCCTCAGAGATTGGTGTGAGTGATGTAGAGCTCCACCTTATGCCTTGTTGTGTTGCTGCACGTCACTTCCGTTGGTATGAACATACACAAGCAGCAACGCTATACAAGAGGCCCTCTTCCTGGCCACGCCGTTTCCAGTAAGCTCCCTACTCAAACTTCCTCGCATTCACTGGAATGTAGTGAAGTTTTTCTTGTCAAATCAAAGCCTCCTAGCTCCCCTTCTATCCAGAGCTATCCAGCACAAAATGGAACTTTCTTCTCTCGATTCGTTCGCAACTAGCTACACTACTGTAGCTGATGTTTCGTCACAAACGCCATCAACCACTAATCACAATGTGCAATGCCAGACTGATGATTCAAAAACGTGGATTGAAAAGAAAGTTGAGGTGAAGAATATGCTTCCACCGAATGGGCACCTTGTCAAGGCTAGAAGCTCTCCTGGACGTTAATTAATTCACTTGAACTAGATGGGTCCTTCATATATGCGCCTCCACTCAGAGCTCCTGCAAACCTACGCAACCCTTGCACCATAGAAATGGGTCGCAAAACACACACACTAAGGCTCGATATAATTGGGTGGTGTTGGAGAGAGTGTGAAAGTCGACTCTGTTCCGCAAGTGGATAGCCGAAGACTGTCAGTACAGTCAGTACAGCACTGTATTGCTTGAGTGATGATTCAGCTGCATGTGGATTCCCTGGGCTCTGGAAACTGTTCATAGCCAGGGTGTGGACCAGCGATCTTAATACTGACGGTTGTGAGTGCTTCCACCTTACACCAAAGATAAACATTCAACAAGCAGAAAGCAACGTGTCAATCAATAACTTAGTCTGCATAATGGAAACAATTTGACTGAGGTGCTGAATCTCTCCCACTTCGTATGCAAAGTCGATTGCACCTGGTGTAAGCACCAGTCCTGACGCCAGAGACGTCGAAGGACATGCCACTGTCTTTCTGTCCAGACTTCAGACACATCGTTTTCAACATTCTTCCATTATAAGTGAGTAAGGTAACTACACCTAAAGTCGCACGGTTCCTAAAATCGCACAGTGGATATTCGTGCCTAAAATATACTCCCATAATTCATATGACTCTATGATCGCTTTTAGATACACCTATTCTCAGCACTTTGGGAATTCGAGGTTTTTAAAATGGTGCCCCAAAAATACATTCTAAGAGAATCTAGAATCCTGTTTTGACTACCGATGGGACCCCACAATTTTTTTTTTCAATATAATAGTGAAAACCATGCTGAATCATGCTAAATTGCTTAACTTTGCGATTTAAAGTGTAGTTACCTTAAGTGGTCACAATCCTATTTGGATGTGCAGATGAGCACAGTACATCAGATAATAGTAATCGAATGCAGAAGAAATAACACCAGTTCTGACACCACAGCCTGGAGGCACCTGGAGATTGGCAGAGAATTGCAGAGAAAATGATATTCACCACACCTTCTAGAAGATACGAAACTACGGCGCAGCAAGCAACAGAATACAATCCCGAATCCACACACTAGAACGTAGAAACCCACAGAGCACATGCGTGCCGTTTTACAAAAACAAGCATTCAACGCACCGGGAGAAGCATGAGAGCAAGCTCAGTTCCGGAACTGACGGCCGGGGTGAACCGAAGTCCTCGCTCGTTCCCCGTTTTCCCCTGGGAAAATACAGGACCTTAATATTTGCCCGCATGATAGATTGTGGAAACTTTGAATTCATATTTGCAATCAGAGGTACCAAATTAGCTAGGAGTGGTGTAGAAAATAGATTAATCAAGCACAAAATAGGGGGCCTTTTTTTCACATGCACCCCCGGGAAAAAAAGTCGGGGATTCACCACGGCCTCCGAAACTAAGGAACAAAATTAAAATGTATTCGGAATAGCGGAAGCTATACATCACGGCACCGTTTCCTCATTGGAAGGTAGAGCCAAGTTCTCTGGAGGACTTCTGAGAATTTGGTCTTGAAGCTCAACAATGGACCCGATAAACGACACAGAAAACTGCAAGCCTACTGAGTCAGGACGAATGGAGTCTGTTTTGGAAGGCATGACTGTTGGTCTCAATGGTAGACAATTCCATATATTCCAGTATATAGTTGAAGACAAGTCACTGAGAGTAGCCTCCCTCCCGCTGGCCCTGTAAGCATTTGCAGTTCTGGTTTATACATGACCGCTTTTCTATGCCAGTGTTATATACTCACTTTTAAATTTAATCCAACTAGTCTATGAAGTGTCCAATTTGCAGGGAATTGCCTCGGAAGCTTATTCTCCATTTGGGTTGCGATAAGTTCTGCTTTGAGTTCTCGAAATCTCCGCCATGCCGCCTCCAATTATTTTGAATAGCTGTCTGAAGTGAAGTCGGACTTGCGGGGAGTTTTAGGTTTCAGTGCAGTGAACTTCGAGTCAACTTCCGAGTTTATTTTTTCGTTTTTTTAGGGCTTCATGCTGGATGCATTCCAGGTTCGTGATTTGGTAGCCATTTCTGGCTTTGCTTCCGTTAAAACTGGGATTCGAGTTCTTAGGATAGATTTCCAAAGAAGATTTTCGCAGTCTGGATCACAGAATTCTGCGACGCATCGAAGGTCGTGGTGCACGGCAAATTTAGAGTCGGGGGCTCTGGGTGCGCAAGGATAAGGTAGCTCGAATCGTTCTCTCTCCCTGGGGTTGCATAGGACTATGAAGAAAGTCATGCAACCCCATTCAAACTTTCGAATTTTTGTTATAAATTGGAAAATTGGATTCCATGTGCGAAATTTCATCAGAACACACTTTTTTGGTTTTGACTAAAAAACTCCAAGGCATTTTCCAATCAGATTGACAAATTATGCTTACCTGTGAACAATGCGCTAAATACTGAGTAGAAATACTGGAAATCCTCTCTACAATTATTAATATATACAATTAATAACCATGAGTTTACGGGCTAGTTCGATTGATAGAAATAATAATTACTGAAGTACTAAATTCAAAATTACATTTTTCAAAAATATCACTCCAAAAATACACTAAAATTAGCGCTCAAGTCCCTAGAATTTTAGATCCCTAAGGGATACTATCCATAGTGGAAACAAGCTTCACTGATATTGGTCTAATGCGGATGCCTGCAAAAGTGGCCTCGCGTTTTGAAATCACATAAGAAAGTCATACTGTATATACGTAGTGAACGGAATTTGATCACATCAACACCCAAAGATCTCCATTTCCATTCCATGACCTTGTCTCTTGTCCAAAAAAGGCTCCAAAGCTCTATACCTGCCCCAAAATTACACTCTTCAAGCATGATATAACGCTAGTTATGTGATGCACACTACATCTTCTACAAAATTTTGGGGCCGCTTGAGGCCTCGAGTTAGCAACCATTACAAACCAGGTCTAAGCCCGCAGATTCAGTCAATACCCAACACCACATTAAGTCCTTTGCGCAATTACGTAATTTACAATTTTGCATGATTTGCTGCATCATAGTAGAATCCTTGAACTCGACCCCGCTCCTTCTTCTTGTGAAAAACGAACCCCCGAGCCGGTTGCCACAACGAAACTATCATCCCCACCACCGCAAACCCAACCACCAGTCCCACACCAAAACCAGGACTCCGCACCACATCCGAAACAAAAGTAGTAGTGTGACTCCCACTTGGGCAAGCATCTAAAGGGACACCACACAAGCGCGGATTGCCAGGTACAAAGCTGGAGAGTTCGTTCTTAAAGTTGAAGCCATTTGTAGTCGGAATCTCCCCCGACAAATCATTGTACGCCAGCTTCAATGAGTTTAAGTGATCCAAGTTTCCAAGCTCCGGAGGAATAGGCCCAGTGAGCTTATTGTGTGCGAGGTCCAAACTCTCCAGCTGCTCCATCAAAGACAGGCTACTTGGGATCGACCCTGTCAAGTGGTTGTTCGCCAAGCTCAAGCTGTAGAGCGCATCCAAGCTCCCAAAATCAGAGGGTAAATGCCCTTCGAGGCTGTTGTTGGACAAGTCCATCGCCGTCACCGACTTCGTCAGCAAGTTGTAAATGTAGGAGCCGTTTTTCACTGTTAATGGGTATCCTCCATGAGGTCGTAAGGCTCCCTCCAAAGAAGACTGGTTTGAGCGTTTCGTGAGAGCTGTGAGACCCGAGAGATTGCTTGCAATAGTTCCTGTGAAGTGATTGAACGCCAAGTCCAGAATTTGAATTGCGGAGAGTTTCCATATCCATGAAGGAAATGGTCCAGTTAGGCTGTTGTTAGAGAGGCTCAGCACACGAAGAAGCGGAAGAAAAGGCTCCCTGTTGGACTTGGGTAAAGCTCCTGAAAGAAAGTTGCTGCTAAAATCGACGTATAATAAAGTGCTGGTGTTGAGAAACGCGAATGGAACTTCTCCTGTCAGCAAATTCTCTCGAAAGTCCACCACGGATAAATTTTTCTGTGTCCCCCCAATCTCGCCAGGTATGGCGCCCGAAAGCTTGTTCTGCTTCAAGTCGAGGTACACTAGGTTGGTGCAATTGCTTAACGACCTCGGAATCTCTCCACTGAAGCTATTGTTTGTGAGGTGTAACAGCGCAAGCTTTTTGCACTCCCCTAGAGAAGTCGGGATCCCGCCCGTGAAGTCGTTTCCTGAGAGGTCCACGTACTGAAGAGCCTGCAAATTGGTGAACAAATCTGGCAGGGCCCCACGAAATCGGTTTCCATACAAATACAAGTAACTCAGACTTTCCAATCCACCAAAAGATTCGGGTACACTACCCTCGAGTTCGTTGATCGCCAGATCCAGCTCTTGCAGCATCTTCAACTTCCCAATCTCGCCAGGTATGGCTCCCGAAAGCTTGTTCTGCTTCAAATCGAGGTACACAAGGTTGGTGCAATTGCTTAACGACCTCGGAATCTCCCCACTGAAGCTATTGTTCGTCAGGTGCAATTCCGCAAGCTTTTTGCACTCTCCTAGAGAAGTCGGGATCCTGCCCGTGAAATCATTTCCTGTGAGATCCAGATACTGAAGATCCTGCAAATTGGTGAACAAATCTGGGAAGCCGCCACTAAATCGGTTTCCATACAAAAACAAGAAACTCAGGCATTCCAATCCTCCAAAAGATTCGGGTACACTACCCTCAAGTTCGTTGTTCTCCAGATACAGCCCTTGCAACTTCTTCAACTTCCCAAGCTCATCAGGTAACGTCCCATTCAACGAGTTATTAGTCATCTTAAACCAAGCGAGTTCAGTGCAGTTTCCTAACGACCCAGGAATAGGTCCAGAAAGCTCGTTATACTCCAAGTTCGACGCAGTAAGCCTGGAGCAGTTCCCCAACTCCACCGGAATCCCTCCAGTAAGATTGTTGTTGTAGACATAAATGTCCCGAAGCTTCTGCAACTGGCCGAGTTCCTTAGGAAGAGCTCCCGTCAGCTGGTTGTGGTCCAGGTGCAAGTAGTCCAGGCTTTTGCATAAGCTAAGCTCCGGTGGCACGTTTCCTGTGAGATTTGTGTATGAGAGACTGATGTTTCCCAGGTGAGTGAGGTTGCAAAGGAAGGTCGGGATGCTTCCTCTGAGATTGGTGTTGGTGATGTTAAGCTCCACCACATGTCTGGTTGTGGTGTTGCACATCACGCCCTGCCAAGTGCAGTAGTTTACGGCGTTGTTTTTGTTCCAGGAGGTGAGAGTTGAGAAGGGGTCGAGGATCTGCTTGATGGAAAGTAAGAGTTGGGCTTCTCCCGAGGTGGCGAGAATTGATCTTCTGGACTCGGGTTCTGGTTGTTGTGGACTGAGGTCTGGGGAACATGCTCCTGCAGGAACTCTTGTGCCGAAAAGAAAGGGCAGCAACAGAAGGATCCATGGCGCTGAGAGATGAGAATGGGAATGGGAACATCCACGTTGCGCCATTTTTGGGGCTGGAGGTTTACTCTTTGACATTAAATCTCCTGGGCGTTCGCATGTTGGGAGGGGGGGCGGACCTGTGATATGAAGCAACCACTGTCAGGTATCAGCATACAGCGTGAATTCAGCAATGACAGCTGATGCTTAATTTGAATACAGCATGGACGTTAATAAGCTCTGTGATCGATAGGATAGAAGTGAATTTCAGGGGTCGAGCTTGCTGAAAATAAATGTTGGACTGGAAGACGTGATGACGAGGTCAGTACCGATCCATCTGACGGTCACTGTAGATGGCACGCGCGGATTGCAACAACAAACTTAAAAGTTTGAGCCGGCAGTACATGCATTTGGCCATGGGTTGAGCTTACAAGCTTAATGAAAACTGTATTCCACTGCCTTTTTGACTCCTAGCTTGTTGACGCAGTTGAGGTAACAAGGGTCCAATGTATCTGAAAGATCTCAAGAGGGAGCTTGCTGCATGTCTCTACGAGCCATGAGAGTATCATCTTTTCGTGCTCACTCGTCTCCCGGACTAGTATACTGTCGCCAAGGAACAAATTAAACAGGATAAAATGAATAGAATATGGTTCTTGAGTCACTTTAGGTGTATGGCTTCGTTCTTATGTCAATGTTGTGGATTCGACCTGTGCAATCTAAGTGGCACTAAGTCTCCTGCACGCTTTCGGGGACCAGAAAGGAAGAGGCCAGAAAAACTTTACAATCTGTAAATACTCAAGGGATGAGAGGACTCGCCTGAAAAGATGCCAGCTCGTCTATCATCGTCACCATCGTACAGTTGTCTTAAGCCTGACTTTCAAGGCAGACAAGTCGATGTAGACTGTGCAAAACAAAAGTTAAAACAATGAAAGGAAATAGCACGAATTTCCAAATTTCAACTAAAGCCTCAATAACAAACACGCTGGTATGAACATAAACAACCAGCAACGCAACAAGAGGCTCTCTACCCGTAGCGCTGAATCCAGTTTCAAGTAAAGTCCTACTGCAACCTCCTCCCATTCATGTATATGTCTATATGAATGTAGTTCTTATCAAATCAAAGCCTCCTCCCCTTCCATCCAGAACCAACAAAACAAAAAATACCTGTTGATTTGAACCTATCTTCCTCAGAGATTGGTCTGGGTGGTGTAGAGCTCCACCACATGCCTTGTGTTGTTGTACGGCACTTTGGTTGGTATGAACATGAACAAGCAGCAATTAATGCCACAAGAGCCACGTACATGCCTTACAGTGTTGTTGTACGTCACTTCCGTTGGTATGAACATGAACAAGCAGCAATGCCACAAGAGGCTCTCTTCCTGATTCACGGATCCACGCCGTTTCAAGTAAGCTCCTATGCAAACTTCCTCACGTTCACTGCAGTGTAGTGAAGTGTTTCTTGTCAAATCAAAGCCTCCTAACTCCCCTTCTATCCAGAGCTATCCAGCACAAAATGGAACTCTCTTCTGTCGATTCGTTTGCAACTACAGTTGCTAATGTTTCGTTACAAACGTCATCGACTACTAATCACAGTTTCCAATGCCAGACTGATAAATCAAAAACATGGAAACGAAAGTTGAGGTGAAGAAAATGCTTCCACCGAATGGGCACTTTGTTATTAACCCCTAAAGGACCAACATGCATTTTTGGGCTGTATAGAAATTTTGGGCAGGTTTGTGTGACTAGAGATATCCATATTTGAGGCTGAAATTTTAATAGAAGGTGGGGGCAAGGAATATCTTCAGGTGTACCAAATTTCATGACATTTCAAAATACGAGCCAAAAGTTGTGACCTAATATGTTACTTTTTTTCGTAACTGGGCAGTTTGGGCAGATCAGAAAAAATCACTTTTTCCAAAAAAAAAATTTTGAAATTGGTTCTCAACATTTATATATACTTAAAAAGCTTTGAGTCATTCCATTTCAATCAATGAGTCAAAAGTTATGAGGGTTTTTGAATTGTGGGCAGTTATGGATTCTCTACTCTAAAAAACACTTTAAAGTTGTTTATTTAACTCAATTTTCAATATTTTTGGAAAAAAAAAAAATCCTAGGATGTAGATTGATTATAACAACATCACAACCGTTGGGATTGGAATTTTTAAATTCCATGATTAAATTTTTAACAATTTAGTATTTTGAATCATTTTCTATTTCTTTCTACTTACTATTTTTTTCCTATATGTTGTACAACTCCAAATGATGTGAAAATTTTCAAGCATATAGACAACTTGTTTAGGAAACTGAATTAAAAAAAGTACCACCTTTATCAGCATTTTTTCATTGAAAAGTGAGCTTGCAAAGTGCAGCTGCCCGTTTTTTCGCAAAATTGAAAAAATGGTTTTCAAGACTTTGAATGCTTATATCTTATGATCCACACGGTGGAAGTTTCTGAAATTTTTATCTCATGTTTTCAAAATATCATACTACAAGATCCTATGGTTACATGTGTCAAAAATTGTTTTTTTCCAAAAATTTGGTAGTTGTATTAGAAATGGCAGTTTTGGAGCGTTTTTGGTGATTACATAGTCATGAAACTTTAGGGGTTAAAGCTAGAAGCTCTCTTGGACGTTAATTACTAGCTTGAGCTAGATGGGTCCTTCATATATGCACCTCTAGAGCTCCTCCAAACCTAAGCAACCCAAGTTGCACCATAGAAATTGGTCCCAAAAAACACACACTAAGGTTCCGCGTACACAACTCTTGTATTATATGCAAGGGTCATCGGCATTAAAACGGCTTTGAGGATGACTTTTGATAAAATTATATCAAATTAAAAGGACCAAAAAGATAGGTGAAGATTAAATAAAATAAAATGAGATGTACAAAATATTGGGTTGCATATATATATATATAAATTAAAAAAACAACTTCACAATATATTTGAAGAATTGAAACACTTATGCATAATTTCATAAATCCATACAAGTAGTTCCCTCCAAATAAAATTAAAATTCATTCACATTGTTTTATTTATAATAAAATTAACTAATTTTTATCTTCGTTGGGGTTTTAGACGATAATCTAACTCCCGTTTACTTTGATGCCTTGCAGCCAGGAAAATGTTTTGTACAAGATAGGTTTACAAATCTTGAGAATGGCCGCTCTTTTGGAAGGGAGACATTAAAAAGCGCCAAAAGTTGGGTAGCTTGTCCAATGATACACGTATAAGAAAAACTCATATAATTACATTTTGTATGCTATCATTGTCCTCAAAAAATATTAATTTCCTGTATACAATTACATTTTTGTACATTCCTTGTTAAAAGGGCTACAAGAGTTTTCTACATTAAAATAAATTCCATCCTTTAAGACTGGTCTAAAATGCTTTATAAGTTATTATAATCAAGACCATATAATATGGGAGTTGCGTATCCAGGACTAAGATTCTGAAATATAATTAAATTACCGCAGCAAACAAAACTGCCCTTATTATTGAACCTCCTTGCTTGCTGTGGCGGACTCTTACTAGTAGTGCTCGAGAGGAGTGTGAAAGTCGACTCGATCTGTTCCGCAAGTGGATGGCCAAAGACTGTCTGTACAGTACAGCATTGGACACCACTTGAGTGTTGATCGATTCAGCTGCATGTGCATGGAATTCCTGGGCTCTAGAAACTGTTCATATTGATGTTTCCTTGAATGGGAATATTTTTGACTCATTTTTTAGACAAAGATAAATAGATGAGGAATGTAACACAAGTGGTTTCATATTTTTGGGATCCTTATTGAATTACTTATGAATTTTCAAATGAGTTGTGTTGTAGGCACCTATTTAATATGATCCTAGAGTCTTTCATTAACGTGTTCACTTGCAACTTGTAAAGAGAAATGGAGAAAGCAAGGAGAACAATTGGCTCCTGCAATAAATAATATTTTTGTCCTCGATCCATTCAATGACTATAGAATTCAATTTAACCCCTGAAGTCCCAAGGCCATTTTTCTGTCAAAAATCACTCAAAATTGCTACTTTTGTTGCGTTCATCTAAAAGATGAGAATAAATATTTTTTTTTAGAAAATAACCGTAGGATCTTATACTACACTTTTTACAGATCATGTAGTAAAAATTTTGTGATGTTTGACCGTACGGATTGAAAGATATCAGCATTCAAAGTGAAAGAAAAAGTTTTTTCCAAGAAGATGTTCTCATTGCCCGAAAAACAAGATTGTCCATAACTTTCTCATAAAAAGTCCAAATGAAATGAATCAAAGCTTCCCAAATAGGCAAAAATATAATCTATAAGGAAAAAAAATTTTAAAAATTAAATTAAATTTTTTGCAAATTTTTTTTGCTGCCCCTTCTCCCCTGTTTTGAGCTTATTTGGGCATAACTTTTGCTCCCGGGCACCGATTGAAATAAAAATTACATTCCCCAAAAGCTAATAAGTTTTTCTATCTTATGGGAAAGTTTCAGAAAGTTTCATTAAAAATTGAGCTCATAGGAACCTGCCCAAAATCCATTTTGTCCCTCGTAGGGACAATGGGACTTTAGGGGTTAAAGAACACCTCATGTCCATTTCAGTGCTAATTGTAGGGGCGGTTCTTAATGCCCAAGTGGATTTCAAGTCTCCTACCTTAGCCACTGTGTGGACCTGGCGTGCACAAATTTTCGGAACTTCAAGACGGCAAGATCATTCCAAGAGACATCTTGTAAGGTAGGAAGTAGAGAGGTCCTTAAAATGTCCTTGCTCTAAAAGCGTCCTCTAATGCAGAGGTACATTTTGCTTTTTTTTATGTACCAATAGTGTACTGGTTTCAAGAGGGGTGCGCTTTCAGTGACTTATGAATCTGAACTTCAAAAATTTGTAATTAATTCCACAAAGGTCCAAAAAACATTAAAAAAATGACTTGGATTAGATGCCAATTCCATTTTTCTTCCTATAATATACTAAAAGTTGTTTCAAAGAGTTTAGATTCCCTCCAAACGCAATCAGCTCTTCAAAGTTTGCTTTAAAAGCATACTACCTAGCATGGTAGCTCCCTCTCTAGCGTTTCCTGAACCTACCTTTTGTATTTGCTAGAAGGCTATAACTGTATATAATAGGTAACTATTTCCGCAATTTTTGAAGGCATTGGTAGAAACAAGCAGATAAATTGGAATTCCAGTTGTAGCATTTTGCATATTAAATTTTTTTTGGTAAAGTGGAAATTGTGATATTGGAAATTTTTAGTACATGCCACAAGGCGACTTTTGGTCACTGAAAATAGTTGCAATTGCTAAGTTTCAAAACAAAATGTCAAATAATAGCAATTTTCAGCCAAAGCCCAAGAAACATGCAAATTGCAAGAACTTATATATACATCTGTATTTCCAAAGATTGTTACAAGGCATTCTTCAAAGAAGAATGTAATTCAAAAATGAACAACTACCATTTGCATTAACAAGGGAATTGAACCCTTCTAAGACTACTCAATTGTAGTGTTAGTGTTCTACACACACCACAAAACAAACAAAACACATTAGTAGTAGAGAAGTTAGATTAGTGGAAAACAGCTAAATGGAAGAAGGCTCCTAGCACTCCAGTAGTCTCCAAGTGCAGTCCAGCTTGCACTCCACTTGCTCCAAGTCTACATTACGGAAAGCATTGTAGCCCAGAAGTTTATGTCAAGGAAAATTATGGAGATGAGTCCAAAATCATACTTAACCTCGTGAAAACTAAAGAAGATACATAGACGGGGAGGATATTGTAGAACCGGTCCAAGATTGCATATCGCCATGCCGTCCTACCTTCACAGCCTGCTTCCAGGAATCAATGGCCTCTTTGTACGGAAAATCCTCCAAAGAATAATACTTTTGTCCGAACATGCGGACAACAAGAGGTAGATGCACTAGAAGAAACCCGTGTTTTTTTTTGGTGTTTGCCGAAAACATGTGATGTCCGAGGCCTAACATACTATGTCTGCTGAGACATCAAGACGTTAAAGAAGAGGATTGCAATTTAGGGTAAATTTCCAAGGATGTTCCAGATGACTGTGGAAAATTTGAATGGAACCAGTTGGTATTACCGAAAACATCAAGATTTTTGATGACATTTTAAAGGACTCACTAATGTCTAGAAATGAGTCCGCAAAAACATGGAAAGCCACGTCAGCTTTTGGAAAAAAATTTCAAGGAGGATAATTTTATGGAAATTACTTTTTCCTTAGATAAAAGTCTGACCGAGGTTAAAAAAAAGGGATTGGGCAGCCTTTGGGCAGCTTTTGGAGAAAAATAAGATGACGTGGCATATGATGTGGCATGCCACATGTAAATTAGTTGACGTGGCATAAAATTTTGTTGACGTGGTATGCCACGTCACCATGGCGGGGCTGTCCCTCTGTGTTTTCTACACTTATAGTGGAGATGTCTAAGTAGACATCCGGATGTCACTATAGACATCTTATAAAATGTAGAGATGTTTCCTTGGACATCTTTATAGACTTTTGGATGTTTTAGAAAACCTAGTCATAGTTGCTATAATGTCTATAGAGACGTCATGAGAGTCCTGTAGACCCTTCAAGAGATGCAACTTTGACTGATGTTGCTTTGGATCTGCATTTCAATGTGACCTTCTACTTCATGTGATTAGATTCTATGGGAACTAAGATGTAGACCAAGCAACCATGCTTTTGACAGCCTCATTCTTCAGTATGTATCGCTTCTATTTATTTCCTTTAGAACATCAGTTATAAAAAACAAACATCTATAGTCAACGGTTCTCTCATCTTTTGCCTCATCAAAGGGCATCTCCCTATTTATTTCAAACAATACATTTGAATGTGGAACGGCACATGCATATATAGTGACATACAACAAACGAGAAGAAAGAAAAAGGTAGCAATAACATATTAAGTGCATAGGGTATGTAATTATCTATTTTCTCAATACTGCTATCTGTAGGACACGTCACAAGCCACTTCATAATATCCAACGTGCGCTTCATGTGAGCAATCTTGAACATAGTAGGACGTTCATGAAGAAGTCCTGCTCATCATTGCGTGCCACGGCCTTTGTGACACCTACACACCACTCCCTAGAATGTTTGGAGTGCTTTTGATTGTCTTCGTAGACATACCTCTGCAGCACACACTGTAATCGTTGATATCTCACTAGACGTTTGCGTGCAATTGCATGTTCATGACAGAATACTGCTAAGCATCACTGTCTAACACAACATTGTCACCTATTATGTCTTTGAAGTCATGAGCATCATCTCTAGGACGCCGCACAGGGTCTGTCTCCCGTACTAGTGGTTGCAAGCCAGCAAAGTCTTTGTCGTTCCCTAGTTGAACTATGTTTGCCATGGCTTCAGTACCCTGCTGCGTTGTGCGTCTACCTCTGACATCCATTCGCATGACAATCTTCCACCCTTGACGATGTGGGTCATCCGAAAAGAATACTTATTGGCAATGCAATGGAAAGGCAAATGAATCGGTGTAGACCTTACCGTCCATGTGATTGAAGTTTGCCAAGCTAAAACTATTTCTATCCCGTTCAATGCTTGGAAACCGAGCCTCACGTGTCCCCCTCACCCAATCGCATAGCAACACTGTCACGCAGTGGTTTCGATAATCTAGAACCAAAATTTCTTCAATGTACCCCACATACTCTTGGGTGGCTTCCATTGGCCTACCATTCAAAAGGCCCCAACGAAGTTGTTGAGTGAAAGATGCTACCACTGCGGAGTCCCGTGTGACAAGCCCGTACTCTGAGCTGCGGACGCGGAGATGCATACCATGACAATACATTTGATGGTGCGATGTTGCATCACGTTCTGGAGGTTGTGTGTATTGCATCACATCCTCTTCCACCAAACGTCCACATCGTTCTGCTTCCTTGATTGTAGACGTCAACCACTCAGCAAAAGGAGGGAAGTCACTTAGTTCTATTGGATAACGAATAGCTCTTCCACGATGCAAACGTCTTGATTGCAAACGAAAAGCTTCCCATTGCTCCCACCTCTGCGTCTTTGCTATGATGTACTCCTTGCACAGTTCCATGGTTTAGGGTACTTACAATATAGCTTTACGCAATTGTTCAAAAAATCTTATTATCTTCTATGAAGTCAACAAACATCTGTCTATCTGTGTTACTATTGATGTTTACGGATGCAAAGACAGATTGCGTACAATGTCTTGCAATACATTATCCTTGGCGTAGAAGTCAAGGACAACACGAGCATGAACTTTAACTAACACAGCATGGCATTGCAAAGTGATGACTTTGGCAATATGCAGACATGCTTTGACATTGTCATGATGTTGTCATAGACATTATAGAATGGGTCTGTCACTCACTCCCGCCAGGCTTCTAAGCATGGTGCGTTGTCGATGACAAATGCATGTGCATATGAACGCACTTCGTCGGACATTCGTCGGTGCTTCGGTGCCCTTTGACGTAACACCTCGTCATTCATGATGGGGTCTTCTTGTGCATCCCAAATGTGCTGTGCTGTTCCTTTGTACTCTCTCATGTACTATGTGCAGAAGCCGAGTGCGTCTTCATTTCTATATCCCTCCGCCATGCTGCCCTTCGGATGTGCATATGTGCGAACATAGTCCTTCAATGTCTTCATGTATCGCTCAATAGGATACATCCACCTACAATGCACTGGTCCACATATAAACAACTACTCAACAAGGTGCACAGGCAGATGCGTCATGATATTTAGAAATGTTGTTGGAAACTCCTTTTCTAGTAGACATGTGGCCATGATGACATTTTGCATGATGTCATCCCGGTCGGCCTCTTTAATCTCCTTCTCGCACAATCTTTGAAAGACTCTACTAATTTTTATAATGGCCAACCGCACATTCTCGTCCAAGATGTTTCGAATAGCCATTGATAGAATCTATAAAAGAGCACACACGGTTGCATTAGTGACATGTATGCAAAATTGAAAATCAACTGAACAACATTTGAGATCTCCTCAAACTGTGAGAGAGAACTCGGTGACGCTGCATATGTTGATGTACTATTCTAGAGAGGTTTACTGGATATTTTCTCTTCATATAAATGTTTGCAAAGACATCAACATCTCTTATGGCACGTACAATGCCATACTATACAAAGGAGAGAAAAATGTCTTAGAAGACATCGTGGTGACAGTGAGATGTCGACATAGACCTTGGAGCATTGAAAAGCTACATTTTCCAATGCCTTCAAAGGCATTCCTTGCCACAATGAGGTGTTCTCTCTGTTGTTCTATGTTCCACATGACATACAACTGAACATCAAGAGAATAAATATGAGGAGGTACAGACCTTTTATCCACTCCATTTACATGGGGCTTTGCATGAATTATAGGTATACAGGATTTCTGAATGATATCTCTTTTTTGGAGTTCTTCTATGTTCATATGACGTGTGTGGCTAAGTGTGGCTTACTTGCTGCGTGAGAATGTGGTAGTCATGGGTCTTCATGTACTGCAATTTGCCATCCTTGAAACGTTTGTGAATCGCACCCACGTAGTTTGTTGGGGTACGTATGGTTGACACTACCTCCATGAACTCACCGCGCTCTTGTGCTGTCATGACGTAAGACGCATGCGCCATGTGGTAGTCATCCTGGAGACGTCGTGGATCTTGTAGCCAAGTTTCTTCACGAATACCCAAATCTTGCGCATCAATGCGACTCCCTAGAGTGTCATTCACTACAAGAAGCGTCTTCAGCATGTTTTTGCATAGATTCTTCTCGCAATGCATGACGTCCAGCACATGCCGTTCTAGAAGATACTGCAGCAACAAACGTCATTTTCATTAGCATGTAGCATTGCCCGCCTGCATGTCTAGGATTATAGGATGCTGTACTAGATGCTTAAAATAATATAGGCACTTTGTTACAGGATCAACCACAGGACAAATATGTCAAGACAGACATCGCATAACATGTATCACTTCTCCTATTCTACTTGATTCTGCTACAGACGTCCTCTTCTATGACCAACAGGACAAGTACATGTTTCCTGACAAATCTATACAAACATGGGGATGTCACAAGGGCAGTCCATTGAAACAATGTATACATCACCTACAAGGTTCATGCAATGGTAATAATGGCGTACAAGAGGTACACATTAGATTCCTCACCTGCCAGTATGGTAGTTCGTAAAAGGCTGGGAGTCGTTTGACCCCCGTGAAGTGCACGAGGTCGTCCTTTGCATCTTCTTTTCCACCCATATCAAGGTATGCTTGTCGCCAAGCGGCATAGCGGATGACGTCCTGCCCAATCATTGTCGTTGGTTTGCAACGATGCTCAGTTCGGCCATTGAACTGGCGATTTCGGCGATATGGATGGTGTCGATTCAAATACCTGCATATGCCACCATAAACAATTTTGGAGCCTCTGGTACTCCGATCTGCTAAAACATCACCAGTCTTAGCCATTCTTGAGTCCGTTGCTGGTCCACAACAAGGACACCCCTTGTATCCCTTGCAACAAAGGCCTGATATGAGACCATACACCGGGAAATCAGAAATAGTCCACATCAATAGACCTCGCATGATGAACCGCCGATCACCTGGAGCTTGCGAGAAATCCTGCGCTACCACACCTTCCCAGAGCTCGTGAAACTCTTGCAACAGAGGTCGCAGAAACATGTCAATGTTCTTTGAAGTTGGTGAGTGCTTCCCAGAAATGAGGATGCATAGTGAGATGAAGAACTTCTTAGTGACAAACCAAGGCTCGAAGTTGTAAATCAAAATCAACATGGACCACGTTGACCAGTTCGTGTTGTTTAGTTTGAAAGGATTAACGCCATCCCGCGCTAATGCCAGGCACAAGTTCCTGTTCTCAGCACCAAAGTTGCCAAAAATAGCATCACGGTCAATGTGCTTCCAAGCGGGACTGTCCACCACCGACCGCATGATGCCGTCTTCGCTAACGTGCTTTGTCCAACCAGTCATCATCTGTGCCATCTCCGATGACCGAAACATACGTCTCAACCTCGGTATCAACGGGAAATGCCGAATTACCTTTGCTAGCAAGGATGTCAAGCCATCCAGCCATCGTGGCTTTGCGCACTTTGGACAAGCACTCAAATCAGCGTGCTTGTTTTCATACAATATGCATCCACCTGGACAAGCATGGATGCTATTGTATTCTAATCCCAACTTCCGGATCATCTTCCTTGCCTCATAGTGATTAATGGGCAGTTTATTCTCTCTCAGGAGCAAGTCGGATGACAAATAGTGCAACAATTCATCGGTAAACTTATTGCTCACACGGAAAACTACACACATGTTCATGATGATGATCATGGCTGACAGAATACTAGACGTTGCTCCATCATACATTGGTATTGTTGCATGGTCGTATAAATGGTGCATGTCATCAACAGTGTCTGCTCTTTCGTCTGCATCTTTGATATCAGGGACATTGTCAGACGCCATGGTCTCTGCATGGAGGGCATCACCACGGTCAAGAGCCTCCATGACTTGCCTCTGGACATCATGTCCTGCATCCATAGTTGCCTCGCTAGTCTCTGGCACCTCCCCATTGTCAACATCTGCATATGCAGGTGCTCGGTCATGCTGTTCGGCTGGAACAGCGTCCTCTTCGATGTCTGCATGTGCGTCAATGTTGTCGTCGTCAAAAGCCAGATCTTCCACCCATATGCCATGAGGAGGATAACCATCTGGAGGGTCCCCCCCTATCATTGACTTTGTGAGGAATTGGTCTCTACCCACCTCGACATGATGCTTTCTGATAATATGAATTTTCTTGCGTCGTCCTCCATGACAAGTGCGGCAAGGGCATGGGTACTTCCTCAAGTTCAGCTTAGTGGCCACCCTCAACTCCGTCTGCAAAATCAATTCTCCAAGTGGGATGTGGTGAAGGACACGGCCATCCGTGTTGATGCGGATTTGTGCACCCCACTGTTGCGCTCTAGTGTCCATAATAGTCTCGGACGACCTAAGTGCCTGAACGTATATATGGACCTCATGTACAATTGATGTTCATCTTCCTTTGGCACATCCACTCTATAGGAAAACAAAGCATGGACATTAGCATGTGCACGGAGGGCCATGCGTGATGACGTTGCAAGCGGTTGGATGCTGAAGCACAAGACGGTAAGAAGGTGCTAAGTGCTAACTTAGTGCTCTTGAAGATGTTGCCACTGACATCGTCAATTGCATGGCATAGTTCTTGTATGAGAATTTTTAGAAGAATACTTCTTGATGCTTATTGCGAGTAGGTTGTCATGTGAAAATGGCCTTTCAAGATGCAAGACATCCCTCCACGGCGACTTGCTTTTGAAGGGAATGCAAACAGCATGATATCTAGATGGTTCTCTAGACGTTTCTACGGATGACGATGGACAACCTGCACAATGTATAATATTCGAGGACCTAGACAACATGTAGTTGACAAAGACATGTATAGACAAACATATTGGTGTCGAAAAATTGTTTACATATCTTAGAAAATGTTTTTCAAAACATTTTCACATACATCTGAAGACTGCCCAAAGTTCCTACTAACCAACACTAAGAGGTTGACAACGGCTATTGTAAAACGCCCTCAGCAAAGTATAGTAAGAGACATTGCATTTATAGAAGCAATAATGCCAATTACATAAAAAGAACATTCTGAAATGTGGTCATCCTTTTCAATTGCATATTCTTCACTGAAAGGTCATTTTACCTTTGCATTAGAATATTGTATATGTCCAGGGCTATGCTCGTCATTGACCAAAACTAATGACTCCTCTAATGCATATAAAAATTCAAGTTCAACCTCCCACGACAAAGAATGTCTTCAACGGCATTTCAATGTCCTACAAAATGTCTGAGTGTCCTTGTAGATGTCATCCTAGACACAACTATGAATGGAAACTAGAAGACACATGGAAGATTAGCCTTCGGTTAATTTGACTGAATTTTTATAGAGGTTTGGTGCAACTATTACCTCCACTATTTGCCACCGCTTGTAGAAAGATAGAATGACTTCTAGCTCCCTCTCCCTTTGGAAGAAGAACTGCATGTCCCAAAATTTAGGGTAAGTTTTGAAGCCACTTCTATCCGAATGGTCTACAATGAAACAAAATCACTAAGAGTCCTATATGACGTCCTCAACACAAGAAAATATAATGAGGAATGCTTTGTAGGTCCTCTTATCTCCCAAAAAGAAAAAAACGACTACAAGTCCCAAAAACACAACACAATACAATGGAAACAAATGTATGGTAAGTATTGAAGCCAATTGTCTCAAGAATGAAATACAACACTAAGAGTCCTACATTACCTACTTACAAAAAGAGGATTGACCTTTAGTGCTTTCTAGATCCCCTCTTCTCCAAAATGGAAATAATTTTGTACAAGTCCCTAATTCAGTCCTAACCCGCACTATGGGCAAGAATTTAGAAAAGTGTTAGCCGGCCACTTCTCACCAATATAAAGAATGAATTAGAAGAATCCTACATCACCTCCTGTATCCCACTAAGAATTTGAGTGCTTCCTAGGTCAGAAACAAAAATAATATAGTACTAATGAATAAACCATTACCTTCCACAATGGATCCAAGAAAAAGAATGAGATTTATATGGACTTTACTATACTCTTTAAAAAATTTCACGTGAGTTCTGGTTGCCGTATTCTCCAAAATCAAAAAAATGTAGTACAAGTGAACAAACCAGTATCCTCCACCAGGGACCCCAAAAAATGATAGACCTTTTTGTAGACATCTCTTTTATTTAAAAAAAAAATTCATATGAATCCTTGGTCTTCCTATCTCCAAAATCAAAAAAATATCTCTAAAGTGAACAAATTAACCACTACCCCCCACAATGGACCCAACAAAATAATGAGCTTTATGTAGACTTCTCTTTCAAATTTAAAATTGTTTAAAGAAAATCCTAGGTCCTCTTTTGTCCAAAATCAAAAAAATGTAGTGCAAGTGAGTTCCAACCACTACCCCCCACAGTGGACCCAACAAAATAATGAGCTTTATGTGGACTTCTCTTTCAAATTTAAAATTGTTTAAAGAAAATCCTAGGTCCTCTTTTGTCCAAAATCAATAAAATTTAGTGCAAGTGAGTTCCAACCACTAGCCCCCACAATGGACCCAACAAAATAATGAGCTTTATGTGGACTTCTCTTTCAAATTTAAAATTGTTTAAAGAAAATCCTAGGTCCTCTTTTGTCCAAAATAAATAAAAATAGGTGCAAGTGAGTTCCAACCACTACCCCCCACAATGGACCCAACAAAAAAGAGTGAGCCTTATAATTATTGTCTTTCCTTTAAGTTTTAAGAATTTCCATGCAAGTTCCTTTGTCCTCCTTTCTTAAATTAAAAAATAATAGTGAAAGTGAACGAACCACTTATTCTCCACAATGGTCCAAGAAAAAATAGATTGAGCTTCATAATTATAGACTTCTCTTTAAATTTTATAAATTTTCATTTAGGCCCTTTTGCCCTTCTCTCCAAAATCAAAAAACCATATCACAAGTGAACAAACCGCTACCCACCGCAATTGACCCAAAGAAGAGGAATGACCTTTATGTGAACTTGGCTCTAAATGAAAAAATTAATTCATATGAATTCTAGGTTCAAAAATCAATGACAAAATGAAATGCTTTGTAGGTCTTATTTCTCTCTAACATTTAAAGAATTTAATACAAGTGAGTTCCAAATGCCTCCATCTACAATTCAAGATTATAAAGTACATCTTCAAAACAGTCCCCCATAATAGTTAACAAAAATATAGAATAAGTTATTTGGCCCCTTCTATATTTGTTCCAAAGGCACGAAGAAGTGTACATGCTCTCTTGGTCGGATTAGAAGACAAAACGTGTTAAATCATGGAACTCCAGTAGGACTCTATGATGTCTCTGAGAACATTAGCATGTCATATTTGATGTTTTCTAAGACATCTAGACTTCCGAACAGCATGAATAGTATGATTTTAGCATTCTTGACGTCCGAGAAACACGTGCCGCAGATATGTTTTAGAGGATTCTCATTCTGTGTGAAACCCTAAAACTTTTTGTTGCTTCCTCTCCAAGCTTTTGCACGACAATGTGTGTAGCAAGATACAACAATCTTCATTACACGAAATGCCGCATCCTTCATCTCTGCAGAATTTGAACATGGTTTCAATTGTTGAAGGAGGTTCACCGCGGCAAGACAATCGTGATTTGGGACACAACCACGGAGCTTTATCCATTTTTGAGAAATTTGTAGAGGGAATTGTGTCCGCTTCACTCACCTTGCCAATGGACACAGCTGCAGCCCCAAACACGCAGGGAAGAGGTTCGCTGGGAAGCCTCCGCATGAGCAGGCGCCTGCAAAAAACAAATGAGGAGGTTCAAGAAGTTAGAGATCTAGTGCTGGAGGAACTGAAATCAACAAAGGTAAGAGAATTCTCTGTTGCGCACCTTCTTCATTTTGAGTTTGTTGTTTGTCTCAATCCCCAGGTCGCGCGCTTCCCATCTCTATACATGATTAGTTTCTTTGCAATTTCTTCACAAAGGCTCTGGGTAGCTGTAGACTAGGGTTTTTTCATTTTAGCGGCACCACAGTCCTCTCCATCGCTCCGCTATCTAGGCCGCATTGCTGGATCGGAAGGCGCTTCCACTTGCTCGCCGACCCCCGTCCTCCCTCGACGGCGACTTGCTTCATGGCCGCGCCAGAAACGGCGGTTCAAACTGAATTTCAAAAAATTGGACATCAATCGCAGTGGAAGTGCGCGGACCTCAACCCGTGGTAATTAGTTTCATCTCTTGTTGGCAGCGACGGAAATGTCAATCTTCATCCAAAGGAATCCGTTCATTGTGTCGATCCTCTCTCGAGTTGTCTACAAGAACACCGCACCGTCGTTTTTTGTTTGTTTTTGCTTTCGTCTGTCGAAGCTTGTGTTTGCGCGGCCATAGTTTTTTCTCCTCTGAGTGCATCGCGAGGTTCCTGCATTGGCAGTTGGTGAGGATCGTAGAGTTGGGTTCTTGCAATCGAGAGAGTTGAATTCTTGCAATTGGGTGTGCACCAAAATTCTCCATCGCAGCAGCGCTTCGGGGGTTGCGGGGTTGCGGGGTTGCGCGGTGGACTGTTTGAGCTGCAACGGTGGCTAGCAGCTGGGTTTTACAAGAATTGGGCAGGCAGGTGGGCTGTCTGAGCTGTGACGGTGACGTAGCAGCTGGTTGCTGGTTTTCAGGTGTCGTTGCTGGTTTTCATGAATTTCGGGTTTTTGGTTCCTTCTTTTACTACAGGATTGTTTAGCTTAGGTGGGAGGTGCTCAAGATGCCGGTCTTTTCTTGCAGGATTGTTTAGATCCCTCGAGAGGTGCTCAGGGTGCCTGATCGTTGTTCAAAGCACTCTTGATTTTGTAGTCTACATTTTCTTACTCAACAAGGTTAGTGTACTGGTATGTTGTGGTGCAACGCTATACTGTGGTGCTTTGCGATGCAAGTATGGTTAATCACATAGTCCCATGTAGCTAGCTGTGTTGTTTTTTAGCTGCTCCTAATGTCCATCGAGACGTTGACATGTTCCCTTTGATGTCTTGTCCGACGTCACTACGTCAAGCACACAGTGGATTCGAAATTGTGGGTGTCACAAAATGAATGGAAGTGCTCGTGAAGACAAAGTAGGACTAATAGTAGAGACTTAGTGAATTGCTAGTGGAGATTGAATGGAACTGCTAGTGGGGATTGAATGTGACAACTACTGGAGATTGAAGGGATTGAATGGAACTATCACTACAAAGTAAGTGAGACTGGTAGTGGACACTCAGTGGGCCATTCTTTTAATTGTGAGTAACTTCATGTGGTCGTTGATGTTACCTCTTCTAGTTGTCACTCCATCATGGATTTGTGCTTATTGTTATGCTTTTTGAATATTTAGTTGTTATGGTTTGTAGTTATTTTGTGGACCCTTTGATGTTGTAAACTTCTGGTACCAACATGTTTGTGTTTCCGAAGATGTCAGCATATTGTACAGGTGCACATGCCAATGTCCTTGTGGACATCATGATGTTGTGAAAGATGTCTTCTTCGGATTGATGAGGCTGACGAATCCGAATGATGCAAAATTATTTCAAAGAAAAATAGTCAGCCAGAGCTGTGCTGTTACAGGTGGCCCGAGATTCAATAAAGAAGGTCTAGAAAACCAGCTATCTCTGAGTTTGGCTGAACCTGCCAAACTTCCAATAGAAAACCTCTGACATCCGTTCTTTTTTTAATCCAAAAGAAGGTCGTCCCAGTAGGAACTGAAGGTGTAGAGTGTTGTACTGATGTGTGTGGATTTCTTTTGCGACTACTGTGTGCAGGTAGCGGGTGAAGATTTTCTATCTTGGCCTTTACCACGAGTGAAGATGACAAGGAGCCGGAAGAAATTGCCTACGAAACGCGCTTTGGAGCCTAGACGTGGAAGGACCAATTCCGAAGATGGCTCTCCACGTGCAGAACAAGCTCGAAGCCGACCTTGTAACGAGCAACGCTCTAAGCACCGGAATGACCCTTGGCGTGTGCATCGTCATTACACAGAGAAAGGGAAGGCCATTGCGACTAGTCCAGCAAAGAAGCGTCGTAGACATGCGCCTGAAGAAGAACCATCAGATGAAGATGGCTCCACTAGGAACTTACTCAGTGCCTTGGGCCTCAGGTTAGTGCTCATTTCTAAGTTATGTTTGTCAATTTTTGTTCTTGCGTAAAGACTCTGATGTTGTAACCGATGTTTGTTCAGACATAGTTTAAGACAAGTTAGACGTCTTTGCATTTGCAACTTGACGTCTCAGACGTCTTGGCAGTTGCAAGGAAAAGGTTGCAGTAGCGTCTCTTTGGACGTTATTTAGTCCACTGGACTCCTTTTCAGACATTGTGGAAGATAGACATTGCTTTTTCCTATGTGCATCCATTTATATTTGATGTTCTCATGAACATCATGGGAGCATGACAATTTTTATTGTTCCTTTGTGCAGTGGTGACTTGTCATCCGGCGACAGCGATTCAGAGGACGCCGACAATGACACAGTAGTGCTTGGTGCAGAGCCCAACCGCCCTTCTCAAAGTCAAAAGCGAGCATCCCAGAAGGGGAAGACGCATAAGCAAGTTATACATGTGGACAAACGTGGGAATCCTTATGGGAAGGAAGCGGAATATTTGGCAAATGACGTCAAGTCCTTTGCAAAGGGGTTGAATCCTAACTATGGTTGGGCCAACCAGCCACTCAACGAGAAACAACATTTCTTTGATTGTGTTGCCGCTGGTAAGTAAACCACGTTGTTCCCACTAATTTTGTATTGCATGATGCTATTTTTACCCACATGCAAAACGTCCATGAAGATATCGTGATAGACATTAAGATGTTCTGATAAATGTCTGCTTGCTGAGGAGAATGTAAAGAATACGACCTGAACATGTCCAATTAGCCATCATGAATGTGTTCTGTGCCTTTCGGGACTTTCAATGTCTCCCTTCATCACTTTCATTTGCATTTTAATTGTGTGGTGTTCTTGTATGTATTGTCATAATGCAGACTGGGATGTTACAGGTGATGCGACACAGATCAGCCCCTCCTGGTATCCACAGTACGTGACGAAGACGTTGATTAATGTTCGCCACAACTTGATGAAATTGATAGACACTGACCAAGCAAGGCCTGTCGAGGTTGATCCCAACATTTGGAAAGCTCTTCAAGCAAAGAGGGCATCCCAAAAATCGAAGGACAAGTCCATTCGGATGCGAGCCATTGCAGCGGGGAAGCAGAGCAAAGAAGCGCAAATGAGACCCATCGAGAAAACCATGATAGGTGAACTGGTGAGAATTACTTCATCCATTTGATATCCATGACAACATGCCTCTGTCCCGTGGTGCGTCTGTGAGAAGATTAATCACCTAGACAATGTTCTAGATGATGTCTTTGTAGACATCTTTGAAGACATCTGGCGTCTGATATGCATAAGGCCTTTGGCCCTCTAGATAGCAATCTGTAGTGTCACTGAACAATTCATATGTAAACCGTGACTCCATAAGTCTATTTTTCAGACCCTCCGACTGAAGCGCATTCCATTTCCTCTAGAGGTGCAAGAGGCAACTGAGACTGAGTATCTTTGACGCCAAGCAGAGGCCCTACAGCCCCCCCCCCCCCCCCCCCCCCCCCTGAACATTGAAGAGGTTCGTGCCACAACTTCCAAAATGGGAGGGAGGCTTGCTCGAATGGAAGAGATGATACGCAAACTCACTGACTCTCTTGGAGTCAAGAGTCCACAGCATGAGACTGCATATGTTGCGCCTGGCAGTCCTGCAATCCTGGAGGGAGGTGTAGCCGACGGCGCCATGGAAGACGCAGTACTTGAAGAAGACGACGTCCCTGACGTCGAGGAAGATGCTGAAAACACTGCAGTTGAGCCAGGTGATGTTGCTCAAGACAGCGTCACAGATGCAGAAATGGAGTTGGACTACTTGGTGGACAACATCGCTGACGTCATTCCAAACACCGACTCCGAGAAGAATGCTGTCCAAGACCTCCCCCAAAATGTTGTGCAGAACGTCGTGGACCCAACTCCCACTTCCGTTGTACCGGTTGAACAGAGTGACGTTGTTTCCACAGCAGTGGTTTCGGATCCCTACTCCATAGAGGTAACAGAAGTTCCAGCCGGACAGGACACATCGCCGGTTGTTGTTGCGCAACAAGTGCTACCGTAGGAGGTAATTCGGACGTCTGAGGTAGCACTAGAAGTCCCGTGGTTTGTCTTTATGTCTGCATGGACATCTTGATGTGCATTGTCATGTTGGGCGTCCTAAGTCTCTTGAAGCATTTTTGTAGCTTTTTTTCACAAGTGCGTTTGCTTGTCATGGGTGTGCAGGTCGCCAATGTCCCCATGTCTTTGGCTTCGTCATCACGGTCAAACCATGTCACAAGGAGCCTACCACCCCAAAGCCCGCAAAGTTTGTTCAACCCGCAAAGGCCACAAAGGCCACAATGCCAAAGGTGGCAAAGCCCAACCCTCCCAAGGCAACATCTCCACCAAAAAAATGAGAAGGAGCACAAAAGAAATGAATACCAAGGTGAGATTATGACTCCAGCAAATGCTTGGCTTCTCACCTTTGTTTAGCAAGTGGTCAATGAATAATCCAAAATGACATGAGGACTAAAATTATGATGATGTTTGGCAAAATTTCCAATGTCTATTAAGACATCTTCAAGAACGCATAATGTCTACGTAGACGTTGTTGTTGACAACCAAACATATCATTATGCAAACTAGGACATCTCCAAGATCATTGCATGGGACATGCATATATCTGTAGCCTGCATGCAGTGGACAAGTGGAAGTTGTAGTATAGGCTTTGATTACACAGTTTTATGTGTTATTTTTTAGGCAGGCTTCCAGCTTTGGAAGTGGAACTGCCCGTTTTGTATTGGATTTTCTTTACACGAATATGTTATTTATGTCTTACTTTCTTTTGGTCCTATTTAGTTGTGGATCATGTGCATGTCATTTACAAGGAATGGAGGTGACCAATCTTCAGTAGGTCATGTTGGAATGATGAACCGTGAAACCTGGATGCGCAAAATTGATCGGGAATTTTGTAGAGCTGCAATGAAAGTGTGTTGAATACGATGTTTACGTGGTCATGACAATGTCCAAATGTAATTTAAGAGTGTCTATTAGTCTATCAATACAGACATCTTGAGGATGCAATTTTGCGTGCATGATTGCATGCAAATGTCATTGAAGGCACTCACAAATCAGCTAAGACATCTATTCATTCAAAGTCCATGTCTTGTCAAAATGGTTATTGACTGGCAACCTGTCGATGACCATACCTCCATAGACGTCCTAGTAGACAGGATCATGTCCAAATTGACACCAGCGGCAATTAGACGCGCATCCAACCGACGTTCATTGTCATGGAAATCAACGTCCACGAGACATCATTCTGTACATCTCAACCTTCATGCACGTTGTCTGAGACGTCCAATCAGAGTCATGGTTGCAAACAATATTAGCATAGTTTCTGAACTCCTCGTCAAAAAAAACATTGATGGCAGCAGTATAAAATTTGTTGTAATGTCAGACTTAATGTTTGCCACAAGGAGTTCTTCATTTCATATGACATAACATGTCAGGACGCACTTGTCCTTACCTACGCTGCACGCTCAGTCACAAGCATCACAAGCTTAAATCATTGTCTCCATGGATGTCTTTAAAGACAAAAAGATGTCTCCATGGACATCTCCCAAGACATGATAAAAGTTGTCAGAAGGCGTCAAATGAGCCCTCAAACTATGCCAACTCAGCTGACGTGGCACGCCACGTCACCCTTCGGACGCTACCATGTGGCATGCCACGTCAAGTGACACATCACACCCGGGCAATGGATGAAAAAGTTGACAACGTGGCTTCTTTTGCCTATGTGGCACACAGGTGGCAGCCACATGGCGTGCTTTGAGGACCCCGTTGACCCATGTTTCTTGGACATCAGGCCCCTCAGCATGTTGATGTCCGACGTCAAAACTGATGTCAAACCCGAGTCTTGAGCAATGCGAGTTTTTGGACGTCCATGTAGACGTTTCAAGACACCAGCCAGAACATCAGCATGCAGAATCCAGGGATAAAAAAAAACACGGGTTTCTTCTAGTGCAATTTGACTAAAGTGCTGAAAATCCCCCACTTCGTTTGCAAAGCCAATTGCACTAGGGGGTCCAAATGAGGTATTAGGAGCCAACTTAGACCGTAACCACTCCTTGTTTAGACCATTATTGAGTTTTATTTCAAAGTTTTTTAGATATCTTCAAAATAATGATTCCTTGTATTTCATAAATGTTATAGTATCATGTTAGACTATTACATAGTCTATGATGTCATAATTTATTGTTAGTTAAGTGCCAAAAAGCTCATGTAACCAGTGCTTTTCGTACTTAATGAAGCACAAAATAGATGAAAGTCATTTGATCTTGGATGTAGAATAGCAACCTTCATGAAGTCCATGAAGAATGAACAATGCCCCATGGTCATAGATGAATGTTGAAAGACTTAAAGGGTTGGATGAACAATGATCAGCCTTTATCATTCATCTATGTGATCAACAGTCTAGGATTCATCACTGTATCAACGCATCTGATTGATCGGCCGCCCTAATGATTCATTGGACGCGAGCAACAGATCCTTATTGTTTAGGGTTTTGAATTTGAGCATCGTGACCTGTTCCAACTGGGGTTTTGAAGTCTGGTGTTTTGAGAATGCAAGTAGGGTTGTGAACTCGTAATTGATGTTTCCCAAACTAGGGTTTGGAATAGAAATTGAAGAACTGGCAGCTTGGTTGAGGTGGCTTTAGGATTTAGCTTGTATCTTGATGATGGTGTAGACTGAGAGTGGAGTTTGTTTTTGGGTTGTGCGGCACTTCTAGAAATTTGGATCCGCTTTCTTTGAGTTAAGGGACAAGATCAGAGCTCCAACTGGAAGCATTGAAGCAAAGGCGATAGAAATGGTTTAGATGAAGGAAACAAAGTTTCCTTTGGGAATAACTTTGGAGAAATTAAGGGTACACATGAGAGATGTTGGCTGGGTTGTTAGGTAGCACTTCTAGCAGAGCTCTACGTCTTCGCTACGGAAAAAGAAATGTGTTGCTGAAGCAAAGAGGTTCGTTCATTTTTTTTATTTGTTTGTATCCACTATTGTCTTTGAATATCCAATAATACTAAGAATTGAGTTAGAAAAACAAATTTATTGTATTTAAAAATGAGTATATGCAACAGACATCTAAAAATTCTGAAGACTTTTGCTCTATTGTGGGTGCTAGATTACCCATCCTTGGTAATAGAGCGAACACGACTCGGTTCTCAGCTTTTATCCACTTTTGATTTAAGAAGGTGTTGTGAGCGCAGTCCATTGTGCCTTCTAAGCAATGGAACTTGCTAATGTTTCCTAGTTTTGTGGATGGTAGTAGGGGTAGCTATGATCTGTGTGCAAGTCTTACTAACCAGTGGCTAGCCCAAAAGGCTAACCTGGAGAATAAAATAAAAGAAGACGACTCTTTCGGACACTTTACCTATTCTATGTCCCTTCCATGATGTTTTCCGCTTATTTCCCACTCGTTGGTTGTCTCAATTGGTTACTTTTAGCCTTCTACATAAACTCCTATGTTTTAACCTTTGACTTGTTTAAGTATTCGGCTTGATCCTAGGCTTTTTACTTCTACTTAGATTTTACTTCTAGATTTTTACTTTTAGCTTCAAAAATTTACTTCTATGTTTTAACTTCTAAAATTACTTCTAGATTTTTTACTTCTAAACTACTTCTAATTTTTTAAATCCCTAGGTATTACTCTAGATTTTTGACGTCTAAGTTACTTCTAGGTTTTAACCTTTAAATTTTATCTTCTAAATATTACTCTGATCATTTTTTCTAACCTCTAATTTAATTCTAGATTTGTGCTTTCTAAATCTAATTCAAGATTTTAACCTCTAAGCCAAACGCCTACGTCCTAATTCATGCTTAGTTTCCACCTCCAAATTAAACTTCCAAATTAACCCTCTAATTCTAATTCTAAATTGTTATCTCTAATTTAAATTCCGAATCAACTTCCTAATTCTAATTCTAAATCTTGATTCCTAATTTATTTTCCTCAAATTAGCTCTAACTGGACTTTTTAACTCTTGAATTTTCTTCTAACTTTTACTTCCCAAACCTAATTCTAGATTGGTGACTTCTAAATTAACGCTAATTCGTACTTTTAACGCTAGTCCTACTTTGGTCTATTGTTCTTTTAAACAAAATTCACCCAAATTTGTCCTTCTTGGACCGCTTAATTTAACCTAACGTGGTTGATCCAAAGCCAAATTTTTTCAACAGTGCACAATCATACCCTAATCCCTGAACCCTAGCAACTTTGGGGATGAATTAAATCGTGCGGGCACTCGTATGCTTCAAAAATAAGAGCCAAAGTACACAAATTCTAAGCCCTAAACGTGAAACGCATCCAGAGGCTTGCGGTGGACTTACAGTTTGAAGGCCTTATTTGTTAAAATGAGACAATCTGCACACTTTGAGACTTCAATTCTAAACTTGTTATAGTGATTTATCATCAAGTCAACGATAACATGAGACTACAACCTTTGGGCAATGAAAGGTTTTTATATATATTAATATATTATAGTCTCAACTTACCAAATAGTCTTAAAGTTGAAGAGTTATAATGTTTTACCTTTGAGTCAAAGGTAAAAATGAGACTGCAAAAAAGTCTCAATACAACAAATATGGCCTTGGGGGTTGTAGAGGAGATTTTGGGGGTTGTAGAGGAGATTTTGGCGTCCATTGTATGCAAAGAAGATTCTATAATCTTCACACTTTCCTCCGATTCTTGAACAGCACTCTTGCGATTGTCCATGCTGTACCAAAGGCCAATTATTCGATCAGCTTCTTTTTTCCAGCCTCAGCAAGAAATGAGACCTTGCCTTCAACAGTATCTAGCAATTCAGTCTCCAACTTCAAGACATCTTGAACAGCTGCAAGATCTACTTCGTTAACAGGGCGCCTTTCTTGGGAAAGATTAGAGCTGAAGATGGCTTCTTTAGTGCTTGACACCGCTCTCTTTCCGTTGGAGAGCTTGGTGCTGGGCTTCAAGCATTTATTTCCAAATGAGTACCAAGCTACTTTGCCACCTGATACTCTGGCAGCACCTTGGGAATTCCCACCACTAGAGTTTGGCGAGTCAGGTAACCTCATTTTGTCCAACTTCCGTTGACAACGATCCGCCTTTTTCTTTGCCGTGGAAGCAGCCGTCGTAGCCCAATCTACGGCTTCACCTTTGCATTTGAGAATGAAGCCTTTCACAACCCACAACATGAACTTGTTGTTTGTCACGTCCTCAGTGCCATAAATTTTTCTATACAACCGAATGAGCTCCCATCTAGTCTCTGGATGCAACTTTGTATTTGTTGTTCTATAAGAATTGACTTTTCTCCATACCTCCTCTAAATCCTCAGAGGTAACAATGATAGTATCAAGGAACGACTTAGGACTCAAGCCAGTGCTTTGCAAACCCCAAACCGAGAAGAAAAATTCCACAGTCTGCTATCTAAACAAGGCCACATTTTGGATCAAATCTTTGGGGGACCTGGACTCTGTTTTCAATTTCGTTCTAGTATTGCAGTTCCTCTCTAGACTTCTCACGCTCATAGGTTTTTGAATGCTACCCTCCATTGTGCACAAAAACAAGGCAAATGCTACAAATTTTGCAAACCTAGACCATGCACTCTAATCACCATTGTTCCAGCACCTTCAGATACATTGAAAGCAAGAAGCAGAACCCAAAACCTAACTTGCAACAGATAGAACCTCGACGCGGCAAGGTCAACAACAGCTCTCTCAAAACACCTGAAGGTCCCAATTTAGAAGTTTGAAAAAATCTAAAGTTGCAATAGACAGAAGCCCAACACGGCAAAAACAAGGATCAATTCTCCTAGCACCAATTGCTCCTCCAAAACAACCTAATGCGATCACGGAGGGAAAAAAAACAAGCACTATGGCGCTAACGGCTCTCGCCTCACGGAGGAAAAAAAGACCAACATTACAACAACAGCATTGACTCTCTCGCCGCCGGTTGTGAGTAATTAAATCTCTGACATACAATTGCCGCAAAATTTGAAATTTCTTGAACTAGATAATACCTATGCTATCCATCAAATTGTGAACTGAAAAACTGCAGTAAAGCTGTTCCCTCCAAGTCGTGAGTGGCTCCCAATACCCCATTTGGACCCTAGGGCTTTTTTATTGGCGGAAGGGAGGGAAGGCTTTGCTTCCCTTCCCTTCATCCAAATGGGGGTGGAGATAGTGAAGTCCTTGGTAGGGATGCTCTTAGTTGGTTCTTTTAGGGGAGTCAAAGTTGTGATGCCTTCCATCATGCGTATCTCCAAACTTGTTGAAACCCAGGGAAAAATTGTCACCATTACCTAGCTAACTCTGCCTCCTCTATTCTTTACATGCATAGATGTGACCAATTGCATGTAATTTGGAGTATGGTTTATAAATTTAAGTAAGAGATTGACTGAGATAAATCCACTTTCTAGACTTCAGTTGTCACTTTTACATCAATGATAAACATTCAACAAGCAGTAAGCAATGAGTCAATCAACAGTCTGGTTATAGAAACAATTTGACTCAGGTGCTGAAAGTCTCCCTCTTCATTTGCAAAGTCAGTTGCACCAAGGCTTTTTTTGTGGCGGTGGTAGAGGTGGGGGTGGATTTGCTTTGCTTCCCTTCCCTTCATCCAATTAGAGGTGGGGATAGTGAAGCCCTTGGTGCAGATGGTCTTAGTTGGTCCTTTTAGGGGAGTCACAATTCTGAAGCCTTCCATCATGCCTATCTCCAAACTTGTTGAAACCCAAAGAACTAGTGTCACCATTACCCAGCTAACTCTGCTCCCTTATTCTTTACATGCATGGATGTGACCAATTGCATGTAATTTGGAGAATGGTTTCTAAACTTTATGTAAGAGATTAACTGAGATAAATCTACTTTCTAGACTTCAATTGCCACTTTACATCAATGATAAACATTCAACAAGCAGTAAGCAATGAGTCAATCAACACTCTACATAATGGAAACAATTTGACTCAGGTGCTGAATCTCACCCAATTCGCTTGCAAAGCCGATTGCACTAAGGCTTTTTTTTTTGAGGGAAGGGGGGGGGGGGGGAGGGGGAAGGCTTTGCTACTCATTCTTTCATCCAATTAGGGGTGGGGATAGTGAAGCCTTTGGCAGGGATGCTCTAAGTAGGTTCTTTTAGAGTCACAGTTGTGAAGCCTTCCATCATGCCTATCTCCAAACTCATTGAAACCCAGGGAAGTACTGTCACCATTACCCAGCTAACCCTACCTCCCCTATTTTTTATTTGCATGGATGTGACCAATTGCATGTAATTTGGAGAATGGTTTCTAAACTTTAGGTAACAGATTATTTGAGATAAATCCACTTTCTAGACTTCATTTGCTACTTTTATATCAATGATAAACAATCAACAAGCAGTAAGCAATGAGTCAATCAACAGTCTGCATAATGAAAACAATTTGACTAAGGTATTGAAAATCTCCCACTTCATTTGCAAGCCGATTACACTAGGGCTTTTTTATTGGGGGAGGGGGGGGGGGGGGGGGGGGGAAGGCTTTGCTTCCCTTCCCTTCATCCAAATGGGGGTGGAGATAGTGAAGCCCTTGGTGGGGATGTTCTTAGTTGGTTCATTTAGGGGAGTCACAAGTGTGAAGCCTTCCATCATGCCTATCTCTTAACTCGTTGAAACCCAAGGAAGTACTGTCACCATTACTTAGCTAACTCTGCCTCCCCTATGTCACTCTTTACATGCATGGATGTGACCAATTGCATGTAATTTGGAGAATGGTTTCTAAAGTTTAACCCCTAAAGGACCAACATGCGTTTTTTGGCCATATAGAAATTTTGGGCAGGTACGTGTGACTAGAGATATCCATATTTGAGGCTGAAATTCTAATAGAAGGTGGGGACGAGGAATATCTTTATGCGTACCAAGTTTCATGACATTTCAAAATACGAGTCAAAAGTTGTGACCTAATATGTTACTTTTTTTTGTAACTAGGCAGTTTGGGCAGATCAGAAAAAATCATTTTTTTCCGGAATTTTTTTTTGAAATTGGTTCTCTACATTTACAAAGCTTTGAGTCATTCTATTTCAATCAATGAGTCAAAAGTTATGAGGTTTTTTGGTTTGCGGGCAATTATGGATTGTCTACTCTAAAAAAAAACTTTAAAGTCGTTTATTTAACTCAATTTTCAATATTTTTGGGAAAAAAAAAATTCCTAGGATGTAAATTGATTATTACAACATTACAACCGTTGGGATTGGCATTTTTAAATTCCATAATTAAAATTTTAACAATTTAGTATTTTGAATAATTTTCTACTTCTTTCTACTTGCTATTTTTTTCCTATATGTTGTACAATTCCAAATGATGTAAATTTTTTCAAGCATATAGACAACTTGTTTAGGAAACTGAATTCAAAGAAGCACCACCTTTATCGGCATTTTTTCATTGAAAAGTGAGCTTGCAAAGTGCAGTTGCCTGGTTTTTCGTAGGATTGAAGACCGGTTTTTAAGACTTTTAATGCTTATATTTTATGATCCACACTGTGGAATTTTCTGAAATTTTTACCACATGTTTTCAAAATATCATACTACAGGATCCTATAATTACATGTGTCAAAAATTGTTTTTTTCCAAAAATTTGGTAGTTGTATTAGAAATGGCAGTTTTGGAGCGTTTTTGATGATTACATAGTCATGAAACTTTAGGGGTTAAGTAAGAGATTAACTGAGCTAAATCAACTTTCTAGACTTCAGTTGCCACTTTTACATCAATGATAAATATTCAACATGCAGTAAGCAATGAGTCAATCAACAGTCTGGTTATGGAAACAACTTGACTGAGGTGCTGAAACTCTCCCACTTCGTTTGCAAAGTCGATTGCACCGGGGGGGCGGCGGGTGACTTTCTAGTGCCAGTTTGTTCCAGAAAAAAATAATTTGGCTAAAAAATGGCAAAAGGACCATGAGTTTATTGGTAAAAAAACTCTATTAAAAAAATCTAAAATGAAATCGCCAAATTTGGTGGATGAAAACAGAATTCTAGACTTGTGGGTATGTGGTATTGTGATGTTTCCTATCCAATATGTGGATGAATTTGGAGCACCACTAGAGTATTTTATATCGCCACATTGGCACTTCATAAAAAATGAAAAAAAACAACCTGGATTGCACGATACGCAACGGTACTGACGCCAGCTGCAGAGACGTCGAAGGGAAATGTCACTGTCATTCTGTCTACAGTCCAGACTTCAGACACATCATTTTCAGCATTCTTCCATTATCTTACAGTGATCACAATCCTATTTGGATGTGCAGAAGAGCACACTCAGGGACGCTTTACACCAAGAGGCCGGGCCAATTTCTTGTGTCAGAGACTCGAAATCCTCACTTGTGATTGGACAAAGGGTTGAGATCTTCACTTGTGATTGGACAAAAGGCTGAAATTTGTGCAATCGGCCTCAAGGGGAATGGCCCAGCCTCTTGGTGTAAAGCGTCCTCAGTACATCAGATAGAATAGTAATCGAATGCAGATGAAACAACACCAGTTCTGACAGCCATAGCCTGGAGGCACCTGGAGATTGGCAGAGAATTGCAGGGAAAATGATACTCACCACACCTTCTAGAAGATACGAAACTACGGCGCTGTAAGCAACAGAATAAAATCCCGAATCCACACACTAGAACGTAGAAATCCACAAAGCACATGCAGGCCGTTTTACAATCAACGCACTGTGAGAAGTACGAGAGCAAGCTCAGTTCCGAAACTAAGGAACAATATCAAAATGTAGTCAGACTAGCGGATGCTACACAGCACAGAACCGTTCCTTAATTGGAACAGTAAAGCCCTCGAGAATCGGGAAATATCTGGAGGGAGCCAGGGTATAGGCCAAAATGGTCTGACGAGCAATATACCGCCCAAATAAAAAACGTTGCATTACAACCATTCCGGCTACTCCACTGTCCGCGTCCTCTACCCCAAATTCAGAGGGATAATGTCATTAATCAAATATTCCAGAAGCTGTGAAACGACAAAGCCAACAAGATACAATCCAAAATCAAGAAACTAAGTTACAGTAGATATTAGAAAAATCAGAGAGCACATGCGTGCCGATTTACTAATATAAACACTACCCACACCGTGAGAAGCATGAGAACACACTCATCCGTTCCGAAACTAAGGGACACAAAAAATTAATATCATCAGAGATTAGCGTACGCTATACAAAATAGCCACCACCTCATTCCCAAACACCGCTTATTCCAAAAGAATGATGAATCAGGTTTCATCGCAACACTCGCCTTCTATTGTCAGGCTACAAGATGTTCGCGTCGCCTATCCCAATTCTGTACTCAACGACCTAGAACAACAGAGCACCGATAGCAGCCACAACCGCAGCACCTACGACACCAAATCCCACACGCACAGAGTGTGCAGATCCCGGAGCAGGAGCAGGAGAAGTCGTTGGACTTCCTGGCGAGGCCGGCGTAGGCTCTCCACCTGAAGGACTGGGCTCTGGCACTGAAGTGGGTGGTGCCACTTCGGGAACTGGAGTTGGAGCAATCAAAGGCGCAGGAGGACTGACTGGAGGAGTGGCTGGTGGAGTGGCTGGTGGAGTAGCAGGAGGAGTGGCTGGTGGAGTAGCAGGAGGAGTGGCTGGAGGAGTAACTGGAGGAGTGACTGGAAGAGTGGCTGGAGGAGTTGCAGGGGGAGCTGCAGCACCCACGGTGACCTTGACCTTCATCCCCTGTTCGCAGTGACCCGCGTACGTGCAGATGAAGTAGTAGTCTCCGGCCTTAGGCAGGGGGACTTTGTCGTAGCCGGTGGTGAGAGTCGGGTTGGTAGCGCTTTGGGTGCAGCCGTTGTACTCGGACGCGGAGACCAGTTGGACGTCATGTTCACCGGCCATGTACTGGAACTCTGTGCCAGGAAAGAATGAAGGAGTTTAGAATGCGGACTAGAAGATAAACAGTATGTGTTTTGACGAAGTGTTGTTGGTGAAATGGGAGTGAGCATGTGGAAGAGATGGTGGTTAACCCTTGAAGGACGGACCGGTAGCCATGGAAATCATGTATTGTGATTCCGTGTGACATCATCTACTTTGAAAAAGCTTAATACATTCATTGGAAGTCAAAGAACTGTTGAAGATCTTTCCTTCTTACTCCTAATACCGAGGATGAAAAGTTGCACTTCTGTCTTGTAGGGAAAGATTCTTTGTCATTCAAAGGACGCAGAACGTCCTCGGCGGCGTTCAAGGGTTAAAGAGAGAGGAGCTTACCCAAAGTGTCACCGACGGCGAGCTTTGTCCCGGCGGACCAGGTATCATAGTAAGCGTCATTAGTTCCAGGGGGGAAGTCCCACTTCTGTGAGCTACCACCCACGACGACGGCTTTAGCGGCTACTCCATGCGAAAATGCAAGCAAGGCTACCATGCAAAGGATAGCCTTGGCATTGCCTCTTCCCTGCGCCATCTCGACCTGGCGGGATGAATTCAACCTGTCATGCGCAGATTCAGAACACCATTAGGAAAACCTCCGGAACATCGGGAAAATCCTTTGGAAGATCTCGGACCTAGAAGACTAGAATGTAACAACCCACCCACCCACCCACCCCATACCCTGCCTCGGGAGACGCACACAGAAGAAACCATGGCCCGTATTCCAGAAACTTGGCTATGGCGCCATGCAGAAAGCGACTCCATACATACATCCGCATCGGAACCGACGCCCAGCAATCACGCCACCCATCACATGGTAGATCAGGGCCACGGAAACGAATTCCAACCCTCAATCGATAAAACCAATGCAACCCGCAAACGACAGTCCGCACCCATTACGCAGCACAAGAACCGCGGAACCCGCAAAAAACTCCCCACGCGTCACGCCTCCAAACCAACAAAAATCTTCCGATCGACCAAACTACTCCAAGAGAGCTTCCACAAGCTCCCCCCATGGCACCAACTACCGACCTCGCTTCGATATAACCGAGAAACAGAAAGGAAACAAAAACCGAAACCAACGTACTCCAGCATTCAGAGTTCCCTGTCCACCAACGCCAAGACGAAACCCAATCTCATCCCCCACATTACCACCACAGGCGATGAAACCAGCGATGGTCAATCCGATTCCACGGATCGGCCAAACCCACGCCACAATACCAATCGTAGAACCCAAACTGGTCAGCGAAGGCACCCGTTCTCACCTCCAATGCTACAAGCGATCCTGGATCCCGTGCTCTTCTTTCCTAAGCTTGTCGACTCCTGGGGTTGCACCTGCTCGAAGATAGCTTTGAAGGAGCACTGCAAGCAGCGCGGCGCCGAGTAGGGGAAAGACTGAGGAAGACGGAGCCCTGGTGGAGGGTTTTAGCGATTTGGAGTTTAGTTTCTAGCCGAGCAGAGCGTCAAAGCAGGCGCAGAAGCAGGGACGAGCTCGGTGGGGGCCGCCTGCGTCGCCTGGCCAGAAGGGACCAGTGCCACCCAAAGTCAGGCTGGGGCGAGAGGGTGTGGAGCGCAAGACCGCTGTGCGTCACTTTTACCGCGTGGTTTGCGACCACGCTCCCCTCCCCAAGTGGCCGGAAGCGGACAACCCGCCGCTACACGGACCCGCCGGCACTGGAAAGGCTGGTAATTGCCGTGGACGGTACCGGTTCTGGCGTGGGCTGGTACCGATTGTGGCGTTTTGCCTGGCGCCCGTTGCTGGCCCCAACGGTTCGCCGTACCGTTGCTGGCGCGTCGTTGGAGTGCGGGCTTCTTCCTGGATCATACGTTCAGGTAGCTTTTGTTTGGCTCTACCGAGTGTTGACATCCAGTGGAGCCTTTTGGACTTGCAGAGACACACTCCTCATCATGGCGTCTTCTTCAGTTTCCTGTGGGTTTCGAGTATGGACGTCGACTCTCCTGGGGTATTGACTTTTGGTGTAAGAAAAAAATGAGTAATTTTCAGAGAGAAAAATAAATAAATAAATAAATAAATGGGGGACACTAGAGTACCATCGATTCAATGGGTATTTGACTTTTGTTGGAGTAATTTTTTTAGAAAAGAATGAGGCAGATGACACTGGAGTGGGTGCGTGCAATTGTTGTGGCATGTTGAATGGAAACTGTCCATGTGTTTAAAAAAGAAAAGCAAAAAAAACTAATGGATGGGGATGGTTACTAAGGTAGTTTACTCTAAAAGCAACCATGTTCTAAATGTAACCCTTATCTAGGAATGACTGTCATATTGCTTGAAATATCTATTACAATCAATGATGCGCTAGGTAGGCCTAAACAATCGCTTTAAAAGAAGAGACTAACTTACTATACTATGATTTCCTAGCAACTTTGTCAAAAAATAATCAATTAACCCCTAAAGTCCCATTGTCCCCTCGGGGGACAAATTGAATTTTGGGCAAGTTCTTGTGACCTCAATTTTTAGTGAAACTTTTTGAAACTTTTCTATAAGATAGAAAAAATTGATTAGCTTCGTGGGAATATAATTTTTATTTCAATTGGTGCCCGAGAGCAAAAGTTATACCACAAAAGCCTCAAACTGAACTCGACAAGCAACACAAATATTTTTGCAAAAAGCCAAAATAAATTTTAATTTTTTTTCTATAAAACTTTATATTTTTGTCTACATGTGAAGCTTTGATTCATTTTATTTGGACTAATAAGGAGCAAGTTATGGACAATCTTGTTTTTCGGGCAATCTAAGCATTTTTTTGAAAAAATAACTTGTAAAATTCATTTTTGAATGCAATTTTCACAATTTTTTATAATTTTTTCCTTGAGAATGTTGTATTTGATTGCTAAAACAATCTCACCATTGGAATTATTGTAAATCAATCCCATCTAAGAGCTATTAACGATTTAGTTTTTTCTTCAATCTTGGACTTATTTCTACTGAACAATTTTTTAAAGAATGCAAATCAAGTGTGTCTTTTTTGAAATTTTTTTTGTAGACTTTCAACTTACATCTTCAACATAAAAAATTTTAACTTCAAAGTCTGTAGTGCAAAAAAATTTCCACAAATGGCAGTCAAAGTCATCTGAAATTGTAGATCAATGTTCAAAAAAACTTTCTTTTTCAACTTTGAATGCTATATCTTCCAATCTATACAATCAAACTTCATGAATTTTTACTACATGATCTTTGACAAGTGAAGTACAAGATCCTACGGTTAGATTCTGAAAAAATGTGTTTTTTTGGGTTCTTGGGTGAATGCAACCAAAATGGCAGTTTGAGTTCTTTTTGACAGAAAAATGGCCTTGGGACTTTAGGGGTTAAAAGGGTGCTTTACTTTTTGAAAAATTATTGACCTAATTTGTCCAACCCACCTCACACAACCTTTGCATCTCTTCTTTGTCAATAATTGTAAACACACATTGCAAAGTTTTTTGCCTCGCCATTTTGATCGTTCTGAAGCACAATTCCTCACAAATAGAACACATCTTTCACAAGCAATAAACCTTGACACATAAGGTAGAGAGTTTAGGGTTGAAGGTCAAGACAAGGGTTTTGAAAAATGAAGCCGCCTTAGAGTGAAAGTAGTATAATTGTAAAATTGTAAGAGCAACTTGGATGAATGACTCCTTTATTTTACCACTAAAGGACCATTTGTCCCTTGGGGGGCAATTTGCGTCTGGGCAGGTTCCTACCGTCTCAATTCTTAGTGATATTTTTTGGGATTTTCTGAGGTTGTGTATTTTTGCAAGAGCTTTGTCAATATATAATTTTTATTTGAATTGATGCCCGGGAGCAAAAGTTATGGGACAATAAGCAAAAATGAAGTTCAGCGAGCAGCACAAAAAAAATCACAGAAAGTCAAAATAATTTTTTTCAAACTATTTTTTCAAAAATTGTATTTTTGTCTATATGTGGAGCTTTGTTTCATTCAGTTTGGATTAATAATGAGAAAGTTATAGAAGATCTTAGTTTTTTGGGCAATCTAAGCATCTTCTTGAAAAAATAACTTGTAGAATTCATTTTTGAATGCAATTTTCAGAATTTTTCAAATAAATTTGTTAGACAAGGATAGATTTTCTTGCTAGAACAATCTCAACGTTGGGATTATTGTGATTCAATTCCATCTAAAAGCTATTAACAATTTAGTTTTTTCTTCAATCTTGAATCCACCTCTACTTAACAATTTTTTAATGAGTAAAAACTAAGTGCTTTTTATCCTAAAATTTTTTTGGTAGATTCTCTACTCAACTATTTAACATAAATAAGTAGAAAATTAAAATCAGTAGTGCAAAGAATTTGAACTAAAAAGATTCAAAGCCAAAAAATCTAGTCAAGCAAGGTGCAAAAAAACTTGTTTTCTTCACTTTAAATGCATATAATTTACAATCTACATGGTCAAAGTTTCTGAAATTTCTTCCATGTATTCATATACAAGTCAAGTATAAGATCATACGGTTGGATATGCAAAAAAATAAAAATTTAAAGTTCTTTTTTCTTTGCAATAGAAATGACAATTTTGAGTGGTTTTTGATAAGAAAGTCACCTTGGTCCTTTAGGGGGTAATTATATTATAATCGTTTTCCTTCAACCTATTATTTTTGAAGTACCTAATTGTATTTTGTACTTTAATAAATTATTAGATAGAAAGCTATCTAAGCTACTAGAAAGCTACGGCTATAAAAATTGAAGCATTGAGTGGGCATCAAATAGTGTGCAATAGGCTTGACAGTTGACAACAATCTAAAGAAAAAATTGTTGTTGCTTAGATCCGGTTCACACTAAATGGAGAGGTGAGGGAGCCAAAATTTTGAAGTTTTTGATTAGTTGAAATTGCAAAGTCTTAAGAAATGGTTTTCCACCATGAAATGAGAAGTCATGGGTTTCTAACAAGGCCCAATGATGTGGAGTGCACTTTTTTCCTAAGTGCACTTTTTTCCTATGTAGCATCAAAAGTCTTCAATTTTTAATTCCCCAAACATTATAGGAAGTGGGTTTAACTAAAATTCTAGAGGTCTTTGTTGAAATACTCTATTTATATATTTTTTTAATATATTTTTTTGGCCATTTCATACCCTCTTGACGATTTACACCCATCCAAAGGTCATGACTTTCAAAGGAAGATTTCTTAGTAGCAAATAAGGGAGAGCCGACTTCTCAATGTCAAACAAGGGGGCTTGGAGAGGGAGACTTTTCAATGGCAAACCAAAGACTTCGAGAGGGAGACTTTTGTCAATAGGGTGGTTACACCTTCTTCACTCCATTTCCAATCTTCAGAGAATGGAGGTGTGGTGCCTCGCTTTGGCTCTTCATGGCCTCCAGAGGTTCCAATCTCTGAAGATTGCTAGAATGACTATTCTTCTCCTCTGGAAGTGAAGAATGGACATGAAGAAGATTTAGGAAGCAAAGTATATTCTCACTTTCATTGTATGTTGCCCGTGCTCTATGCATTGCCCGCATTATACTCCCTCACCTTGTAGTTTGCAATACTTGAGCCTTCATCATGCATTCTGTGCATTACTGGTATTATGTGCGTCTATTGCCACTTAAGTATCCTAAGTTTTAGCGCAACCAAAAGCTTCTCATTCTCCACACTAACAAAAGGGGGGTCACACCTTTTTCATGTTTTTTGGTTCCTCTCTCCTAGTCTCCACAGCTTCTCATTTTTCGTAGAAATTTTGTTTGACTAAGGTAGAGGTACCAATAGTCAATCATTTAACCAATTTTGGAGCAGATCGTGAGCAGGATGAGGTGGTGGAAATTTTTTCCAGGTAGGAAGATAAGAAATATGACAATTGCAAATCTTTCAGAGTTTTGTTGCCAATTTTATTGTGAATTGTGAAAAAGTGCATTTCACCAATAGCCAGTGTCTAGAGTCTTCCAGTTTTGATCATTCATGAACTACTTTCCTACTCAGTAGTTCTTACTTTCTTACTCACTACTTCAGGACATGTCATAACCTTATTAGTCTCAACCTTGAAAAGGACCCAAAAAACACATTCCCAGCTTCCTTTGGAAATTTAGTCCAACCTTGGTTGAAAATATTGCACCCCTGTAGGTTAGGCCAGGGAGGACTAACCCCTGTATTGCCTTGCCAAAGGGTAAATGTAAAAATTGCCCCCTATTTTGTGCCGCTTAAATTTTGTATTTCTCCACAACTCTTTACTAAAATAGGGCCTCTGACTGCAAATATGAATTCAGAAATTGCAAATTTTATCAAATGTGGCAAATAAAAAATTTCAGTGTTTTCTGCAAAAGTAAAACTCGGGGCAATACATGGGTCAGTTCTCCCTGGCCTGTAAGTTGGGTATTGGGCGTGGTTGACTACTAATGCTACTACCTTACCCCTAACCAGGCCTGAGATCATCACCGAAGAAAACTGAGGATCCGTCCTCCAGTAACTTATGGACTATGCGGCACTGCACCAGTGGTACTGTAGCCGTTAGAATTGCCATTTCAGCACCTGCTTGCAACTCGATCGTCGATACCCGTGGGAAGTTCCTCTACAGTACTGTAGTCCTGACCCTTACTCCTTTTTTCTTTTCTTAATTAATGTTTTTCTGAAACCGAGTGCCGGCTATTTGAGTGGGAGATGCCGAGGAGTCTTCACTAGCATACTCCTCCGCCGATGCCGATGATGGCAGTGGCACCGAGTGCTAATGTCGTTCCAGTTGACTTTAGGTCTCTGGGCCAGACTTGAAGCGTCAGTTGGTGCTGCTGCGCTATGCTTCCGAAGATAGTATACTTGACTCACAGGGTCCTAGCTTTAGTTGCTTATCCATCATCGAGAGCGAAGAGGAAAGACTTCCGACTTTCGGAGGCGGTTATTAGCCAAGTCCCAATAATGAACTTCTTCAAAATCAATAGCTAGGAGTTGGACCCCAGATTGGACCCACGTCATATTTTCGACGTCCCGTACAATGCAGCCAAAGAAAACTGCGACACTGATCAATTGCGACATAATGAGTGATTGTGGGGAAAGGGAACGGGAGTGGCTACGGATATGCTTCTCCTCAGCCGGTCTCTCGGCCCTTTTGGGAGCGTTCCTGCCACACTGTTAACCAACGCTCACGGCTCTCTTTCGCTTCCACAGGAAGCTAGAGCCCCAACATGGCAACCTCCTAGTGGTTCTAGCTTTGCAACTTTTCAGCCAGCCAATGATTATCTACGTATTATATTTGGAGTAACTTGTTTGAGGCTAGTTTGGCTTGCAAAAAGAGGGGTGACATTCAGTATAGGAGCCGCATGTAGGTCAAGAACCCCACCCATGACCTCTTAAGAGGCCGAAAGGGGGGGAAAATAGGCTTTAAAAAATCTGAAGAGAAACATTCCCGATTCCCGAGAAAGCCTCGCGGGAAGGTAAAAAAAGGCCGCACAAGGTGGAGAACAGCACCTCCAAAGATGCGGAAAGGGTTGTCTCTTTTTGTTTTGCAGGCCGCTTCGAGACCATCAAACGGACCCCCTTTTGCAAGCCGACTGGCGTTTGAAGGCCAGGTTGACAAGGAGGTCATCCATTTTTCAAGCCCGGTGGGGCAATTTTGAGGGCCACCATTGACAGTTCATCCAAGTAGGGGTCGATTTGATGGTTGGGGTGGTAATGCTCTTAAATTCACTTCAAGGTATACTAGTGTGCCCTTGTGCCATTGCCTAATTTGAAAATTTTATTTTTTGTTTGAAAATTCATAGTCTTCAATTGCTAATACTAGAAAAATATTATTTTCAAGAAAAGGTGCCTCCAACTATATTGCAGTGCTTATATTGACGGCATTGGATGTTTTGCACCAAGTTAACCCCTAAAAGACCGTTGTCCGTTTGGGGGGACAAATGCGTTTTCGGGTAGGTACCTATAGGCTGTAAGGTTGTCGTGATTTTTTGAAACTTTTTTTTAAGATAGAAAAAATGATAAGCTTTGCAGGAGATATCATTTTTTTACAATCGGTGCCCAGGAAAAAAAGTTATGACCAAATAAGCTCAAAACAGGGGATGGCGGGCAACCCAAGCAACAAGAAAAAAATGGACAAAACTTTGAGTTTTTTTTTTAATATTTTTTTTCTCATAGATTTTATTTTTGTCTATTTGAAAAGCTTTGATTCATTTCATTTGGATTTGTGATGAGAAAGTTATGGACATTCTTGTTTTTCAGGCACTTAGAGCATCTTCTTGAAAAAAATAACTTCTAGGATGCATTTCTAAATGCAATTTTTCAAATTTTTCAAGTTTTTTCTGCATGGTTTATATTACTTGCTAGAAAAATCTTACCTTTGGGATTAGTGCATTTTAATTCCATCTAAAATATATGAATATTTTAGATTTCCCTTCTATCTCATAGCTACTTCTACTTAACAATTTTTTAAAGAATGATAATTAAGTTTTTTTGAACTTTTTTTTCCTGGACTCTCAACTCTATTCTCCACTACAAAGATTTAAAGCTCAAAACTCTGTAGTGCAAAAATTTTAAGTTAAAAAGGTTCAAAGTCAAAAAATTTAGTCCCGCAATGTGCTGAAAAACTTGATTTTTTCACTTTAAATGCAAATATCTTGCAATTTGTGCGGTCAAAAATTCTGAAATTTTTTTCACACTCTCATACTAGTTAGGTGTAAGATCCTACAATTAGATGTGAAAAAAAACATTTTCCAATTCTTTTTACTTTTTGCTATAGAAATGGCAGTTTTGAGTGTTTTTTGGCAGGAAAAGGGCTTTGATCCTTTAGGGTTAACCCCTAAAGGACCAACATGCATTTTTTGGCTGTATAGAAATTTTGGGCAGGTACGTGTGACTAGAAATATCCATATTTGAGGCTGAAATTTTAATAGAAGGTGGGGGCAAGGAATATCTTCATGTGTACCAAGTTTCATGACATTTCGAAATACGAGTCAAAAGTTGTGACCTGATATGTTACTTTTTTTTGTAACCGGGCAGTTTGGGCAGATCAGAAAAAATCATTTTTCCGGAATTTTTTTTTGAAATTGGTTCTCTACATTTATATATACTTAAAAAGCTTTGAGTCACTCCATTTCAATCAATGAGTCAAAAGTTATGAGGGTTTTTGGTTTGCGGGCAGTTATGGATTCTCTACTCTAAAAAAAACTTTAAAGTCGTTTATTTAACTCAATTTTCAATATTTTTGGAAAAAAATAAAATCTTAATATGTAGATTGATTATTACAACATTACAACCGTTGAGATTGGCATTTTAAAATTCCATGATTCAATTTTTAACAATTTAGTATTTTGAGTCGTTTTCTACTTCTTTCTACTTGCTATTTTTTTCCTATATGTTGTACAATACCAAATGATGTGAAATTTTTCATGCATATAGACAACTTGTTTAGGAAACTGAATTTAAAGAAGCACCACCATTATCGGCATTTTTTCATTGAAAAGTAAGCTTGCAAAGTGCAGCTGCCCGGTTTTTCGCAGGATTGAAAAAATGGTTTTCAAGACTTTGAATGCTTATATCTTATGATCCACACGGTGGAATTTTTTGAATTTTTTACCACATGTTTTCAAAATATCATACTACAAGATCCTACGGTTACATGTGTCAAAAATTGTTTTTTTCCAAAAATTTGGTAGTTGTATTAGAAATGGCAGTTTTGGAGCGTTTTTGGTGATTACATAGTCGTGAAACTTTAGGGGTTAACTGAGGCAAACGTTTTGCAGGCGATGAATGACAAGAGAATCTCTTGTGTAGGAGAGAAGTGCAACTATTCATCTTCAAAATTTTGTTGTGAAAAGGAGAGGTTTTCTACAATAGTTTGTCTTCCAGTGAGTGCTTTTGTTATTTCTTAAGCCAATGATTCAAACAGTAATGGAAAGGAATGATGTCTAGATCACCCTTTTGTCCTTTAAGGGTTCATTTAACTAAGATAGAACCACCCATACCTGATCATTTAAGTGATTCTAGAATAGTATCAGAAATAGTAGAAGTGATGCAAAATTTTCCCAATTAGAAAGATAGGAAATATGGAGACTATTTAATTTTTTCATAATTTTATTCCCAAAACTGAACTTACTAGGATTTTTGAAAGCCAAAAAAGTAGTCCAAACCCAACCCCAATGTTTAGAGTCTTCGAATTCCGATCAATCGAGAGACTACTTTCCCACTCACTACTTCCCGCACACTTTATGACACTTCAAGACATATGTCATAATATTAAGGTAGAAGCACCAGTTGTCAACCACGCCCAATATTCAACCGGTAGGGATGGAAGTATTTCCAATCAAGGTTGAAACAAATTTCCAACAGAAGCTGGGAATGTTTTTTTGGTCTATTCCAAGGTTGGGATTAATAAGGTTATTCATGATATATGTCCCCAATTAGTGACTGAGAAAGTAGGAAGTAGTGAGTGGGAAAGTATTCCTTGAATGATCAGAATTGGAAGACTCTAGACATTGGCTACTAGTGAAATGCACTTTTTGGCTCCCAAAATTCACTATAATTTCAAATTTGGAAATAAAATTTTGCAATCCCCATATTTCCTATCTTCTTATGTGGGAAAAATTTCTACCACCTCTTATTGCACATGATCTGCTCCAAAATTGCTTAAATGATTGACTATTGGTGCTTCTACTTTATTAGTTCCAACGTTGAAAACGTTAAAATTTGGTTGGCAATCTATTTGAGCCTTGGTTGGAAATAGCTGCACCCTACTGGTTGGGAATAGGTGGTTCTACCTTATTCCAAGAGCCCAATTTTCAGACAGGAGTTTCTGTGGATGAGTGTGGGTCCCACTTGTATTGGACTTACTTTACACAGCCTGTTTCACCTTTCCCCTCCAGGAGCGCCTTCTTTAGCCATATTTCAAAGCCATTATTTTTTATTTCTTTTGCAATGAACACACATTCATTGGTCGTTTGGATCAGATTCAGAATTAATGATGAAGGCCAGCCAGCTGGCGGGGTACCAACCAAAAGTTTATTAACTTCATAAACTTATTAACTCCTAAATGCCCGAGGCACCAAATTTTGGTGTCAACAATACTTTGAAGTTAAATAAAACCTAACCAAACCAATGGTTAGGTTTAGGTTTAAATTGTAACCATACAAATACAAATTCAATTTTAGTAATTCATATTTTTGTGCAAGGGTACCTATTGCAATCTTGACTTTCCGTAGTGTTATGGGCTCTTGAAAATGAGCCTCAAATACACTAGATCTTGAAGGAAAAATCACATTAGGAATTCATTTAAAAAAATTGTAGAGTAGATTTTGAAAAGCCATAAATTGACTAAGGTTATGCATGTTAGGCCCTTTAACCTCATATTTTTTTGGTGACCAAGTTTTTAGACTTGACATGTGAATAGAGGATTGAAAGATTTTCATAGTTTTAACACCCTCTTGGTCAAACATTATAATCTTTTGATTCATAAGTGATATTGTTGTGTTTTCTTTTCCTATACGATCTCTAACATGTCTAGTTTGAATTTGTATGGTTACAATTTAAAAGAAATTGGCACAACTTATCAAAACATTGGCTTTTTGTTCAAATTAAAGCAAATTTCTAGAGGCTCAAAACAGGCCTTAGGCATTTAGGGGTTAAATATGAGTTCCATGTTTAAATCATCATCTGGAACAGGTTCCCAAGGAAAACATCAATCTATTTATGTTAGGACCATCTAGGCAATGTGCAAGGCAAGGGCAATGGCGGTGCTAGCACCTACACTAAACAGTGAAATTATATTGTCCCACATTAATTTCTTGACATTTGACACTATATCAATTTTTTACTTTTTCTATATTCTACAAGAATGCACTACTTCTAAATTAAGGTAGAACAATCCAATACTGGACCGGGGGGAATTGACCCCTCTATTGCCCCGACTAAGATGAGATGAGACCGACTAAGATGAGATGAGACGGAGGGATGAGGGGTCCATTACTTAATCATCCCGTCACGACCTCCTTTCCTGCGACCTCCTCCCTTCCCAACTTGCCCTTCCAACCTGTGACTAGCTCCGTGGAAGTCAGATCTGAACTTCTGAAGTTTGAAGGTGGTGTTCTGTAAGGTAGAAACACTCATTCTTGTCCTTGCCCCCCATTCTTGAACCCTATATCGTCACCAAATCTATCCATAAGCATCCATTAAAGTATCCTACAAATGTTTAATTCTAATTTGCTGATGCATTTGAAAGACACATATTAACTTCTCATTTTGTTGACAGTTGATTTTTGTAGATTTTGTTTAGGGTACACCTATGGGATAGTTTCAATGGTCTAGGGAGCCAACACTTTGAAAAATTATAGAAATTACCTACCACAACCATTTTTTTTTTTTTTGAATATTCATGATTTTCACTTGCCAATACTACAAATTTTATTTTTAGGAAAAGTGCCTCTAACTATGTTGAATTCCTTATTTTGACGGTTTTGGGTGCCTCCTTCATAGTTTGAAGTTTGAAATTTGAAGTTTGAAATGTGAAGGTTGGAGGTTGAAGTTTGAAGTTTGAAATTGAAAGTGGTTATGAACTTCCGAACTTTTGAAGTAAACCCCTAAAAGCCCGTTGTCCCTTCGGGGGAAAAATGCGTTTTTGGGCAGGTACCTATGGGCTGAAATTTTCTCCTGATTTTTTGAAACTTTTTTGGGAGGTAGAAAAATTGATTAGCTTCATGGAAATATAATTTTTTCACAATTGGTGCCCGGGAACAAAAGTTATGACCAATTAAGCTCAAAACAGGGGACGGAGGGCAGTAAAAAAAATTTACATTTTTTTTGTTTTTTAAAGTATTTTTTTTCTCATAGATTATATTTTTGTCTATCTAAAGAGCTTTGATTCATTTCATTTGGCTTTGTTATGAGAAAGTTATGGACATTCTTGTTTTTTGGGCACTTAATGCATCTTCCTAAAAAAAATAACTTGTAGAATTCATTTCTAAATGCAGTTTTAACAGTTTTTTCAAAAAAAAAAGTTCCACGTGGTTTAGTTTTTTTGCCGAAACAATCTCACCATTGTAATTAGTGTTATTTAATTCTATATAAAAGATATTAATATTTTAGATTTTCCTTCTATCTCATACCCACTTCTACTTAACAATTTTTTTAATAATGAAAATTAAGTTCTTTTTAATTTGAATTCTTTTGCTAGATTCTTAACTTAATTCTCCACTATAAACATTTAAAGTTAAAACGTTCAAAGTCAAAAAATCTAGTCCCACAATATGCTGAAAAATTTATTTTTTTCGCTTTAAACGCAGATATCTTGCAATTTGTGCGGTCAAAATTCTGAAATTTTTTCCATACATTCTCATACTAGTTAGGTATAAGATCCTATGGTTAGATGTGCAAAAAAAAACAATTTTCAAATTTTCTTATTCTTTCCTATACAAATGACAGTTTTGAGTGTTTTTTTGAAAAATAAGGCCTTGGGCCTTTAGGGGTTAACAAGCAAAAGGCAAGAGACAAGAAGCAAAAACACTAAGGTGCTACATTTGGGAGCGGTGGTTGCAAAGTTGTGAAGGCTAGGATTTCAATAGGTTTCTAAATCCTAAACTAGAGGCTATTCCATAAAAACTTGTTTATGAATGTACAATAACAATTGATCTACAAGTGGGGTTATAATCCCTAAAGGTTCTTGACTATGTTTTCACCAAAACCGCTCCAAAACTGCCATTTCTAATACAAGTATCAAATTTTAGCACAAAAGACATTTTTGAACACATGTGATTGTAGGATCTTGTAGTACACTGGCTTAAGAAGATGTGGAAAAAATTTCAGAATTTTCCGCCATGTATATTGCAAGATAATAGCGTTTGAATTGACAAAAATCCTTTTTTAATCACTGCAAAAAATCTAGGCAGCTGCCCTTCACAAGGTCACATTTGTATGAAAAAATGTCCAAAATGGTGGTTACTCTTTTGGATTCATTCTTCAAGGCAAGTTGGCTACATCCTTGAAAATTTTCAGATCATTTGGAATTGTACAACATATAGGAAAAAAATAGTAAGTAGGAAGAGGTAGAAAATGATTCAAAACACCAAATTGTCAAGAATTTAATTATGGAACTGAAAAATGCCAATCCCAGTGGTTTTAATGTTGTAATAAACAATATACACCCAATGTTTTTTGTTTTATTCTAAAATATTGAAAATTGAGTTAGATAAAGGACTTCAAAGTTTATTTTAGAGTTGAGATTCCATAACTACCCTCAAGCTAAGAATCCTCATAACTTTTGATCGTGAATCCAAATGGAATGATTCAAAGCTTCCCGCGTACATATAAATCTAAATAACGAATTTCAAATTTTTATTTTTTTAAAAAGTGATTTTTAAAGAAGTTTTTTATGCTGCCCGAGCTGCCTGCCGAGTAATGAAAATGACATATCATGCAATAACTTTTTAATCATGTAGTCAAAAGTTATGAGAATTGTTGGGCCTTAAAGCTACTCCTTGAAAAAATGTTGTGTGAAAATTTTAAAGAAAAAAATTTAAAAATACGCTCGTAGTGAGCTGCCTCCAAATGCTATGTTCTCAAAAAAGCATGTTCAGGGCTTTAGGGGTTAACATGTGACTAATAGCAAATAAAACAACTAAAGAGCAATTGATATAGACAAACTATTGTAATATCCTTAAAATAGAAAATTTAAACAATGGATAATCAAATGTTCAATTGAAATATATTCAAATATAGAATTCAAAGATTTAAATGGAAAAATATGCCATAAAAATGGTGACCCTGATAATCAAGGTTCACGAGACACTACGTCCCAAGCAAAATTATGTCCACTTTTGGGATGTCTGGACATTCGAATGTCCAGACGTTGCGTCTGCCGCCGGATAATTGTAACGGGTGGACGACGGTAAACAATCCCCCCGTTTGCCCCGGCCAACACCCTGGCCGCCCTGATCGATAGCTGACTGCCACCCCATCTAACCCGACCAACAGTCTAACTGCCCCGTCCGATGGCCCATCCGCCTTAACCGACGCTCCGACCGACGCCCCATTTGATCCAACCGACGGTCTGACCACATTGTTTGCCATCTATCCGCCCCGTCCGCCAAGCCGTCCGCCTTGTCCGACGCCCCATCCGCCGTCCACCGTCCACCCGCCAGGCCGTCCACCATCTGTCCGCTAATGTATATTTTATAATATACCATTGGAAAGGTATTGCCAAGAGCTTTTCAATGGTATATTATGCGTCCGATTTGGCCAGAAACTCCAACAGTGGGACCCTTCCAAAGATTGGGGTCCGCTAAGCCGTCCACTAGTTTGTAGTCCGCCCAGCCGTCCGCCTGTCTGCCCGTCCATCCGCTATTATGTGCTTCATAGTATGCCATTGGAAAGGTATTATCAAGAGCTTTCCAATGGTATATTATGCATCCGATTTGGCCAAAAACTCCGATGGTAGGACCTTCCAAAGATTGGGGTCCGCCAAGCCGTCCGCCAGTTTGTAGTCCACCCAGCCGTCTGACTAGCCGTCCGCCTGTCTGCCCGTCTGTCCACTACTATGTGCTTCATTTTATACCATTGGAAAGGTATCTTTGAGAGCTTTCCAATGGTATATTGTGCGTCCAATTTGGCCAAAATTTCAACAGTGGGACCCTTTCAAAAATTGGAGTCCGCTAGCCCTCTGCCCTCCAGTTCGCCCCGTCTGCCCCATCTGCCCCGTCTACTCAACAACTACTTGCTTCTCTACCCAGCCGTCCGCCTTTACTAAAATATTGGATTCTAAAAAGCATATATTTGCTTCCAAAGACTGCTATTCAATGCTACAAGCATCCAATGCAACATTAAAGGAATACTTGAAATTATAGTTACATGTTCCACATTGTACATTGGCACACAATAACTGATAAAGAAAACAAGGACCACATTAAAAACATAAATGAATAAGTTTGTAAGGTTTATATGTAGTATGTTTTGATAATGACATTTAAAAAGGATTGAAGGTCAAACATATTCCGTACATTGCACCAATGTTTTTGGTCATTATTGTAAGATTCAAAATTTTGGTTTTAGGATATAGGATTTAGGGTATAGAATTTAGGGAATAAGATTTAGATTGTACACAAAATAGTGAAATTAGATTGATCCATACCAATTTCTCGACAATCCACACTATAGAAATATTCACAGGTTTTGTGCAATGATGCATTCAATTTAAAGCCATGCATATGGCATAGATTTGTGCACCAATTCAAGATTTAGTTTAGAGAGTGGCATGCACCTCCATGTGGAACAAGCATTGATCAATGAGGTAAATTATCTCAGATAAGGCAACCTAATTAACAAGGCAACCTAGTTTTACTATTTTGTATAGGTTTTAATTTGTTGAAAAATAAATTCAATGACTCTTTCTTGCTTCAATTAACTCCTAAAGGACAATTTGTCCCCTTAAAGGACAATTTGGGTCCAGGTAGGTTCCTATTGTTTCAATTTTTAGTAATATTTTTTGGGGATTTTTTGAGGTAGTGTATTTTTGCGAGAGCTTTGTAAGTAGATAGATAGATAGATAGATAGATAGATAGATAGATAGATAGATAGATAGATAGATAGATAGATAGATAGGTAGGTAGGTAGGTTGGTAGGTAGATAGGTAGATAGGTAGATAGGTAGATAGGTAGATAGGTAGATAGGTAGGTAGGTAGGTAGGTAGATAGATAGATAGATATTTTAATTTAATTGATGCCTGAGAGAAAAAGTTATGGCACAATAAACAAAATTGGAGTTCAGCGGGCAGTACAAAAAAATTCACAAAAAGACAAACTAATTTTTTTTTCAACTTTTTTCTCAAAGATTATATTTTTGTCTACATGTGAAGCTTTGTTTCATTCAATTTGGACTAGTAATGAGAAAGTTATGGACAATCTTAGTTTTTTAGGCAATCTGGGCATCTTGTTGAAAAAAAACTTGTAGAATTCATTTTTGAATGCAATTTTTAGAATTTTTCAGAAAACTTGTTGGACAAGGTTAGATTTTCTTACTAGAACAATCTCACCATTGGGAATTATTGTGATTCAATTCCATCAAAAAGCTATTAACAATTTAGTTATTTCATCAATCTTGAACCCACCTCTACTTAACAATTTTTTAATGAGTGAATTAAGTGCTTTTTATCATAAGTCTTTTTAAGAGATTCTTGACTCAACTACTTAACATAAACAAATAGCAAACCAAAGTCTATAGTGCAAAAAATTTGAACTAAAAAAATTCAAAGCCAAAAAATCTAGTCAAGCAAGGTGCAAAAAAACTTGTTTTCTTTACTTTAAATGCATATATCTTGCAACCTACATAGTGAAAGTTTCTGAAATTTCTTCTACATGTTCATATACAAGTTAAGTATAAGATCTTATGGTTGAATATGCAAGAAAAAACAAATTTTAGAGCTCTTTCCTCTTTGCAATAGAAATGACAATTTTGAGTGTTTTTTGATAGGAAAATCACCTTGGTCCTTTAGGGGTTAAGTTTTATTGTAAAATACATTGATAGTTTGAAATACCAAAGTATACATAGTACAAGCAATTGTATTAACTTATTATTCTATTAGAAGATGCTACTAAAATGCTTTAAGCACTTAAATGGAATTTAATGTAGTTTAATGTAGCTCAAGATTAAATATTACATTCACATGACAAAAAAATTATTAATGTTATTTTCCTATATCTTATATATATATAAACATTTGCATTTTAATTTATAAACCATCAATAATGTATTTCATACCAAAAATATTGGTGCTTCGGTAGTTAAGAAGGTGATTGATCTCAAATATGATGGCTCCTCATATACGACAATTATGGACCTCATTTATGTACTTCTACATCATAAATGATATCATTAATTTATATTGTTGTAATATGCAAATGTGAAAGTTTGAAACATGCAATCCTAATTTGAAGAGGATTTGAACTTAGGCTTTAGGGTGCATGCCAAATTCAAGGGATTAGTATTATTATATTACAACTATACAAGCAAGTTTATAATTTTCTTAGATGGTGCTGTATTGGAGAAATGATTAATCACCCATGTCCACATGAGCTTGTTACATTTTTCAAGACCAAACATGTATATTATGTAATATTCATTGATTTTTCAAAACAATTGCGTTTTAGAGCTTCAAAGAAGAATACGGATTTCATTGGAATAAATCAATAAATTTTCATTGAACAAAGAAAAATGTTTGCATGCTTGTGATCTAAATATGATGGCATTGTATATCATTTAAATAAATAATTAATACTTGTATTTTAGAATATGTTATTATAGTGAATCTTATTAATCTATTCAAAGTTCTGGATAGAACGTTAGATTTGTAATAAGGACTCTTAGAAATATTGGGTGCTTCTTGGTCCTAAACTAGTATACAACTTTTTTGATTGTGAATCATTCTAAGAATCAAGGGTAGATATGCCGGCCATATATTACCCACCACAATAAAGGACTCACTCTACCTTAGGCAATGAATATGCATTGTGGATTTTTTCAAAATTTTACGGCATATATATTAACATGTATTAATGTCATCACATCTAATTTTACACAATATCACTTTGTAGTATAGGTACCTTGAAAATAACGACTGAGGCAAGTATGTCATACTTTAATGATTACAAGTAGATATAATCTCAAAAAACAGTTTTATTAACTTCACAAGAAAATTTCAATACTATTATAAATATCAACTAATATGACCAAACGCATTAGCATAAATAGAATTATAAATGTATGCCACAAACTTATAACTAGAGAAATGTGGTAATGATAAGAAACTGTGCATATACAAATCGTTTTATAGAAAGTTACATAATCAACCTACAATCTTGGAGATTACAATATTGATTGAATTGAAAAAAGAAAAACTATATAGTTAGACTCTTAGTAATATTTACTAACCAAGCTTACTAAGACTTTAATAATACAATTGCAAGCGAGCCACTTGTGTTTTTTGAATAATGACCGATTCAATCTTTTTAGGTGCAGATAAGAACTTCAAAAGTGTTGAAGATTACAGGAATTAAAATAATAACTAGCATTCAATCTTTGGAGCGGTCCCTTTGCTGAAGTTTTTGTCCAAATTGGACGCATGATATACCATTGGAAAGCTCTCAACAATACCTTTCTAATGGTATATTATGAAGCATACAATAGCTGACGGATGGTTGGGCGGACAGGTAGATAGGCGGACGGCTTAGTGGACCCCAATCTTTGAAAGGGTCCCATCGTTGAAGTTTTTGGCCAAATTAGACGCATAATATTCCATTGGAAAGCTCTTGACAATATCTTTTCAATGGCATACTATGAAGCACATAATAACGGACAGACGGACAGACAGGCGGATGGCTGGACGGACTATAAATTGGCGGACGGCTTGGCAGGCCTCAACTTTGGAAGGCCTCAATCTTTGGAAGGGTCCCACTGTCGGAGTTTTTGGCCAAATTGGACGCATAATATACCATTGGAAAACTCTTGACAATACCTTTCCAATGGTATATTATAAAGCACTTAATAGCGGACGGCTAGTTGGACAGCTAGGCGGACTACAAACTGGTGGATTGCTTGGCGGACTCCAATCTTTGGAAGGATCCTACCGTCAGAGTTTTTGGCCAAATTAGACGCATAATATACCATTGAAAAGCTTTTGATAATACCTTTTCAATAGTATATTATAAGATATACATTAGCGGACGGCCTAGCAGACGGACGGTGGACGGGGCGTTGGTCAAGGGGGACGGGTGGTCGGACGGGGCAATGGGACCGTCGGTCGGATCAGATGGGTTGGCGATCGAGCATCGTTCGAGGCAGACGGGACATTGATCGGAGGCGGACAACCGAGACTAATGGGTCGGATGGCTGATAGTGATGCGCAGAATTTATCGTTCACTCGATAAATATGAAATTCAAATATCACGGGACGTCCAAGGGATAGCGAACGTTGGACGTTGGACGTCCGAACGCAGCCGCGGACGCCCGGACAGCCTTGTTGATAATATACAAGTTGAAAAATTGTCACAACAAATTTGTAGTTGTATATTACTCAAATGATTGCAACATTTGCAAATTATTGATACATAAAGAATTCTCATGTTTTTTGAGTTGAACAAATTTTGAAAAAAATTGAAGAAATATACCTAAATGAGGTCTAAAGTTTTAGTAAATTTATAATTATTGAGTTTTTTTTAATAAGAGTGGATATGTTTATACCTTGATCCAAATTATTCCACAGTTTTTGTATGCTTTCAATGTTGGATGTTGGAGATACAATTTTTTATTGTTTGTGATAAAAAAAATAATCAAATTGTATGGAAGACTATGATAGAATTATGTTTGGTATATGAACAATAAATATGTTATTTCTAATGTACTTAACATAAGAATGGCGTTGTTCCCTACAATTTTGGATTTGCATGTGTACAAGTGTTTACAACTTTTCAAAATGGTCAAAGAGTCTAAATAGATTTGTGCCATGTTGCAATTGTTCATTGCCACATCTCCTATACTAGCTTCAACTTAATTGTTCAATAGGGACTTTCAATATTCACTGATGCACTTAATCATCAATTGTGTAATGAGGTTGTGGGGTTAGTAGTTTTAATTTGAACTCAAAACTTGAAACTTAAAATAGACCAAGTCCAATAGATACAAAGTAGATTTTAACCAATCCTATTTGGCTAAATAGGAAAGGTATCAAGTAGATTTAGTAATCTTCCAAGATCAAGAGTTGTCTTCTCAATTTTGAAACCATAAGTCTAAATGACAATTCTTTCTTAAATCAATTCATACATGTGGTATGACTCATACATAAATTGTGTTGTATTTGTGCTATCTTTCAATTTGAGATTGTTTAATTATCAACATTTGCTTCAATTTCCAGAGTACATTTGTGGTTGTGGTATGTATAATTTCTAATTGTCTTTTGTCTAGTTGCACTATTAACTAGGGGTATATGCAAAAATAGTGCAAAACAAATTGAACAATTAAATTAAAGTTTGGACTTTGTATGAGTAAGTATGAAGGAAAGTGATTAGATAGAATTGGTCTAATTGAGAAATAAAGCAAATAGCACGGGCTAGAGATTAGATGCTTAGCTCAATTCATTTAAGAAGTTTGAGGAAGTACCCAACAATTGCTAGGGATTGTTTGTCTTGAGTGTTTATGTAGAAATTGGCACAATAGTTGGTTAATTAGATGTAAATAGCAAGTAATCAAATGATATGGAATTGTATGTGTTATAGAGAATCTATGGGAGTATATAGAATGAGTGAATGTATCATAGTCAAGTTGTTGGAATTTGGATTTAGTTGTGAGTTCAGTTGCAATTGTAGTTTATGCATGTTGATAAATTGATCGATCACGGTCTAATCAATATAAAATTAGTACTACATATTTGATTGCATTCTGAAAATTTATTTGGATTTACAAAATATGTATTATAAATGTTGAAAATTTAGAAACTCAGTTGTTCAAGTGGTCTAACATTCTAAGCATCTTGTTTGTATTATGTACTAATTTGATGAATGGAATTGGAATGAATGCTTAGGCAAATTGTGTTTAATGTGGGAACTGATACAAATTGATTAGCTAATTGATCTTATTGGCTTACATTGCGAGGGTTTGATTCTAAGGTTAATGGCTAATGGTTGTGGCAAATTGTATAAGCAATTAATTGTGTTACTATAATACATCTAAGTAGTCAATTTGATATTATGCCTGAATTGCATGTGCAAACCAGATGGCTATTAGACTGATATATGAGCAAGGCAAATTGAATGAGTTGGCATTGCATCGATTAAATTGAATGCATAGATTATAATTGTCGTGCATTTGAAGACAAATTATTATTATTGGATAAGTATTGCTTGATGTGAGTGTAAGAGTGATTTTATAAGTCAATTTGTAAGAAGTTGAAGAGTAAAGAGACAAGTCAATCTTGTTGCAAAGTGTGGACAAAGGATTGACGAGAAGATCCCATCTAATTGATAGGGAGAAATTCTTACCTTTTCTGCTCAATATATGGCCAGAAAATTGACTTAAAATATGGAGTTTCAATTTGCACATTCTTAGCAATTAGGCTAATTAAGCAATTATAGAATTTAGGCTAGTAGAATGAAATTGAAAGAATATAAAGTAGAGACAATGCAATATATATATATATATATATATATATATATATATATATATATATATATATATATCATTTGATTAAGTAATTTTATATGTGCATTGATGAATTGATGTCCAAACCTAAAGATTTGCCTTGTGGATTTGCCCTGCATTAGTTTCTATACTAGATAGGACTCTAATAGCATTCATATGTCAATAATATGGAGATGTACAATATGCCTTGGGATATAAGAGTGTTTGTCTTTGAATAAAGACTTGATTAACAAATCCTTATTAGAAGACTAAAAATTAATAATCTTTTCTATCACTAAAGTGACCTTAGCCATAAAACAATAGACAAATTGGCCTTCCTTGCAAAAAACCCCACTACATAGGGATCCTTGGGTTTTATTTAGTAAAGAAAAATCTAACTCACACAATCCAAGAAAGAAATTGGCACAATTAACTGAAGAGAAGGTCTTTGCCAATATGAATTTAGGGGTTGCACTTTTGTCTTCACAATCCATTGTTATTCATGGCTTCATGTATACGAATGATCCATTTCATTTCCATTAGTGGCTTCAAAGCACATGTAAAGCAATACAAATGGGGGGCCATTATTATAGAAAGTGACATTAGAAGGTACCAAAGCAAGACTTCTATTAATCCAAAGCTTATATTTCAAGCTTATATTTTTAATTGCAATCTACATTATAGAATTGCCAACAAAACCTTCCCCAATCCATATAATGTTCACTCAATCCATTGCCTTTCAAAATCCCATAAATTATCCCTTTCCTACCCAATTTCAAGCATGATGTGTAAATTCACGCGCATGCACTTGTATAGGTAACAAGTCTCTAGAATTGGATCGCTTGCATAAATCCAACAAATCTACAAGGCCAATCTGACGTTGCACTGGACCAAAGACTTTTAACCCCTGAAGGCCCAAGGCCTTTTTTCTGCCAAAAAACACCCAAAACTGCCATTTTTTTAACAAATAGTGAAAAAACATTAAAAATGTTTTTTTGCACATCTAACCATAGGATCTTGCACCTAAATAGTATAAGAATGTGTGGAAAAAATTTCATAATTTTTGACCGCATAGATTGCAAGATATCTACGTTCAAAGTGAAAAAAACAAGTTTTTCAGCACATTGTGGGACTGGATTTTTTGACTTTGAACATTTTAACCCAAAATTTTTGCACTACAAAGTTTTGAGCTTTAAATGTTTGTAGTGCAAAATTGAGTTGAAAATCTACCAAAAAAAAAAAGAATTAAAAAAAACTTGATTTTCATTATTAAAAAAATTGTTAAGTAGAGGTAGGTATGATATAGAAGGAAAGTCTAAAATATTCATATATTTTAGCTGGAATTAAAATGCACTAATCCCAATGGTGAGATTGTTCTAGCAAGTAAACTAAACCATGATAAAAAAAATATTTGAAAAATTTGAAAAATTGCATTCAGAAATGAGTCCTACAAGTGATTTTTTTCAAAAAGATGCTCTAACTGCCCAAAAAACAAGAATGTCCATAACTTTTTCATAACAAATCCAAATGTAATGAATCAAAGCTTTTAAGATAGACAAAAATATAATCTATGAGAAAAAAAATACTAAGGAAAAAAAAAATGTGCAAATTTTTTTTTTTGCTGCCCGCGTTGCCCACTATCCCCTATTTTGAGCTTATTTGGTCATAACTTTTGTTCCCGGGCACTGATTGTGAAAAAAATGATATTCCCATGAAGCTTACCAGAATTTCTATCTCCCAAAAAAGTTTCAAAAAATCAGGAGAAAATTTCAGCCCGTAGGTACCTACCCGAAAACGCATTTGTCCCCCAAAGGGACAATGGGCTTTTAGGGATTAATCCAGGTTTGCATTCCAATTTGTGACTTTTGAATAACTCCAAAATGTGGATTTTGAAACTCATTCTTCTTGGAACAACAATTGGGAGTTTTGTAGTCTTAACATTCAATTTTACACAATCAACATTCTACTAATCAATTCAATATTTATTCAAAAGCAGTGTAATGTTGACCCTATTGTGACCATTTTGTCTTCAAAATTTTATACAACAGTAGATTTTGAAAAGGTAAAAATGTTCTATTTCACTCTATTAGCATTGTTCAAAACTTTGAATTTGTGCTACCAACATTCGCACTCCATTGTAACCCAAACTTTAATGTATTCAAGACTATTAATTTTACACCAAATACATGACCAAAGTGGAACTCTACAATACATAACTACTAGACAAACATGGACCTAACTAGGATTTTCTAGTTTAGATGATTATCATAAGTTGACAAATTATTAATATTTTTGAAGAAACTGAGTTCACATCTTTGAATGTACCGAATGCATGCAAGGCAAAAAAATGGATAGAACCATCTATAAGTGTTTGTTCACCCACAAACTGGACTATTATTAATAACTTTCATTCCAATATTGGAGAATATATTATCTTTTTGAGAAGAACTTGACAATTACATCCTACAATTAACCCATTTCTTTGTATTAAGTTATCTGGTGCCAAATGAAATAAAATCATGGTGTAAATTTGCCCCCCAAATGGGGTAAATTTACCCCAAACATTTGAGGGTTGCTATTATGTAAGCCTAGGAATGTGCGCCTATGAGCCTAAAAGACTACACGCCAACATTATAGGTGTATATATTATAGAAACATTCCATGATTATAGTGTAATTTTGTTATAGATACCTATACTATAGGTGTTTATATTATAAGCACTTTCAATGGTTGTAGGATATTTACTTATGCTTATACTCAAGGCTCACATGCTTGCATTTTCACGCTCACACATTAAGGTAGAAGCACCAGTCGTCGATCATTTAAGCAATTTTGGAGTAGATCATGCGCAATAAGAGATGGTGGAATTTTTTCCCATGTAGGAAGATAGGAAATATAGGGATTGCAAAATTTTCAGAATTTTATTCCCAAAATTGAAATTACAGTGAATTTTGGGAGCCAAAAAGCGCACTTCACCAATAGTCAATCTTTAGACTCTTTCAATTTCAATCATTCACAGAATACTTTCCCGCTCACTACTTCCTACATTCTCACTCACCACTTGGGCACATGTATCATAACCTTATTAATCCCAACCTTGAAAAAGACCAAAGAAACACATTCCCAGCTTTCGTCGGAAATCTGCTCTAACCTTGGTTGGAAATATTCCATCCCTAAAGGTTGGGTACTGGGCGAGGTTGACTACTAGTGCTTCTACCTTAGCACCGTTGAAATTTTTTGATTGATTTCAACACCCATTTCAAGACCCTTTTTCTTTTCTTTTTTTCTTTTTGCAAGAATCTGCTGCCATTTGCTCTAACTTAAGTTACTGTCCAATCCCCCTCATGTGGTGTGTTGTTGCAGACTGAGCTCAGCAATTTGACCAATTAATGGTTCTTACATTATCTCATCGTTCTGTGCACTCCCGTCCCTGGTTGTTCACGTTTCCGTCACTCCCCCAGAATTCGTCAACAGACACAGATTATTTTTCACAATTGAAACCTAACTTAAAAAGAATCTTTGAATGATCCAAACTGGAGTTTGACCTGCCTGGCTCCACCCAAATCCAAATACCATTAACCCTTAAAGGACGAAGGGGTGACCCTTGAAATCATTTGTTTTCATTACCGTGTGACATCATCTACATTAAAAAGTCCAAAAGTATCTATTGGAAGTCAAAGTATTGTAGAAGATCTCCCCTTTTCACAACAAATTCCGAGGATGAATGATTGCATTTCTATCCTATAGAGTTTGATTCTTTGTCATCCATTGGCCACAAAATGGCCTCCTCGTCGTTTAAAGGTTAAGTTAGACCTGCTATGACTCACGGCAGTACAGTACAACAACTGATGAAGATTTTCAAAATCATTCTTGACTTTGGTGGCGACAACCAAACAATCCATTTATTATAGAGAGGTCACCATTCTACGTCAAAGTTGGGTTTCACACAATTCTAAGCTATGAAGGAAAGGAACTCATGAATCCAAGTTCCTGACAAAAAAATTGATGTTTGACTTTACCCAACTGATGATAGGGAGTGGGAATGGCGTACCATTTACGGAGTATGAAATAGTATGATTGGGACCATACAGATTTTTTATTTTAAAAAACATGTTAATTTACTACATCTGCATTTGGTCCTGCGAACTTTGGTGTGTAAGGTAGGAGGCTCATAAACCGACCATCATGGGATAATGGACCTCTATAAGGAAAATTAGTAGAGCGTAACATTTTTCACATATTTTAGGTAGAAAGAGAAAAGATATACCATTCATTGACAATTTAAATCATAATTTTTTGACTTAGAATGAGTTAAGTAAGAATTTTCAAAGTGAAAGATATGTAGGTGGCTACTGGTGCTCATAGACTAAACCAATATTCAACCAAAATTAGCCTTTGAATGGAGCACTTCAAACTTAGGATGTTTCTATAATTTTGGCTCTCAAAAAATGATCCACATCATGCTTTCATTTATTTTAGCATTACATGAATGTATATTTTACTCAAAGGGATTTAAGAACATAATTAGAAAGCAAAAAAGGACATTGAATAAATTGTGATCCATTTTTGAAACTCTCTGCATTATTTCTGACAGTTCTGCAAGGCGATTCTAAAAACCCAATTGCAATTCAAGCCTTTTACCTTAGACTTTGCTGTATAGACTTTGGTGTGTGGGTCTTATATACATACTTTTATTTTACTCTCGCTATGAGCACCTCCATTGGCTGGTACAAAATACTGGTCCGGCAAGGAGTTGGTTGTAGTTGGGCTTCTTCTTCCATCCTAGCAGTCAAAAACTGCACAGTTTTTCATTGCAAGCCCCTCTAAGTATTTATGTCACACTTCAAATTGCAGTGCCCCACACATTTGACTTGCGCCATGCATATAGGCTGACTGCTCTGCAGAGAACCTTGATTGCTATGTGGCCGCGTGCTTCTTAGCCTATCTCACCAATAAAGCCCTTCCACGTCACCCTACGAACCAAGTTATTTTGCATTGGAATGCGAACAATACATTGGAATTTGAGGATTTTGCAGGTTGTTAGTAGGGCCCTAATTAAAAGGTGAAGCCTTCATTGGAGCAGAGAAATGCCAAGAGCATTAGACATTTACATTGGCCAATTCTATTGTTTGCTAGTAGAGATGCCAGAAGCTAGTTGCAATCAATTACATCTATGTTGAATCTAAACAGGTGTGGATGTAAACCACACACTCAATATTGAACATAAATCTACCAATGTCAAAGATCTCTTACAATTTTGTACAAAATGAAATAGAGATTATGGACTTTTTTCGATATTTTGATCTAAAATGAACGCGTCTTATAAGTTTAAGCATGTATAGGTTCAAAGACCTAATTGGATACACTACCTACCTTCTATTCTAAAGGAATCAAAGTTCTTACCTTATGCATTCAAAAAATCAAACATATTTGTAATGTGCTATTGCACATGTTCACAAAATACATTACATAATGTATAGAGTATATCAAAAAAATTGAGACAAGGTAAAACTACAATTTTGAACTATAGTGGTCTTTCAAAATGTTTTGCACATATACAAAAATTGTCATAACTAATTGAGAAATAAGTTTTTTTCCAAAAAATTTTAGACATATTGAGGTGGAATTAAGCCGCTTTTATAATATGATTTTTCAAATTTTCAAATAAGATTTTAATATTTTTAGTATTTATCTCAAATTTATTGGTGGTAAAGAACTTTTTAACACAAATATAAAATTTTCAAGGTTCTTCAATAAGCATAATGAGATATTTTTGGAATTATATAATAAGAACTCATGAGTTTTTAAATTTTATTGAGTGAAATATTATTGATTGATATATGACCCCATATATTTACATTTCTTATAATATACTCAAATGGTCTCCCAAAATTTGTAGAAAAATTAAAAATTAAGATATTGAAAAAATTATATATATTACTTTTCAAAAATTTCTTGGAGATTTTTGGAGTGAATTATTAAAAAAAACACTATTGGGGATCATATTTCAGTCAATAATTCATTAAAAAATATTTAGATTTCATAAAACTTTTACCATAAGTTTTCAAAAAGAATTTTCATTCCACTTACTAAAGAATTATGTTCTTCTGTTTAAAAAAAAATTCACCTATAAACTTGAACTAAATTTTTTTTGCTTTTTTGGAAAAATTATTTTATATGTGTGTTTTATTTGTACTTTAGCATGTCCAAGATTTGTTGAAAAAATCTAATTTCTCAATTAGTTATGGCAATTTTTGAAGTGTATGAAAACTTTTAAGAGCCACTATAGGTGAAATTCAAAGTTTGATGATTTACTATAATGGATACAAATTTTTACAATTTTTGTCTTGAAAGTTTTTTTTTAAAGAAGAGTATCAATTTTCTTGTAATCCCTCAAAGATTAGAAGTAGTCTAAACTTCCAAAATTGTAAAGGTGTATTATGTAATGCAACCTTAACTAGTAAAAATAATTGAATGAAGACTTTCAAATAAAAGTTGGATAATTTGGCTCATTAATTGTATCCTTAAAATTAGATCTTCAACTATGCTAATCAATATTTGTCAATAAAATTTTGAACTAAAAATTAATAATTTTGCTTACAATTAATTATAGATTAAATTATTTGTAACTTTCACAAGAATATTTTTCCTTTAATTTCAAAATTTTAAATTCTAACTATTATTGTTTTTTTTTACTTTTGTTTCACTTAATTCTTCAAGTCATTCTTGAAGGGACATTTTTAGAAAGGCCAAACTTATGTTTGAAGTATAGAATATTTGCAAATAATGTTTTTGAAGATCTCTATCCTACTATATTAACCTTTGAAGGACGCTGAGGACAACACATATCCAATGTTAACTATAGAATCAAAGAATGTACCTACTAGTTTAATAATTGGAATATTTTGGTGAGGTGCTGCATCCTTCAAGGGTTAACCTTGGAAGGACATGGCCCTATCACCAAGGCAATCAACCAAAAGTTATCAAATTCCATCATGAGTAGGTTTATTCTTTGTTTCAACAATTTCCTTAATCCTATCAGGATGGACTGGTCATCATGGAAATCATCCTTTTTGGTACAATGTAAATCATCTACTTAAAAAAAACCAAGAGCACTCATTAGAAGTCAAACTACTATACAAGACCTCCCATTTTAATGCAAAATTCCAAAGATTAACATCTGCACTTTTATCTTACATGGAACAATTCTCCTTCACCCATTGGGACACTTACATCGGAAACTACCCCCCCCATTGTGTCAATGTTGTTGCAATACTGTTTCATAGGGCCTACAATCCAATACAGAAACTTTACTGTTACAATACTGAGACAGTACTACAACAGTATAGTTTCAATGGACCCATTGAAACTATACTGTTGCAGTATTGTCTCAATACTATAACAGTAAAGTTTCTGTATTGGACTGTGGGCCCTATGAAACACTATTGTTTCAATGGGGGGGTACTTTCCTGATGTAGTGCTTGAAGCAACGTTACAAGGTTAAAAGTCATTCATCACACAATTTAAGTTCACAAGAGCATTTCAAGAAGGTAAAACAACCAACACAAGAATCTGTAATCCTTTAGATGGATATAAAAACCAGAAAGTCAAAGCCTTGCAGTCAAAGCTCTAGATCTTCAAGTCAAATCTCAACAAAATAACACGTAGAGCTTGCAATTACAATGTCATTCAAATTTCGTACAGGATAATGCATGTTTGCCAGGCAGTTGCAAAATGTAATGACTGCTGAGATTTCGAGGTACTACGTATAATTTAACACCAGAAAGTCTGAATGGGGCAATCTCCAAGAAGGCTGTACAGTACAAATTTGTAAGAGAATATAGACACTAGACAAACTTTCATCAAAGAATGTAAAACTTTAAATTTTTTTTAAATGTTTTCGTCTTGGGCTGCATCAAAAAGGACAATCGAAGTCCTTAATCAGACATCTCATTCTAATGACCTCAGAGAAATACTAAGAGAGATAGTGAGAGAGATAGCACAGGTGAACATCACTAAGAATGGCAAGGGAAGTTCGAGAGACGAAGCTCACACCTCGGGTTCTCCTTTCGGAGATCAAACTTGAAACGAGAATCTGAAACATAGAAACGACTAGTCGTGGGGCTTAGGAAGGGGAAGAGTTCAACATAATGAAACCGAAGGATTTCATATCATTGACTCACCCTTGTCTTAAAGAGATCAAGGTGCGATGAAATGGAAAGAAATCGAAAAACACAAAAGGATGAAGAGAGCTGTCTGTGCAAGACACAGCTCTGTTTTGAATTTCTTCTACTTATCAGAAATTGTAAGGCATCCATAACTGTACCCGAATCTGCTTCAAATGCAGTTGATTGGGATTGACTCGTGAAGAAATTTGAAACCCCTTAACTGAGCAAGTTGGGCACCGTAAGGTGTAAAGTAAAGAAATAAAACCTTAGTCCACCCCAATTGGAATTGGCTTGAACCTACAGATAAAAATGAGCAATCTATCCTTCCTACCTTGACAGAGCAAGTTCAAACTACAACAAGAAAAATTAAGGAGGATAGAGATATACGGAACCTCCAAGGCGAGTCGACCTTCGTCCCCTTAATATCTCCAGTTGTGTCCGTTGATAGTAACTCCTACAACTATATAATATAACTAAGGTGACTACACTCAAATCTGCATCATATATATAGTGATCTCGCATTTGGAGGCTCTCCTTTGCTTGTGCCATGACCTAAGCAAACATGATCAAAAGTTCAAAATTCGTAAGGACATATGATCTCAACAGTCAAGTACATCTCCTAAAAACTACTAAATAGTCGAGTACATCGCAAAAGATGCTCCAAAAATAGTACTACTAGTAGAATAATGAAACTCAACACCAATAGTCACTTAGATTAGGTAAGTGCATCCAATTTCAGCCCTTACACAAAAAGACTTCTATAGATTATTGCCTAAAAACGGGCATGATCTGAACACAAGAACTTGGTTTCAATGTGGGTACACCTGTACTTAACACTTTGAAAGTTCATAGATAACTCACTCATTCAATGTCCAAAAAGTACATGATAACTTGCTTTGAAAACCTTACAATGGCCAACAAGTCCCCATAAAAATTGAGTCACGCTATTAATTAGAACACGCTCAAATGCTTATCGAGACACTTCTAGTTGTACATACTTCGTCAATCCAACCAAAGCCAATATCCAGTAATCCACACAATCCTGTTTTTAGTTTGTATGACAAAATCCAGTGGTGTACCTTCCCTTGCTCTACAGATAAAGAAACAAATTAAGTACTGAACTAGAACAAAAGGAAACACACTAATGCATTTGATGTAAAAATGAATCATACCTTGAGTTGTGGCTTTCAAGGTTCCTCAGATTTCCATTTCGTCAGGGCATGCAAGCACGTCGATTCCATCGTTGCACGCAAGGAGTCCATGCCCGTCAAGTTCAGTGTTCATACAATACCCAGGGACAAAAATCCGTGAAGGCCGTGAGGCTCCTGAAGGACGATCCTCCTGCGTGTCCATTGGGCTGGCTGCCGAGCTATTCAACAAGGCAGTCATCTCGTCTGAGGAGACGCGCAGACACGAAGGCACAAACAGATTCCCAGACTCCAAATCCCGAAACGGTTTCTGTGGCTTCTGCAAACCATCAAAGCAAAATGAAGGTCAAGGTTAAACCTACAGAATGAAAAAATTGCAATCGCTGGTAGGTTTTCAAGATCATTTCTCTTCTGACTTGGAGCGCACAACAACAGACAACTGGGGACCCCCTACTAAGCGTTTCACTTCGACATTCACTTCAGAGTGAACCTGATTTTGTGCAGCTACTGGCGAACAAAAGAGACGCATGTTACACTGAGCAATTCACATTATTACAGTACACAATATTCTCAAGCAACATTACAAGGCCTCTTTATACCCCAAGAATATAAGCTCAGAATATTCTCTTAACTCATCACCAAGCAAAGATGTACTTGAACCATTTTCTCCTGATCATTCTATTTGTTAGTGACTTGAAATATGAAAATTCCAAGAATAAAGGAGAAATCAGGAGGAACATAGGAGGGGACTTCGCAACGCTATTCAAAAATGTTACTCCCTCTGCTTCTAAATAATACCGGTGTTATTTAGAAACAGAGGGAGTACATGTTAACTAGTCCTTTGGGATCCCACAAAAACAGGGGACCCCACGACCCCATCGACGAGGCGTCAAGCATCCATTGAAGGACTCTTCTCAAGGTGAGAGGCCAAATCAATCAGAATTTCTCTTTACGAATCCTGGCAATAGATATTCCATCCTTTAGTGAAGACATTTCTAGATTGTAGAATGTTATGTATCTATTCATCCACATCGAGTCACTTGACAGTAAATAAAGTGTAGGGACAAAAAGAATTACAGGTTGAGTGCAAGGATTGAAGGTGCGGTATCTTACCAACTTCAGGTAATCCTGACCGCTGAGATGGTCAAATTCATTTCTTTTGTACTTGCGTTTGAACCCATGGGGACTGCGAGGGGTTCCAGACAGTTCTGCCCGGCCACCGGGAATGTCGGACTCGGATCGACCAAAGGTTCCGGCAGATTCGGCCGAGTCTATCAACGACAGACGAGCGAACCTGTTCGGGAGCACCGTGTCAGCTTCATGGAGCCCACTCTCGTGCTGCTTGCTGGAGCTTGCCGACGACCTGCAAGGCACTATTAGATTCCATATCCTGCATGTGGATTTTCTGAATACCGCGTACCAGGATCTGAACTATGATAAATACAAAATGCATGCATAAAGATTCAGAAGTATTAATGGTTAAAGTTATGGACTAGGTAATATGAAAGTAGCCTTTGTTTGAGAAATAATTACAAAACTGAGACTGCACTTTCAATTTATCGAACATAACCTCAATGGTATAATCCATCTTACTACTGCATACCAAGATCTGAACCCATGGTTTGCATGCATGAAGATTAGGAAGAAATATTGACCCAAGTAAGAGACTAGGTATATGAAAGTAGAACCTTGTTATAAGAATCAAGTTCAGATGAAATTCAATTATATCCACGATGCAGTCTAAATATCATTCACTACTGACGAGTCCTTTAGGGTTGATGATACAAGAGCCAGGATCACGTATGAATCGCTGACATGGACCAATCGCTGACATATGGACCATGCGCTGCTTGACTTAGCCGAGGCACTGAGAATCATCTCACAAGAGGCCTTAGAAAAAAGAGCAAGAAGATGAGAATGTTGCCTAAAGACCAATGTGAACAAAAGAGTCTGTTGGGGTAATTTCATTAACTACGTCACATGGACAGCGGTTAGCCATGATGCCTCCTATAACATGGACTAGTAACCTGTAACAAGAGATCAAATTTGAAAAGAGAGCTAAGAGAGAATGTTTGACTCAAACATGGAATAGGCACTGTGCTACATCTTCATTACTTCATTCCACTGACGTATGCATCTCGCAAGAAAGGTAACCAGTACCTCATATGTGCACCATATACATAGGGGACTCCAGAAATGACCCCGATGTAATGTTAATCCAAAGGGTAAAGCCCCTTATTCTACTAACTTTACCCATAGGTATCATCTGAGTAACACATATAGAGATTTTTTGTACTACGGTAATCCATTTATCTACTACTGTAGATATTGCCAACTGGACAGGTGGCTTGAAGGCAGAAGCCACCTAACAGATATAGTGGTACAAAGATGTTACACTAAACTGTACTTTTTGTGGCATACACAAAATGTTGAACTACTCATAAAAACAACTCTTTTCTTATCAACATCATATGCTACACCTGTTGCTACAGACTAGCCAACCTTCAAGAGATAGGAGTCTCGAAAAGGATATTGGACATACAATAACGCTAAGTTGTACTTTTGAATCAAGAAATTTCAAGTGTTCTATTTGCTGGTTCAAATAGGGGGCTGACATTGAACACTAAACACTGTTATGGATTTACGGGTTACAACGTTGTAACCCTCTCCCTCACAACCAAAGGAAATTTGGAACAGCTGGCTTGACTACACATAACAATGCAGATCAGCTGCGTTGACTAGGCAGGTTATACAGTACAGTACAATTAAAATCATCACATAATCATAGCACTAAAGGTAACTACACAAAATAGTGAAATTGGGTTGCCTTAACAATCAGGTTGCCTTCACTGAGAGAAGTTAGCTCATGAGCCACTGCTTGTCCACATGGAGGTGCATGCAATTCTCTAAACCCAAGCCATGCACAGTGCACCAACCCATACAACACACATAGTTCCTTCATTAATGCATTCTTTTGTAACGACTATACATATTTATATAGTATGTATTGAATGTCGAGAAATTAGTATGGGGCAACCTATTTTGTGTACACCAATTTTGACCCCTTTCTAAAACCAACCCCTCTAAAATTTTGCCTAAAATGTACTCCCACTACTTATGAGAGTCTAGGGTCGATTTTAAAAACACCTATTTTCAACACTTTGAATAATCATAGTTTATTCATATGGTGTCTCAAACAATGCTGAATTGCATATCTGGTCGATTTTAGGTGTAGTTACCTTACAAAGAATTTGCCGGAGGGCACTTTGAAACAAGAATCCGCGAGTCAAACCAAAAAAGCTCACCCATTCATTAGTATGAAGAGCCAAAAGACACCTAGCACGCCCTTTGACAACAAACTAGTTACAAAAGACCTACTAAGCTTACTTGAACAGTCTGCTATCACGATCAGACTTACATCCACGTACACGGCCTTTTCAACTGGCAAATATATACGACCAAGAAGCTAGATTCTCTGGCAGTCACATCAAAAGAAAGCAACACTGTTCCTACGCCTCGGCGTAAAAGTACAAAAAATCCATCGATAGTACTAGGTGTCTAGCTAACGTGGCAAACATCTGCGATAACTTTGTTAACCAGTTCCGGCGGGGTCCTTCATAACATAGACCCTGAAAGTGCTCGCAAGGTATCAGTGTGTACTTTAATTGAAATCGTTACCAAGAATCCAGGGGAGGTGTATTCCATCCGTGTCGCCAAAAATCTCTGGGTTACAGAGAGTTTCAGCCAACAATACCGGTAATAGAATCTGACCAGTTAAATTAACTCAACTTAGCTTAATAAGCATTTCCTCATAGTAATTGTCCAGTTCAGGACCAGCAAAGAAACCAACAACAACATGAGAACGACACTTTTGCAGGAAACAAGGAAGCGCCCCTTAAAAGAACACTTATTTCTAATTCCTGAAAGTGAAGGATTAGAGAAACGATGCTTACTTGAGTGCAGCACTGATCTTACTGTCCGGATCTTCTGGACGGAAGATGTTCGGCTGCCCGGGCTCCCTCGGACAACGCCGGTGCTGGAGGCCGGCTCTGGCTGCACCCGGGCAGTTTGAGCACCTGTTGAGGACAGTGATGCCCGCAACGTCGAACAGACACAACGACAAGGTTCTTGTCTCGATCTCTTCATCTTTATACCGATCTGGCATGGTGACTCGCCGGAAGAAGGCTCACAAGGTTACAGCCACGACCTGTTCAAAAATAAAAACAAACAGGTCCATGAACCGAGGGTTACAAACTCATTCTCTAAGAAACTGAATTCGTTCACCACACAGAAAGATGAAACCTACAAGTTTACCAATGCTGCTCAGGTGACGCCACGCCCTGAAACCTACACCTCTGGTATATATTCTCCCCCGCACTCCAGCCCTTCCTCTACTGTGCTACTTCCTCGAATTCGTAAAGAGTAAGCCAAGTTTTTCCAGTAGTTTTGCTGCAAAGTTGCAGTCGGAGTTGTGGTCTCCTCGGACTAAGGTAATGACTTCCGACAACTATATGCGCTTCGACGGCAGTGGCTCCGCTTCCAAGAACGGGGCCTAATTCCGCTCCACCAGCGTCGGCACTCGGAGGGCCGCATTCCAGAGGACAGGAACACTAATACTCACAAGGAAGAGAGGGAAAAAGGTATAAACCTCCAATAACTACAACGGCGCCAACAAGTCTCCAAGAACTAAACTATCTCCAAATACTGCAACTTTGCAGCACACAATTAACGAGCCATTTTAGCAATTTCGACAAGGAAATAAAACTCCACTCCACGTTATCCTAAGAGGAGAACTCGGCCACAAGAAGGTTACATTCCTACTTAGATCTGCGAACGAACGCTACGAGCTCTAAAACTGGCCGCAAGTCGAATTACTCACCAAGATTCTCTCGAGTTTCTTTGATACTCGCCACGGAATGCGGAGAATCGACTCGCCAAGGAGGAAGGAGACTCGGTTTAAGTTAAGCCTCAGTTCCAACCCCAGCAGAACAATTGCTGCAAGTTTGGAATATACAGGATCCAACGAGTTGACTGCTGTGCCCGAAATCCTCGAACTCTACACATGATTTGTTCGCAATCCTTACAACGGTGACATGGAGCTCGTCGGCGAAGGTCGGAATATTGTCTGTTGGTGGCAGCAGGAGAGCTCGCACTAACTTAAGCTTACAACGCGTGTGGCTATGGCGACGGACGAAGGAAAAAAGCTGCAAAAGGGAAGAGCGCCAGAAAGACGGAACGAAGGAACCGGGAATGGGTCCAGTCCCCGTCACGATAGATTTTTAGATTGTTTTAAACCAATTGGGAAATCTTTAACTCCTGGCAGCTTGTGTGGGGCTGGGCTAGGGGCGAGGTGAATTTGTGAACCGATTTACTGTAAGGTAGTCTGCACTTAAAGCCACCAGAAGAGTTGATTGCCTTTTGGGGGAATCTAAACTCCTTGGAACAATGTTCAAGTAAATTTTTGGTGGGAAGGAAAATGGAATTGGCATCTAAGAGCATCACCACCCGACTATCAAACCGACCACCAAAACGGATGACTTGTTCATACTGACCCTCAAAACTGCCCCACCGGGCTTGTAAAATGGATGACCTCCTTGTCTGGATGGCCTCCAAACGGTGGTCGACTTGCAAAATGGGGTCCGTTTGCATGGCTCTTTGGCCTCCAAAACATAATGCGACACTCCTTCCGAGTTGCGGGGTCGCTACAAGCCAAATCTTTTTTTTTATCTCAAATACCCTCATGCGATTTGTATTAATTTACCTCCTGCGGTGATCCTCTTCAGAGGCACAATGAATCTCCAAGTTCATAATTTTAACCTAGCTTGAAGCGAAGTTAAGATTGAATTACACAGAAATCACTTTCAATGTAACCCTGGCATGATCTGTCATTTGAGAGCTCACAAAAAAACTAGAAGAACCAAACATTAAAACATTTTGTTTTATTTGGTATTTGTAAATAATAATAAGCATGCTTATTAATTCATGAAAGTTTTATTTATGAATAAAATTGGTTTCTTGACGTCGTTGAAATATTAATTTTCCTTTCATGTTGTACATTATCCTATATGAATAATGTAAGCTTTTTTATAAGTTTTCGTCTCTTTCAGCATTTTTTGTCATACTCAGCATTTTCAGCATTTTTCCATTGACAATTTCAGCAATTTCCATAATTTTTGGTGTTTACTCAAAATTATCAACCTTAACAACTTCGCAGCATTTTTAATATTTTTGAAATTCATGAATATTATGTTTCAATTTGAACAGGAAAAAAGAAACAAAATTGAATATTAATTTGAATATGAAATTGATAAAAATTTGAATGTTAATTTGAATATAAAATTGGTGCATATTCGTGCAAATTGATGCAACTTGATGCAAATGCAATTTTTATTATTGAAACTGATGCAAATTTGAATCAAAAATTGATGAATTTGATGCAAATTTAGTTTCATATTGAAAATTATGGCAAATTCAAGATGAAATTGATGCAAATTACAAAATTGATGCTAATTTTATTATTATGTACATCAATTTCATATTTTTGCAATTGGCTTGGTTTTTAATTACAAGTCTCAATTAAACAAACAACCCAAAATTCCATTTGAACATCATTTGAACACACATGGGGCTAGTAATTGGGAAACAAATGACTACGTTTTGATTACAATCTAAAATAGATTGCAACAAATCATTCATCTTCTTACCTTAATTCCAAAGTTGAAAGTTGTCTAGATTTTGGTTTAGAAAACATTTCACAACATGTAGACTTGAGTACTTGAAAAATAATTGAGTATTCTGGATTTGCAAACCAGTGAAGTGATATTGCGACTATCGAGTTACTCAAAATTACAAGCAGGAGTTCACCTTCTTACCTTCCAACAGTGGCCTCTTAAGAGGTCATGGGTGGAGTTTGCCACTTCCACGCGGCTTGTAAACTGGATGGCCCCCATAATTTGCAAGCCAAAACTGGCCTGCAATAAGAGGCCGGGTGGTGATGCTCTAATCCAAGTAGTTTCATACTTTTTGGACTTACGTGGAATTAGTTATGAATTTTTGAAGTTGAAACGCAGTGGTTACTAAAGCGATCACCTCCTGAAATATATACTGTTCATAACATTGTTAACTAACGTTGGGGGTTCCCTTTTGCTTCCTCCAAACAAGGAGCCTTCCAAAGTTGTAGCACACCGTAGCCATGAAGTCCAAGCCACTTTGTATTATCCCTCATGCAATGCAGGAACTCGCTTAACAATGTTATGATTGTTACATTGAAAAAAGCAAAATGTACCTCTGTATTATGATGGCTTTTAGAATACAATTGCTTTTAGAGCAAACTGCCGTATCAGAGGTTTTTAAGTCATTGTGACCATTCCTCGTATGTTTTAAATTTATTCGGAAGGTATCTATTTCATTGCGCTTCAAAATAAGGATTGAGTATAGTTTGTATTACAATTGAACTTCTATAAAATGAACTTCTATAAGTCAGTAACCTCTCTAAAGCGATATTATTCCTTTGGATCCAGCCTAGGTACATTGAAGATGTACAAAATAATTTGAAAAAAAAAAAAAAACTTTCATTGAACTTGGAATCCAGATGTCACTTTGGCAAATGTGACTTCAATTTAGTAGCAACACAAAATTGTAGCCTACCAAAAAAATCTTCAAATGCCATTAATATTGCAGACCCTCTTTAAATTTCCGAATAAATTTGAATTGTTGTATTTAGAATGACAACTAATGTTTTATTTGGAATGACAACAAGACGTGATTGAATGCAATCTAATAACATTTGATTGTTTCTTTCTAAATTGAGAATTAGGTCCTACCTTTGCAAAAGAAGGGATCTAATACAAACTTGCCCCACCACTTAAAAGGATGTTCCCACTTGGCCTTAGGTAGGAACCCTACTTTTATGTTAAGAACAAGTTTAAGAAAAAATTGAATTTGAGTTCACACCCAATGCGCCTTAGAATCAGGTTTGTGCATAATTAGATAAAACTTTATTGAGCATGCGTTCCCATTCTCGGGGTCTAATGTGAAGTTTAGTAGGCGTTCAAGATGTTACACAACTTCCGTTTCCACCTGTAGCTTCAATTATTTCTGAAGTAGTACTGGGGCCCTTGGAGTGAAGGTGGAGGTGCTAATTGATACATAGAAAGGTGGTTATGGGTTGTTAGTATGGCGTTTATGACTCCACTCTATAGGCAATTCTGTGATTTTAGGGCTGAACACTTCAAAAATTCACAGAAATTACAATTTTGATTGAAAAATTATAATTCCACTTGGGTTTGACTCGTGAAACAAGTGCACACCTCTAAAAAATATGTACTTCTTGTGGAATTGGCCCTAAGATATTCAAATTGCAAATTAGGATGGTAAAATAGAACTGTCTATCACCACCATGATTTGCAACCTGGGTATTTTGTATAATGCACTGATTGTTTCCTAGATTTTTTACAGATAGAATTAGTTGAATTGACTAAAATATAAGTGGAATCATATTAATCTGACACGAACTTGAATTGATATGAGTTTTAAACCAAAAATATAAAACCGTTAATAGGTAGGGACCTATTATGGCCATCTTAAAAAGATTCAAAACCAGTGACCTACCGTCCTAATTTTGTTTGATGAGTGTTATAAAAGTTGAAGTCAAACATTCCAAAAGCATCTTTTTTATTGGCTAAAATTACATCTTTTTCTAACAAGTACTTATTCACAATTAAGTTCACCAAAATCAAGATTTATTGAACCACATCCCAATCAATCTTAAACCGTCTTTAAATAGATGTGATCTTGATGGCATTTTCTAACAATAGCACCTAATTGCTTGGCCAAAGTATTTGACGCATACACTATATGGAAATGGGTGAGAAACTGGCGCAATTAGAAGGAACAAGTAGATGGCGGAATTAAGATGCCAAGCCACTATACATTATTTAGAAATCTGTATTGCTTCAAATTCATTTACAGGTTCAGTTCATGCCCTCCTAAGTAAACAATTTAGGACTCCTTCATTATTGGTGAAGAACTTAACTTAACCCGTAAAGGACCAAACACCATTTTTTGGCAACATAGCTATTTCAAGCAGCTCACTATGAATGGAAATTTTATTTATTTTTCTTTGGAATTTTCACACAAGATGTATCCAAATAGTAGTTTTAAGGCCCAATAATTTACATAAATTTTGACTATATGTGTAAAAAGTTATTGCATGATATATAGTTTTCAGTCCTCCGCGGGCAGCCCAAGCAACTCAAAAAATTCTTTAAAAATCACTTTTTTGAAAAATAAAAATTTGAAATTGGTCTTATAGATTATATATACTTGGAAAGCTTTGAATCATTCCATTTGGATTTATGAGTCAAAAATTATGAGGAGTTTTAGTTTGAGGATAGTTATGAAATCTCTATTCTAAAATAAACTTTGAAGTCCTTTATCTAACTCAATTTTCAATGTTTTTGAAAAAAAAAAAAAATAGTAGGTGTAGAATGTTTATTACAGCATTACAACTGTTGGGATTGGCATTTTTCAATTCCATAACAAAATTCTTGACAATTAGTATTTTGAGTCATTCTCTACCTCTTCCTACTTACTATTTTTTTCCTATATGTTGTGCAATTCCAAATGATCTGAAAATTTTCAAGCATTAGCCGACTTGCCTTGAAGAATGAATCCAAGGAATAACCACCATTTTGGACATTTCTTCATACAAATGTGACCTTGTGAAGTGCAGCTGCTCGGATTTTTTGTAGGGACAAAAAATGGATTTTTTTTCTATTCAAATGTTAATATCTTGCAATCCACATGGTGGAAATTCTGAAATTTTTCCATATCTTCTTAATTAGCGTACTACAAGATCTTATGGTTACATGTGTTCAAAAATGCTTTTTTTATAAAATTTGGTACTTGTATTAGAAATGACAATTTTGGAGCAATTTTAGTGAAAACATAGTCAAAAACATTTAGAGGTTAACTTGTTGGAGTGGCATGTTTCCAATCCGGCTTGATCATAGGCTTTATCTGGTCATACTCACTCACTCCCCATGGCAACCAAAAGCTGAAACTTAACTTATTTTTAAACTTTCTAGTTTACAAGTGTCTTTCCCCTCCATCTAAACTAACCAATGGACAAAAAATGAGCAATGAACTTGTATCAAATGTGCATAAGGGCATTGCCACCGCAGAATTGTCAAGGAAGGGTGCCAAGTGGGGTTTTGGTGAGTGGATTTGAAGAGTGAGGCTTTACCACTCTTCCTCTGCCCCATGGCTGACGTGCCAGACAGGGGCATCCAATATGTAATGGGTGCCAAATTTGTAATGCAAATTATTCTGATGGTTTTAAAATTAACCCCTCAAGGCCCAGTGCCTTTTTGGATTTAAAAATGTCATTGCTTTTGAAGTGATATAGTTCAAAATGTTATTAAGGTATAAAAATCTCAACCGTACAATCTTGTAGTGTATGTGTGTGAATCAAATTTGGAGTCATTTGATTGTGTAGATTGCATGATTATAATGTTTTAGTATAGAAAAAGATGTTGAAATTGTCCTAGAAACACAAATGGAGGTAAAATTCGATTTCTAAACCTCCTCAAATGATAAAAATTTAAATTACAAAGTGATTCAAAATCAACATACAAACACATTGGTAAGAAAAAAATATCATTGAATTGACTGATTGTGTCTGCAAAATGGCTTTCAAATTTAAAAAAATAGGAAGAAAAGTTATGAAAAAATACATCTAAAGCTGAACCTTCTTCTACTAAAATGCTTCTTAGTCACTCATATCTTTTTTGATTGATATGAAACTTTAGCCACACAAACTAGACTAGTATGCTCAACTTTTCCAAAAATAATTATTGGAAACGGACACTAAGGTAAAAGACCCCATTGCTATCAAAATTAGGAGTGTGCCTTTATTCCATTTCTGAAATTTTTCAAATTTTTTTCCATACAAAGATAAGTGTGAGAGACAATAAGGACATTTGAAATTACATTTTTTGGACCAAATATGGATTACTTCTAAATTTTTGAAGTGATCAGCCCATAGGGGGCTGTAGGCTACCTCACGACCAATAAAATCTGAATCCAATATGGTCATCTTCCTACCCAATGCAGTCACAACATTTTCAAACATGGAAGACCTATAAAATTAACTTTTACAAAGAATTTTACACTGAAAAGTTGGAAGTACCTATTGAGGTCACTAATTACTCCATAACTACCATGTAAGGCATTGATTGTGGTCTAAAAAACCACAATGGGATCATTAGGTGTCTATCATGGGCCATTTCACTAGAAAAAACCCGCGTTGGTCTAAACCAAAAATGTGGGCTGAAATGTGTCGAGAACCATGTTTCCAACGTTGGAATCCCAGCTTTGAAAACATGTTTCTCAACACATTTCAGCCCACATTTTTTGTTTGGATCAATGCGGATTTCTTCTAGTGTTTGACCGCAATGGGGTCTTCTACCTTGTATGAAGAAGAAAGAAGTTGCAGAAGTTCACTGTAATCCAAAAATGTTGGGATTTTGAACTTTGAACTACTACCAAAAAAAATTCAAACAACTTGGATTGACATGAAATTTTTCCACAATAACTAGACTTCAAGGGAAATATAATCCAACAAATTTTATTGAAAACAAAAATCAAATGAAGGAAATACAAGCCCCCATAGTTGCAACCATCAATAGCAGTTTGGTGAGCTCAACTTGAACATCTAAACTTCGATTGGCTTATAAAAAATTAGTGCATCTTGGATTGATCTGAGAATTTCACCACACAAACAAAAAAGAGAGTGCAAATTTTCCAACAATTTTCATTGAATTTGGACATTGGATGCAAAAGTTACAGCACTTTGAATTGAACTTGGAACTCTATGAGGCCTTTTCTGGGCCCCATGGGTGTTGAGGGGTTAACCTCAAATTTCTTTTATATAGTTCATTGAGACCTAGATCACATTGTTTCATTGTTTCAAAGGCATTTTCAACTTAGTTTGTGTTTTTAATCTAATAGAGAAGCTTATATACACATGGGGTGGTAGGAGGTAGAACAAACAATGTGGGATAAGTAAATTAGATGTAGTAGGAGCTCCACCACTCATAGTTTATTCCAAATTATGAATTGTGTTGAAAGTAGAATTTCAGACCTCATTTAGGCATAGTAGAATAATTTCTTCCAAAAATTTTTGAACTAAGAAAAGTTGGAGAATCAAGTTAACCCCTAAAGGACCAAGGCCTTTTTTCTGCCAAAAAACTCTCAAAACTGCCATTTCTAGAGCAAAGAGTAAAAAAATTTAAAAATTGTTTTTTTTTTGCACATCTAACCATAGGATCCTATACCTAACTAGTATAAGAATGTGCGGAAAAAATTTCAAAATTTTTGACTGCACAGATTGCAAGATATCTGCGTTTGAAATGAAAAAAACAAGTTTTTCAGAACATTGTGGGACTAGATTTTTTGATTTTTACCATTTTTAACGTACCTCTTTTGCACTACAAAGTTTTGAGCTTTAGATCTTTCTAGTGGAGACTTAAGTTGAGAGTCTAGGAAAAAAAAAGAAATTCAAAAAAACTTAATTTTCATTCTTAAAAAAATTGTTAAATAGGAGTAGGTATAAGATAGAAGGAAAATCTAAAGTATTAATATCTTTTAGATGTAATTAAAATGCACTAATCCCAATGGTGCATGAAAACTAAACCATGTGGAACTTTTTTTGTTGAAAAATTGCAAAAATTGCATTCCAAAATGAATCCTACAAGTTATTTTTTTCAAGAAGATTCTCTAATTGCCCAAAAAACAAGATTGTCCGTAACTTTCTCATAAAAAATCAAAATGAAATGAATCAAAGCTTTCCAAATAGACAAAAATATAATCTATAAAGAAAAAAAATTAAAAAAATTAAATTAAATTTTTTGCAAATTTTTTTTGTTGCCTCCTCTCCCCTGTTTTGAGCTTATTTGAGCATTACTTTTGTTCCCGGGCACTGATTGAAAAAAAAATTATATTCTTATAAAGCTTATCAGTTTTTCTATCTCCAAAAAAAGTTTCAAAAAATCACAACAAAAATCCAGCCCGTAGGTACCTGCCCGAAATCCCATTTGTCCCCCGAAGGGACAATGGTCCTTTAGGGGTTAAATTTCATCTCCAAAAATCCGTTTGAGATTTCAAGTCTCTGATCAAAAGTTATGGACAAATTTCAGAGTGGGGTTGGAAGGGAATTTTTTTGACATTTTCAAATATTCTCTTTGAAATTTGTCTATAACTTCTGATTGGAGATTCAAAATCTCAAACGGATTTTTGGAGATGAAATTTAACTTGATTCTCCAACTTTTCTTAGTTCAAAGATTTTTGGAAAAAATTATTCTACTATGCCTAAATGAGGTCTGAAATTTTACTTTTAACACAATTCATAATTTGGAATAAACTATGAGTGGTGGAGCTCTTACTACATCTAATTTACTTCTCCCACATCATTTGTTCTATCTCCTACCCCCCCCCCCCCCCATGTGTATATAGTGAGCTACCCTTTTCACTTAGAATTCAACAAAAATTGAAAATTTTTTACATTCCAATTTTGATAGACACAAGTAAGGAAATCTTTCTTGTCAAAAGTATTTTTTTCCTTTGTTTTTCATACAAATGGAAGGCACTTCATGGCAGTTAAACTCTTTTAATTACATTGAGTGCCAGTTGAGGGCGTCAGTACCTCAAATTTAGGGGGAAAAGGTGAGTCAAAACACCATAGCAAGGCATCCTAGGGATTCCCCACTCTTCAAAACTTGAAGTGGCCGGGCATTTCTGGCAAGTCCGCGCGCTTGTGGTGGAAAAAAATACTTGGCCTGTTTTGCCAGGTCACCGTGTTCGTGCCACTTGAAGACATTCAGTGGCAATGCTCTAAGATCCAAGGAAACCAAGAATGAAGGTCAAGATTTTCAGCTGCTCCAAAGTTGGATTATTTTTAGAATAATGGACGGAGTACTCTGTACAAAGGTGATCATTGAATGATCTTATATATTAAATGTATAATCTTTACAAGATTTTATGTACTTACATTCAAAATATTATGGTATAATTATGGTGATTTTTGGAGATGATTATTTTATTTATTGAATTCATTTGAAATTTGGATAGATTGTTTTTTAAATAAGAAAAGTTATCCTTAAAGTTTAGACATACCTATATCCTAAAACTATAGAATATTTGTATAGAAAAGTTATAGAAATCTATACCATATAAGTATGAGAAAACATACACAAGAATCTTCAAACATTTAGATGGATAAAAAAATCCAAGATTTGAAAGGCTTTAACTTTTTTTGCTTTCATTTGTTGTTTGAAATTTGAACATCTAATCTTTAACCCCCAAAGTTACATGACTATGTCTTCACTGAAAACGCTGGAAAATTTCTATTTTTAATACAAGCACCCAATTTTTGAAAAAAAACTATATTTGACACATGTAACCGTAGGATCTTATACTATGCTGACTTGAGAATATGTGGAAAAAATTTCAGAAATTTCTACCATGTGGATTGCAAGATGTAAGAATTCAAATTCATTGAAATCATTTTTTTGGCCTTGCAAAAATCACGGCAGCTGCACTTCACAAGCTCACTTTTTGATGAAAAAATGTCCAAAATGGTGGTGCTTCTTTGCATTCTTTTTTCTAGACAAGTTGGCTACATGCTTGAAAATTTTCACTTCATTTGGAATTGTAAAACATTTAGGAAAAAAATAGTAAGTAGATTGTAGTAGAGAATGATTCAAAATACTAAATTATCAAGAATTTAATTATGAAATTGAAAAATGCCAATTTAATGGTTACACTGTTTTAACCCCTAAAGTTCCATGACTATGTTTTCACCAAAAATGCTCAAAAACTGTCATTTTTAGAACAAGTACCAATTTTTTTCTTAAGCATTTTTTTGATAGATGTACCCAAAGGATCTTGTAGTTTTCTGACTTGAGAACATGTGGTAAAAATTTCAGAAATTTCCACCCCATGGATTGCAAGATGTAAGCAAATTCATTAAAATCATTTGGCCCTGCAAAAAACATGGCAGTTGCACTTCACAAGCTCACTTTTCTATGAAAAAATGTTCAAAAGGGTGGTGCTTCTTTGGTTTCTTTTTCCTAGATAAGTTGCCCACATGCTTGAAAATTTTCACATTATTTGGAATTGCACAACATACAGGATAAAAATAGTAAGTAGACAATAGTAGAAAATGATTCAAAATACTAAACTGTTAAGAATTTAATTATAAAATTGAAAAATACCACTCCCAATGGTTGCAATGTTGTAATAAACAATCTTCATTCAATGATCTTATTTTTTTCAAAATGTATTGAAAATTGAGTAAGATAAAGGACTTCAAAGTTTATTTTAGAGTAGAGAATCCATAACTGCCTGCAAACAAAAAAGCCTCATATCTTTTGACTCATAGATCAAAATGGAATGATTCAAAGCTTTCCACGTGTATCTAATTCTAGAAAATCAATTTCAAATTTTTGTTTTGAAAAATTGACTTTTTTTTATCTGCCCAGATTGCCCATTTACAAATAAAAGTAACATAGTAAGCCATAACTTTGACTCATATTTCCAAATGTCATGAAACTTAGTGCATATGAAAGATATTCCTTGCCCCCACCTTCTCTTAAAATTTGGGCAAGAAATATAGTAATCTCTAGTCACACATACTTGCCCAAAATTGCTATGTAACCAAAGAAACACATGTTGGTCCTTTAGGGGCTAATAAACAATCTACACCCTAAGATTTTTTTTTCAAAAATATTGAAAATGAGTAAAATAACGGACTTCAAAGTTCATTTCAGAGTAGAGGATCTATAACTGCCCTCAAACTAAAAATCTTCATAAGTTTTGACTCATTGATCAAAATGCAATGATTAAAAGCTTTCCACGTATATATAACCTCGTATATAACTCTAGAAAATCAATTTCAGATTTTTGTTTTTGAAAAAAGTAATTTTCTTTTATCTGCCCGGATTGCCTAGTTACGAAAAAAAGTAACATATTAGGCCATAACTTTTGACTAACATTTCCAAATGTCATGAAATTTAGTGCACATGAAAGATATTCCTCATCCCCACCTTCTATTAAGGTTTGGTCCAAAAGTATAGAAATCTCCAGTCACATGTACCTGCCTAAAATTTCTATGTAGCCAAAAAACGCATGTTGGTCCTTTAAAGGATTAAACCACTATACACTATATCAAGTTAGTTACACACTTGAAAGTAATAGAGAAGTTTAGCACATGCTGTTCAAAGCTTCAAGTAGCTTTGAATAGTTTTAAAAGAGACAATATTAAATATCAAGAATACAAGTATCCGTTATGGCAAAAAATGTAAACCATTCATTGATTTGCTTTAAATGAGTTATAAAAATTTAACTTAAAAAATTCACCAAAAATATTATTTCTATCTTTTAGCATTTGAATTTTCTATGATTGGTCAAAAATGCAGTTACAATTGAATTGTAAAAAAGTCATAAATTTAAATAATGAGAACATGAACACTTTCAACAAATAATAAAGCTTTCAACACTAGGCAAATACTAACACTCTGCATTATTTTCTGTATAATCTATTCTTAACTAAATCAAATTAGTGATATTAGTTTCAAATATATAATTCAACAGATATCCTATCACTAAAGAAAGAATGGGGCCTCAAGAAGGCCGCCAAAGCTAAACCAACAATTCAAATTACAAAAAAAAAGGTAAATTTTCAAAAATTTTTAGTAAAAATCAAATTTTAAATTTCAGATATCTTTCAATTTTCAATTCTACATTTTTTATAATATTTTTTTAATCAAGCATGTCAGATTGTTGGTCTAGAATATCGTAGCCTTTTTAAGGTCCCATTCTTTCTCTAATAATATTTGTAAACAATTCACTACAAAAATTTCTAAGGAACATGAAATATAACAAATAGCTATTTTGTACATTTAAAAAAATCAATTATTTTATGAATATTCCAACTTAGTAGTTTTTAGTGAAATTGACAAAGTCATAGGTATAGGATTTTAAGTAATATATTAATAAAGTATATATGTCAAATTCCGGCCATGATTCTAAAGCCTTATTTCTTACTTGAAATGTAAAATCTTTGAAATGAGAGTGTCTTTAATACACATTTTGAAGTACTTTCAAATTGTCTTGTGTTTTAACATCAGTCAATGATTGAAGTCTAAACAATGATTGAGATTTTTAAGAATTTAAATTATAGATGTACATTCATCTTCATTGACCCCTAAAGTTCCATGACTATGTTTTCACCAAAAATGCTCAAAAATTGTCATTTTTAGAACAAGTATGAAATTTTTGAATTTTTTTCTTAAACATGTAACCGTAAGATCTTGTAGTATGCTGACTTGAAAACATGTGGTAAAAATTTCAGAATTTTCAACCACGTGGATTGCAAGATATAGGCATTCAAATTCATTAAAATCATTTTTTTGGCCCTGCGGAAAACATGGCAGTTGCAGTTCAGAAGCTCACTTTTCTATGAAAAAATGTCCAAAATGGTGGTGCTTCTTTGGTTTCTTTTTCCTAAACAAGTTGGCAACATGCTTGGAAAATTTCACAGCATTTGGAATTGTACAACATATAGGAAAAAAATAGTAAGCAGACAGTAATAGGAAATTATTCAAAATACTAAATTGATAAGAATTTAATTAAGGAATTGAAAAATGCCAATTTCAATGTTTGCAATGTTGTAATAAACATGCTTCATCCTATGATTTTTAATTTTTTCAAAAAATATTAAAATTTGAGTAAGATAAAGGACTTCAAAGTTTATTTTAGAGTAGAGAATCCATAACTGCCCGCAAACAAAAAAGCCTCATAACTTTTGACTCATTGATCAAAATGGAATGATTCAAAGCTTTCCACGTGTATATAATTCTAGAGAACCAATTTCAAAATTTTATTTTTGAAAATAGTGATTTTTTCTGATCTGCCCAGATTGCCTAGTTACGAAAAAAGTAACATACTAGGCCATAACTTTTGACTTGTATTTCCAAATGTCATGAAATTTGGTGCATATGAAAGATATTCCTTGCCCCCACCTTTTATTAAAATTTGGGCCAAAAATATGGAAATCTCTAGTCACATGTACTTGCCCAAAAATTCTATTTGGCCAAAAAACACATGTTGGTCCTTTAGGGATTAAGGTTACACATTTTCTTGTATGCATCCTTTTTGCAAGTGTCAACTTCACTTAATCATATTAATTAGAAATTTAGAATATTGGAACTACTTGCAGTTAAAAGATTCTAATCTTGACAAGAGTGTGCACAATTCTCACTTGGTATGAGAACTTACTATGTCCAGCAAACTTCTTTGATGGCTTAACGTTGTTGAAAACATGTGGAAAAAATTAAAAGACCATATTTAGGATGAGTCAATGCTTAAGAATAGGAAAGAACTTATTGAATCAATGCAAAGAAATTAGGAAGGGATATCTATGAACCATTAGAAAAATTGGTCCTGGCAGATATGGTGCTACAATGGTGCATGTGATAATAAAGAAGAGATTATGGTGTCATTTTATCCTATCAAAGTTAGTATAGAGGCTGGCACCAAATTATCTTAATAGCATTTCAATGCACCATCATAGCACTAAACTTGCAAGCCTTGAAGTTCCTGATGACATGCTTGAAGTTCTCATTTCACTAATGTCTCATAGAATGAATGTTGTAATTTGTGCGGAAGGTGGAAATGTTAGATGGTAGACATGTAACAATATATAGCCAAATTCTTGTGCTCTTTCTAAATTTCTAGCATGCAAATGATTTATATCTTAAAATTGAACTACTTGATCTTTCCAATACACTTTAAAGCTCTTTTAAGGTTTTTGATTTGATGGATTTTTGAGCTAGTAGCAACAATTTCAAATCTTAATATGCATGAATTTTCAACAAAAAATAAAAAGTGTGTAAACTTATTGAAGGTGATTGTACATCCAAAATTGACCTCATGTTTTCAAAATGTCTTTCAATACTCTGACAATGCTCTAACACAATGCACACTGGATTGCAAATCTTGAAAAATGAAGCTAAAAATAATGAACATGCTTGATAAAATGGAATGTTTTTGAGAGCACTGGAGTTTAGAAACCAAAGTCTTAAAACTAAGCTTAGAATAATAATGAGGATTGTCACATCAGGCGGGTTCGATCATTAGACGTTCCGGACAGGTGGACAAACTAGATAGGATGGATGGACGGTTTGGATTGCTTGCAAATTTTTTAGTGCTAGAAAATTTTCTAAGTAAAAAAAAAGTACTATGATTTCCAAGCAATGAATCTTTTTATATGCCTAAACTTCATCCTTCCTTATCTTATGGATATTATAGTGATTTTCTAAGTATGAACTAGTTTTGGACTTCTATAAACTTTTTCTATACGGTTCTAAATTGTAGGTACTACTTGGTTGTCTTCCAAAGATCCTAGATTGACATCTATCTTTTCTTGAAGACTTTGGACTTCTTCTATCAATTCACTATTTTTAGATTTTTAAAGTTTGTGCCTTGTAAGGCTTGAATTCACCTATCCAAAATGCTAGAACACTTGAAGAATGAACTTCCCTAGTAAAAGTTATGAGTGGATGAGGTTTGACAGCTAATCGGTACTTTGAACTTCATCCACTAATTACTCTTGACTTACAATTTGAAATTAACTTCTAAAATTTTTTGCTTCTAGATTCTAAATTTTTTAGTTTTCTAAGATCCTATTTTTGTTTCTTTTTGATGAATTTTAAACACTAAAGGATTAATCCCTAAAAAACCATTGTCCCTTTGGGGTACTAAATGGATTTTAAGCAAGTTCCTATGAACTCACTTTTTGGTGAAATTCTTTGAAACTTTTTCATAAGATAGAAAAACTTGTTAGCTTTTGAGAATATTATTTTTATTCAACTAGTGCTTGGAAGCAAAAGTTGTATCACAATAAGCCCAAAGCTAAATTTGGTAGGTAGGAAAAAAAATCCACAAAAAATTGCAATAAATTTAATTTATTTTTTTCTCATAGATTATATTTTTGTCTACATGGAAAGCTTTGATTCATTCCATTTGAACTTGTGATGTAAAAGTTATGGAATACCTTATTTTGCAGGCAATAAAAACATTTTTTTGAAAAAAATAATTCACATGATTCATTTTTGAGCTCAATTTTCACTTCTTTTCCAAAAAAACAATTCCATAGAGTTACCTTTGATTTGTTTAATCAATCCCACCATTGATATTAGTATGTTTTAATTCCATCTTGGAGCTATTAATGATTTATTTTTTCCAACTGTGATGTGCCTTTTTCTACTTAATAGCTTTTTGAAGAATGATAACTACATTGTTTAAAAAAACCTCAATTTATATCTTCATGATAGAAAAATTTAAACTCAAAATCTATAGTGCAAAATTTCTAAGTAAAAAATATTCAAATTCTCATAGACTAGATTGCCATGGTTTCTTCTCTTTGAACACATTTACCTTGCAATCTATACGGTCAAAGTATTTGAACTTCTTACCACACATTTTTATACTAGTCTATTGCAAGATCCTACAACTAGATATAAAAAAAAATATATCATTTTTAAATTTCTTGCTCTTTATATTAGAAATGGCAATTTTGAATGGTTTTTGACAAAAGAATTAGACCTTGGTATATGAATTTAGTTGATTCCGTCTAGAAGTGCTTAAGTTACTTGATTTTAAACAATTACAGTATCTTTTGAGCACATTGTGCTACAAGATGATTTTCCAATTAATTAATTCACTTCTGAAATAAATGAATGATAAATTGAGCTTGTGAAATACAATTTGTATACCCCCCCCTAAATTTATATATTTTCTTAAATTGTTGTAACTGCAATCAATATAGGATATCAACACTATATTCCACATATCTATATATATTCATATACCATATTTAGTATATCCATATATATTTGCATTTTGTATATCCATATGTATATGTATTTTGTATATCCGTATGTATTCCGTATATTGTAATCCATATATCATACTTTGTGAGTATCATATTTTGTGTATTGTATTTGGTATCATAAATCCTAATCTCAACAGCTGAGTTTGTTTCTTAGGATGATGCAATCAATGGCTACATTTTCTTTTACTAATGTGAATTGGTGGTATTGGAGGCATGTTTTTTCTCATTTAGATCAAAGGATGTGGTTTTTTCCACTTGAGGAGTGGGGTGGGGGTACTAACATTTGGTCTTAAGCGGGGTTGTTTTCATCTTTTCGCCACATTGTAGCTTGATGAATGCTCAATTTGAGTTGCAAATTCTAGTTTTGCACTCTTAACATCATTATGTTTAGTGTATTTAGTTTGTTTTGTTTGGCTTCTTGATCCTCCAATTCAAATTTGACCTTGAAAGTAATGTTTTATTGAATTGTACGTGGAGTCCCTGGGGGACAAAAGAAGAGCACATTGGCTTTTCAAATATGAAATGATACAAGCTTTTGGTTCATAATGTATTTTGTTTACATTAACCCCCAAAGGACCATCATGATTAGAAGCCCAAAACTATTTCAAAATACTCATCCCCAAAGCAAGGTTAAAATCTTCATCAATAATTATTTTTTAACCCCTAAAGTCCCAAGGCATTTTTCTGTCAAAAACGACTCAAAACTGCCAGTTTTGCTACGTTCATCTAAAAAAAGAGAAAAAATCATTTTTTCTTAGAATCTAACCGTAGGATCTTGTATTAAACTTATCTCAGATCATGTGGTAAAAATTTCATAAAGTTTGACTGTATAGATTAAAAGATATTAGCATTCAAAGTTCAAAAAAATTGATTTTTTGAAAACTGACTTGCAATTTCAGATGACTTTGACCCCCATTTGTAAAAAAAGTTTGCACTACGGACTTTGAATTTAATTTTTTTTATATTGAATAATTGAGTTGAGAATCTAGGAAAAAAAATTCCATCAAAATACACATGATTTCATTCTTTAAAAAATTGTTAAATAGAAATAGGTCTAAGATTGAAAGAAAAACTAAATCGTCAATAGCTCTAAGATGGGATTAAAACACTATTATCCGAATGGTGAGATCGTTTTAGCAAGCAAACTTAGACGTGTCCAACAATTTTTTTTTTTAAATTGTGAAAATTGCATTCAAAAATGAGTTCAATAAGTTATTTTTTCAAGAAGATGCTCTAATTGCCCGAGAAACAAGATTGTCCATAACTTTCACTTAACAAATCTAAATGGAATGAATAAAAGCTTCTCATATAGATAAAAAATACAATCTATGAGAAAATAATTTTTAAAATTTTTAAAATTTTTTTTGTGTGAGAAGATTTTTGCCCGCAGCACCCAAAAAATGACCTTTTGTGCCATAACTTTTGCTCCCGGGCACCGATTGAAATACAAATTATATTCCCATAAAGCTAATATGTTTTTCTATCTTCACAAAAAGTTTCAAAAAATAATGATGAATATTGAAGCCATAGCCTGCCCAAAATCCATTTTGTCCCCCAAGGGGACAATGGGATTTTAGGGGTTAACAAATTCAAACATAAGAACTTTTGGTTGACTTGTTCAAATATATTGTCCTAAAATTTTAGAGCAAATATCCCCGTTGATTGCAAGTTCAATGTGCCTAAATTTAGAATGTAGGCTTTTCTAGCCCTTCTAAAACGTAAAGTTTTGTCTTTCAACATTTGTAGAAAAGTTTCATATGTCCTACAACTTGTGCAATTTAATCGAAATGTTGGAAAATGGGTTGAAAACATATGAAAAAAATTTAACCAAAAAACTTTCGTATTCATCTTTTAAAAATTTGTAAAGTGTAAGGTGGTACTAAATGAAAGAAAAAACTATTATGCTAATAATTTTACAAGAAACTGAAAATCATTAATCACAATGGTGAGAATTTTCTGACTAGTAAACAATCAACATCCTATATTTTAGTTTTTATTTGAAAATTTTTAAAATTGAGAGAAAAAGATGACTTTGTATGTTTTTCTCTACCTTCATTGCCTGCAAAAGAAATTTTTTCATGACTTTTACTTTAATATTCAAAATTGAATGGATCAAATTCTTTTAAATAGGTACCAATCTAGAGAACTCCTCCAAAGAAATTAATGGTTGTTTAGAATACATTTTTTTCTGCCCAGTTTGACATTGAAATCAAAAATCCCTTCTAACTTTTGCATGATTCATTCTGGATCCAGCAGGCTAATTAAATGAGATTTAATGAAGGATTGAACAATGAGATTGAGACAATCGCCACTCTCCATCCTCTCCTTCCGAACAAATACATGATACTTGTATTGGAAGACATAGCATTCAACAAAACCATTGTCACATGTACTTAAGCATTGAACCAGATTTTTTTGCAAGACATTAGATTGTGCCATCCAATGTGGACCTTGCAGACTGAATTTACCTTGGAGAAAACGTAGGAAATTTTTTATTGCCAGTAAATTTTTTTTTGCAAAATTTGAATTTATATTTGCAATCAGAGGCCCCAAATTAGCTAAGAGGGCTAGTAAGTATTCCTAGACATGGCTCAAATATAGTTTTTTTTATTTTTATTTTTTACTCTCAAAATCCCCTATTTATCCTATTGGTCCCACATTGGATGGCATGATTTAAGATATTTCAATTTTTCTTAAAAAATAATTTGGTCCATTTGCATCTCACAAGGTAGTGTTATATCCTATTTCCTATTTCTAGTGCAATCCACTTGTACAAACAAGCTACATGGCACTAATTATAATTGACTTGACTATAATCCTCCTAAACTAGGACACCTTCCATGAAGCAATCAAGCATTAGTTGAAAAATCATGATCTACAGAAATTCTCCTACAACACACTTGCTATCTGTTGCAGTACAGGGCAAGTAAATTCCCAGTTATACTCCTCAAAACTACTCTAAAGCATAACAAAGTGACTCTAAAGATCGAACCCGCGAGATTCTGTGAAGTATCTAACCTTATTTAGTATCTGAGCTTAGTCAGTATCCATATTTTCCTTTCCGGTCCTAACACTATAACCGGAAACACAACAACACCGAAAACTACAATCAGACCCTTCTCTCCTTTTTCGATCCGTCCAACTATCCGATCCGGTTTGATCAACTCATATTTGCTCTTACTCTCATCCGGTTTAGTTTTACCTCTATTTTACCATCAGAGGGTTCGCCGCTTACTTTTGAGAGTGACAAGCCCGCCACTCCTTCCGTAGCTTATAGTGGTTGAAGACCCATTTTTCTATCCTTCAATCTCCTACACTAATCTGGATCTAGTTTGATCCCTCACAGCAATCCAGAGAACTCTCCGGATCATAGGTCACACAGAGACCCCTCGTACAATCTTCTCATACTACAACAACCTTGACGCCAATTTCCATCCGTACGAAGTTCGGTGGTTACAAGTGTATCCATCCGTTCCAACATCAACTAAAGCTCTTCTGTTTACCAACTAGGGCAGCGAGATCTCTCAGGTGATTGGACACTCAACCGGAGTCCCATCCAGGAGTTCTAACGCGACTAAGGAATCCCTCCCTATCCGCCTAGCCTAACAACAGCTTTCTCGCCCAGAAATCTAAGCCTTAGAAGTGCTGAGGAACTGAAATCCACTCCCAACTCTTTCACAACCTGCTCACTTGCACATAAGATCAAAAGAAAAACACCAAGGGGAAAAATCACCCCCAAACCAACGTGCGCCTTCCTAACTCCTCACCATACAACCCTGCCACACACGGGAGAGACACATAACAAGAAGCCAATAGAAGGTACAAGCAAAATTTAGGGAAAAAGACTCCCAGCTCCCAAGCAAGGACTCCCTTTATATAAAACTAATTTAAAAAGGCAAAAAGGCCCCGGAAATCCACGCCGAACTTCCGGGTCCAATCCTAACCAGCCAGACTGGATCAAAATTCGATCTGGTCCAAACTATCTTACACAAAATTCATTCCTACCTACTCTGCAACTCCCTCACCCAGTGTAGGACTTTTGGGTTCCGTGGGTACCTGGTTGAAGACGTCCACCAAATTCCTGCTCCGCTCCCCGGCTGCAAGACCCGGAAGATCTGATCTTGGCGATGAATCCAGATGAATTGCTTGTCTAGGTGCAGGCCCAATTTTTCGTTGACTCTTCTTTGACTCGGGAGTCCAATTCTTAGGCTCCCTCGGATTCGATCCTTCTGCCGCAAACGAATTCAGCAGCAAGATGTCCAAAAGATGGATCTCTCTAGAGTACATGGATCCGTTCAGCTTCTAGCTGCTGACGTCCATCCGGTTGGCTGCCTCTCGTGCCACCACCATTGCCGCTTCCACCCAATCGGTAAAATCGGTCAGGATCCGAACTATCCGGGAACCGGATACTTTCTTCTCCTCGTGTACTCCCTTGTCAAACAACTCCGCCTTGACAGCGGCGGATCTAGAAGCTCCAAGAGTGGCTTTCACTATCTCCGCCACCTTCCATTTGCATCTGCCATCTCCCGGACAACGGTCTTATCTTCTTTGAAGGCGACCATCTCTGCCCTCAACGTGTCGACTTCCTCTTGAAGCCGACGAATCTTTGCCTCTTGTTTCTTATGTTCGTCCAGATTGGTGATGTGTAGTGCTACCTAAGCCGGTAGCTTGCTGTCTACCGGCGCATCCACCAGATCTCCAATACTAGAAAGGGTCCTTCTCTTGACCTCCCAATCTGCTGGTATTCCGCAGAGGATGTGGGTCAACTCATTGAATGGATCAGTTGGGTCTTTGAGATTCAGCATCTCCACTTCCGGTCCCTATTTTGGAGTAGACCGGTTGGTAGGAGGGATTCCTCTCTTATGAGGAAGCGTCGTCTTCATTCGCTTCTTCGTCCTGAGGTGCTCTTCCTCCTCTTCTTCTTACGTCTCTGATTCAGATCCGGATAATTCCTCCGGTTTGTCATCTGAACCCGACTCCCCATACTTTAGAATGGATTCCTGAATCTTCCATGTCTTCTCTTCCGTGTCGGTGAGGAGTTGGTTGCACTGGTAGAGGTGAAAGAGGTAGGGACTCAAAGGATTGGCCCTACTCTTTCCAACTCTAGTAACAAGCTGGGACACTTGATTGTAAAAGATCCGGGCCCAGTTTACTTTCCGTTCCCCGCTTAGAGCCCCCAAAATAGTGTTGCCGATAGTCATTGTCACCCTCGTCGGCTTCTCCGAGTGGACGATCGGGATCAGGAATTGGAGAAGGCGGAGGTGTCGGTCGTCTACGCAATCTGTGACCGCATATCCGTCCTTGTTGCTCGGCTCTCCATGAAATTTATTGTGGATGAATTCATCCTTCCGTCCTGCCATATCTAAACCCCTGCTTCGGAAGTTGTAGACCTCTCTCCACCTCTCTTCTTCCCATTCGTTTGGCGCCCCCAGACAGTGTTGTCGGACTAATTTGACAATTTGCCCCTTAGCTCTTTCACCATTTGCTCCTCTCTAAACCCCTCGGGTTTGTCCATCAACCCTACACAGCCCATCGCTTTGAGGTCGTCCATGAGCTTAGTTTTCGCCGTTTCCTCGGAGGGGATGATCGGAACTACTTTCCAGAGCTTAATCTTTGAAGAGGAACTGGGTGCTCCCGATCTACTCTTGCAGAGCTGAGGCATGGACACGGACTTAGCTAGCTGGATCCTTTCCGGCGCTACCTCACTCTCTCCTAGCCGCACGTCCCATTTCTTACTTTCTTTCGTTCGATCTCAATCGGAAGACAAGGAGATGATGACCTACAATCCACACAATCTTGACCTCTCACGCACTCTCACTTAAGTCTTCACGCATATAACGGCTCTGGTCTAGACGGAGGCGTTAAAGCGCTCAAGGTCAACTCCAAAACTCGAGGAAAGTAAAGGAGAGAAAATGGGAAAGACCAGCCTTTATATAGTCCCAGGACCCTGACTAGTCATCATGACCTTTTCCGGTCCGGTCCATAGCAATCCGGTTCAACCCTAATCCGATCCGAGATAAGTTCCGTATGTGATTCTGCTCCTGAGTACTAATACTTTGACCGGATCAGATCCATTTTACCCCTTACTGCATTAGCTTTATTTATCTTCAGTCTTCTTCTGCCTTCTAGTAGGATCCGGATCCTAATTACTCATTTCTGTTCCAACTTTTAGGTAAGCAAGAAAAAACCAAAATTTTTGGTTGCAACACTATCCTATCTCTCCTACCTTTCAAATCAACCACTTTGAGATCACGTGACAAGCAGATGTCTGGAGACTAAAAAGAACATAAAAACTAAGCAAAAAAAAACAAATCAAGCCTCCATATTCACAGAGTCAAAATTGCAAATGCATAGAGGGAATTGCATACAAGGCCATTTTTAGGACCCTGGTAACACACACCTTCATAGCAAAATCTTAGTCCTGTACACTATTTGCTCAAAAAAGCAGTTATAAATGCGTCACAAGCTAAGCACCTTTGAATTGACAGATAACTAATCCACTTTTTGTTATTAAGGAAAAAGCTCAGTACCTTTTGTCACCATGTCATAATATTAATGTCTCTAAAATCCCCTCAAGGATTTTAGAGCCTTCATGAGCACAAGTGAAGCGAGATGGTGGCAAATTCACCCCATCATAGCTCACCATCTCTACCGGCATTCATACAATCACACCCTTTTCAAAAACAACCTTCTCAATATAACATCCCAAATTAGTAACTACCAAATGTGCAAAATTGAAACTAAAACAAGACGTTCATACTACTCTAGATCTAAAAGTGACCATTGTTTTGCAGGACCACATGTGTAACTGTGCGGATTACACGTTTGTGCATTGCAAGAGAACCAGTTTATACAAGACCTTGGTCTTGAATGCAAAGCAATGACAATACTTGTACTTCACTTGTTAGGATTTTCTTTCTCTTCGATGAATATAAAAAAACCTCATTATCTTTCCACATTAATTAAGTTATGGATTCTACAACATGAAGACCTTTGCTCAAGAAGAGCAAGCAGCTCCTGAAGATTCAAAGCAAAATCTTTGGTACTAGTAGCAAAAGTAATGAGCCTGTGGTAGTTGGAGTGATAGAACCTTACAATAAGTTGATAAATCTATTGCAAAAAATGCAAACTATCCTGAGAGGAGTTTTTTGCCTCAAAAAAATCAAACTATAATGGCGACATAGTGAACCGGAGATCCGAAAAGAAATAAGACTTCTACAATGAGGGGGAGATTCTCTACAACTTTGCAAGTCCTTAGTAGGAGATTGTAGACAGTACACAACTCCATAACCAAATATATGAGCAGAGGAGTTGCTAATGGTAAGAACTAATAAGAGTCAGTTTTGGAAAGGGGATCATTTTCCTAATGGTCTTGTAACCACTTTATTTCCTTATGAGAAACAAACATTAAGAAATTAGATTCCTAATGGTTTTATAACCACTTTATCTCCTTTTTCACTCATAGAAACAGAGATCAAGAAATCTCGAGTAATTCAATCTTCTTCTACTCAGGCTGCTTTTTGTCTTTTATTGACTACTCATTCAATAGTCCAAGACACATGTAGCAGCAGCAACCTCACCGGCCATTGCCAGAAGAATGGCTGGATGAGTGCCTCTCGCCCGACCTTTTTGTCCTGTGAACCAATAACATCTACCTCTCCCGCTCGTCCACCCACTCAATCTTTCACGATTTTTTTTTTAATAAAACTCAAAGAACTAGACCTAGAGTTGTCACCGTCACGATACGTCTGGACGGATGTGACTCTGCCGAAATGTCAAAATCCAACCCCAGCATCTATCAATATAAAATAAAATAAAAAAAATAAAAAAATTGGGATGGTCAGTCCGTCCAAGTTGACGGACAAGCCATCCAAAAAGAATTTTTTTTTGGACGATTGGTTTGTTCCAGGTCGATGGACAGGCGTCCAGAAAAAATAAAATAAATAAATAAATAAATAAATAAGGATCTCAATGTGGTCCAGATGCGTCTAGACGCGTCCGGATTGACGCCAACGGACATCCCAATGTGAAAAGCCAGTGTCATATAAGGATGGACAACCTTGATCTGACCAATCAACGCAAAGCCCCTTCAATAAATCCTACAAAAGATTGTAGCTATGTGCCTATTGGTGCTCCGTTATAGGCCTAAATCCTACTCGCTCCCTTATGTAGGATTTAGGTAACTTCATCCGGTGCTTCGGATGAAGTACATCTTGCAAGCATGGGGCGCCCAATTTCTCATTTGGCAATGTTTGGTGAGGTTGCCGCTACTACATTCTACTCCAACAATTTTGAGCAACTATAATTCCTGCAACTCCTTTAGTAATTCAATATGCTCATTCAACATTTGTGAGTTCTGGGACTGCAACTCATGAACTCGAAGCTGCAGCATTTTTGCCTGCGTCTTATATCTTCCTAATCTAGTCACCTCCACTTCCAAATCAATGATTCACCGATTCAATCCTTCTATAGTGGTCAGATAAGTCTTTGCATCCTCATTGAGGAGATTAATCAACTCATGACATGTAGAGTTATCCTTGAACAATACTATGATTGTATCAATTATCGGAGGAGGGCCACTGATGCAAGTGCAAGTTTCCACCCCCTTTCCATTCTTGTATAGCAAAATAGCGAGTAGGTTGTAGTCACTACCACCTAAATCGAAAGAGGTGGAACAAACTGGGCACATATTGTGCCCAGTTGAAATCCACCTCTGTAGAAAATGCCAGCAATACGTGTGTCCACTTGAATTTGTAAGTTGTCTAGGCGTATATTGCATATGAAAGGTGATTTATTTCCCCCAAGCGCCGCCATTGAATTATCGATATTGTATTTCAAAATTGATGTAAGCTTCAATCTTAAGTTGCGCTTGCAGTCATTGCATATATGACAACAAATGATGGTTACTGCATATTGCAAGTAAAGAATGTTAGTCGCTAGTGATCATTACAAAAAGAACCTCTTTCATTCTAGTTCTAATATAATTTTGATACTCTTTTGGTATAAATCTGAGCACTTTCAAAATCTTCCCAAGCACTATAAGAAACCCGTATCTTTTTTGGTATCCGAATCCGGATGTCAATGTTCGATAGGACACGAGATTAACTACGGGTAATTGGCCTAAAGTGTTGGATTCCCATCGATGTTGCAAAGAGCACTACAAGGGAAACTATCCAAAATGACAAAAATTTGTCCAAATCAACATGGCTAAATCTACAAAATTGTCCAATTTGACAGTCTTTTTGTCATTTTAGACACATTTAGTCAATTTGGACATGTCAATTAGGACGCAATTTCTTCTAGCACGGGCAAATTTAGGCAAAACAGTGTGTTGCTTTGACAGACGGTTCTGTTCTTTCAAACACAAATGACGATAGACATTTGTTTTTCTAAGCGTCAAGAAAAACATGGCTTGCCACGTCAGCAGAGTCTACAATTTTGACTATGGGTAAGTCAACAAGAATTACTTCAGTCAATGATAAAATACCTACCCGAGTTCTAGAAAAATGGAGAAGGGCAACCAAATGGCCTACCCTTAAAAAAAGAAAACATTGCATCTGATGTGGCACATGATATGGAAATGTCGTGACGTGGTAGTTGTCTTTGCTGATGTGGCATGCCATGTCAGCCTAGGGGCCTAATGAAGCCCCTTCTTTATACTATTTTCTTTTGATTTCTTCCTAGACATTTCAATGACTACATAGATGTCCAAGAAAACAACATGCATTTTTTTTTGCATGCGACTGTCCCCTTTAGTGCCTATTCGTTGAAATAGATATTTGTTGGAGCGGACGCTTGGCTGTCATAGCTAATGTTTGCAGCGACCGGTATACGGATGACATCTTCCAGTGTCCTACAAAAACCTGAACATGCTAAGCTGTACGGGTGAACAAAGAAACAAGAAGTACATAGAGGTGAGAGGTGTGTTTCTTTACTTTAAATTGTCGTTAGTTTCTTCGATTTCTTCTTCTTCACATGGACTAAAAATAAAAATGACAAATACTGCATTCAATGAAGCTCTAAATATATCTGAGAAGGCTATGTGACCACTTCAATAGCCCTGTGTTGTGAATTCAAACTAAGAATGCAACACTTTCAAGCATAGGAGTTTGGCTGTCATAGATATTCATTGAAGTGGTCTTTCCTACACTAGAGTCATAGACATCAATGTTAATGTCGGCAATTTTATTTATAGATATTCATTGTATTTAGATATCATCTTTAGTGATGTCTGTAAAAATATGAATGTACATTATGTTGCGTTCATGTGTAAGCCTTTTATTGTAGTGCACAAAGCTTGTAATCATATTCCATATAATTTCATGAGTATATATGTCTTTACACAAATGTTGTAAATAACACCAACATGTCCGTTGGAGCATTTTGCATGTCCTTCATGACATCCCATGCAACTTCTATGTGTAATACAAGTTATGCGTTTTATATATCCCACATGCTTTGTCTTACCTCTTGGCACTTCACTTGTATAAAGGGCTTGTCTTGTCCTCTCTATTTACATAACAATAAATGGTTTTTAAAGCCATGTGATGTATTTGCTAAATATGGTGTATTATATATTTTGTATGGTATATGGCGTATGATGTATGGTGTATTATGTATGGGATATTGTGTATAATATGCTATATTGGATATTATAAAATGCATATGTGTGTTATGTAGGACGTGTCACTGTCCATATTAACATCATATTAAACAGTGCATTCAATTGTATGAATATCAAAGGTGACATGATTTTGTTCATTTAAATCATATTGGAGATTTCAAGAGGTGTTTATGATGGAATGTAGATGTCTAAGATGACACCGCAAACATTTGGACGTTTAAGTAGACATCGCAAAAAACGTCTAGATGTCTAAGTTGACGTCTTAAGAAACATTTGGACATCTAATTTGACATTTCCAAAAATGTTCAAAAAACATCTAGACGGGATAAAACTATGTTGATTAGACCTGCCACGTCATCCTTGGTGGATGCCATGTCACTTTTCTGCAGAAACGTCACCTGCCACATCATCTACCATGTCACCAACAGCCCAAATGAAAAAAATGCACACGTGCCTCCGTCGCTAACATGGCAGCTACATGGCTAAATTTCAACAGCCCCTGGACTCATGTCCCCTCTGATGTTAGATCCTTGACAAAAGCATGTTGTCTGAGATTTTTGATGTTTTTTGCGTGTCTGCCATGACGCAAAAAAAGTGACATATATATTGATACAATCGGACGCCACAAGGGACATCTCAGTTTTGTTGAATTACACTCTGTTTTTGTTCAATTTTGCATTTATAAAGATAGCTATAGATTTTTCGCAAGCACTAAGCTGCCAAGTTCCAGTACTAGGCCGAGAATTTGCAGTAATGGCATCATTTGATGTAAGCTCTTGCCCTCTTTATGAATTTTGTTTTTGATTATTTGTGGAGCCTACATATTTCATGGTGAGATTCAATTGAGAGTGGCCATTTTTGTCAAAATGTGGAAGTTTTACGCAACAAGGTGTTGCAGTCTCATTCTTGAATGACCTGTTGATTTTGTATGTTGTTGATCATGTTTTCAGGATTCGGAGAAGGATATTGTGGAGGGCATTGACACAAATGCGTTTACAACTTAAGAGCTTCCAAAGATCGACGATTTGAAGAACAAGGCCGGCAACAAGGCTTTTGCTTCCGAGAAACCAAGGCTTTGCTTCCGAGAAAGTGGACAAGACAAAAGATTCCTTTGACAATGCCAAAAATAAGGCCAGCGACAAGGCCCAACTACTGCCCAAGAGACCGAGGATTTTGTCGGCGGCAAAGCAGATGAGACTAAAGATTCCCTCGGTGGTGCCAAGAACAAGGCCGGCAACAAGACGCAGGAAATTGAGGATTTCATCACCAGGCAAGCTGAGGACACAATAGACTCCCTCAAAAATGCCACGAATAGAGCCGATGACGAGGCTGAAGAAACCTTGGATTACATCTCTTGATCTCTTCCAAAGCTGAGGATAGCAAGGACACCATCAGAGATGCTAGCAACAAGATGTGCCAGACCAAGGGGGTGATTGCAAGAAACACTTCACGTTTTTGGCTCAAAACGCAATTTTTGGCCATAAGATTCGCAGTACTATGCAGTACCATGTTTCCGTAGCACCTCTGCAAATCTCAATTGTTGATTCAATACTATGCAATATTATAGACTATTGTGAAGTACTATAGAAGGCACTGGGAGCAGAAAATAACAGAAAAGGGGTCTGTGCACCTTTTTATTTTTTGTAACTCAAAAAAAATTCAAAAAATAAAAACCAAAAATCCCATTTTGCTAGAAAAGATTGCACTCACATTGCACCAAAAAATTAATGTAGGAAATTTTTTCCCTCTTTGTAACCTTTGTGCAAAGGAAGGTCACTTTGACCCCATGTGGACAACTGATATGGTGCTATTTTCATAAAAATTCATTGTCAATCCTTGTAATGTTAGTAGACCTCCAATATGTTCAATTTGTGGCTTCAAATTTGCATTTTGGGGTCAAAAGTAGGACTAAAATGCAAAATCCATTTTAGTCCTAAGCTAAATAAAAAATTACTCCGTGTCTGAAACTACCATATGCACCTTCCATCCTAATTTCACACCAAGTGGACAAACAATGCAAAGGTTATGAGCAAAAAAACACCCGTCCGAGGGCAAGGGGACAAAAAATAGGACAAGGGTTTCTTGCAATCACCCAAGGACAAAGTCTCTTCCAAAAAAGGAGAAGCCGTAGACACCGTTAGCGGCACTGCGGGTGATATCAAGGATTTGAAAGACAAGCTTGCTTGCAGTCTACAAGAAATTCTGAGAGGAATGAAAACAAGTTCTCATGTGATGCTATTGCAAGCCTCCACTCTCTCTCGCAGCTTTCCGAACGGATAGAAATGAGGCAAAAGAGTGATGCACAGCTACAAGCATAGTAACCTTAAAATGTGCGCATGACGGAATAATCAAGATGGAATAATCTACTCATTCATGTGACGGGATACAACGACACAAAACTTAATTAGTCGGAATGTATACTGATTCAGTATGTAGAATACATATCAATTACAAATCCTCCATTAACAAAGGATTTTGGAGACGAGCTTAATTGCAACCTCTCATCTACTCATTAGTATAGAGAACGCCCTCATATGCCTCTAGGCTCTGTTGCATCAAAAACGACAGAAAGGGGAATTGGACTCAATAATGCACATCTCCAATCACAATCAGAAAACCTAACAATGTACATAGACGGTATTCACACCGGCAACAACCTAACCCTTTGTTATGCTTTCACCTGGAGCATTCACAGTATCTTGAATAGTCTTCAAAGCCTCTCCAAGAATGTTTAGCCCGCCCTTGGTATTGTCCTTTGTTGCCCTCCCAGCATCCTCCGCCCTCTTGCTTTCGTCCTCAAAATCAACCGTTCTGTCTTTAATTGCTCTAGCTTCATTTGCTTTCTCCTTTGTGGCATTGAACACATGTCCAATCATATCCTTCACTTGCCCAATCTTCTCTTTATTATATAACATTCCCTACTATGCCCGCATTGTCTTTCATGGCGCTAGCAAACTCCTCCGCCTTCCTTGCACTATAAGAATTGTGTGGTTTTTGAGATGTCAGAAAAAATTGATGTTGATGTTTTTTTTGACATTGGCTACCTTTGCGTAGATGTCACCTAAAATTTGTTATAATTGACAAGCAAAAAATGCATTGTGTTGCACAAAAAACATGCTAAAATAGGGCTCAATTTTTTTTGACATCCCCCAAAATAGGGTCTTCTAAGGTTCTTAGGATGTGCCATTTGGCAGACATGTCATCTCCACGTAGGTGGGCAAGAACGTGGGAAAGAACTTCATCTATTTTTCTGCTTACGTGGTCTAGGATGTAGACCCCTTCAAACCTGACGTGGACAACAGAATATGGTGTTCTTCCAGCTACTGTGATGTTCTAATAGACATTTCTTTTGACACGCCACATTTTAATATATTTTTTTAAACGTCAATTTAGATGTCTAGATAGACGTTTTTTGAAACATCGATTGCTGCATATTGTACCCATAAGTCAAAGCCAATAGAAAATAATTATTTAAAAATAAATAATAAATAAATAAAATGATCAAGAACATGAACTATTATTGAATCATGAACTCAAAATCCATTAAAAAAACTTACTATCTACCATCAAGAGGATTTTTGATGGCCAAATGAAGAAATTACTTCATTGAAAATTTGTAAGAATGAAGAACTGAGAGGTTGTATTTATATTCATTGTCTGTCCTTAATGAGACAAAAAATATGGAATAACTAGAATGTGGGAACTTGACCATTGTAAGTCTCAATATTGTTTTAGACGTCTAGATGTTGTTTCAGACATCTGGATGTTATTTTAGATGTCTAGACCATGTTATTTCAGACATTTTACATTGAACACAATTCTTGCTTAGAATATCCTATGTGTTGTCAATCTTTCTACCACCCCACTTGTATAAAGAGTTTCTTTTTTCATCCATGGTACACATCCATCCTTTGCCCTTTTTTGCAAAGCATGCCATGTAGTTGCCCTCTCTCTAAAGTTTTTACTTTCAGTCAGCATTTTACCATAGACCATAGTAATTTTCATTGATTTATCTATAGTCAAAATGGATTTGCTTGCTGACGTAGCAGTTTATTTTTTTTGGACGTTCCCAAAACATCAATATGTCTTCGATAATGTCAAATAAAACGTCAACATCAATGATAACATCAACTTAGATTTATAGTAAAAAGCCAATGTTCTCTGTAACATCCACAACTGTAACATCTGTATACCTTATTGGGCCAGATGTCCTTTGAAATCTTTATGTTTTATTGGACATTGCGCATTAGTGGTAGAACATTGCCAAAAACGTGGTTTCCTTATAGTGTTGGTGCCTCTCAGTTTCTTCTCCGCTTTGTCCTTTGCTTCATCTACACATGGTTGGTGTGCGCCTACAGCTCTGCCTGCCTCGCCCCTCTACAGTAAGAGGATTTATAATTCAGATTCAATCAAAATGTATGTCGGTTGAGTTTGAAGCATTGTATCCAGGCAAGATTATCACCCAAGTTATGAATAGAGTAGAATATTCTTTTGTGATTGCTTTGTCATTTGCATTGTAAAGGTTGCGAGAGTCCAACAGTGTTGTTATATTACTATGAATCTGCAACTGTGTATTGTTCTATGCATAATTCTTTTTCTTTCTTCAGTTTGCTGCGACAATTGATAGATTGAGTAGATACCTAATAATAACTTTGTTGTTTCTTACCTATCTGGGTCAGTTTTCAAATACTGTAGAAATTTGTAATGTGTAGCGCTGCATGTTACTGGATCCAAGGGTGGAAATTTGTAGTGCCGTTCATGCTTCCAACAATTGGTTCAGGGTATCCAGCAACATGCAACATTTTTCCATGTGGTGGAAAGAAACTCTTGTAGTCAGATCATGAGATCATGCATTCTGCCTTGCAATAGATAATTGAAGTAAACACCCCCATTATGGGCAGAATGAGTAGTGCATTATGTTCCTGCTTTCTAAAAAATGTGGGAATAAATTTCACTGGTATACAATCAATAAGAAAGAATATTACAATTGGGGGAAGAAAATTGAACTTCTCATGATCATTTTTAAACCTACAGAAGAGTGTTACCTTGGGCTTCCCATGAAAGCCTATAGATATACATGTTACTACTAAAAAATAGCTATTAGCTATTGTGGGGCTTCTATCAACCCATACGCATTGTAATACATGTCCAATTCAACCTATAATGGCCTCAATACCAATTGTATACTTCTATTGCCAAAATGAACCAATCTGCATTGATTCAAGGCTAATGGTACTAGTGAATTATTCTGCCATTTTAGACATAGGTTATCTTCATTTTGTGCAATCAATTCCCTAGAGCATCAATTTTTTCCTTAATTTCTATATTTTTATTTTTCAATACAAATAGTCTAGAATGGAGCTTTTCCTAGATGTCTAGAATAAGAGTTTGGACTAGAATGGGATGTTTTACCTTATGGTACCTCACATATAAGTTAATTTAGCATTTGAGCTATTTTGTTCTAAACCCAAATCTTCAACAAGGGTATCCTTAGTCCATGACCAAAAACAAGGACAATAAAATGTTCAATCAAATGGTTTGCATGTCCTACTAGAATAGTGTTACTACTTGAATCACAATTATTTGATTTTATGTAAAAGTTATAAGCAATTCAGTTTTTATTATCAACTAATATCTTAAAATCTTAATATTTCTTAACCTTCATATGCCAAATTACATCTGCTTAAATTGTTCAACTAAGATTACCATCTCTAGTCTCTAGTATTTTATGTACTTAGTCAAGTTCGCAAAAATATGTAAATTTTCCTAAAAATCTACAAAAATTGAAATTCAATTTAAGAATATCAACTCAATTTTAAATGGCATGTTCTTTAAAGTAATAAATGTCTAGCCAATGGCAATGATATATAGGGTTATAGGTAGCTAAAATGTAACTACTGTGACTACCTTCCTTGCACAGGAATTAGTTAAGTTTGTTACACATAGTTTCTTGTTAGGAGTGTCTAAAGAAACTAATTCCTTTGCATACATTTTATTTACATTAATCACATATAGATTCCTTGAGGGGTGTCTAATATTATAAATAGCGTATGCAAGGGATGTAGTCTCATCAATCATGTGAATTGTATATACATGTTTTCATTTTACTAGTTTTTAATTATTACATCAATTTATTCTTATACTCTATAGTACTAATAGTAGTTGGT